>CM022298.1:563752967-564352967 GCA_011799875.1 Thinopyrum elongatum
GTAGATCAGAGAGCTTGATTCAGGTAAAAGCAATCCTCGGACAATCAGTCAAGAGGCCTATCACTAGAAAGCTGGGAGTTTCATCAAGATAGCTCTCGGTCACATTCAATATACAAACGTGCACAAATATGTGGGAGAAGACTTGCGATTTGTTTACATACTGAATATCAAAAAGAGCAAAAACACTAGCAAGCTCTCCTATTTCTAACAGTATAGGAGTCATAATTGAACAAAAATGTGGAGAGTGTTACAAAGTGTCTTCAACTCCGGATGGTCAACCTCCATTATCACATATAAGAATCATCGAACTCTTGCGAAACGAACGCCATCGCACAGTGAAAAGGTTTCACGTATCGGTGGGCCAGAAATATCCACGTACGGTTTACACCATGCACCAAGCATGGCCAAAGAAGAACGTGCAATGCCTCCCGCACCACCCGGCCATCAAAAAAGTTTAAGGGCCTGCCAGTGTTGATGTTGATAATGCCCGGATCGGGGAGACGCCAGCTGAAGCCCGACAAGACAACAGGGGTCTTCCGAGCGCAAAAGTCATTTTACGCGGTTGCGCTATATGCTAGTACATCTTAGAGCACTCATTTTTGCTGAGATTTGTGCAGGTGTATGACCGATCTAGATGTATAGTGCTAGTATATTTCTTGTATCTTTTCTTTTAGTCAAATCGCTGTCGGCTTAGTGGGCCCAAGGTACACTCTTTGTCAGAGAAGGTACGCATGCAACTCTCTCCTTCTCTCTACCCGCAGAACAAATCCATCAACAATATCTTTTAAACTATAGACTCGTTTGTGAACCTTTTTATATATTTGGGCTCCTGACGTCAAGAACTTTAGAACTAGACCAATTTTGGATACATTTCAAATGCATTTAAATTTCAACGTTTCACATTTCATATGTGGAAAAAACCCATTTCACTAGAAAAATATGAAACAAACCTATTTCACTAGAAATATGTGAGAACAACCTTTTTCATATAAACCAATTTAACCCAAATATGAAACTGAAATGTCAACTTGTGAAGCTGGTTATTTGGAAATGTGTAACATTTTATTTCAAAAGAGTAAAATATGTTATTCCAAAAATGTGCAATTGAAATAGATGCGATTTTCGTGAAACAAGCCAGTGAAAAATAAAATGCACCTTCTGAAAGTGAAAAAAATGTGAAACTGAAATCTCAACTTGTGAAATTGAAATTTTTGAAATGTGTAATTGTTTATTTTGAAAGAGAGAAACAAGCTATTTCAATAATGTGAAATTGAAATAGATGTGATTTTCATGAAACAAGCCAGTGCAAAAGTAAAATGTAGGTTCTGAAAGTAAAACAATATGAAGTGAAATGTCAACTTGTGAAATCAATTATTTCGAAGTGTGTAACAGTTTATTTCAAGAGTGTGAAACAAGTTATTTTAAAAAATGTGCAATTGTAATATATGTGATTTTTGTGAAACAAGCTAGTGAAAAGCGAAATGTAGGTTCTGAAAGTGAAAAACAATATGAATTGAAATGTCAACTTGTGAAACCGATCATTTCCAAATGTGAAATGGTTTATTTTAAAATAGTGAAATATGATCTTTCAAAAATGTGCAATTAAAGTAGAAACTCCCTCCACTTTTATATACAAGGCCACAAACTCAAATTATAGGTGTCGAAATCGGGGCTCCGCGGACCCAAAGGAGGTTCGAACTCAGGGGCGTGCTCACTGCTCCTCACCTCGCCCTGTCAGCCACACATAACCCCACGGCCAAGCTCCTACGCGATCCCACGAGAAGGAAGAACGAAGAACACGGCGGTTTACCAAGGTTCGGGCCACCTTGCGGTGTAAGACCCTACTCCTGCTTTGTGGTTGGATTGCCTCGTGAAGGAGGATGAATGTGTGAGTACAAGTCGCCTCGGGAAGCTTTTGGAGCCGCTCCGGGCTTGAGGGGTGAATCCACTCTCTCTCTCTAAGGTGGTGGTCTAGCTATACTTATACTGGCCCGGTCCTCTTCCCCCCAAACACTAGGCAGGAAGGGAGTCCACAACGACCAATTTTGAAGGGGAACAGGAGTACATCTTATCCTGACAAAAGGTGGTCTCCATCTGCCAAAGCTTATGACCATGACGCGTAGGTGGGCTCGGCGATGACCTCCGTCCTGACGAGCCCGTCGTCCTAGTCTTGCTGCACCGAAGAGGTAACCTTTGGGGCTGCCTCAGGAACCCATGCGCTGGCCTTGCTCCCTTAGCACCAAAGAGGAAAGCCTCACCATCCGCGCCCACTGGCACGGGTCTTGGCGACGCTCGTCATGGCTCGCGTCATCCACGTGCCACGCGAGGAATGGCTTGGCGGCCTCAGTGTATCCGCCCGCGAGGGGGCCTCGGGAGGCGTCTTCAGGGGGCTGCCCCCATGAGAGGGCCTCATGAGGTCCTTGGCGATGTGTACCTCGCGAGGCGGGGGCCCCGCGAGGGTCTTGCTCATGTAGCCTTGGAGATGGGCCGTATTGGGCCTTCACCACGCGTTGCGTCCTAGGCCGCAGGCAGACGGACGTGGGTACCCCCTGTCCCAGAGTCCCGATAGTAGCCCCCGGGCCCGTGGTGTGCACGATTCACCAGTTGGAGGGGCGAAACGGTGCGGGCCCAAATAGCCTGCGGGTTAGGCGCGACGCGTGGCGCACGACGGGACGAGGGACGCCCCCACTTCCCCACGATACCTCGGCAACCGCCCAGGCTGACATAAAGCCTGGCGGGCATTGCGCGGGGCCATCATTGCTCTCCCTTGTCTTGCATTATCCTTCCTGCGCTTCGCGAGGTTCCCCACGATCCAATCTCGGGCGCGGTTCCTTCCCTTGACCCGCTACAGTCGTGACGCCGGATGGCGTCGGGCAGCAAGAAGACGAAGTCCGCGGCCTCCAGCGCGAGCTCGGCCCCCATGGGGCCAGCACTCTATCCCTTCTCGGTCGCCGAGGAGGGGGGCCTGAGCCCTGTGCTCCCGTTGGTGGCCGGCAAGGGGAACGAGGGGCAAGCAACCCAGATCTGGCCAGGCTCACAAGCGCGGGGTAACTTGGCGGAGTCTTTCTTCCCCTTCTTCCTCCACAGCGTCTACGCCGTGCTGGTCCCGCTGTTTTCTGACTTCTTCTATGCCATCCTCTCCCACTATCAAATCCACGCTCTCCACCTTCAGCCCAACTCCATTATTCTCCTATCCATCTTCGCCTTCTACTGCGAGGCCTTCGTGGGTGTGAGGCCCTCCGTGGCGCTCTTCCGCCATTTCTTCGGCTTGCGGTTCACCACTCGGGACCAGCAGTCCGCGTGCATCTCCTTTGTCGACGTGCACGGCGGGAACTCCCTCTTGAGAGCCAGGAAGAAGGTGGAAGGCTACCGGCAATGCTGGGTCTTCATGGACGCGTGCCACACTGACCTGCGCTTGATGACTCCGGTGGCGCCGCCCGAGCAGACCCTGAGGTGGAGCCACCAGAAGCTCACCGACCCAAGGGCAGAGTCTGTCCTGGATCGGATAGCCACACATGTGGCGACAAAGCTAACGTGGGCGATAATCGTCAAGGAGCTCCTGGCGCAGCGCATCACTGATATGTCTCAAGCGTATTTCTAATTTTTGATTGTTCCATGATGTTATATTGTCATTTTTGGATGTTTTACAATCATTTTATAACAACTTTATATCATTTTTTGGGACTAACCTATTGACATAGTGCCCAGTGCCAGTTCCTGTTTTTTGCTTGTTTCTTACTTCGCAGAATATTAGTATCAACGAAGTCCAAATGCCACGAAACTTTTTGGAGATTTTTTTGGACCAGAAGACAACTTGGGATCGAAGGAAGCACCTGGGGGGAGGCCCATGGGGCCCACCACCCACCAGGGCACGCCAGAGGCCCCTAGAACGCCCTGATGGGTGGTGCGGCCCATGGAGGTCTCCTCCACTGCCTCTCAGCTCTATAAATGCTCAGATATTCCAGAAATTCTAGGGGAGCGATCGAAATACAATTCTAGCCGCCACAAGTTCCAGAACCACGAGATCCAATCTAGAGCCATATTCCGGCACTCTGCCGGAGGGGTTCATAATCCTCATTGGTGCTCCTCCGATGATGCGTGAGTAGTTCACCATAGACCTACGGGTCCGTAGGCAGTAGCTAGATGGCTTCTTCTCTCTTTTTGATTCTCAATACAAAGTTCTCCTCAATGTCCTTGGAGATCTATTTGATGTAATGACTTTTTGTGGTGTGTTTGTTGGGATCCGATGAAGTTTGAGTTTATGATCAGATCTATCCATGAATATTATTTGAGTTTTCTTTGATCTCTTATATGCATGATTGTTATAGCCTCGTATTTCTTCTTTGAATCTTAGATTTAGTTAGGCCAACTAGATTGATTTTTCTTGCAATGTGAAGAGGTGCTTTGTGATGGGTTCGATCTTGCGGTATCCTCACCCAGTGACAGAAGGGGCAGCGAGGCACACATGTATCATTGCTATTAAGGATAAAAAGATGGGGTCTATTCCTACATGAATAGATCTTGTCTACATCATGTCATCGTTCTTATTGCATTACTCCGTTTCTCCATGAACTTAATACACTAGATGCATGTTGGATAGCGGTCGATATGTGCAGTAATAGTAGTAGATGCAGGCAGGAGTCGGTCTACTAATCTTGGATGTGATGCATATATACATGATCATTGCCTTGGATATCGTCATAATTATTTGTTTTTCTATTAATTGCCCAACAGTAATTTGTTTACCCACCGTATGCTATTTTCTCGAGAGAAGCCACTAGTGAAATCTACGGCCCCCGGGTCTATCTTTTATCATACTGTTTTCAGATTTATTATTTCAAAAACCCAAAAATACATTGCTGCACTTTTTATTTACTTATTTTATTTTGTGTTTTTGCTAGATCTATTTATCCAGTCTCATACAATTTAATCTATATTTTTACCGTTGAGGGATTGACAACCCCTCTTGCGCGTCGGGTTGTAAGTATTTGTTCTTTGTGTGCAGTTACCGTTTACATAGTGTTGCTTGGTTCTCCTACTGGATTGATAACCTTGGTTTCATAACTGAGGGAAATACTTACCGTAGTTGTGCTGCATCATCCCTTCCTCTTTAGGGAAACACCGATGCAGTCTAAGCCAGTCAAAAGAATTTCTGGCGCCATTGCCGGGGAGACATCATCAACATCTATTAGGTTCCTAATCACAAATCTCATCTCCTTGCAATTTACATTATTTGCCATTTACCTCTCATTTTCATCTCCCCCACTTCTAAAACATTTTTGCGAAAAGCACAAAAATATTTGCCTTTTTATTTGCCTTCTTTTCCGTTTGCCTTTTTGTTCGTTTGCTATCTTTGCTTGTGTGCCATGCGCCTTCTATTTGTTTGCATCTTTGCTTGCTAAAAATCTATTGATATGGATCCTCATCCACTTGCTAATCTTTTCAAAATATCCAATTATGATGAACCAATTGCTAGTGAGTTGAGTGCACTTGATTATCTCTATGAAGTTTTGCTTGAAAATCATGAATCGGAAAATTGTGATGAAGTGTTGCAAGAAGAAATTTATAAAGTGATTCATGATGGCTCCTTCAATGAAAAGCATGATTCCAATGATGTTCTTATAAATTCTATTAATGTCAATTGTGTTAATAATATGCAAAACTACAAGCTTGGGGATGATAATTTTGTTATGTCCACTACTTATTGCAATGATCATGATTGGGGTGATAATGCTTCTTATGATCTTGAAAATTTATTTATGCCTCATGATGAATATGCTATTGATAATAATGTTTGCAATAATATTGAAAGTGGGTCTGGAAGAGTGTCAACTTTAGGAAATAAGAATCCCACATACTCGGAGAGTGTTCAATCTTATGAAAATTATGACAAAAGTGGATTCGGAGAGGTCATGACTTTAGTTGATGTTAATCCCACTATATTGGAAGATTATAAGACTTTTATGCATGTGGATCATGAAAAGAAAATTTTATATGATTGCTATATTGTTGAATTTGAGTATGATCCTACATGTAATTATTATGAGAGAGGAAAATATGGTTGTAGAAATTTTCATGTTACTAAATTACCTCTCGTTATGTTGAGATTTTCAATGTTTTATTCCTCTCCTTTGCATATGCTAGATATTTCTTGTCTTAATAATTTGTTTGCTTATAAAATTCCTATGCATGGTAAGTATGTTAGACTTAAATGTGTTTGTCACATGTTTTATGATGCTCTCTTTGTGTTTCAATTATTATCTTTCATGTGAGGATCAATGAAATCTTATGCCTAGCTAGGGGCATAAAACGATAGCGCTTGTTGGGAGACAACCTAATGAATACTTTTTTTTTCACTTTTTCTTTCTGTTCTTGTGTGTTCACCCAATTATGCTACTGTTATGATTGTGTTTTTATGTTTTAATTAGTTTTTGTGCCAAGTAAAGCCTTTGTGATTATGTTGGGTGATAGTTGATTTGATCCTGTTGAAAAACAAAAACCTTTGTGTCCAGTAGCAGAATTTTGAAAAATCACAGATGTGAAGAAAGTTTCTGAATTTTTTAAACAAGATTTATATACAAATTTTCTACATCGTCCTAATTTTTCAGAATTTTTGGAGTTACAGAAGTATGGTCAAAGTCCAGATTACTACAGACTGTTCTATTTTTGACAGATTCTGTTTTTGTGGCATTGTGTGCTTATTTTGATGAATCTATAGATTGTATCGGGGGGGTATAAGCCATGGTAAAGTTAGAATAGAGTAGATATAATGCAATAATAAAATATGAATGGGTTTGCAATAGTACTTGAAGTGGTGATTTGCTTTATTATACTAACGGATCCCACGAAGATTTTGTTAAGTTTTGTGTGATTGAAGTTTTCAAGTTTTGGGTGAGATCACGATGGATGAAGGAATAAGGAGTGAAAAGAGCCTAAGCTTGGGGATTCCCATGGCACCCCAAGTTAATATTCAAGTAGAACCAAGCAACTAAGCTTGGGGATGCCCCGGAAGGCATCCCCTCTTTCTTCTAACGACCATTGGTAATTTTACTTGGAGCTATATTTTTATTCGTCACATATCACGAGTTTTTCTTGGAGCGTCTTGTATTATACAATTCTTTGCTTGTTTTGCTTTTTAGTTTGTAGCAATCATCCTTGCTGGACACACCTATTTGAGAGAGCCATAATTATGCTATGATTTGTTAGAATTGCTCTATGTGCTTCACTTAATTTTTTTGAGCTATGAAATTGCTCTAGTGCTTCACTTATATCTTTTTGAGAACGGTGGTGCTTTAATTTTTCAAGAAATACTCTCATGCTTCACTTAGATTAATTTGAGAGTTAGTAAATCAAAGAAATTCTCTCATGCTTCACTTATATTATTTATGAGAGATGAAATTTTTTATGCTCATGTTCTTCACTTAAATTTGTTTGAGAGCTTGTTATAAGCAATGGTAATATATGAAACTAGTCCTTAAGTGATAGATATCCAAGAGGGATATAATAAAAACTTTCATGAAGATCTTTGGACAAAATAAACTTGATTCTTTGTAATAGTTTTGAGATATGATGATAGTAATAAATGAGTCATGTTGGTGAGTAATTATGCTTTAGTAAGAATATTGGTGTTAAGGTTTGTGATTCCCTATGCAAGCACGAAAGTCAATAGTTACGCAATGAAATTACATCCTACTTGTGGTGCATTATTCGGTGTTAGTTATGCTTAATGCTCATTTATGAGAATTTTTGTTTCTTGGCTGGTTGCTTCTCAATCTATTTGCTAGCCTTTCCTTGTACTAAGTGGGGATACTACTTGTGCATCCAAAATACTTAAACACAGTTTTGCCGTATGAGTCCACCATACCTACCTATATGCGGTATTTCCGTGCCGTTCTATGTAAATTTGTATGTGCCAACTCTAATTTTCAAAATAAATTTCCTTTTTGTGTGCCTGTACCGCTCATGAAGCAGCAGGGGGTGGCCAATATTTTTCCATGCTAGATGTGTTATTCTCAAGATGAGTGTTTATTCACTTGTCATTGGACGAGAGTGTGGCGGTAATAAGGACGCCCAGTCCCAAAATGAAAAAAAATTACTTTATGTTGTCAAATAATAAATTCCTTGGAAAGTGTTGGTATGGAAGGCACTTGTGGATACGACTAGCCATGGATTGTGAAAGAATGGTAGAAAAAGGAATAAACTTTACTTTATGTTTGGGAACCGCCTACGATGTATCTAGCATGGAAAGTATTCGGAACTACTCGGTCGTTTTCGTTGACGGGAAAAGTATGCCTCCCAAAATTATTTTATCTCTCAATTTAAGCTTTGAGATCTGGCACCTCTACAAATCTCTGCTTCCCTCTGCGAAGGGCCTATCTATTTACTTTATGCAATTTTTATTTTCTTGAGTCTCCATCTTCTCCTATAAAGCACCAACTAGGGAACACTATGATCATACTTGTGCATTAGATGTAGCTAATATTCGAGTGTGCTCCGTAAATGGATCAATGATTGAGCATGATGGGCTAGGGATAGCTTTCTTTAGTGTTGATATTTTGAAAGACATGGTTGCTTGTTGATATGCTTGAGTATTGAAGTCTTCATGTAAAATATAGACTATTGCTTTGAACCATCTAAAAGTCCAAATGTCCATGTTACAAAAGAAAAGAATATGTGATAAACATGTTAGACAACATTCCACATCAAAAATTCTATTTTTATCATTTACCTACTCCAGGACGAGTAGGAATTAGGCTTGGGGATGCTGATACGTCTCCAACGTATCTATAATTTTTGATTGTTCCTGTTGACACCAGATTTTGGCATAGTCAAAAACATAATTAAGAAGGCCTCAAATGGAAAAGTGCTCAAAGTGAGAAAGTTATGTATCGTCAAAAGGAGATACTTTGATATTTGGGCCATAGCCATCCGATCTCATTTCTAAGGCCGAAGTTGTCTTCGAAATACTGAGATATTGTGTCCAGAACACTGTTCGGCTGATTACGCCCCGAGAAGGCCTCATATGGAAAACTGATCTACACGAATTGTCTTCATCTCATCGAAATGATCGATTTTGATATAAAAATTATCTTAATCCGAGGTCGTATGCAAAAGTTACAGCCGAAAATGCGCGACTGCATCAGGATGGCCGGACACTCCGGGGATAATCATCCGGGTTTTGGGTTCTCCGAGGATGGCCGGACACTCCGGGGTTGTTCATCCGGGTTTTGGATTTCTCTGCTGCACACTTCGGAAAATAGCCGAAATCCCCCTCAAGATGGCCTCTGATCAGAAAACGTTCAACATGAAAGTTGTTCGTCTCATCGAAACGATTAAATTCGCTTTTGGGCGCATCTTCATCCGAGGTCGTATTTGGTCTGTGATGGACAAAAACCGAACTGCTGTCTCAGACATACCTAATCCGAGTTCGGCTAGTTTTGGAAGGATTTGAACGAGAGTTGGAGTCCTTTTCTTGTACAGGAAGTCCAGCCGCCTCATAAATAGGTGAGAGGTGATGGCCGATTGAACAACACCAATCGAACCAATCAATCTATTTCACTTTTGTGTTCATCTATCTTTATCCCCAACCCTTGTATCTCTCTTTCTCGTTCTTCGTTCGTTCTTCGTATTGGAGGGCACCAATCCACGAGGCTCTAGGGGTGATCAGGTCGACCTGGAGCAGCCCATTGCTGCCGCACTCCCTGACAGGGTCCCTCCCGGGTGTGTGGGGTTTCGGGTCTAAAAAGCGCCCGCCGACTGTCCTGCGTATCGCGTTGTCGGTCGGGTCTCCTTCCACGTGAGCTGCGGTGCATCACCCCCGGCGTCGAGGGTACACGTGACGTGTTCGTGTGTCAACACACTTTTTGGTGACTCCGCTGGGGATGAAGCTTTGAGCGGTCTCCGGCCCGTTCTTGCTACGAAGAGATCATCATCTAGGGTTTGCAATCCACAAAGGTAATATGAATACCCAATTCACTTATGTAGATGCAAATAATGCATATGTTGTTGCTAGATCGTCTAATGAGAATAATGTATCGGCTAGCCCTAGCTTTATCAATCATGCTTCTAATTATGTGCAAGAGCCGATGCAATAGAATCTCCATGCCTCTACCTCATATAATTTTAGCAACATGCAACATATGTATTCCAACTCTCATGCATCGGCAACCCCACAAATCCATATGCCGATGAACAACATGATCAGTTTGGTTAATCAAGTTGAAACACGCCATGTAGGAACTTTCAATAGCATGCAACATAGTGTTTCACCTTTTTATGCATGTTAATCCAAACATGCCGGTGGATAGGGGAATTGACCATGCTACTACTAGTTATTCGGCCAATCACCCTCAAACATCATATGCTACACCTCGTGCTACTAATTTTTCGACACCATACGCAACTGTAGATGTTCATAATTCGGCTCCGCACTTTAATGCTCATGGCCGAATAAGTGAAAATTCTACCAGAGCGCAAATGCCTTCACCTAGTACCATAGCATATAATGTTACCCCTGCATGATTACAAAATTTCGGCAACATATCAATGTCGAAAGCATCTAAAAGTATTGGGGGGCAATCCGATGAAGACTGGGCTGAAATTGGACGAAAAAAGCTTAAAGATAGCCTAGCTGCAATGTTTGCTGAATTTAGACAAGAACAAGCAGCCTTGCAAATCAAAGAAAGAAAGAGTAATGATTCGGAAAACAAACATAATTCAGCTAACAAAAAAGCTGAATCAAATAGTACATGCGCCGAATTTATTATGTTAAAGAAAGACGTAAGGTGTTAGGGAGCCATCCAAAAGTGGAACACGATGTTGTTCAAGTTACACCGGCATCATGCTCTCCCAACATGTTTGAAGAGGTATGTCTAGCAAGTGGTTTACCTATTTTCCAATTTGGTCGCAACTTTATTGTTGATGCTTCTATTAGAAAAATTCTCATAAGTAGTTTTGAAAGACCAATGAAGAAGGGTAATTTATTTGTTAGTAATAAAATCATCGCAGAGCATATCGGTCAACACATTGTAGCATTCATAGAGACCGATAGTGACTTACTATTGCAGCCAAAGCTTTTCACATTGTTTTATGTGAAGTTTATATCTAAGAGGGTAGCTTTGCTTGTTTTTTACATGGCTTACATTTGGTATCAATTGAGACATATGTGTTCTAACTATTTTCATTTCAGAAATTTAAAGCCAAGGATAAATTCTATTGAGAAAACTGATGCTAGTATAATATCTTATCCAAAGACATCTGAGATAGGGTGCAAAACACGATGCATAGCCGAATGGGGGAGATTCCAAATCTGGACCATTCATGTGCTTAGTTCCAAAGCCGTCCTCACACCAAGATCGGCTAAAAAACAAAAAACTATACCTTCGATTCAAACATGTGTGATCAAATCTTTGAGTTATTGCTGAAAAATAAATACATTAGAATTCTTGATCACCACGTCAAGCCATCAATCCAAGGACGAATGTATTGTAGGTTGCAGAATTCGTTCAAACATAATTTCGAGGATTGTAATATGTTTCGTCAAATAGTTAAATCGGCCATTGAAAAAGGACGATTGAAATTTGTTGAAACACCAAGAGATGTCCAGTCTATTCCGATTGGTCCTGATGGCAAAAACTTTTTGCATCGGCTGCTTCAAGCCGATCCATTTAAAGAGAAGGTAAAAACTGCAGGTGACGGGATTACGCTTTCAAGTAAAGAGGTTGTTCAAGAGCACAATGATAATATTCTTGAAGGCAAAAATTCCATCAAAGTTGCAATGAAGATGCCAAGTACTGGGGGGCAACAAGAAAATCCAAAGATCGATGTAAGCAAAGGCCAAGGTAAGCACAAAGGGAAAAGGTCAAAAGTCACTTTCACGCAAGTATTGGACAAATATCATAAGATAAGTGAGGAGAAGATTGCTTATCGGCCAAGTAATTCAAAAGTGTCAAGATCACCCCCTAGGCGCAAATCTGAGGACCGGTATTGGCAAAGGGGAAATTTCAATGCATCATATTCATATCCATATTTTGGGCCACCAATGCCAATGCCATGGATACCTCCCTATGCTAATTTTTATTCATATTCATCATGGGACATGTATGGTTCAAGTGCAAATTCTTCATATTATTATAAACCATCTCACCAATATTATGCAGCTCCAAGAAGACCAATGTTCAATGAGCAATCATATGTTCAAGACCGTTTCAATAAAAAGGAATCGGTCCGAAGCACAAGGAAGAATAAGGAGGTGGTTGAGCAAGTCTACCGTGTCAAAAGAGATGGTCGTAAAAGTGCCACTTCAGATATGATCTCAAATGAAAAAGAACCAATTAAAGTGTTGACATTGGCTACTAAAGGCAATGAGGCAAGTCAATCAAGTGCCAAATCTGAAGGGAAGAAGTTGAGAGTGCACAAGGTAAAACAAGAATTGCCATTGCTTAGAACAAAATCACAGCCGGGGTGCTCACTCGGCTTATCATATTGGCAAAAGAAGAAATTACAAAAACTTAGTGCACAAGAACTTGAAGAAAGGAACATGGCATGGGTTCCCAAAGGAAGTACTAACAAGAAGAATTATGTGCAAACTTCCATTATAAGAAGTGCGACAAAGGTGAAGAAGGAAAAGAGTGAAAACTATGAAGGATCAAGCTGAAGGTTTCAACATTTTCGGTCCACACATTATCCATATTCTTCAACTATGCCGTTGATGCCTATGCCATGGAATTTGTCATCAGGTATGATTGATTACCCTCAATGGGCTTATTTTAATCCATGGATGCAATATCATTTCTTACATCATGAAAGGGTATTACCAAATCATCATATGTTCGATTAGCTTCACTTTTGTTGCTAATCTAAATGGCCGATATATACTTATCGTCCTAAGCATGTACAAAATGGCCGATGGAGTGTTGACATCATGCTTAGAACAAACTTCATGCAAGTTATTTTTCGGCACACAAGTTTTGCCGAAAAACAGGGGGGCATGTGTTGACACCAGATTTTGGCATAGTCAAAAACATAATTAAGAAGGCCTCAAATGGAAAAGTGCTCAAAGTTAGAAAGTTCTATATCGTCAAAAGGAGAAACTTTGATATTTGGACCATAGCCATCCGATCTCATTTCTAAGGCCGAAGTTGTGTTTGAAATACTGAGATATTGTGTCCAGAACACTGTTCGGCTGATTACGCCCCCGAGACGGCCTCATATGGAAAACTGATCTACACGAATTGTCTTCATCTCGTCGAAACGATCGATTTTGATATAAAAATTGTCTTAATCCGAGGTCGTATGCAAAAGTTACAGCCGAAAATGTGCGACTGCATCAGGATGGCCGGACACTCCGGGGATAATCATCCGGGTTTTGGGTTTCTCCGAGGATGGCCGGACACTCCGGGGATGTTTGTCCGGGTTTTGGATTTCTCTGCTGCACACTTTGGAAAATAGCCGAAAACACCCTCAAGATGGTCTCTGATAAAAAAGCGTTCAACATGAAAGTTGTTCGTCTCATCGAAACGGTTAAATTTACTTTTGGGCGCATCTTCATCCGAGGTTATATTTGGCCTGTGAAGCACAAAAACCAAACTGCTGTCTCAGACATACCTAATCCGAGTTCGGCTAATTTTGGAAGGATTTGAACGAGATTTGGAGTCCTTTTCTTGTACGGGAAGTCCAGCCGCCTCATAAATAGATGAGAGGTGACGGCCGATTGAACAACACCAATCGAACCAATCAATCTATTACACTTTTGTGTTCATCTATCTTTATCCTCAACCCTTGTATCTCTCTTTCTCGTTCTTCGTTCGTTCTTCGTATTGGAGGGCAGCGATCCACGAGGCTCTAGGGGCGATCAGGTCAACCTGGAGCAGCCCATAGCCGCCGCACTCCCTAACGGGGTCCCTCCCGGGTGTGTGGGGTTTCGGGTCTAAAAAGCGCCCTCCGACTGTCCTGCGTATCACGCTGTCAGTCGGGTCTCCTTTGACGTGAGCTGTGGTGCATCACCCCCGGCGTCGAGGGTACACGTGACGTGTTCGTGTGTCAATAGTTCCATGCTGTTATATTATCATTCTTGGATGTTTTACAATTATTTTATAGCAACTTTATATCATTTTTTGGGACTAACCTATTGACATAGTGCCAGTTGCTGTTTTTTGCTTGTTTTTTTACTTCGCAGAATATCAGTACCAAACAAAGTCCAAATGCCATGAAACTTTTTGGAGATTTTTTTGGACCAGAAGACAACTTGGGAGCAAAGGAAGCACCTGGGGGAGGTCCATGGGGCCCACCACCCACCAGGGCACGCCAGACGCCCCTGGCACACCCTGATGAGTGGTGGGGCCCATGGAAGTGTCCACCACCGCCTCTCAGCTCTATAAATACTCAGATATTCCAGAAACCCTAGGGAAGCGATCGAAACACAATTCCAGCCGCCGCAAGTTCAAGAACTACGAGATCCAATCTAGAGCCATATTCCGGCACTCTGCCGGAGGGGAACACGATCACGGAGGGGTTCATCATCCTCATTGGTGCTCCTCCGATGATGCGTGAGTAGTTCACCATAGACCTATGGGTCCGTAGGCAGTAGCTAGATGGCTTCTTCTCTCTTTTTGATTCTCAATACAATGTTCTCCTCGATGTTCTTGGAGATCTATTTGATGTAATGACTTTTTGCGGTGTGTTTGTTGGGATCCGATGAAGTTCGAGTTTATGATCAAATCTATCCATGAATATTGTTTGAGTTTTCTTTGATCTCTTATATGCATGATTGTTATAGCCTCCTATTTCTTCTCCGAATCTTTGGTTTAGTTAGGCCAACTAGATTGATTTTTCTTACAATGGGAAGAGGTGCTTTGTGATGGGTTCGATCTTGCAGTGTCCTCACCCAGTGACAGAAGGGGTAGCGAGGCACGCATGTATCATTGCTAGTAAGGATAAAAAGATGGGGTCTATTTCTACATGAATAGATCTTGTCTACATCATGTTATCGTTCTTATTGCATTACTCCGTTTCTCCATGAACTTAATACACTAGATGCAAGCTAGATAGCGGTCGATGTGTGGAGTAATAGTAGTAGATGCAGGCATGAGTCGGTCTACTAATCTTGGACATGATGCCTATATACATGATCATTGACTTGGATATCGTCATAATTATTTGTTCTTCTATCAATTGCCCAATAGTAATTTGTTTACCCACCTATGCTATTTTCTCGAGAGAGGCCACTAGTGAAATCTACGGCCCCCGGGTCTATCTTTTATCATATTGTTTTCAGATCTATTATTTCAAAAACCCAAAAATACTTTGCTGCACTTTTTATTTACTTACTTTATTTTGTGTTTTTGCTAGATCTATTTATCCAATCTCATACAATTTAATCTATCTTTTACCGTAGAGGGATTGACAACCCTCTTGCGCGTCGGGTTTCAAGTATTTGTTCTTTGTGTGCAGGTACCGTTTACATAGTGTTGCTTGGTTCTCCTACTGGATTGATAACCTTGATTTCATAACTGAGGGAAATACTTACCGTAGTTGTACTGTATCATCCCTTCCTCTTTGGGGAAACACCGACGCAGTCTAAGCCACGTCAATCGCGTCGCTCCAAGTGCACTCGTGGCCCATGTGGGAGTAAGGCAGCGTGGAGGATGCAATGAGGCTGCATGTCGCCGGCCTGACAACCGAGGAGCTGGAGGGGGCCCTGTCGGCCTTTCTCGGCTATGTCCCTAGGGACCCTCCTGAGGCTGCGCCCCATTGTACAGCCGTGATGACAAGGAGGAGCTGGTCGCGGCCATGCCCACCTTCGACGAGTGGGGGCTCGTGCCGCGCGACCTCGCCAGCTCGCCCGTAGTGCTGTCCTCCGGTGACAGTGATGACGATGAGGACTCAGAGGAAATGGAGGAGGACGACCTCAGGAGGGCGTCCCCGCCATCGCGTCGCCAGATCCTCCATGGCCTCAAGGACGACGATGACGCCGACGAGCCTCCATCCGCAGCTTCCCCAGGCCTCATCGGGGCATATAGGAGGGCGGAATCTGCTCCTCCGGCCACGCACGCGTCGGGCGAGGCGGTTTCGGATGCGGGGGCAGACGAGCCCCCATTGACCGTGGTCCTTCAGGCGGGGCCTCGCGCTTCCCCCGACTGAGGTGCCACGGCAAGGCTTGCCGAGGGCCGCCCCGCGGGCCCCGGAGGGTGTGCTGGAACTGCGTCGGTCAGGGGCGGTGGCACGTCGGCCTTCACAGCCGAGAAGAAGAGGAAGTGGGCTGCGCCAGATGAGTGAGTGCCCCTATTCGCCCTTTGGTTGTATGCATGTAATCTGCATGTTCATGCGGACTCTTTGCCGAGTCGGATCAGGGGTGGCTTCGCAGAGGGGAAGAAGTAGAAGAAGACCGCCATGGCAAAGGTGCCCCCGCTCTGAAGGCGGCTTCGATGCTTGGCCGCAGCTTCGGCGGGTGCGGGGGTGCCCTGCGCCGCCCCGGCGTCACGCTTGGGTGCACGGGCGCCACCTTGCCTGGACGCGCGAGCGCCCTGACTTAGCCCAGGGCTCCCTGGGAAGGGCCGGTCTCCAAGGCCACGATGGCTCAGCCCGCGGTGCCGCTCGTCAAGGTTGCGATAGCTCTGGCCACGGATAAGGAAGCAGCGCCCCAACCTCCGCCGGCTGTTCTCACCCCTGCCGTCGGAAACGATGAGGGGCACACCTCGGTGCAGCCTCAAGCAAGGCCCACTCCCGGGATCCAGCGGACCGGTGCGGCAGTTCCCCAAGGCGCGTCGCGGGAGCCAGGCGCGGGGAAGGGCCCGGAGCCCCCTGCGCCCCAAGCGGAGGGGGCCGAGGCCTCTTTGGCCGTGGTGATAGCAAGCGCAGCGGTGCCGCTTCCGCGCCAGGTCCTCGCGCTCTTGAGCTGCGACACCTTGATCAGGTGCGAGGCCTTGGTTGACGCCCGGGCCACGCTCGACCGGTTCGGGGCAGACCTCCAGGATGCTGATAAGCGCCTCACCAAGGAGCGCCTGAGGCTTGCCTTAGGGTGGCACCAACTTGAGGCGGCCACCAAGGAGGCCCAGAGCCGAGCCGAGGTCACCACTGCGGTGAACAGGAAGGAAGCCGCCGAAGCAAAGGCGGCTCATGACATTGCGCTTGCTGAGGCGGAGGCGGCCGCCAAGCGCTGCGGCGAGGCGGAGGCCGGCATAAAGATGCTCTAGGAAGAACAGGCCGCACATACGCAGCAATGATACGTCTCCAACGTATCTATAATTTATGAAGTATTCATGCTGCTATATTATCATTCTTGGATGTTTTACAATCATTTTATAGCAACTTTATATCATTTTTTGGGACTAACCTATTGACATAGTGCCCAGTGCCAGTTGCTGTTTTTGCTTGTTTTTTACATCGCAGAAAATCAATATCAAACGGAGTCCAAATGCAGCAAAACTTTTTGTGGATTTTTTATGGACCTGAAGACATCCAATGGGCCAGAGCAGCACCTAGGGGGTGCCCCGAGGGGGGCACAACCCACCAGGGTGCGCCTGGGCCCCCAAGCGTGCACCGGTGGGTTGTGCCCACCTCGGTGACCTCCCGCACCGCCTCTTCGCCCTATAAATTGCCAAATATTCCAAAAACCCTCGGGGTAACCCTAGATCAGAAGTTCCGCCGCCGCAAGGCTCTGTAGCCACCCAAAACCAATCTAGACCCTGTTCCGGCACTCCGCCAGAGGGGGAAATCATCACCGGTGGCCATCTTCATCATCCCGGCGGCCAACATGATGAGAGGGAGTAGTCCACCCTCGGGGCTGAGGGTTTGTACCAGTAGCTATGTGTTTAATCTCTCTCTCTCTCTCTCTCTCTCTCTCTCTCGTGTTCTTGAGATGCACAATCTTGATGTATCGCGGGCTTTGTTAATATTGTCGGATCATACGGTGTTTTCCCCTCTCAATCTTGTTGTGATGAATTGAGTTTTCCCTTTGAGATTTCATTTTATCGGATTGAATACTTTTATGGATTTGAGAGCACTTGATATATGTCTTGCATACGAATACCCATGGTGACAATGGGGTATTATATTGATTCACTTGATATATGTTTTGGCACTCAACTCACGGATTCCCGAGGTGACATTGGGGTAATCTATGCATAGGGGTTGATGCACGTTCTTGTCTTTGTTTCTCCGGTAGAAATCTTGGGGCACTCTTTGAGGTTCTTTGTGTTGGATTGAGCATTACGAATCTGAATTTGCTTTGGTGTTATTTTAGTACGAACTCTTGGATAGATCGATCGGAAAGAATAGCTTTGAGGTGGTTTCGTACCCTACAAACAATTTATTCTTATGTTCTCCGCTAGATAGGAACTTTGGAGTGATTCTTCATCGCACATTAAGGGATGGTTATATGATCCAATTATATTAGCATTGTTGAGAGATTGCACTAGCAAAAGTACGGACCCTAGGCCTTGTTTTCAAGCATTGCAATACCGTTTGTGCTCACTTTTGTCACTTGCTACCTTGCTGTTTTTATTTATTCAGATTATAAAAATATATTTCTACCATCCATATTACACTTTTATCACCATCTCTTCGCCGAACTAGTGCACCTATACAATTTGCCATTGTATTGGGTGTGTTGGGGACACAAGAGATTTCTTGTATTTGGTTGCAGGGTTTTTTGAGAGAGACCATCTTCATCCTACGCCTCCCACGGATTGATAAACCTTAGGTCATCCACTTGAGGGAAAACTGCTACGATCCTACAAAACTCTGCGCTTGGAGGCCCAACACGAGTCTACAAGAATAAAGTTGCATAGTAGACATCAGGCAACTCTAGCAGCGAGAGGAGGACCTCAAGCCTCGCGAGGTGAAGCTTGCGGATCGCAACTCCGAGCTGACGAAGGTGGCGGCTGAACAGGCCACGGAGCGCGGGCGCCTGGAGACGCTGCAATGCGAGGTGACCGAAGCACAAGCATCTTACACCAAGCATGTCACCGAGGCAAACACCAAGCTAGACGCCAGGGAGAAGAAGATCCAATCCAACACCGATGCAAAGGCGGCGGCGGACCACACCGCCTTCTCTTCCCTTGAGCTCAGGGCCTGCCAGGTGTTGAGCTACATTTGCAGGGAAGGGTTTGAGGCTCCGCTCCCAGCCCCTGACGCCGGCTACGCCGAGCTTTCCTCCAAGCTTGTTGGAGAGCTCGAGGGCGCGGCCCAGAAGGTGGATGGTATCCTGGAGGAGGAATGCCGCGACCTCTTCTCCATGGTGGCGACATGCGTCTTCTGCCACCTTCTCCTCTGCGACCCTGGCTTCGACTTTGGCGAGGTGATAGGCCCCATCCCCGAGGAGTCTCGCGGCATCATGGCAGAAGCTGTGGAGGGACACGTGGCCGCGCTGCTTGAGAAGTTTTCCTGCAGCAGTGACGGGGCACCCGAAGATGGCACTAGCGGCGACGGCCCCTCTTCCTGAACTTCTTTTATCGCCCTGCAACAGACTGATCCTGCCTCGCGGAGGCGTAAGACAATGATTTAATTTGTGAGATGCTTGATGCTTGTAATAACTGCTTGTAACCTGATACGTCTCCAACGTATCTATAATTTTTGCTTGTTCCATGCTGTTATACTATCATTCTTGGATGTTTTACAATCATTTTATAGCAACTTTATATCATTTTTTGGGATTAACCTATTGACATAGTGCCCAGTGCCAGTTGCTATTTTTTTCATGTTTTTTACTTCGCAGAAAATCAATACCAAACGGAGTCCAAACGCAGCAAAACTTTTTGGAGATTTTTTCTGGACCAGGAGGAACAACTTGGGCCGAAGAAGCACCAGAGGGGTGCCCCGAGGGGGGCACAACCCACCTGGGCGCGCCTGGGTGCCCACCTCGGTGGCCTCCCGCACCGCCTCTTTGCTCTATAAATACCCCGAAATTCCAAAAACCCTAGGGGAGTCGACGAAACACAATTCCAGCCGCCGCAAGTTCCAGAAGCACCAGATCCAATCTAGACACCATCACGGAGGGGTTCATCATCCTCATTGGTGCCTCTCCGATGATGCGTGAGTAGTTCATTGTAGACCTACGGGTCCGTAGATAGTAGCTAGATAGCTTTCTCTCTCTCTCTTTTGATTCTCAATACAATGGTCTCTTGGAGATCTATTTGATGTAACTCTTTTTTTGGTGTGTTTGTTGGGATCTGATGAACTTTGAGTTTATGATCAGTTCTATTTTATCCATGAAAGTTATTTGAGTTTTGATCTCTTATATGCATGATTGCTTATAGCCTCGTATTTCTTCTTCGAATCTTTGGTTTAGTTAGGCCGACTAGATCAATTTTTCTTGCCATGGGAAGAGGTGCTTTGTGATCGGTTCGATCTTACGGTGCTCAATCCCAGTGGCAGAAGGGGACATGACACGTATGTATTGTTGCTATTAAGGATAAAAAGATGGGGTCTATTCCTACATGAATAGATCTTGTCTACATCATGTCATCGTTCTTATTGCATTACTCCATTTTCCATGAACTTAATACACTATATGCATGTTGGATAGCGGTCGATGTGTGGAGTAATAGTAGTAGATGCAGGCAGGAGTCGGTATACTAATCTTGGACGTGATGCCTATATAATCATCATTGCCTGGATATCGTCATAATTATTTGAAGGTCTATCAATTGCCCAACAGTAATTTGTTTACCCGCCATATGCTATTTTTCTCGAGAGAAGCCACTAGTGAAATTTACGCCCCACGGGTCTATTCTTTATCATATTTGCTTTCCGGTCTATTATTTGCCTCTTTTATTTTCAGATCTATTATTCCAAAAACCCAAAAATCCTTGCTGCAATTTTTATTTATTTATTTTATTTCGTGTTTCAGTGAGATATATTTATCCAATCTACTACAAATTTATCTATCTTTTACCCGGGAGGGATTGACAACCCCTCTTACGCGTCGGGTTGCAAGTATTTGTTCTTTGTGTGCAGGTACCGTTTACATAGTGTTGTGTGGTTCTCCTACTGGTTTGATAACCTTGGTCTCATCACTGAGGGAATACCTACCGTAGCTGTGCTGCATCATCCCTTCCTCTTCGGGGAAAATACTGACACGGACACGAGCCATCATAACCCGCAGGTTTTTTTTTCGTGCTCGGTTTCTCTCTTGCTTGCCTTTGTGCTCTGCGTCGGCAGGGCCCAGCCCCACGCATACCTCCACCGCCGCTGGAATGCAAGGTCGCGATGCCTAGACAAAGCTAAGGGGTGAGGGTCTACGGGACTAGTGAAGGCTCCTGAGGCGCGATGCTCAAGAGTTCCCCCCTTGACGCGCAAGCAGCCTGCATGAAGGAAAACATCGGTGACGGCGAGGCTGTCCCAGGAGCTCTCATACCTAGCTCTCATCAACTTGCACCTGGGTGTCACGCGAGGAGACGAAACACCAAGGGCCTTGGTGGGGTGATGTGCACGGGAGCAGGCCCGCGAGCCAGAGTCCGACTTCTTGGGGTTTTCAGCGCTGCTGGGACTGACCCAAGCACAGGCACCGTGTCCAGCCCCCGCTCGCGTGAGGCTCAGGAAGAAGCCATGAGATGTGCCGCTGAAGGGTTGAGCGGAAGTCGTGATAGGCACAGGCCGTCCTGAGGTTGATTCGGCCCGTGGGGCACCCTCAGTTGTTTATCCACCAGCGTGGAGCATGGGGCTTCCACTGAGCGTGGGCATGGTCGTACCATGACCGTTCCACCAGTGTGGAGCATGGGGGTTCCACTGGGTGTGGGAATGGTCGTACCGTGACCGTTCCGCCAGCGCGGAGCATGGGGCTTCCACTGGGCGTGGGAAAGAGCTGTGTTTCAGAGTCTCCGAGCGTGTACAGCCCTGTCTCGTTCGTACGCATGGGAACCACGGCAGATCTGGAGGTATTGGGCGTCCAAGGCGATAAGCTGAGGGACCCCGTTCTCCGCTTGCAGCTGGGCTGCGCTGATACATCTCCAATGTATCTATAATTTATGAAGTATCCATGCCATGTTTACAACAATTCTATATGGTTTTGGTATGATTTGAATGGAACTAACCCGAACTGACGCTATTTTCAGCAGAACTACCGTGGTGTTGTTTTTTTGTGCAGAAATAAAGTTCTCCAAATGCAATGAAACTTTTTGATGATTTTTTGGAACAAAAGAGGCACTAGAAGCTTCGTGGGAGGACCAGAAGGTGAAGGAGGTGGCCACCACCCACCAGGGCACGCCAGGGGCCTTGCCCGTGTGTGGTGGGTGGTGGGCCCCTCGAAGCCCATCTTCACGTGAAACTGATGCCAAAAAATCCTATAAATACAGAAACCCCAAGAAATAACCCTAGATCAGAAGTTCCGCCGCCACAAGCCTCTGTAGCCACGAAAAACCCATCTAGACCCTGTTCCGGCACCTTGCTGGAGGGGGAAATCATCACCGGAGGCCATGTTCATCATCCCGGTGGCCACCATGAAAAGGAGGGAGTAGTCCACCCTCGGGGCTTGATGCGGCTTGAAGCTACATCGGTATTTCCCCAAAGAGGAAGGGATGATGCAGCACAGCGGCGGTAGGTATTTCCCTCAGTGATGAAACCAAGGTTATCGAACCAGTAGGAGAACCAAGCAACACTACGTAAACAACACCTGCACACAAATAACAAATACTCGCAACCCGATGTGTAAAAGGGGTTGTCAATCCCTTTCGGGCAACGGCGCCAAAAATTGGCAAATGGACATGAGAGAGTAGTAAATATTGATAGATTGAACACCAAATAAAATAAAGTGCAGCAAGGTATTTTTGTATTTTTGGTTTAATAGATCTGAAAATAAAAGTTGCAAATAAAGAAAAGAGCGAATAGCAAAACAGATCTTGAAAGCAAATATATTGGAAAAGAGACCCGGGGGCCGTAGGTTTCACTTGTGGCTTATCTCGAGAAAAATAGCAAACGGTGGGTGAACAAATTACTGCTGGGCAATTGATAAAACTTCAAATAATCATGATGATATCCAGGCAATGATCATTATATAGGCATCACGTCTAAGATTAGTAGACCGACTCCTACCTGCATCTACTACTATTACTCCACACATCGACCGCTATCCAGCATGCATCTAGTGTATTAAGTTCATGGAGAAACGGAGTAATGCAATAAGAACGATGACATGATGTAGACAAGATCTATTTATGTAGAAATAGACCCCATCGTTTATCCTTAGTAGCAACGATACATACGTGTCGGTTCCCCTTCTGTCACTGGGATCAAGCACCGTAAGATCGAACCCACTACAAAGCACCTCTTCCCATTGCAAGATAAATAGATCAAGTTGGCCAAACAAAACCCAAATATTGGAGAAGAAATACGAGGCTATAAGCAATCATGCATATAAGAGGTCAAAGAAGACTCAAATAACTTTCGTGGATAAAAAGATAGATCTGAGCATAAACTCAAAGTTCATCGGATCCCAACAAACACACCGCAAAAAGAGTTACATCATATGGATCTCCAAGAGACCATTGTATTGAGAATCAAACGAGAGAGAGAAAGCCATCTAGCTACTAACTACGGACCCATAGGTCTACAAAGAACTACTCACGCATCATCGGAGAGGCACCAATGGAAGTGGTGAACCCCTCCATGATGGTGTCTAGATTGGATCTGGTGGTTCTGGACTCTGCGGCGGCTGGAATTGATTTCGCCTACTCCCCTAGGGTTTATGGAATATTGGGGTATTTATAGAGCAAAGAGGCGGTTCAGGGGGCACCCGAGGTGGGCACAACCCACCAGGGCGCGCTTGGGCCTCCAGGCGCGCCCTGGTGGGTTGTGCTCCCCTCGAAGCACCCCCCAGGCGCTTCTCCGGCCCACTGGTTGTCTTCTGGTCCCAAAAAAATCCACAAAAAGTTTCGCTGCGTTTGGACTCCGTTTGGTATTGATTTCCCGTGATGTAAAAAACATGCAAAAAACAGCAACTGGCACTTGGCACTATGTCAATAGGTTAGTACCAAAAAATTATATAAAATAACTATAAAATGATTGTAAAACATCCAAGAATGATAATATAACAGCATGGAACAATCAAAAATTATAGATACGTTGGAGACGTATTAGCATCCCCAAGCTTAATTCCTGCTCGTCCTTGAGTAGGTGAATGATAAAAACAGAATTTTTGATGTGGAATGCTCCCTAACATGTCATATCATATTCTTTCCTTTATAGCATGGACATTTGGACTTTTATATGATTCAAAGCAATAGTCTAGTTTTGACACGATGACTTAAATACTCAAGCATATCAACAAGCAACTATGTCTTTCAAAATATCAACGCTAAAATAAGTTATCCCTAGCCATCATGCTCAACCATTGATCCATTCATGAAGCACACTCGCATATTAACTACACCCAATGCTCAAGTACAATCATAGTGCCTCCTAGTTGGTGCTTTATAAGAGAAGATGGAGACTCAAATTAAAAATTGCATAAATTAAAGAAAGGCCCTTCGCAGAGGGAAGTAGGGATTTGTAGAAGTGCCAGAGCTCAAAGCGAAAAACTTAGAGATAAAAACATTTTGGGAGGTGTGCTTTTCCCACCAATGAAAACGACTTAGAGTTCCCAACACTTTCCATGCTAGATATATCATAGGCGGTTCCCAAACAGAAAATAAAGTTTATTCCTTTTTCCACCATTTCTTTCACTTTCCATGGCTAGCCGTATCCACGGGTGCCCTCCATACCAACACTTTCCAAGGAATTTATTATTTGACAACATAAAGTAAATTCATTTTTCATTTCGGGACTTGGCATCCCTAATACCTTTGCCTTACTCTCGTGCAATGACAAGTGAATAAACACTCATCGTGAGAATAACACATCTAGCATGGAAAATATTAGCCACCCCTCACCGCCTCGCGAGCGGTACGAACACACAAAAGAGAAGTTTATTTTGAAAATTAGAGATGGCACATACAAATTTGCTTAGAACGGCAAAAGAATACTGCATATAGGTAGATATAGTGGACTCATGTGGCAAAACTGGTTTAAAGGGTTTTGGATGCACAAGTAGTGATCATACTTAGTGCAAAATGAAGGCTAGGAAAAGATTGAGAAGCGACCAACCAAAAAACGAATAATCTCATAAGCGAGCATTAAGCATAATTAACACCGAATAATGCACCACAAGTAGGATATAATTTCATTTCATAACTATTGACTTTCATGCTTGCATAGGGAATCACAAACCTTAACACCAATATTCTTACTAAAGCACAATTACTCATCAACATAACTCACATATCACATCATCATATCTCAAAACTATTACAAGGAATCAAGTTTATTTTGTCCAATGATCTTCATGAAAGTTTTTATTGTATCCTTCTTGGATATCTATCACTTTGGGACTAATTTTCATGTGTTGCTTTTGATAAGCTCAAACAAATATAAGTGAAGAAAATGAGCATTATACTTCTTTCTCTCAAATTAATTTAAATGAAGCAAGAGAGAATTTCTTAAAAAAATTACTAACTCCCAAATAAATCTAAGTGAAGCATGAGAGCATTTCTTCAAAAATACTAAAGCACGCCGTGCTCAAAAAGATATAAGTGAAGCACTAGAGCAAATCCATAACTCATAAAAATTTAAGTGAAGCATAGAGAGCAATTCTAACAAGTCATGGCATAATTTTGGCTCTCTCAAACAGGCCTGTACAGCAAGGATTCATAACTTAGAACACAAAGCAAAACAAGCAAAGACTCATATCATACAAGACGCTCCAAGCAAAACTCATAGTATGTGACGAATAAAAATATAGCTTCGAGTAAAATACCGATGGTCGTTAGAAGAAAGAGGGGATGCCACTCGGGGCATCCCCAAGCTTAGTTGCTTGATTCTCTTTGGGTAATAGCTTGGGATGCCATGGGCATCCCCAAGCTTAGGCTCTTCTTACTCCTTATTCCTTCATCCATCGTAAGATAACCCAAAACTTGAAAACTTCAATCACACAAAACTCAACAAAACCTTCGTGAGATCCGTTAGTATAAGAAAGCAAATCACTACTATAAGTACTGTAGCAAACCAATTCATATTTTATTCTTGCATTATATCTACTGTTATCCAACTTTTCTATGGCAAAACTCATCAAAGAAAACCATAGAATCATCAAAACAAGCACACAATGCAAAGAAAACAGAATCTGTCAAAAACAGAACAGTCTGTAGAAATCTGGATATTTCGAATAATTCTGGAATTCCAAAAATTCTGAAAAATTAGGAAAATATAGGAAATTTGTATATAAATCTTGTGTAAAAAAAATCAGAATTTTACGTTTCTTATGTAATTCTAAAAAATTATTTTTCTGGACACAAAAGTTTCTGTATTCCAACAAGATCAAATCAACTATCACCCAACATAATCCTAAAGGCTTTACTTGGCACAAACACTAATTAAAACACAAAAAACTCAATAATAACAGTAGCATTATTATGCTAACACTCAAGTACAGAAAGCAAAAGGCAAAAAATAAATTTTATTCATTGGGTTGCCTCCCAACAAGCGCTATCGTTTTACACCCTTAGCTAGGCATAATAATTTTGATGATGCTCGCATGAAAGACAAGAATTGAAACACAAAGAGAGCATCATAATACATGTGACAAACACATTTTAAGTCTAACATACTTCCGATGCATAGGGATTTTATAAGCAAACAAATTATCAAGACAAGAAATATATAGCATATGCAAGGAAGAAGAAAGAAACAATAGCAATCTCAACATAACGAGAGATAAATTAGTAACATGAAAATTTCTACAACCATATTTCCCTCTCTCATAATAATTACATATAGAATCATAATCAAATTCAACAATATAGCTATCATATAATTTTTTTTCTTTATGATCCACATGCATAAATGTTTTATAATCTTCCAAAATAGTGGGATTAACATCAACTAAAGTCATGACCTCTCCAAACCCACTTTCATCAAAAATTTCATAAGATTGAACACTCTCCAAATATGTGGGATTATTTTTACCTAAAGTTGATGCTCTTCCAAACCCACTTTCAATATTATTGCAAACATTATTATCAATATCATAATCATCATGAGGCTTAAATAAATTTTCAAGATCATAAGAAACATTATCACCCCAATCATGATCATTGCAATAAGTAGTAGACATATCAAAACAAGCATCCCCAAGCTTGGGGTTTTGCATATCACTGACACAATTGAAATTAATAGAATTTATAGTAAAATCATTGCAACCATGCTTTTCCTTCAAGGAGGTATCATGAATCACTTCATGAATTTCTTCGTTTAACACTTCATCACAATTTTCAGATTCATAAATCTCAAGCAAAACTTCATAAAGATAATCTAGTGAACTCAATTCACTAGCAATTGGTACATCATAATTGGATCTTTTGAAAAGATTAGCAAGTGGATGAGGATCCATATCAATAGATTTTTAGCAAGCAAAGATGCAAGCAAATAGAAGGCACATGGAAACACAAGCAAACATGAGATCTAACGAGAAAAAGGCAAATGAAAAAGGGGGCGAATAAAATGGCAATTTTTTGTGAAGTGGGGGAGAGGAAAATGAGAGGCAAATGGCAAATAATATAAATTGCGAGGAGATGAGATTTGTGATTAGGAACCTGGTAGATGTTGATGATGTCTCCCCGGCAACGACGCCAAAAATTCCTTTTGATGCGGCTTGAAGCTACGTCGGTATTTCCCCAAAGAGGAAGGGATGATGCAACACAGCGGCGGTAGGTATTTCCCTCAGTGATGAAACCAAGGTTATCGAACCAGTAGGAGAACCAAGCAACACTACGTAAACAACACCTGCACACAAATAACAAATACTCGCAACCCGACGTGTAAAAGGGGTTGTCAATCCCTTTCGGGCAACGGCGCCAAAAATTGGCAAACGAACGTGAGAGAGTAGTAAATATTGATAGATCGAACACCAAATAAAATAAAGTGCAGCAAGGTATTTTTGTATTTTTTGTTTAATAGATCTGAAAATAAAAGTTGCAAATAAAGAAAAGAGCGAATAGCAAAACAGATCTTGAAAGCAAATATATTGGAAAATAGACCCGGGGGCCGTAGGTTTCACTAGTGGCTTCTCTCGAGAAAAATAGCAAACGGTGGGTGAACAAATTACTGTTGGGCAATTGATAAAACTACAAATAATCATGACGATATCCAAGCAATGATCATTATATAAACATCACATCCAAGATTAGTAGACCGACTCCTGCCTGCATCTACTACTATTACTCTACACATCGACCGCTATCCAGCATGCATCTAGTGTATTAAGTTCATGGAGAAACGGAGTAATGCAATAAGAACGATGACATGATGTAGACAAGATCTATTTATGTAGAAATAGACCCCATCGTTTTATCCTTAGTAGCAACGATACATACGTGTCGGTTCCCCTTCTGTCACTGGGATCAAGCACCGTAATATCGAACCCACTACAAAGCACCTCTTCCCATTGCAAGATAAATAGATCAAGTTGGCCAAACAAAACCCAAATATTGGAGAAGAAATACGAGGCTTTAAGCAATCATGCATATAAGAGATCAAAGAAGACTCAAATAACTTTCATGGATAAAAAGATAGATCTGATCATAAACTCAAAGTTCATCGGATCCCAACAAACACACCGCAAAAAGAGTTACATCATATGGATCTCCAAGAGAACATTGTATTGAGAATCAAACGAGAGAGAAAGCCATCTAGCTACTAACTACGTACCCATAGGTCTACAAAGAACTACTCATGCATCATCGGCGAGGCACCAATGGAAGTGGTGAACCCCTCCATGATGGTGTCTAGATTGGATCTGGTGGTTCTGGACTCTGCGGTGGCTGGAATTGATTATCGTCTACTCCCCTAGGGTTTCTGGAATATTGGGGTATTTATAGAGCAAAGAGGCGGTTCGTGGGGCACCCGAGGTAGGCATAACCCACCAGGGCACGCCTGGGCCTCCAGGCTATCCCTGGTGGGTTGTGCTCCCCTCGGAGCACCCCCCAGGCGCTTCTCTGGCCCACTGGATGTCTTCTGGTCCAAAAAAATCCACAAAAAGTTTCGCTGTGTTTGGACTCCGTTTGGTATTGATTTCCTGCGATGTAAAAAACATGCAAAAAACAGCAACTGACACTTGGCACTATGTCAATAGGTTAGTACCAAAAAATGATATAAAATGACTATAAAATGATTGTAAAACATCCAAGAATGATAATATAACAGCATGGAACAATCAAAAATTATAGATACGTTGGAGACGTATCAGGGCTGAGGGTTTGTACTAGTAGCTATGTGTTTGATCTCTCTCTCTCTCTCTCTCTCTCTCTCGTGTTCTTGATTTGGCATGATCTTGATGTATCGCGAGCTTTGTTAATATAGTTGGATCATATGGTGTTTTCCCCTCTCTATCTTGTTGTGATGAATTGAGTTTCCCTTTGAGATTTCGTTCTTATCGGATTGAATACTTTTATGGATTTGAGAACACTTCATGTATGTCTTGCTATGAATACCCGTGGTGACAATGGGGTATCATATTGATTCACTTGATGTGTGTTTTGGCACTCAGCTCGTGGATTCCCGAGGTGACATTGGGGTAATCTATGCATAGGGGTTGATGCATGTTCTCGTCTTTGTTTCTCCGATAGAAATCTTGGGGCACTCTTTGAGGTTCTTTGTGTTGGATTGAGTATTATGAATCTGAAATTGCTTGATGCATATCGTATAATCAACTCACGGATACTCGCGATGACATTGGAGTATCTAGGTGACATTAGAGTTGGTTGAGGTGTACCATATGGTGTTATTTTAGTACGAACTCTTAGACAGATTGATCAGAAAGGATAACTTGGTGTTATTTTAGTACGAACTCTTGGATAGATCGATCAGAAATGATAACTTTGAGGAGGTTTCGTACCTTACAAACAATTTCGTCTTACGTTCTCTGCTAGATAAGAACTTTGGAGTGATTCTTCTTCGCACGTTGAGGGATGGTTATATGATCCAATTATATTAGCACTGTTGAGAGATTGCACTAGCGAAAGTATGGACCCTAGGCCTCATTTTCAAGCATTGCAATACCGTTTGTGCTCACTTTTGTTACTTGCTACCTTGCTGTTTTTTATTGTTACTATTAAAAAATCAATATGTACTATCATTACTACACTTGTATCACCATCTCTTCGCCGAACTAGTGCACCTATACAATTTACCATTGTATTTGGTGTGTTGGGGACACAAGAGACTTTTTGTTATTTGGTTGCAGGGTTGTTTGAGAGAGACCATCTTCATCCTACGCCTCCCACAGATTGATAAACCTTAAGTCATCCACTTGAGGGAAATTTGCTACTATCCTACAAAACTCTGCGCTTGGAGGACCAACACGAGTCTACAAGAACAAGTTGTGTAGTAGACATCAAGCTCTTTTCTGGCACCGTTGCCGGGGAGGTGAGTGCTTGAAGGTATATCTTTAGATCTTGTAATTGAATCTTTTAGTTTCTTGTTTTATCACTAGTTTGGTTTATAAAACAAAACTAAAATAATGGAATTGAGGTGGCCTCATATTATTCATCTTTATCATGTCTTTCTTGAAAATGATGGAAAGGAAAATTGTGCTCAATTGATAGAATAAGAATTCAATAAAATGTTTGGCATAAATGATGAGCATGATTGCAATATTGCTAGTATGAATTCCTTGAATATCCATGATGTGATATGCAAAGCCATAAGCTTGGGGATGCTATGTTTGAGGAAGATGATATTTTTAGTCCCCCAAGTTTTGGTGAGAAAAATTATTATGATGATAGCATGCCTCCTATTTATGATGATTATATTGATGAAAGTGGATTTGGAGAGGTCATGAATTTATTTAATGATGATTCCACTATCTTGGAAGAGGTTTCAATTGGTGATGAGAACAAAGTTGCTATCTATGATGCTTATTGTGATGACATGTATGCTATAAAGTATATCCATGAAACTTGTCATCATGATTTTAATTTTCAATCCCATGATAGTTATTTTGTTGTGTTTGCTCCCACTACTATTCATGAGAATAAATTTGCTTATGTGGAGAGTAGTAAAATTTCTATGCTTATGAATCATGAAAAGAATGCTTTATGTGATAGTTATATTGTTGAATTCATTCATGATGCTACTGAAAATTATTATGAGAGAGGAACATATGCTTGTAGGAATTGCAATAATATCAAGTTCCCTCTCTATGTGTTGAAAGTTTTGAAGTTGCACTTGTTTTGCCTTCCTATGCTAGCTGATTCTTGTTCCCATAATTTGTTTGCTCACAAAATCCCTATGCATAGGAAGTGGGTTAGGCTTAAGTGTGCTTTCCATGTGATTCATTATGCTCTTTTTCAAGTTTTAATTCTTTACTTTTATGTGAGCATCATTGAAATCATCATGCCTAGCTAAAAAGGCATTAAAGAAAAGCGCTTGTTGGGAGACAACCCAACACTATTACCTACTATTTTTGTATGTTCACATGATTAAGCTACTGTAGTAATCATGTTTTATACTTTTTGTTTCAATAAAGTGCCAAGTAAAGCCTTTGGGATAGTGTCGATGATAGTTGATTTGATTCTGTGCAAAAACATACATGTTTGCGCCCAGTTCTGGAATTTTGTAAATTCACAGAAACATGATTTTGCTCTGAATTTTTTACAGATGATTGATATACAAATTCCCTATGTTTTCCTAATTTTTCAGAATTTTAAGAGTTGCAGAAGTATGGTCATTCCTCAGATCATTACAGACTGTTTTGTTTTTGATAGATTCTGTTTTCAATGCATAGTTTGCTTGCTTTAGTGTTTCCATAGCTTATATTAAGTGATATAAATTGTGGAAATGATAGAGTACAGTAGGCATTGTGTGAGAACAATTATGAATCTTGTCTTTGATAGTACCAAAGTGAATGGTTTGCTCTTTATCATACTAACCAATCTCATGAAGTTCCGTTAAGTTTTGTGTGATTGAAGTTTTCAAGTTTTGAGTGAGATATCGAGGAGAATAAGGAGTGACAAGACATTAAGATTGGGGATGCCCAAGGCACCGCAAGGTAATAATCAAGAAAGATCCAAGCAACTAAGCTTGGGGATGCCCTAGAAGGCATCCCCTCTTTCGTCTCCAATATTATCGGTAACCTCACTTGGAGCTATATTTTCATTTGTCACATGATTTGTGTTTTGCTTGGAGCATCATTTTAGTTTGTTAGGATTTGCTTGGTGCTATTTAGAATAATGTTTTGCATCTTTCATTTCAATAAAAATGTCAAGTATAGCCTTTACCATGCTTATTTTGCAAGTCTATATGTGGCTGTTTGAAAACAGAAAGTTGCATGCTAGTGCGTGAATTCTTGAGAAAAGTCAGAATGTGATAAAATGTTGAAACTTTTTCACAATAAGATATGATAAATTTTCTACAGTTTGGTAAATTTTTAGAATTTTTGGAGTTAGAGAAGTATGAATCTTCTTACATTTTTTACAGACTGTCCTGTTTAGACAGATTGCTGTTATGTTTGCATATGTTTGCTTGTTTAATGATTCTATTTGAGGATAGGAGTATTAAATATGTGAAGGAATTTAGTATGAAATGTTAAATCATAATTTTAGTGATTTGCTATAGTAGAGAATGATAAGGTTATTTGCATTGATTTATACTAACTTATTTCACGAGTTCTTGTGGAGTTTTATGTGAGTGAAGATTTTAAGATTTAGGGAAACCGTGATTTAAAAGGAATTAAGGAGACACAAAAGCTCAAGCTTGGGGATTCCCAAGGCATCCCGAGTTAATATTTCAAGAAGTCTCAAGCATCTAAGCTTGGGGATGCCCCGGTAGGCATCCCACCTTTCTTCATCAACAATTATCGGTTAGCCTCGGTTGAGCCTAAGTTTTTGCTTCTACACATGATGTGTGCTATTCTTGGAATGTCATTTTATTTTGTTTTGCTTGCCATTTTAATAATATACTTAGATCTGAAAGTGTTTTAAATAAGAGAGAGTCCTTAAATAGCTACCCATTTACTTAACTACTCGCTTGATCTTCACTTATATCTTTTTGGAGTAGTTTGTCGAACACTCTCATGCTTCACTTATATTATTTTGAGAGTTGATAATAGTGATGAAAATTTGCACAAGCTATGAAATTGGTCCCAAAGTGATGGATATTCAAGAACGATATAATAAAAAAATTCATATAGATAATTGGATATGATAAGTTTGATTCCTTGCAATAGTTTTGCGATATGGAGATAATAATATGTGAGTCATGTTGGTGAGTAATTGTGTTTTAGTAGGAATATCGGTGTTAAGGTTTGTGATTCCCTATGCAAGCACGAAATTCAATAGTTATGCAATGAAGTTATATCCTACTTGTGGTGCATTATTCGGTGTTAGTTATGTTTAATGCTCGTTTATGATCGCTTTCGTTTCTTGGTTGGCCGCTTCTCAATCTATTTGCCAGCCTTAATTTGTACTAAGCAGGAATACTGCTTGGGCATCCAAACTCCTTAAACAAAGTTGTGCCAAATGAGTCCACCATACCTACCTATATGCGGTATTTCCATGCCGTTCCAAGTAAATCTGTATGTGCCAACTCTAATTTTTAAAATGAACTTCCTTTTTGTGTGCCTGTACCACTCATGAAGCGGCAGGGGGTGGCCAATATTTTCCATGCTAGATGTGTTATTCTCAAGATGAGTGTTTATTCACTTGTCATTGCACAAGAGTGTGGCAGGTAATAGGGATGCCTAGTCCCGAAATGAAAAGAAATTTTATTTATGTTGTCAACAATAAATTCCTTGGAAATTGTTGGTATGGAAGGCACCCGTGGATACGGCTAGCCATGGATTGTGAAAGAATGGTGGAAAAATGAATAAACTTTATTTTATGTTTGGGAACCGCCTATGATGTATCTAGCATGGAAAGTATTGGGAATTCTTGGTCATTTTCATTGACAGGAAAAGCATGCCTCTCAAAACAATTTTATCACTCAATTTAAGCTTTGAGATCTGGCACCTCTACAAATCTTTGCTTCCCTCTGCAAAGGGCCTATCTTGTGTGGCTAACAGGGCGAGGTGAGGAGAAGTGAGCACGCCCCTGAGTTTGAACCTCCTTTGGGTCCACGGATCCCCGATTCTGACATTTGGTGCGCCAGGTAGGGGGCTGGTTCTCTTCTTCCGCTCCGCTCCGGTTTCAGCTGCACCGACTCCATGGCTGACGCCCGCCGTGTTCGCGCCGAGCGCCGGGCGGCACGTGTCACCCAAACTGCGCCCGTGGGGCACGACGGCGCCACCACTCCGCCAGTGCCACGGCCGCCGCCACCGACCCAGCCGCGCACGAGCAGCAGGACTCCTCTTTGCACTCATCCGTGCCGCGGGACGACCGCACCGCCACGCCTTCGTCCTCCCATGCTCGCCGCGGGCCGGTGAACGCGCAGGCTGCCCTGCTCATGGCACGGGAACTGCAGCGCTACCGCCCTGCCAACGAGGGCTACGACGCCTGGCTTGGCTGCATCACCGAGCTCGTCAATGCCGCGGGCGAGGCTCCAGCGCCCTCTCATCCGCTCTGCCCTCCTCCGTCTCGCACAGGCGATGTCACGCATGGCGCGCCTCCACCGCCTCCCCTGCGCGGCGACATCATCGATCCCCAGCGCAAAGCGCGGCCCCGTGACCCATCACACGAAGCATCGGCGCCTGCCCGGGACGAGGCCAGCTGTCAGATCATCCGCCGCGCGCCGCCGGGCGGACACGTGCTCCTCGACCAGCGCCAACAACGCCAAGACCGAGCCATCCGAGAGGTCGCGACGGCTCGGTGGCAGAACCACCCCGCCCTCGCACACGGGACCCCCGCGTGCAACGTGGGCCGTTGAGCCTTCACACGCGAGCTGCGGAGGGTGGTTTGGCCCGTCAAGTTTAAGCCAGACCTGCCCCCGCGCTATGACGGCACGCCCGACCCTACGGAGTTCCTCCAGCTCTACGCGCTGAGCATCGAGGCGGCGAACGGCGACGACAAGGTCATGGCGAACTGGTTCCCCATGGCCCTCAAAGACGGCGCACGCTCCTGGTTCATGAACATGCCCGAGGATTCCATCTCTTCATGGGGTGAGCTATGCGAGCTGTTCATCACCAACTTCAACGGCACCTACCACCGTGCCCTCAGCATGAATGACCTGCAGCGGGTGAAGCTGCGCCCCGACGAAACCCTTCGCCAGTACATTCAACGCTTCAGCCAGCTGCGCCACAAGATTCCGCGTGCTTCGGACGAGGCCATCATCATGGCGTTCACCAATGGAGTCAAGGACATTCGCATGTGTGAGAAGCTCGCCATCCACAATGACCTGAGCACGGCGCTGGAGCTGTTCACCGTTGCTAACAAGTGCGCTAAGGCTGAAGAGGGCTGCCTCTTCCTCCACAACGACCCCGACGCAGCGCTCGACGATGGCAAGACCAAGGGCAAGGAGGTCAAGCGTAAGGGCCCTGTTGTGCTGGTAGCCGAGCCCGAGCAGAAGCGCGGCCATGACAGCGATGAGCCTGAGGGGAGCAGGCGCTGTTCTGCGACTACCACAACATGCACAACCACAACACTAATGACTGCCAGGAGCTTAGGGCGCTTCGCGACGAGCGCTTGGGTCGCCGCCCCGACCGCTCCGACCGTGGCGCTGGCCGTGGAGGCGGCTGCGGCGGTGGCAGGTGGGACAACCGCAACGGCAATCAGCGCTAGCCTGGCGTGACCAACCTCGCGATGGTGCCTGGCGTGACCAACCTCGCAACGGTGCCTGGTGACCAACCTTGTGAGGCCCGTCCTCGGGACAATGCAGCCATTCTACCACTGCCCCCAGGAGGAACAACAACAATCAGCAAGACGAGGGGGCTGCGGGCTACCAGGAGCCTCACGCGATAGCATGCATCCTCGGCGGAGCTCATGCTCCCTCGTCCAACTGCCTCTTCAAGCAGTTCTCCCGCGAGGTGAATGCTGCCCTCCCGAGGCTTGAAGCGGTGAGACCCCTCAAGTGGTCGCAGTACGCCATCACCTTCGACTCCAAGGACCACCTCAGGTGCTCAGCCACCGCTAGCGCACTTCCCATGTTGTGCACCCCCACCATCAGCAATGTCTCAGTCACCAAGACTCTCATCCACAGTGGGGCTAGCCTCAACATGATCTCCATCGCGACCTTCGAGACACTTCAGGTACCCTATGACTAGCTGATGCCCACCAGGCCCTTCTCTGGAGTGATGGATGGATCGACCACTCCCTTGGGGCAGGTGCGCCTTCCGGTCACCTTCGGCACCCGCGACAACTACCACACTGAGCTGATCGACTTCGATGTGGCTCACATTGGCCTCCCGTACAATGCCATCCTGGGGTACCCCACGCTCGCCAAGTTCATGGCAGCAACCCACCACAGCTACAACGTCATCAAGATGCCTGGCTACAACGGTGTCATCATCGTCGCTTGTGATGAGAAGGACGCGGTTTGCTCCCTCGAGCACGCTTACGGCGCCGCTGCGGTAGAAAACTCTGATGGCGAGAATGTCGTCGGCCCCACTGAAGTGACCCCCGTGAAGAAAAAATAGCTCCTCCCCAAGAGCCGTCCCGAGGCGAACAAGCAGTTGGCTGGCGGCGACGCCCAGGTCTCCGCCCCTGTCATCGGGGCGTGCCTTCCTCCTGCATAGGAAGGCGCCCCGGCGCCTCCCTCAGGTTGGGCTCGAGGGCTTCCATCTGGAGAGGATCTGACCTGACCAGTACGACGAGGGAGGTGCTCGGGCACCGCTTGGAGGCATGCCTCAACGCGCGCCCCCACGAGCAAGGGACACAGTGCCAACCGCCAGGAGCGCGGGAGTTCATCACCCAGGAGATTCGCAAGCTGCAAGAAGCGCGGGCCATGCGTGGCAAGCGTTGCCCCACACCTCCCACTGGCTCGGCTGCCGCCCCCGAAGAGGACAGTGATCTGCGGGTGTGTGTCGACATTGCGTGCCTCAATAGGGCCGGATCCCAAGACATCTTATGGCTGTCCCGCGTCGGCCGAGCAGAGGCGTCCCCACCAACTACATCTGCATGCCTTTCGGCTTGTTGAACGCCGGCGCCACCTACCAGTGCTTTGCGCGCCTCGCGTTGGCAGCTCGCGAGGCCTCGGCCCCTCGGGAGCTTCCAGGGCCTCATAAGCCAACCAGCCCCTGATGGACGATCCTCGCGGCACGCCTCATGACACACTTCACCGACAACCCCGACGCCTCCGCAGCAGCGCAATTGCCAGGTGACTTTATGGTTTGTTCAATTGAGGGCGCCCCTTGGGCTGCATTATCCTTAGGCCGGTCAGGGTCCGCCCTGCAGCCGTGTCATTTTGGTCTTGTACTGGACCTAGTTGTGCTTTGATGGAGTTGTCTTGCTGGCTTAAGCTACGTGTTCGGTGCCTCATCACCGTCTGGTTTGCCGTGCCTTCGCGATCCTCACTCTTGATTGCCCCAAGACCGAGACTCAACATGGCGTATGTGCTCGGGTCCGTCCTACAGTGTCGATAAACCCAGGCGACTGAGCTCTGTCTCGCAGGCCAGCTCCCGTGCACTGCACCTCCTGGGGTCCTTGGTGTTCGATCCCCTCATGGGACTATCAGGGGCAGGAAAGTAAGGGTGTGGCCCAGGTTGTTTAACCCTCAGTTTGGTGCCTCGTCGTTGTTGGAGTCGCCGCGCACTAGCAACTCCGTTTTTCGACCGGCTCATGGGGGGCCAGACACGGTGCCCGTGCTCAGGTCTGTCCCTGCAGCGCTGATAAATCCAAGTGACCAAGCTCTACGCGCTGCATCCTGGGCCGCAGGTAGACGGGCCTGGGTACCCCCAGTCCCAGAGTCCCGACAACAGGTACCAAGATAAAATTTAATACATGTTTTGCAACTTAGCTTTTTTTCGTTTACTCGTATCATTAATACACTGCATGCATGTAGGAAAACTGAGTGGAGGAAGTAGTTGAGTGTCATTATGACTGCATGCATGCAAGTATTAAACAAGTGTTAGTTCGAGGAAAAATTATTATTTTTTGCCTCAATTATTATTGATGGCCTTGTATAGATGCGAAAAGTATATTCCATAGTGGCCTTGTATAAGTAAATGGAGGGAGTATGATTTATCTGAATCGAACCAGTGAAAAGTGAAATGTAAGTTCAGAAAGTGAAAAACAACATAAAATTGAAATGTGGACTTGTGAAACTGATTGAAATCATTTTTTTCGTAAGATTTTAAGCGGGTGAAATATGTGAAATGTGTTTCATGAATTTTAAACTCATCTAAAATGTATCCAAAATCGGTCTTGTTTTAAAGGTCTTTGCGACATGAGTTCAAATATATAAAAAGTTTTGAAATCGAAAGTTTGGTTTAAGAGATATGAATGATTTTAAGTTAGTAAAGGTGAAATAAATGGATGAATTAGTTTGGGAAAGAGAAGAGAGAGATTGCGTAGCACATGCATGCAAGACCCTGTGTTATCTGACCAAAAGCTGACATTGCAGGTTGTATAGCAATGCGTTCCCGAAATAGACTTTTTATACTGCACAGTGCTGCATTAATCTTCAAACCACAAAAAGCGGCTCAAGATCTGCCGGTACATGCCGAAAATGCTCAATTTTCCATTTTGGTCTTCCAAGGTAGATGTAGGAGAGCAAGAGCCTCTTTGTTAACCTAATTGTAGTGGCAAGATCTCTCCCATATTCGACATGCTTCATATGATTGCGAGAATTCCAAAGAGACCACATAATAGTGATTATCTTCACACCATCATCATCAGGGAACCTAGGATCACACAAGATGTCTAATCTTAGGAGCAATGGTACACTTACGTACTCCTTTCATTCACAAATATAAGATGTTCTAACTTTTTTCTGAATCTGTTGTATATATACATGTTTTAGTGTGTTTCTTTATTCATTTTAGTCTATATATAGATCATATTGAAGTATCCGAAATATCTTATATTTGTGAAAGGGGGGAGCCATTGTACGGGATTAACGTAGATGCTTGGGTAGGATTTTCTAGTTATGTGGAAATCAGGGATATGGGCCAACCCAGTTGAATTGGGGGGGGGGGGGGGAGGGTGATACGTCTCCAACGTATCTATAATTTTTGATTGTACCATGCTATTATATTATCAATCTTGGATGTTTTATATACATTTACAAGAAACTTTATATCATTTTTTGGGACTAACCTATTGACTTAGAGGCCAGTGCCAGTTGCTGTTTTTTTGCTTGTTTTTGGTTTCGCAGAATATCAGTACCAAATGAAGTCCAAATGCCACGAAACTTTTTAGAGATTTTTTCTGGACATAAGAGACACTAGAAGCATCGGGAGAAGACTATACATGGGAGCATGGGCCCACCACCCACCAGGGCGCACCCTGATGGGTGGTGGGGCCCACAGAGCTCCGTTTGACCTAATTCCGCCTCTATAAATACCCATAAATTAGAAAACCCTGATGGGAGTCCACGAAATACTTTTTCCGCCGCCGCAAGCCTCTGTTCTCGAGAGATCCCATCTGGAGGCCTTCTCCGGTACTCCACCGGAGGGGGAATCAATCACGAAGGGGTTCTTCATCAACCTTGTTGCCCCTCCGATGATGCGTGTGTAGTTTACCACAAACCTACGGGTCCATAGTTAGTAGCTAGAGGGCTTCTTCTTCCTCGATGTTCTTCAATACAATGTTCTCCTTGATGTTCTTGGAGTTCTATCCGATGTAATTCTTTTTTTGCGGTGTGTTTGTTGAGATCCGATGAATTTTGAGTTTATGATCAGATCTATCCATGAATATTATTTGAGTTTTCACCGAACTCTTTTATGCATGATTAATATAGTCTCATATTTCTTCTTCGATTTATTGGTTTGGTTTGGCCAACTAGATTGATTTATCTTGCCATGGGAAAAGGTGCTTTGTGATAGGTTCGATCTTGCGGTGCTCAATTCCAGTGTCAGAAAGGGACATGACACGTATGTATCATTGAAAAGATGTGGTTTATTCATACGTGAGTTTATCTTGTCTACATCATGTCATTTTGCTTAAAGCATTACTCCATTTTTCCGTGAACTTAATACACTAGATGCATGCTGGATAGCGGTCGATGTGTGGAGTAATAGTAGTAGATGCAAAATCGTTTCGGTCTACTAATATTGGACGTGATGCCTATGTATGATCATTGCCTTGGATATCTTCATAATTATTTGCTTTTCTATCAATTGCTCAACAGTAATTTATTTACCCACCATATGCTATTTTCTCGAGAGAAGCCTCTAGTGAAAACTATGGCCCCGGGTCTATTTTTTATCATATAAAAATCCTATACCTTGCTGCAATTTTATTTTATTTATCTTATTTTGTATTTTAGTTAGATCTATTTATCAAATCCTATACAATTTAATCTTGCTCGTAACCGTTGAGGGATTGACAACCCTTTACGCGTTGGGTTGCAAGTATTTGTTGTTTGTGTGCAGGTGTTGTTTACATAGTGTTGCTTGGTTCTCCTACTGGATTGATAACCTTGGTTTCATAACTGAGGGAAATACTTATCTCTACTGTACTGCATCATCCTCTCCTCTTCGGGGAAATCCCAACGCAGCTCACAAGTAGTGGGAAGAATTTCTGGCGCCGTTGCCGGGGAGACATCATCAACATCTATCAAGTACCTATGCATAAACTTTCATCTCCTTGCATTTACATTATTTGCCATTTGCCTCTTGTTTTCATCTCCTCCACTTCTAAACGTTTTATCAGAAAAAACACAAATTTTTTTACCTTGTTGCTTTGCTAGTTTGTTTGCCATAAGTGTGTGTTTATTGAAAATCACAAGAAAAAAAATCTTATGGATCCTTACCCACTTGCTAATTATTTTAAAAGATACAATTATGATGAACCAATTGCTAGTGAGTTGAGTGCACTAGATTATCTTTATGAAGTTTGGCTTGAAATTCGTGAATCTAAATTTTTTGATGAAGTGTTAAAAGAAGAAATTTATAAAGTGGTTCATGATAGCTCCTTGAATGAAAAGCATGATTGCAATGATGTTATTATAAATTCTATTAATGTCGATTGTGTTAATAATATGCGAAACCCCAAGCTTGGGGATGCTAATTCTGCTATGTCCACTACTTATTGCAATGATCATGATTGGGGTGATTCTTCTTATTATCTTGAAAATTTATTTAAGCCTCATGATGAATATGATATTGATAATAGTGTTTGCAATAATATTGAAAGTGGGTTTGGAAGAGTTCCAACTTTAGGCAATAATACTGAAAGTGGGTTTGGGGATGCTAATTTTGCTATGTCCACTACTTATTGCAATGATCATGATTGGGGTTATTCTTCTTATGATGTTGAAAATTTATTTAAGCCTCATGATGAATATGATATTGATAATAGTGTTTGCAATAATATTGAAAGTGGGTTTGGAAGAGTTACAACTTTAGTTAATAATGATCTCACTACTTTGGAGAATGATCAATCCTATGAAATTTTTGATAAAAGTGGGCTTGGAGAGGTCATGACTTTATTTGATGATAATCCCACTATTTTGGAAGAGTGTAAACTTTGCATGCATGTGGATCATGTAGAGAATATGTTATGTGATAGCTATATTATTGAATTTGAATATGATCCCACATGTAATTATTTATAGAGAGGGAAATATGGTTGTAGAAATTTTCATGTTACTAAATTACCTCTCTTCATGTTGAGATTGTTAATGTTTTATTCTTTTTCCTTGCATATGCTAGTTTTTGCTTGTTTTGATAATTTTTTTGCTTACAAAATGCCTATGCATATGAAGTACGTTAGACTTAAATGTGATTTTAACTTGCTATATGATGCTCTATTTGTGCTTCAATTCTTATCTTTCTTGCGAGCATCGTTAAAATTATCAATCCCTAGCTAAAAGGCTTTAAAAAAAGCGCTTGTTGGGAGACAACCCAATATTTTTTCCTTTTTGTTTTTATGAGTTCACACAATTATGATACTGTTATCACTATTGGAATCAGGGAATTTGCCGTCTGCCACTTCTTTGCCATCCGCCAGCTGACAACACAGACAGTGTCTGTCGTCTGCCTCCAGAAAGCAGACGACAAAGGAGTGGCTGATGGCAACGATACCTTTTGCCGTCTGCCACTTCTTTGTCGTCTGCCAGCGGACAGCAAAGAGGGGGTATGGGCCCCACTGGACCGTGGAGTGAGCCATTAGTAGATCAGCTTCTTTGCCGTCTGCTAGCTGACGGCAGAGAAGTCTTTGCCGTCTGCTAGCAGACGGCAAAGAAGCTGATCTACTAAAGGCCGTTCCCACCCCCGTCCCCATCCCTTCTCCCTCTCCCCCTTCTGTTTCCCTCCCACCTCACCCGCATGCCACCTCGGACAGCCCCGACGGCGCCCAGCCTCACCGCCTGGAGCCAGCGCCAACGCCGCCCAGCCCCGACGCCGCCCATCGCTGCCGCCCGGAGCCAGCCCCAATGCCACCCAGCCCCGCCGCCGGAGCCAAGCCGCGGCGGCCCTGCGCTCGCCCTGCCCCACCGCCGGAGCCCGGCCATGCTGCCGCCCCCTCCCCGCGGCGTTCCTCCACCACCGCCGCCGCCCATCCCCCCGGTGAGCCTCTTTTGTTTTTTTTCCCTGTTTTTCCTGTTGATTGTTGTCTAGGTTTAGGTTATAGTTTAGGTTAGGTTAGTGCTAATTTAGGTTATAGTTTAGGTTAGTGCTAATTTAGGTTTAGGTTAGTGGTAGTTTGGGTTTAGGTTTAGTTAATTAGAAGAAGAAAAAGTATGAAAAAAGAAGAAGAATAAGTAGAAGAAGAAGAAGAAGAAGAAGAAAGAAGAAGAAGAAGAGAAGAAGAAGAAGAAGAAGAAGAAGGAAAAGAAGAAAAAGAAGAAGAGAAAAAGAAGAAGAAGAAGAAGGAGCAGGAGGGAGGAAAGGAGTAACAAGAAGAAGAAAAAAGAAGAATAAGAATCGCATGAAAGAAGAAGAAGAAAGAAGAAGAAAGAAGAAGAAGAAGAAGAAGAAGAAGAAGAAGAAGAAGAAGAAGAAGAAGAAGAAGAGGAGGAGGAGGAGAAGAGGAGAAGAAGAGGAGAAGAGGAGAAGAAGGAAGAAGAGGAAAGGAAGAAGAAGAGGAAGAAGAAGGAGAATAAGAAGAAGAAGAAGAAGGAGGAGGAGAAGAAAAGAAGAAGGAGGAAAAGAAGAAGAAGAAGAAGAAGAAGAAGAAGAAGAAGAAGAAGAAGAAGAAGGAGAAGAAGAAGAAGAAGAAGAAGGAGGAGGAATAGATGAGAAGAATAAAAAAATTAGAAAAGTAGTTATATGCAGTAGTTCTATGGGGATTGAATATTCATGTTGATCGGGTGGATTTAAATGTGCAGTGTTTCGTCGCTGCGAGGGTCTGGTGTTCGACGGCCTCCCCGTGCGTTTGACGAGCTCCGCCCCTGCGTTCGTGGGTGAGCACAAATGACATCTCCTCCTCCCCCCCTTAATTATTTGCTCTATTCCGGTCTTTGTGCCGATGAAACTTGCTAGCTATCGGTGTCTTCAATCATCAGTATGCGTCTCCCGTTCGAAAGGGTTACAGTTATAAATATGCATGCATTTGCATATTTATAACCGTGATTCTTTTGAATTGTCCAACGTTATCCATGGACAGCCCGAGTATGTGTAGAAAGGGTTCGTTTTCACATATGCTCTGCTCCGGATCCGATGCATAAATTTCGTCAGTGCCTCCCTGTTGTTCTCCGGGTACACATCCTCTCTGTTTATTGCAGAGATGTGTATCAGGAGAACAACGGGGAGGTGTTGCCAAAATTTTGTGTCAGATTCGAAGCAGAGCATGGGAAAATGAACCCAATCTACACATACTTGGGTGGGATTAGGACCTATCTTTACCTATTAGAGTGTAGGTTGCATGGACGTAATAAAATTGATAAACTAGATTAACTGATGAATATATACATGCTGAATTATATATATATATATATATTTATTGTGTGTCCAGTAGCTAGGCAAGATGAGTGATCGTGCGTGGATGTACACCGGTCACACTAGTCAGAAAGACATGACCAATGAATGGTTAACAAAAAGCAAGGGGTTTGCGAGAGCCGCATTTGCAAATGGCCAGAGGAAAACCTGGTGCCCCTGTGTCCAGTGCGGCAATTAGCACAAGAGGACAGAGGATGAAATGGCAAACACCTGCAGAAGTGTGGTTTTACACCCGGTTATACGGTGTGGACATTTTATGGCGAGTCTGCCCAACATGCCAGGGCTGAGGTGCTTCGTCGCCGCACCGACGAGCATGGCACCGGGATGGAAGACATGGTGCAAGACTTTGAGGATGCTCGGGATTTGGATGATGAGATGGAGGAATCTGCAAAGGCCTTCAATGAAATGTTGGAGTCTTCAAAACGTCCTCTCCACGAGCACATTGAGCTTTGTCTGCTGGATGCCATCTCACAAGTAATGGCTCTGAAGGCTCAATTCAACTTGGGCAGAGAATGCTACGATGCGATGATGATAGTATTTGGACGCTTTCTACCCGAAGGCCATGTAATGCCTGCAAACCTGTACCAGTCGGACAAAATCCTCCGTGCACTTAAGATGCCCTATGAGAAGATACATGCCTGTGAGAAAGGATCTGCCTTATTTAGGCTTGAGTATGCGGACTTGAACTATTGTCCCATTTGCAAAACTTCCAGGTATGTTGTGGTAGACAACGGTATGGGTGAGAAGACGCAGACCAAAATCCCAGTTAATGTTCTTTGGTATATGCCAATCGTACCAAGACTTCAACATCTTTTCATGGTCGAAGAGACGGCCAGACAGATGACATGGCACAAAATGGGCAAAAGAACCGAACTAGATGCAGATGGGAATCTGATGATGGTACACACATCAGATGGTTCTGCGTGGAAGCGCTTCGATGCATTACATGTGCAAAAAGCGGCAGATCCAAGGCATCCTCGAGTTCCAATCAGCACGGATGGGTTCAATGTGTTTGGTCTGACGGCAATCCAATATAGTTGTTGGCCTGTATTTGTCATTCCACTCAATCTCCCCCCAGACAGATTATGCAAAGAAAGAACATTTTCCTGACATTGATAATTCCAGGGCCCAACTATCCGGGGAAGAATATGAATGTGTACATGCAGCCGCTTAAGGATGAATTGCAAGAAGCTTGGGATAATGGGTTCAAGTCATACGACGCCGCTAGCAAACAGAACTTCATAATGCGTGTCTGGTACATGTACTCGATGCATGACTTGCCGGCGTATGCGCTATTCGTTGGCTGGTGTGTGCATGGAAGGTTCCCGTGCCCCACATGCAAGGCAGCTCTTCAGTTTCGTTGGTTGCAGGCGGGTCGCAAGTTTTCTTGCTTCGACTTGCATAGACAGTTCCTAGATCCTCGCCATAAGTTCAGGAAAGACAAGAAGAACTTCATCAAAGTAGAGTTGTCAAAAACTCTGCACCACCTACGTTGATAGGCCAAGAGATCCTGGATTAGTTAAACGCTCTTGAGCCAGATCCAGAGCGTCCAGGGTATTTCAAGGGGTATAACTTGGAACACGCCTGGACTCACAAGACATGCTTGTGGGATCTGCCTTAATTCAAAGACCTCCTTTGCCCACACAACATCGACGTGATGCACACTGAAAAGAATATCACCGAGGCCCTTTTTGGTACATTGTTCGGCATAGAGGGGAAGTTAAAGGATAATCCTAAGGCTAGAGTCAATCAGGAGGCGCGATGTGATAGACCGTTACAAAACATGCAAGAACCGAAAGGAAAGCAGAACTGGACGAAGCCAAAGGCATGGTTCAATCTTGGAAGGACTGGCGTGCCCAAATGGAAGGTGTGCCACTCCATCAAGGCAACGCCAACTTATATTAGTACGGGTGGAAATGGGTATGTGGTTTGCTTCATGATTCATGCAATTCATTCTTCATGCTAGCTTGAGCCCTTTAATTACTAATTTACTCTGTTCCTCTCTTTTAGGCGAAACACAATAAGGTGGAGGTGCCAGAGGTGTACGACCTCTATGCCATGGACCATACTGCCTCGTACAAGAAGGTCAAGGCATTCTCTCCGTCTGACCTTGATCATCCAGAGAACTTCACCAACATCTCCTCCCACAACAAGCTCGTGAAGTACAGAGATGAGGGGAAGGCGAGGAAAGGGGAGGACTTTAACCCGAGCCAGGGTCCCATTGATCCAGAGCTGGTGATGATATCTAGTGGCGGGAGGTCCCATGGCTCGATAGCCATTGGAGATGGACTTATCTGTTGTCCTCGCACTCTCTCGGAGATCAAGGTGCGCTAGTCGAGCTCCGCTACTAAGATAAGGCCTTGTCAACGTCCAGTCGAGCTCGCCTTCGAGGTTAGTTATACGAAATCAGCTATCTTTCCTCCATTACATTGTGTGTGCGGCCATCGATGATTACAATGCTAACGAGGAGTGGTGTTGCATGCTACTCTTCAAAGAGAGAGAGAGAGAGATAGAACCCAGGCGCTTCTGTCGGAGAGGGACCGGCAGGCAGCTGAGAAGGAGCGGGAGTTGGAGGAGAGAACTGCTAGGATGTTGGAGGAGGAGAGGGCACGTAATGACATGTAGAACTGGGCCATGTACGAGCTCCTCGTGGTAAGTTTCTTCTGCATATTAGCCAAATCATGCACTTAATGTCCGTTTCATTACTAACTAGTATGACTGACTCGTCAAACCAAATGTGTAGTCTGTGTGCGAGAAGACAGGTCAGACCCCTCTGCCGATGCCAGTCATTGCTCTGGGGACCACGGTGAGTTTCATTTGATTGGTCATTAGTTACTAGTCTTAACACTTGAGTGTCATAATGCTAACGAGACATTGCAAATGATCTTTGGTGCAGCGTAACTCCAGACAAGCATCGCATGATCCTTCTCCAGGTGGTACCGACACGAGCAACCCCGGTGCTTCACCTCCGTGATGAGGGTAAGTTTTCTCTAGTGTTTTGCTTAACAAATGCATAATGACCTAGACTTAGCTTTATTTCCTCCAATATGCTTACCATAATGACCTAGACTTAGCTTATTTTCCTCCAAAATGACATAATAAGCGTACTTAGCTTCAAAATGTTCCAATTTACCTAAGTTAGCTCCAAAATGACCTAAGTTAGCTCTAATATGCTTAGTTACCTAGGTTAGCTCAATAATGACCTATACTTAGCTTACTTATGTCAAAAATGGCATAATATGCTTAGTTAACTCAAAAATGGCATAATTACCTAGGTTAGCTCAATAATGACCTATACTTAGCTTATTTAGTTCATTTATGATATAAATAGCTTACTTAGCTCACAAATGGCATGATAACCTTGGTAAGCTCATAAATGTCATATAGTTAGCTTACTTACGTAAAAAATGGCATGATTGCCTAGGTTAGCTCCAAAATGATCCATTTTACCTAAGTTAGCTCCAAAATGATCCATTTTACCTAGTTTAGCTCCAAAATGATCCATTTTACCTAAGTTAGCTCCAAAATGATCCATTTTACCTATGTTAGCTTCAAAATAATCCATTTTACCTAAATTAGCTCATAAATGATCCATTTTACCTAAGTTAGCTCATAAATGATCCATTTTACCTAAGTTAGCTCATAAATGATCCAATTTACCTAAGTTAGCTCATAAATGATCCATTTTACGTACGTTAGCTCCAAAATGATCCATTTTACCTAAGTTAGCTCATAAATGTCATTTTTACCTAAGTTAGCTCATAAATGTCATATACTTCTTCATCTTCTTCTTCTAGTCTTCTTCTTCTAACTTTCTTATTTCCCATTTTGCAAATTTCATTCACTTCACGAAAGCTTGCATTGATGGAGTGCTTGTTTTCCCTTTCTATTTTTTTGTATCGATGAACCATGCATGTATGGTTGGATGAAACTATTGTAATATGTATGGTTGGATGCCTGTATGTGGAACTTGCTATGTATGGTTGGATGGAACTATGCATGTATATCTGATGAAACTTATATGTGTTGGATATCTCATATGTTTGCTGTGAAATTGCCCTGTGAAATATATATATATATATATATATATATCATATATTTGCTGTGAAAATGCTTGGATATAAGAAAAAATAGAATAAAAAGAGGCAATGCAGGCTCTTTGCCGTCTGCCACAGATGGCAAAGAGGCCATGTGGCAGCAACCTATGCAACCTGGGAGCTGACCCATTTGGTCACTTTGTCGTCTGTGGCATACGGCAAAGGCTGTGGTGGTTTGCCGTCTATGGTAGACGGTAAAGAGCAGGGAGGGTATGACGCGTCTGCTGACGTCAGATGGCAGACGACAAAGGGGAGGCCTGTTTGCCGTCAGCTGGAAGACGGCAAAGCCTCCCGTTAGCCACCTAACATGGCTAACGTATGTTCTTTGCCATCCACCTTCTTTGCCGTCTGCCACCAATGACAAAGGGGTCATTACCATCCACTGTGCGAAAATAGACGACAAAGCATCTGTTTACCGTAACTTACATTGCCGGACAGATTTGCCGTCCGCGGCTGACGGCAAAGACCTTTGCTGTTAGCTTTCTGGTGCTTTGCCGTCTGCCATGTATGATTGTGCTTTATGATTGTGCTTTGGCAGACGGCAAATCAGCTGATTCCTGTAGTGTATGATTGTGCTTTTCATGTTTTAATTAGTGTTTGTGCCAATTAAAGCCTTTAGGATGGTTTGGGTGATAGTTGTCTTGATTCTGTTGAAAAATAGAAACTTCTGCACCTAGTTCTGGAATTTTGTAAATTCACAGAAACGTGCTTTTGCTCTGAATTTTTTACACATAATTCATATACTAATTTCCCATGTTTCCTAATTTTTCAGGATTTTTAGAGTTACAGAAGTATGGTCAAAGTTCAGATTACTACAGTCTTTTCTATTTTTGACAGATTCTGTTTTCGTTGCATTGTGTGCTTATTTTGATGAATGGATTGTATCGAGGGGTATAAGCCATGGTAAAGTTAGAATAATGTAGGTATAATGCAATAATAAAATATGAATGTGTTTGCAACAGTACTTAAAGTGGTGATTTGCTTTATTACACTAACAGATCTCACGAAGGTTTTGTTAAGTTTTGTGTGATTGAAGTTTTCAAGTTTTGGGTGAGATCACGATGGATGAAGGAATAAGGAGTGGCAAGAGCCTAAGCTTGGGGATGCCCAAGGCACCCCAAGGTAATATTCAAGGACTCCCAAGAAACTAAGCTTGGGGATGCCCTGGAAGGCATCCCCTCTTTCTTCTAACGACCATCGGTAATTTTACTTGGAGTTATATTTTTATTCGTCACATATCATGAGTTTTGCTTGGAGCATCTTGTATTATATGAGTCTTTGCTTGTTTTGCTTTTTAGTTTGTCACAATCATCCTTGCAAGACACACCTATTTGAGATAGCCATAATGATATCATGATTTGTTAGAATTGCTCTATGTGCTTCACTTAAATTTTTTGAGCTAGGCAATTGCTCTAGTGCTTCACTTAAATCTTTTTGAGTATGGTGGTGATTTAATTTTGAAGAAATGCGCTCTCATGCTTCACTTAGATTATTTTGGGAGTTGATAGATTTTAAAGAAATTCTCTCATGCTTCACTTAGATTATTTTGAGAGTTGATATGATAAATTTTGAAGAAATATTTATGCTCTCATACTTCACTTAAATATTTTTGAGAATTGATAATACCAATGGTATTTTGCATAAGATATGAATTTGGTCCTAAAGTGGTAGATATTCAAGAGGGATATAATAAAAACTTTCATGAAGATCATTGGATATTATAAACTTGATTCCTTGCAATAGTTTTGCGATATGGAGATAGTGATATGTGAGTCATGTTGGTGAGTAATTATGCTTTAGTCAGAATATTGGTGTTAAGGTTTGTGATTCCCTATGCAAGCATGAAAGTCAATAGTTATGCAATGAAGTTACATCCTACTTGTGATGCATTATTCAGTGTTAGTTATGTTTAATGCGTGTTTATGACCATTTTCATTTTTTGGTTGGTCGCTTCTGAGTCTATTTGATAGCCTTCATTTGTACTAAGCCGGAATGTTGCTTGTGCACCCAAATCCTTAAACCAAAGTTGTGCCAAATAAGTCCACCATACCTACCTATATGCGGTATTTCCATGTCGTTCGAAGTAAATTTGTATGTGCCAACTCTAATATTCAAAATGAATTTCCATTTTGTGTGCCTTTAATGCTCATGAAGCAACAGGGGCTGGCCAATATTTTCCATGCTAGGTATGTTATTCTCAAGATGAGTGTTTATTCACTTGTCATTACACGAGAGTGTGGCAGGTAATAGGTGTTGGGGAACGTAGCAGAATTTTAAAATTTTCTACGCATCACCAAGATCAATCTATGGAGTCATCTAGCAACGAGCGAGAGGGGAGTGTATCTACATACCCTTGTAGATCGCGAGCGGAAGCGTTCAAGAGAACGGGGTTGATGGAGTCGTACTCGTCGTGATCCAAATCACCGATGACCGAGCACCGAACGGACGGCACCTCCGCGTTCAACACACGTACGGAGCAGAGACGTCTCCTCCTTCTTGATCCAGCAAGGGGGGAGGAGAGGTTGATGGAGATCCAGCAGCACGACGGTGTGGTGGTGGAAGCAGCGGGATTTCAGCAGGGCTTCGCCAAGCGCTACTAGAGGAGGAAGAGGTGTCACGGGAGGGAGAGGGAGGCGCCAGGGGCTGAGCTGTTTCTCCCATGCACCTCCCCACTATATATAGGGGTGGAGGGGGCTGGTTTCTTGCCCTCCAAGTCCATTGGGGCGTTGGCAAAGGTGGAAGGAAAGAAATCCCATCCTTTCCCTTCCCCACCGATTGTTATCCCCCTTTTTTAGGGATCTTGATCTTATCCCTTCGGGATATGATCTTATTCCTTCTAAGGGGGAATCTTGTTGCGCCTTGACTAGGGGTGTGGGGCCTTGCCCCCACTACCCACGTTCATGTGGGTCCCCCCATGCAGGTGGGCCCCACTCCGGAACCTTCTAGAACCTTCTCGGTACAATACCGAAAAATCCCGAACATTTTCCGGTGGCCAAAATAGGACTTCCCATATATAAATCTTTACCTCCGGACCATTCCGGAACTCCTCGTGACGTCCAGGATCTCATCCGAGACTCCGAACAACCTTCGGGTTACCGCATACTAATATCTCTATAACCCTAGCGTCACCGAACCTTAAGTGTGTAGACCCTACGGGTTCGGGAGACACGCAGACATGACCGAGACGACTCTCCGGTCAATAACCAACAGCGGGATCTGGATACCCATGTTGGCTCCCACATGCTCCTCGATGATCTCATCGGATGAACCACGATGTCGAGGATTCAATCAATCCCGTACGCAATTCCCTTTGTCTATCGGTACGATACTTACCCGAGATTCGATCGTCGGTATCTCGATACCTTGTTCAATCTCGTTACCGGCAAGTCTCTTTACTCGTTTCCGTAACACATCATCCCGTGAACAACTCCTTGATCACATTGAGCTCATTATGATGATGTCCTACCGAGTGGGCCCAGAGGTACCTCTCCGTTACATGGAGTGACAAATCCCAGTCTCGATTCGTGCCAACCCAACAGATACTTTCGGAGATACCCGTAGTGCACCTTTATAGCCACCCAGTTACGTTGTGACGTTTGGTGCACCCAAAGCACTCCTACGGTATCCGGGAGTTGCACAATCTCATGGTCTAAGGAAAAGTTACTTGACATTGGAAAAGCTTTAGCAAACGAACTACACGATCTAGTGCTAGGCTTAGGATTGGGTCTTGTCCATCACATCATTCTCCTAATGATGTGATCCCGTTATCAATGACATCCAATGTCCATGGTCAGGAAACCGTAACCATCTATTGATCAACGAGCTAGTCAACTAGAGGCTTACTAGGGACATGTTGTGGTCTATGTATTCACATATGTATTACGATTTCCGGATAACACAATTATAGCATGAATAACAGACAATTATCATGAACAAGGAAATATAATAATAACCATTTTATTATTGCCTCTAGGGCATATTTCCAACAGTCTCCCACTTGCACTAGAGTCAATAATCTAGTTACATTGTGATGAATCGAACACCCATAGAGTACTGGTGTTGATCATGTTTTGCTCGTGAAAGAGGTTTAGTCAACGGATCTGCTACATTCAAATCCGTGTGCACTTTACAAATATCTATGTCTCCATCTTGAACATGTTCACGTATGGAGTTGAAGCGACGCTTGATATGCCTGGTCCTTTTGTGAAACCTGGGCTCCTTGGCAAGGGCAATAGCTCCAGTGTTGTCACAGAAGAGAGCCATTGGACCCGACGCATTTGGAATGACTCCTAGGTCGGTGATGAACTCCTTCATCCACACTGCTTCGTGTACTGCCTCCGAGGCTGCTATGTACTCCGCTTCGCATGTAGAACCCGCCACGACGCTTTGCTTGCAACTGCACCAGCTTACCGCTCCACCATTCAAAATATACACGTATCCGGTTTGTGACTTGGAGTCATCCGGATCTGTGTCGAAGCTAGCGTCGACGTAACCCTTTACGACGAGCTCTTCGTCACCTCCATATACGAGAAACATATCCTTAGTCCTTTTCAGGTACTTCAGGATGTTCTTGACCGCTGTCCAGTGTTCCTTGCCGGGATTACTTTGGTACCTACCTACCAAACTTATAGCAAGGTTTACATCAGGTCTGGTACACAGCATGGCATACATAATAGACCCTATGGCTGAGGCATAGGGGATGACACTCATCTCTTCTATATCTTTTGCCGTGGTCGGGCATTGAGCCGAGCTCAATTTCACACCTTGCAATACAGGCAAGAACCCCTTCTTGGACTGATCCATATTGAACTTCTTCAATATCTTATCAAGGTATGTGCTTTGCGAAAGACCTATGAGGCGTCTCGATCTATCTCTATAGATCTTGATGCCTAATATATAAGCAGCTTCTCCAAGGTCCTTCATTGAAAAACACTTATTCAAGTAGGCCTTTATACTTTCCAAGAATTCTATATCATTTCCCATCAGCAGTATGTCATCCACATATAATATGAGAAATGCTACAGAGCTCCCACTCACTTTCTTGTAAACACAGGCTTCTCCATAAGTCTGTGTGAACCCAAACGCTTTGATCATCTCGTCAAAGCGAATGTTCCAACTCCGAGAAGCTTGCACCAGCCCATAGATTGAGCGCTGGAGCTTGCATACCTTGTCAGCATTCTCAGGGTCGACAAAACCTTCCGGTTGTATCATATACAACTCTTCCTTAAGAAAACCATTAAGGAATGCCGTTTTGACGTCCATTTGCCATATCTCATAATCATAGTATGCGGCAATTGCTAACATGATTCTGACGGATTTCAGCTTCGCTACGGGTGAGAAAGTCTCATCGTAGTCAACCCCTTGAACTTGTCGATAACCCTTAGCGACAAGCCGAGCCTTATAGATGGTCACATTACCATCCGCGTCAGTCTTCTTCTTAAAGATCCATTTATTTTCTATGGCTTGCCGATCATCGGGCAAGTCAGTCAAAGTCCATACTTCGTTTTCATACATGGATCCTATCTCGGATTTCATGGCTTCAAGCCATTTGTCGGAATCCGGGCCCGCCATCGCTTCTTCATAGTTCGAAGGTTCACTGTTGTCTAACAACATGATTTCCAGGATAGGATTGCCGTACCACTCTGGTGCGGAACGTGTCCTTGTGGACCTTCGAAGTTCAGTGGTAGCTTGATCATGATCATTATCATTAACTTCCTCTCTAGCCGGTGCAGGCTCCACAGAAACATTTTCCTGTGCTGCGCTACTCTCCGGTTCGAGGGTCATCTCATCAAGCTCCACTTTCCTCCCACTTACTTCTTTCGAGAGAAACTCTTTCTCTAGAAAGGATCCATTCCTGGCAACAAAAATCTTGCCCTCGGATCTTAGGTAGAAGGTATACCCAATAGTTTCCTTAGGGTATCCTATGAATACGCATTTTTCCGACTTGGGTTCGAGCTTCTCTGATTGAAGTTTCTTCACATAAGCATCGCATCCCCAAACTTTCAGAAATGACAGCTTAGGTTTCTTCCCAAACCATAATTCATACGGTGTCGTCTCAACGGATTTTGACGGTGCCCTATTTAAAGTGAATGCGGCAGTCTCTAAAGCATAACCCCAAAAAGATAGCGGTAAATCGGTAAGAGACATCATAGATCGCACCATATCCAATAGAGTGCGATTACGACGTTCGGACACACCGTTACGCTGAGGTGTTCCAGGCGGCGTGAGTTGTGAAACAATTCCACATTTCCGTAAATGCGTGCCAAATTCATGACTCAAATATTCTCCTCCACGATCTGATCGTAGGAACTTTATTTTCTTGTCACGTTGATTTTCAACCTCATTCTGAAATTCCTTGAACTTTTCAAAGGTCTCAGACTTGTGCTTCATCAAGTAGACATACCCATATCTACTCAAATCATCGGTGAGGGTGAGAACATAACGATAACCACCGCGAGCCTCAACACTCATTGGACCACACACATCAGTATGTATGATCTCCAATAAGTTGGTTGCTCGCTCCATTGTTCTGGAGAACGGAGTCTTGGTCATCTTGCCCAAGAGGCATGGTTCGCATCTGTCAAATGATTCATAATCAAGAGACTCCAAAAGTCCATCTGCATGGAGTTTCTTCATGCGTTTAACACCGATATGACCAAGGCGGCAGTGCCACAAGTATGTGGGACTATCGTTATCAACCTTGCATTTCTTGGCATTCACATTATAAACATGTGTAACATCACGTTCGAGATTCAATAAAAATAAACCATTCACCAGCGGGGCATGACCATAAAACATATCTCTCATATAAATAGAACAACCATTATTCTCAGATTTAAATGAGTAGCCATCTCGCATTAAGCGAGATCCAGATACAATGTTCATGCTCAAAGTTGGTACTAAATAACAATTATTGAGGTTTAAAACTAATCCCATAGGTAGATGCAGAGGTAGCGTGCCGACGGCGATCACATCGACCTTGGAACCATTCCCGACGCGCATCGTCACCTCGTCCTTTGCCAGTCTACGCTGATTCCGCAGTTCCTGCTTTGAGTTACAAATATGAGCAACCGCACCGGTATCAAATACCCAGGAACTACTACGAGTGCTGGTAAGGTACACATCAATTACATGTATATCATATATACCTTTGGTATTGCCGGCCTTCTTGTCCGCCAAGTACTTGGGGCAGTTTCGCTTCCAGTGACCGTTTCCCTTGCAATAAAAGCACTCAGTCTCAGGCTTGGGTCCATTCTTCGACTTCTTCCCGGCAGCTGGCTTACCGGGCGCGGCAACTCCCTTGCCGTCCTTCTTGAAGTTCTTCTTACCCTTGCCCTTCTTGAACTTAGTGGTTTTATTCACCATCAACACTTGATGTTCCTTTCTGATCTCTGCCTCCGCTGACTTCAGCATCGCATATACCTAAGGAATGGTCTTTTCCATCCCCTGCATGTTGAAGTTCATCACGAAGCTCTTGTAGCTAGGTGGAAGCGACTGAAGGATTCTGTCAACGACCGCGTCATCCGGGAGATTAACTCCCAGCTGAGACAAGCGGCTGTGCAACCCAGACATTTTGAGTATGTGCTCGCTGACAGAACTATTTTCCTCCATCTTACAGCTGTAGAACTTATCGGAGACTTCATATCTCTCGATCCGGGCATGAGCTTGGAAAACCATTTTCAGCTCTTCGAACATCTCATATGCTCCGTGATGCTCAAAACGCTTTTGGAGCCCCGGTTCTAAGCTGAAGAGCATGCCGCCCTGAACGAAGGAGTAATCATCGGTGCGTGTCTGCCAAACGTTCAAATCGTCTGGCAGTGCTGGGAGAGCAGGTGGGTCACCTAACGGTGCTTCAAGGACATATGATTTCTTGGCAGCTATGAGGATAATCCTCAGGTTACGGACCCAGTCCGCATAGTTGCTACCATCGTCTTTCAGCTTGTTTTTCTCTAGGAACGCGTTGAAGTTGAGGGTAACATTAGCGTTGGCCATTTGATCTACAAGATAGATATGTAACATTTAGACTAAGTTCATGACAATTAAGTTCATCTAATCAAATTATGTAATGAACTCCCACTCAGATAGACATCCCTCTCGTCATCTAAGTGATTACATGATCCGAATCGACTAGGCCGTGTCCGATCATCACATGAGACGGACTAGTCATCAACGGTGAACATCCCCATGTTGATCGTATCTTCTATACGACTCATGCTCGACCTTTCGGTCTCTTGTGTTCCGAGGCCATGTCTATACATGCTAGGCTCGTCAAGTCAACCTAAGTGTATTGCTGTGTAAATCTGGCTTACACCCGTTGTATTCGAACGTTAGAATCTATCACACCCGATCAACACGTAGTGCTTCGAAACAACGAACCTTCGCAACGGTGCACAGTTAGGGGGAACACTTTCTTGAAATTTTAGTAAGGGATCATCTTATATATGCTACCGTCGTTCTAAGCAAATAAGATGCAAAAACATGATAAACATCTCATGCAATCAAAATAGTGACATGATATGGCCATTATCACTTTGCTCCTTTTGATCTCCATCTTCGGGGCTCCATGATCATCATCGTCACCGGCATGACACCATGATCTCCATCATCATGATCTCCATCATCGTGTCTTCATGAAGTTGTCTCGCCAACTATTACTTCTACTACTACGGCTAACGGTTAGCAATAAAGTAAAGTAATTACATGGCGAATTTCAATGACACGCAGTTCATATAATAAATTAAGACAACTCCTATGGCTCCTGCCGGTTGTCATACTCATCGACATGCAAGTCGTGATTCCTATTACAAGAACATGATCATCTCATACATCACATATATCATTCATCACATCCTTTGGCCATATCACATCACAAAGCACTTGCTGCAAAAACAAGTTAGACGTCCTCTAATTGTTGTTGCAAGTTTTTACGTGGCTGCTATAGGTTTCTAGCAAGAACGTTTCTTACCTACGCCAAAACCACAACGTGATATGCCAATTTCTATTTACCCTTCATAAGGACCCTGTTCATCGAATCCGATCCGACTAAAGTGGGAGAGACAGACACCCGCTAGCCACCTTATGCAACTAGTGCATGTCAGTCGGTGGAACCTGTCTCACGTAAGCGTACGTGTAAGGTCGGTCCGGGCCGCTTCATCCCACAGTGTCGCCGAATCAAGATAAGACTAGTAACGGCAAGAAGATTGACAAATCGACGCCCACAACTACTTTGTGTTCTACTCGTGCAAGATACTACGCATAGACCTAGCTCATGATGCCACTGTTGGGGAACGTAGCAGAATTTTAAAATTTTCTACGCATCACCAAGATCAATCTATGGAGTCATCTAGCAACGAGTGAGAGGGGAGTGTATCTACATACCCTTGTAGATCGCGAGCGGAAGCGTTCAAGAGAACGGGGTTGATGGAGTCGTACTCGTCGTGATCCAAATCACCGATGACCGAGCGCCGAACGGACGGCACCTCCGCGTTCAACACACGTACGGAGCAGAGACGTCTCCTCCTTCTTGATCCAGCAAGGGGGGAGGAGAGGTTGATGGAGATCCAGCAGCACGACGGTGTGGTGGTGGAAGCAGCGGGATTTCAGCAGGGCTTCGCCAAGCGCTACTTGAGGAGGAAGAGGTGTCACGGGAGGGAGAGGGAGGCGCCAGGGGCTGAGCTGTTTCTCCCATGCACCTCCCCACTATATATAGGGGTGGAGGGGGCTGGTTTCTTGCCCTCCAAGTCCATTGGGGCGTTGGCAAAGGTGGAAGGAAAGAAATCCCATCCTTTCCCTTCCCCACCGATTGTTATCCCCCTTTTTTAGGGATCTTGATCTTATCCCTTCGGGATATGATCTTATTCCTTCTAAGGGGGAATCTTGGTGCGCCTTGACTAGGGGTGTGGGGCCTTGCCCCCACTACCCACGTTCATGTGGGTCCCCCCATGCAGGTGGGCCCCACTCCGGAACCTTCTAGAACCTTCTCGGTACAATACCGAAAAATCCCGAACATTTTCCGGTGGCCAAAATAGGACTTCCCATATATAAATCTTTACCTCCGGACCATTCCGGAACTCCTCGTGACGTCCAGGATCTCATCCAAGACTCCGAACAACCTTCGGGTTACCGCATACTAATATCTCTATAACCCTAGCGTCACCGAATTTTAAGTGTGTAGACCCTACGGGTTCGGGAGACACGCAGACATGACCGAGACGACTCTCCGGTCAATAACCAACAGCGGGATCTGGATACCCATGTTGGCTCCCACATGCTCCTCGATGAGCTCATCGGATGAACCACGATGTCGAGGATTCAATCAATCCCGTACGCAATTCCCTTTGTCTATCGGTACGATACTTGCCCGAGATTCGATCGTCGGTATCTCGATACCTTGTTCAATCTCGTTACCGGCAAGTCTCTTTACTCGTTTCCGTAACACATCATCCCGTGAACAACTCCTTGATCACATTGAGCTCATTATGATGATGTCCTACCGAGTGGGCCCAGAGGTACCTCTCCGTTACATGGAGTGACAAATCCCAGTCTCGATTCGTGCCAACCCAACAGATACTTTCGGAGATACCCGCAGTGCACCTTTATAGCCACCCAGTTACGTTGTGACGTTTGGTGCACCCAAAGCACTCCTACGGTATCCGGGAGTTGCACAATCTCATGGTCTAAGGAAAAGTTACTTGACATTGGAAAAGCTTTAGCAAACGAACTACACGATCTAGTGCTAGGCTTAGGATTGGGTCTTGTCCATCACATCATTCTCCTAATGATGTGATCCCGTTATCAATGACATCCAATGTCCATGGTCAGGAAACCGTAACCATCTATTGATCAACGAGCTAGTTAACTAGAGGCTTACTAGGGACATGTTGTGGTCTATGTATTCACACATGTATTACGATTTCCGGATAACACAATTATAGCATGAATAACAGACAATTATCATGAACAAGGAAATATAATAATAACCATTTTATTATTGCCTCTAGGGCATATTTCCAACAATAGGGATGCCCAGTCCTAAAATGATTTTTTTTATATATTGTTCATAATAAATTCCTTGAAAAGTGTTGGTATGAAAGGCACCCGTGGATATGGCTAACCATGGATTGTGAAAGAATGGTGGAAAGGAAATAAACTTTATTTTATTTTTGGGAACCGCCTATGATTTATCTAGCATGGAAGATATTGGGAATTCTCGAACGTTTTCGTTGACAGGAAAAGCATGCCTCTCAAAATAATTTTATCTCTCAATTTAAGCTATGAGCTCTGGCACCTCTACAAATCTCCGCTTCCCTCTGCGAAGGGCCTTTCTATTTACTTTTATGCATTTTTACTTTTATTTTGAGTCTCCATCTTCTCTTATAAAGCACCAACTAGGGAACACTATTGTCATACTTGTGCATTGAATGTAGCTAATATTTGAGTGTGTTTCATGAATGGATCAATGATTGAGCATAATGGGCTAGGGATAACCTTCTTTAGCATTGATATTTTGAAAGACATGGTTGCTTATTGATATGCTTGAGTATTGATGTTTTCATGTCAAATTATAGACTATTGCTTCGAATCATTTAAAATCCAAATATCCATGCTACAAAAGAGAAGAATATGTGATGAACATGTTAGGTAGCATTCCACATAAAAAATTATATTTTTATCATTTACCTACTCAAGGACGAGCATGAATTAAGCTTGGGGATGCTTGATACGTCTCCAATGTATCTATAATTTTTTATTGTACCATGCTATTATATTATCAATCTTGGATGTTTTATATACATTTACAAGCAACTTTATATCATTTTTGGGACTAACCTATTAACTTAGTGCCCAGTGCCAGTTACTGTTTTTTTGCTTGTTTTTGGTTTCACAGAATATCAGTACCAAATGAAGTCCAAATGCCACGAAACTTTTTGGAGATTTTTTTTGAGACATAAGAGACAGTAGAAGCTTCAGGAGAAGACCAGACATGGGAGCATGGGCCCACCACCCACCAGGGCGCGCCCAGGGGGGCAGGCACGCCCTGATGGGTGGTGGGCCCCACAGAGCTCGGTTTGACCTAATTCCGCCTCTATAAATACCCATAAATTCAAAAACCCTCGGGGGAGTCCAAGAAATACTTTTTTCGCCGCCGCAAGCCTCTGTTCTCGGGAGATCCCATCTAGAGGCCTTCTTCGGTACTCTGTCGGAGGGGGAATCGATCACTGAGGGGTTCTTCATCAACCTTTTTGCCCCTCCGATGATGAGGGTGTAGTTTACCACAGACCTACGGGTCCATAGTTAGTAGCTAGATGGCTTCTTATCTCTCGATGTTCTTCAATGCAATGTTCTCCTTGATGTTCTTGGAGTTCTATCCGATGTAATTCTTTTTTGTGGTGTGTTTGTTGAGATCCGATGAATTTTGAGTTTATGATTAGATCTATCCATGAATATTTTTTGAGTTTTCTCTGAACTCTTTTATGCATGATTAGTAATGCCTCGTATTTCTTCTCTGATTTATTGGTTTGGTTTGGCCAACTAGATTGATTTATCATGCCATGGGAAGAGGTGCTTTGTGATGGGTTCGATCTTGCGGTGCTCAATCCCAGTGACAGAAAGGGACATGACACGTATGTATTATTGCCATTATTGGTAAAAAGATGAGGTTTATTCATATGTGAGTTTATCTTGTCTACATAATGTCATCTTGCTTAAAGCATTACTCCATTTTCCCATGAACTTAATACACTAGATGCATGTTGGATAGCGGTCTATGTGTGGAGTAATAGTAGTAGATGCAGAATCATTTCGGTCTAGTAATCTTGGACGTGATGCCTATGTATGATCATTGCCTTGGATATCATCATAATTATTTTCTTTTCTATCAATTGCTCAACAGTAATTTGTTTACCCACCGTATGCTATTTTCTCGAGAGAAACCTCTAGTGAAAACTATGGCCCTCGGGTCTATCTTTTATCATATAAAAATCCTAAAAATACCTTGCTGCAATTTTATTTTATTTATTTTATTTTGTATTTTAGTTGGATTTATTTATCAAATCCTATACAATTTAATCTTGCTCGTAACCATTGAGGGATTGACAACCCCTTTACGCGTTGGGTTGCAAGTATTTGTTGCTTGTGTGCAGGTGCTGTTTACATAGTGTTGCTTGGTTCTCCTGCTGGATTGATAACCTTGGTTTCATAACTGAGGGAAATAATTATCTCTACTGTACTGCACCATCCTCTGCTCTTCGGGGAAATCCCAACGCAGCTCACAAGTAGCAGTGGGTGAGAGGTTAATAAGGAAGGTTCCAAAATAATTGCTAAATTCACTGTAAGTGTAGCATTTTTGTTGTCTTAAACATAAGAATTCTCACTCAACTTATGTCTGAGCACAAACTTTTTTGTTATTACAAGTGAGACGATCTAGTTGGGCGTCATGGTAACCCCTCCAAAACAGTCATATTTTATTGATCATGTAGTATTTAGGTTTAAAGAGAGGACATTAGAGTACCCTAATTTCATTTCCTCATCATGGTCGAGCTTACAATTGAACTTTGGTTGCCTAAAACCATCTTATTTGTAAGTCCTAACACTAAGCCTAGTATTGTAATGTATTGATTGATTTTTTTTTTGTGTGGGAGAAACTTCCAATCTATTCATAATCAATCATGGCAGTACAGAGAATACCAGAGGTAAAAAAAAGTTACAACCAGGTCTATGGACCATCTAGCGACGATTACAAGCACTGGACTGAGCCAAATACGTCTCATCGCCATCGCCCCTCCCTTACCGGAGCTGGGAAAACCGTGTTGTAGTAGATAGTCCAAAAGTGCCATGCTAACACCCCACAAGACCAACACGCAGCAGCAGCAATCATCGTCGATGAAGAAAGCCGTAGATTGAAACGATCAAACCTATAAATACACGAATAAGGACTGGATTTAAATAGATCCACCGAAGACTAGCTCTGATCGAATCCCGCGAGATCCGATGGAGGCACACGTCCACACCCCCTTTGAAGAAACTAGATGCACCATCTGGATGGGGATTGTAAGTCGAAGGCATTATTCCTACTGAGGGAAATCACCTCCGCCACACAACAACCAAGATGTTGAATCTAACAAGAACATGACCGGATCCCTCCCACCGGCAAGTGGGCGAGGTCCTCTGCACCTCCATGACACAAAAGCCATTGGAGGCAAGGTGGACTGGCTGCGGCGCCATTGGGAGGAGGAACAAACCTAATCTCTTCAGAGTCTTTTCTTGGGGAGGAGGAAAGTGGCGACGCAGCACTCGATGCCAAGTCCGGGTTGGGGAATCAGCTATGTACAATATTATCAATTGATTACTCATGCACATGCTTTTGGCGTGTGATTTAGGTCCGCCCACACTGCTGCAGATAATGCTCGAAATAGGCGAGGACTTGCAACCCCACTTATGTCTCTGTCGCACCTTTTGTTCTTCGTCAATGGGGGAGGGGAGGAAGCTTTGACGTTAGGTGTTGACCAGATCCACCAGTCATTGTAGCCATCTTGGAAATCCCCCGACCACATCTCTAGGGCTACCACATGATGTTTTGCAAGTGCAGAAGGATTAGTTGTATCTTTTTTCCAAGTAAGAGTATCGATCCCATAGAGAGCTTAGAAAATGACATTTTGCCTCTTGTGGAGATTTATGGAATGTGCCTACAAATTATTTTAGATCCCAAGAAAAAGTGGTGCAAAAATGGAATTTTTGCAATAGTGTGTGAACAAGAATTAATGCATGCTATGGTAGTAACTAAGAATAAGAGAGTAATGGAAATGATGAAAACTGCTGCAGGGCTAAAGGCGTTCTCAAGGAGTTCAAATTTCCCACTATATTTATTTTACTTTATCATGTGAAAGAACAATTCTTGGTTCAAATATATAATCCTTATATGTTTATTGTGTAGGCGGAGCCAAATATTTTAAGACATTATAACTGGGCACCCTAGGAGCTCCCTCACGCTATCAGCCTTCGGAGCCGTCTGATTTCACATTATGGCCATCTCTAGCCGTTGGATGCAAAGCTCCCGTCCCCACAGGCCGCATCTCGGTGAGGGCAGCTACTCCCGTAACTTTTTCTGACTAATCTGGTTAATTGGGCCAAACAGCCCACATAGCGAGGGAGCATTCCGTGAGCGGTCCAAAAAGCATCGAACCGACCGGTCTTGGGTGATTGGTGTGCTCGCTAACCCTAACCAAGGCGGATGCCACGGCCGCTCAATTCAGGCGAAGTGCGCGACCGCCTCATGCCACTCGTGAGGGAATCCAGCTCGAGGGGATCAAGCGAAAGCGCCAGATGCGGGTGAATCGAGGGCTGATCGATCCAAGTGTCGGCCGGTCATAGTGCGTCGCCGCCCCAGCCACTGCTGGCGTATTCTTCTGTCGATCTCACTTTAAGCGGCGGCGCTCACCACAAGACTCAGTCAGCCCCTCCCACTAGCGACCCTAGGTGTCCTCTTTGACCATGATTTCAATCGAGGGCGGACCCTAGGTGCATAGCCAGCAGCGGCTCCTCCAGTGGACCAGGACTGAAATAGCACGCCGGCCGGTACGCGGTGTGTCCTGGTAGTCCACTATGGCGTTGGCCTCAACAGTGCATATGGTATTGCCTTCTTCTTGATGTTCAACCCATAAGAATGACCGTGGTGTGTGATACAGCGTGTTCACGTGCTTGAAATAAATAGTTTTCTCATTCTTTTAGCTCTTCTTTGTTTTGCTACTCCTAACCTAAGTGTGTGTGATCTTAAGAGATTATGTATATATGAGTAATGAGTTGTTCTCCGGTGTCTGTCGCCCAATTAATTAGTTCATTCACATGGACTGCCATACCATTATCTTTATGTTTAGTATCCATGCATTAAGGATGTACGATTGCTTAGTTTATGTTTCTATATCATTGATGCCATGGTACTGTTTTTTACTGTATGCGGTAGTTTCTTTTCATGAAGGCATGAAGCGGCCATGACAAACCCCTCCTACCGTGATGGCGTTAGGTGAATGGCTTGATGATGCCAAGGAGATTAATATCGAATGAAACTTTCCCCATAATCTATGCCAAGAAAAAATGTGCATGAAACTTAGGTGCCACTACTTTGCCCGATCTTCCATCTCCCACACTGGATAGTCTCTTGCTTCATCTCACAAGGGATGTCTTGCAGGTATTGACTTAAGTTTCCAGTTTTTTGAGTTACCAGTGATGAAAATTTTCACCATGCAAATGACTATACATTGGCTTCTCTGTGTTCTGGGCTCTTCTTCAACGGAAAATATTGCAACTGATTAGCAGAGTTGGGAGACTTTTAATACCACTGGTATTAATGTGATTGATTTTATTTTAGGTATGTTTTTTCCACTTCTGAACTCCATTTCAATCCCTTAAAATTTCTCTTGATTCTATCCGGTTAGGTTAATGAGGTTTACAAGGTACAAAGCTTCGCGGGGACTCATCTTCTTGGGATGCAAAAGGGTGAAGTTAGTTGACATTCCATAATTAATTAAAAATAGGCCAGGGGGATTAGAACATGTGTTCTATCTATAGGTGCTCTTTGGGAGATGATCAGTTATGGTAAGTTGTAAAATTTATATATTTGGGTGATGGTTCTATCATGCTTAGTTAAAACTTGCATGTCGACAAACCATGTGACGCTGCAATTGACACATGGGTATTGCAGATAATGCGTCATGGGTATTTTGCTTCTAATATTATGATACAGTAATTCCACTTTCGGTCCAATGATCTTCTGCGAGGATACACTAACTCTGATTCCTTTTTGTGTTCTGTAGATAATGCCTGATCCATATTATGATACGAGATCAGTTGTTGTGGTTGTACTGTACCACATATTATTACTAGGCACTGCTATAGTCGCTTAAGTGTGCTTTTAAAAGTAAATTGTATGCCTACCTATTATTAGAGATTTAAAAAACTATGGGCTCTTCAGAAGCTTTCTTGCCAAAAAAGAAGGCCCTTCAGAAGCTACTGCATGTATATGGTCAGATTATATGCATATATTTCTTCCTTTAATTTTCAAATGCTTAGGAATCATCTGCGGAAGTAGTGTAGATTGTAACCCTGTAGGTGCTGAACTAAATGCCAATCCAAGCAAGAGTGTAAGGAAGATAATATAGGTTTTGATCTACCGAGAGGTCATGGAATGCTTCTCTATTTCCACTTCAGTGCAGATTTACCTCCAAAACATTGCACAGATTCCAGCACATATTGACTGCTTTATTTTTGTAACTTCTTGCGGTTTAATTACATGTCATTTTTGTTCTCTATTAAGTAAGTTATTTGTCTTCTGGGTGGTACAAATGATTTGAGCTGATAATATGTACACATCTTCACATGGACTGTTCCAAGACACCAGAAAAATACATCAATCTAGACATAAAAAACAAACTATGAAGTATTTATATAGACCTTTGATTTTCTGAAGCATATTAAAACCATGTATTAATCCAGCCCTCTCAGGCTATCAGCGATTTTAGCTGTCGGATTTGAAATTTTGGATGTCTCTGGCCATTGGATTCCTTATAATCCTAGACGAGCTTTTGTTCCTCGCTAGTTAGCGCTAGACAGGCTGGGCGACTGCTCCGACGACAAAATCGCTGAACTGAAGTAAGATTATGCAACGACGTATGATCGGTTAGCCTTAATATAAATTTCCATGACATTGACAAATTAGTATTTCCTTGCTATAATATCTTTGTCTATTCAGATAAATATGTGATCCGGATGTTACTCATAGATCAATTTAATGTCATCTTATGCCAACACGCGAGTATCAAAATAGACACCGCCGGCTCAATAGTTTTTGGTTACTGCAGGTCCTAAAGCGCAATGAAGGACTTTTCTCTTTTATATATGAAAAGGAGTTGCTAAGAGATAAATCCTATGTCCACACTCCAAGTACTTTCCTCAGTTTATCTTCCAGGGAAATCATTTGTTCAGATTGAACCTATGCACTTCGCCTTCATAATGTGTAACTCGGGTGTGTTATTACAGGTTGCAGACTTTTAGAGTATGTATCTTCAACGATTATTATGTCTCGAATACACCTACCTGACCCTTTCCTGCAAGTGATTTGTAGTTTCCTGGTACCAGATCCATCTTATGGCTGTCTTTACCGATATTTCCTGCAAGCGACTATTTTAAATTTTTTTATTACAGTATGTATTACATTTTAGGAATGAAGTATAACAAGTTCATTTGTTCTTCTAAGCAATAGTTATTTAATTTGCATATCCTTGCGACGATCATGTAACATGTCATTTTTTATGCTTAGGATGATATATATCAGTGAAGAAATTATATATATAGCTCAACAAGAAGATGAGAGCACTGGTTATGTACGACCAAATGAGGCTATAAAATCCAGAAAATTGTTTAAACTTCAAAAATTCATAGAAAATTAACCGTAGCTCAGAATGAAATAAATTATATATGAAAAATCATTAGAAAAATTCAAGGAATCCATCTATCACATTTTCATGCATGATTAACCAACTTATACTTGATGTATAAGTGAAAACATTCAAATGGCATTTAAAATGCTTAAATGGGACACTAGTAGAAAACAGACGTTATGTTTGCCCCTTTAGTCCCGGTCTGGTGTTGGCCCGGGACTAATATGACCATTAGTCCCAGTTCCAATGGCTAGGACCGGACGGGGCCACGTGCATCATTAGTCCCGGTTCATTTGTGACCTCTAGTCCCGGTTTGTGATACACCACGAGCCCCTTTAGTCCCGGTTTGTATCACAAACCGGGACTAGAGGTATACCTTTAGTCCCGGTTTGTATAACCAACCAGGACTAAAGACGTCCCTATATAAACCCTTCGTCCAGCCCGAGCCCATTCACTCTGTTTTCCCCTTTCTCTCCTCTGCTCTTCCCCTTGCTCGAGCTCATCCTCCATTTTTGCCAAGATTTGTCAAGATTTGAAGGCACCCCATCCATCCAAGTGTTCACAAAGGTTAGCAACTTTGTCCTTTCATCTCTCATTGCTAGATAAGCTCGTGTAATGCTCTATAAGTACAGTGATTTGTGGGTTTTAGTTTGGGAGTAATTATGTGGGAGTTTATTTGATTTATATGCAATTTGAGCTTAAATTAACTTCTTGGTTTGCATATGTAGGTGTGGTTTACTTTGTGCCTTCCCGTCCCCGTCCTAACCACCATCGATCGCCTGCACCATCCCGTCACCGGCACCACCTTGGTGAGCCTCTTGTTCTTATCATTTTTATAAAAAAAACCATGTTTGTATGATTTAGATAGTTACTTGTATAATTTTCTTACCTGTATGGTTGTTTGTTATACATAGTGGCATGGTTTTGATATCCATCCCCGTCGGCCCTCGTCCGGTTTATGATTCGGATGTGGTATATATATTCTCTTTTATAACTATTTGTTGCATTTCATGTTTATGACAATTATGCCCATCAAGTTGACATAGATATTTTTATCTAGGAGGTATGTGAATCGGAAATTGCAATCGACCCCCTTGTCGAGAAGTTAAATTTAGTTGAAAAAGAAAATGAGTATTTGAAAGAAAAATTGAAAAGAATTGAAGAAGAGATGATGAAACTGGAGTTGTATGTTGCCGATGTCATCGATGATCACAAGATCAAGATGGATGCAATGCGCTTGAAGATTAGAAAGATTAGAAAATATGCCGTTAATAAAGAGGCTTGGTATCACTATGCTGTTGGATCAATTGTTACCTTAGTTGCGATCTTCATCGCATTTGTTGTTGCATTTAAATGCTTTAGCTAGAGAGTTGGTATGTTGTTTTATGAGAATAAGTGTGTATGAACTTGTATTAATTTGGTCTTTTCGGTGTTGTGTAATCAAGATGAGCCGGCAATGGATGTACGATAACTGACGCTCTCCCCAGTTCATTGATGGCGTGCATACTTTTCTCTTGCGGCTGAGGCAAACAAGCGGCCGGATGGTTTTATGTGGTGTTCATTTGCTGTCTGTAAGAATGATAACAATTACTCTAGCTGAAAAACCATTCACGTCCACCTGTTTATGTCCGGTTTCATGTCCGGCTATAAATGTTGGACCAAGCACGAAGAAAGAGGAGTTCTAATGGAAGAGAATGAAGAAGAAGAGGATGATGACAGCTATCCTGGCCATGGGTTCCCTGAATACGATGGTACTACAATGGGGGAAGAAGCTAAAGAAGAGGCATCAGATGAGCCCGCTGATGATCTTAGTCGGGCCATTGCTGATGCAAAGAGAAACTACGCAAGTGAAAAGGAGAAGTTGAAGTTGCAGCACATGTTAGAGGATCACAAAAAATTGTTGTATCCAAATTGTGAAGATGACAAGAAAAAGCTGGGTACCACACTGGAATTGCCGCAATGGAAGGCAGAGAATGGTGTATCTGACAAGTGATTTGAAAAGTTGCTGATAATGTTAAAGAAGATGCTTCCAAAGGACAAGGAATTACCCGACAGTACGTACGAAGCAAAGAGGGCTATCTGCCCTCTAGGATTAGAGGTGCAGAAGATACATGCATGCCCTAATGACTGCATCCTCTACCGCGGTGAGGAGTATGAGAATTTGAATGCATGCCCGGTATGCGGTGCATTGCGCTATAAGATCAGACTCGATGACCCTGGTGATGTTGAGGGCGAGCGCCCCAGGAAGAGGATTCCTGCCAAGGTGATGTGGTATGCTCCTATAATACCACGGTTGAAACGTTTGTTCCAAAAACAAAGAGCATGCCAAGTTGATTAGATGGCACAAAGAAGACCGTAAGAAATACGGGAAGTTAAGAGTACCCAATGACAGGTCGTAGTGGAGAAAAATCGAGAGAAAGTGGCGGGACTTTGCAGATGATGCAAGGAACGTATGGTTTGGTTTAAGTGTAGATGGCATTAATCCTTTTGGGGAGGAGAGCAGCAATCATAGCACCTAGCCTGTGACTCTATGTATCTATAACCTTCCTCCTTGGTTATGCATGAAGCGGAAGTTCATTATGATGCCAGTGCTCATCCAAGGCCCCAAACAACCCGACAACGACATTGATGTGTACCTAAGGCCATTAGTTGAAGAACTTTTACAGCTGTGGAACAAAAAAGGTGTATGTGCGTGGGATGAGCACAAACAACAGGAGTTTGACCTACGAGCGTTGTTGTTTGTAACCATCAATGATTGGCCTGCTCTTAGTAACCTTTCAGGACAGACAAACAAGGGATACTACACATGCACGCACTGTTTAGATGATACCGAAAGTATATATTTGGATAAATGTAAGAAGAATGTGTACGTGGGACATCGTCGATTTCTTCCGATCAAGCATCTCTTAAGAAAGAAAGGAAAGCATTTCAAAGGTGAGGTATATCATCGAAAGAAGCCTCGCCACCGTACTGGTGATGATATACTTGATATGGTCAAGGATTTAAAAGTATTCTTTGGAAAGGGTCCTGGCGGACAATCTGTTCTGAATGATGCTGACGGAAACGCACCCATGTGGAAGAAGAAATCTATATTTTGGGACCTACCCTATTGGAAAGAGCTAGAGGTCCGCTCTGCAGTCGATGTGATGCATGTGACGAAGATTGTTTGCGTGAAACTGCTAGGCTTCTTGGGCGTGTATGGGAAGACAAAAGATACACCGGAGGCAGGGGAGGACCAGCAACGTATGCACGAAAAGGACGGCATGCATCCAAAGCAGTATCAAGGTCCTGCCAGCTACGCTCTTACCAAAGAAGAGAAGGAAATCTTCTTTGAATGCCTGCTTAGTATGAAGGTCCCGTTTGGCTTCTCGTCGAATATAAAGGGAATAATAAATATGGCAGAGAAAAATTTCCAGAACCTAAAGTCTCATGACTGCCACGTGATTATGACGCAATTGCTTCTGGTTGCATTGAGGGGGCTTCTACCGAACAACGTTCGATTAGCCATTGTGAAGCTATGTGCATTCCTCAATGCAATCTCTCAGAAGGTAATCGATCCAGAAATCCTACCAAGGTTACAGAATGATTTGGTGCAATGTCTTGTCAGTTTCGAGTTGATGTTCCCACCATCCTTCTTCAATATCATGACGCACGTCCTATTTCACATAGTCGACGAGATTGCCATTCTGGGTCCTGTATTTCTACACAATATGTTCCCCTTTGAGAGGTTTATGCGAGTCTTAAAAAAATATGTTCATAACCGTGCTAGGCTAGAAGGAAGCATCTCCAAGGGCCATGAAACGGAGGAAGTCATTGAGTTTTGTGTTGACTTTATTCCTGACCTTAAGCTGATTGGTGTTCCCGAATCGCGGCATGAGGGCAGACTGGGTGGAAAAGGCACGCTAGGAAAGGATTCAGTAATATGTATGGACGGGCATTCTTGGGCGCAAGCACACTACACCGTTCTACAAAATTCCACCTTGGTGGCTCCGTATATCGAGGAACACAAGAATATTCTACGCTCCAAACACCCGGAGCAGTCTGATGACTGGATTACACCTGAACACACGGGGACTTTTGGTGGTTGGCTGCAAACGCGTCTCATGCATGACGACACTGTTGCAGATGAGCTGTACTTGCTGGCCAAGTTACCATCTTTAACTATATTGACTTTCAAAGGGTACGAGATAAATGGTAATACATTTTACACGATCGCCCAAGATAAAAAGAGCACCAACGAAAATAGTGGTGTCTGCTTTGATGCAACAAACACCAATAGGCCAAAGGACACATTTATGGTTACATAGAGGAGATATGGGAACTTGACTATGGACGTGATTTGAAGGTCCCTTTGTTTCGGTGCAAATGGGTCAATCTGACAGGAGGCAGCGTAAAGGAAGACCCACGGTACGGAATGACAACAGTGGATCTCAACAATCTTGGGTACACAGACGAACCATTCGTCCTAGCCAATGATGTGGCGCAGGTTTTCCATGTGAAGGACATGTCTGCCAAGCCGAGAAAAAGAAAAGATAAGGAAGCGAATACATCATACGATGAGCCAAAGCGCCACATAGTTCTTTCAGGGAAAAGAAACATCGTGGGAGTGGAGGACAAGGCAGACATGTCAGAATATTATGAAAAGTTTCATGAAATTGCTCCCTTCACAGTGAAGATTGACCCAAGCATCCTGTTAAATGATGAAGATTGTCCATGGTTACGGCGCAAAGGGACACACGCGAAGAAAAAGTTTTATACCCCAAGATCCCACTCTGGGATGTGACCGGCTTCACCGTCATCACTTTCCTCTCTAGTGAGTTTCCAGACTTATCTGGAAAGTCCCACTTCGGACAAACCGGAGGGAATCTTTGTAACAGTTAGGGTATATATGTGTTTTGGCATTTGAAATGCAAAGAAATATTATGTCCAAACAAAATATTTCATGCATTATGTAGGACTTCATTTGCTATTTTTTGAGCTAAATGACCCTGAAATTGAAAAGCACTACAAATGAACTCTGAAAAGGTTAAAACTTTGCATGGTATCATCATTTCACCCACATAGCATGTGCTAAAAAGTTGAGAGGGTTACGGCGAAAACTGGATGCACTTCATGTACAAACTGGACAATCTCTTTCGAAGTATCAAGGTTTCGGACAAAAACTCATCTGTTACAAAGGCATTTCATTTTTTTAAACTTATTTTAACTCCAGACTTTTTGTGCGTTCAATATGCACCATTGAAAGCCACATCATCAATTTTCAACCCTTTCTGACTTCATTTGCTATTTTTCATGCATTTAATGATTTTTTTGAGCTAAATGACCTTGAAATTGAAAAGCACTACAAATGAACTCTGAAAAGGTTGAAACTTGGCATGGTATCATCATTTCACCGACATAGCATGTGCTAAAAAGTTGAGAGGGTTACGGCGAAAACTGGATGCACTTCGTGTACAAACTGGACAATCTCTTTCGAAGTATCAGGGTTTCGAACGAAAACTCATCTGTTACAAAGGTATTTTTTAGAATTTCATATATTTTGTTGAAATTATTTTGATAATCATGTGTATTACACATAAGTGAGTATGCATAAAAATTATGATGTGATTTGAAGAAGGTCAAAAAATTGACATAACATATGCAAAAAATAACATACAAATAAGAAAAATGCCCGCCTACTAGGCCACCACGGCCTGCATACGACTAGATACCCAACTCTATATGGGCCAGGATGCAGGCCCGAAGGGCAAGTAGGCCCCACAAGGCAGAGAGGGACTAGGCAATGTACTGCCTCCTGTAGAGAGGAGCTCGAGAGGGTGAACGCAGGTGGGCTTATAAACTGGTCGGAGCGGCTCTCGCTTGGCGAGGTGGGACTAAACTTCCACCACGCCAGAACCAACCCTTTAGTCCCTGTTGGTGGCTCACACCGGGACTAAAGGCCCCCTTTAGTCCCGGTATGAGCCACCAACCGGGACTAAAGGCCTGGGCTTCCCGCCATTCGACCTAGTGAAATTCACCTTTAGTCCCGGTTGGTGGATCGCACCGGGACTAAAGGTCTCTGTATATAAACAGCACTTTGCAAAATTTCCAAACTCATCTGCATTTCCCCCGACGGCGCCGAAAACTACGACGCCGCCAGGCTGCCGGACCTCAACGTCGCCGTCCGGCCGACCTGCTCCCAAGCGCCGCCCGAGCCCGCGCTGGCACCGCCACGCTGCCTGCCACCGCTGCTCCTCCACGCGTGCCCGCCTCACGATCGACGACCGCTCATCCACCAGCCGCCGCGGCCCGAGCCCGCACCGGCACCGCTCCTCCCCGCCTCCGGCGTCATCCTCCGTCTCCGGCGCCGCTCCTCCGTCTCCGACGTCCTCCCCGCCTCCCTCTGCCCCGACGATCCTGGCCGGTGAGCCTCCTACCTCCTTAATTTTGTTCATCTTTTTTTCATAGATTGTTTTTTTCACTAGATGTTGTAGATGCTTAGTATATGTATACAATGTATGTATGTATGTATGTATGTAGATGAACGGTGGAATATGCATAGATTGTTTTTTTCACTAGCTAGTTTTGCATAGAAAAAATTTGCATATAAAAAAGTTGCATAGGAAAACGTTGACCATATGTATAGTAAAGAAAAAATTTGTATAGAAAAAAGTTGCATAGAAAACATTTGAGGAATTTTGACCAAGCATAGAAAAAAGTTGCATAGAAAAAAAGTTGACCATGTATTAAAAATATTTTAATGTTGTATTTGCAAAAGTTTTCATGTATTTGCAAAATCAAGTGAACAAGAATTACAGAAATCATAATCAAGCATTTAAAAATGTTAAATTTGCGTAGAAACATTTTTAGCGTCGACGATGCCTGGCCCGCATCCTCGTCGTCGACTCAGTGGGGATAACCTGCTTCTGAGGTGCCATGTCCGGGACTGGGCTCCGTCGGGCTGGCACTGGGAGGTGCTACCTTCCGGGGCGCGCAGCTTGGTGAGGAACCGGGCTCCCGTCGTCGACCCGGAGCTTCTTTGGTGGCGGTCGCGTTGGCCATTTTCGATGCGGAGGCAGCCGGCCCCCGAGGAGGTGGTTCATCGCCGTGTCAGGGAGGAGAACGAGCATGTCCGTCGCTACATGGTTGCGTTGGACGTCAGGTTCTTCAGGGATCTCACCCGAGCTATGATCCTGTGATGGTTCCTTCTCTTTGGGTGTCCACCGCCCGCGCCTCAGGAACCGCGAGTGAGCTAGATTATTCGATAATATTCGATCTGTATTATCTAGTGATGGTATATGATAATATTCGAGATGTATTAGTGATAATACTCGAGATGTATTCGAGATTATATTCGATAATATTCGATGATGCATTAACTGGATTATTCAAGATGTATTAGTGATAATATTCGAGATGTGTTCGAGATTATATTCGATAATATTCGATGATGCATGTATTAGTGATATTATTTGAGATGCATTCTAATTTGAGTACTAATTTTTTTATCTTTCTTTTGGATTAGTTAAGCTATGGACACTAGCGGCAGAGACGACCATGATCAAAACGAGATCATGTTCGACATGATCTGAAACCCAGCTCAGGGTGAACCTGAATTCAAAGATGATGCCTCACAATATCTGAACAATTCCGGTGAGGGAATATTTCAGGAAGAACAAATAGACGAAGGCCCCACAAACAATGATGGCGAAGGAAATGATCTTCAATTAACAAAGATCGGCGAGGTATATATAAGGCCTCTGGTGATCATTACATGTATTAATTGAGATATATATATATATATATATATATATATATATATATATATATATTAATGAATCGATCTTTCTTATTTTAGCCCTCCGGATCGAGCAAATCTTCTACAAGCAGGGTAGTATGAGGCCCGGCCAAAAAGTTGCAGGCTGGCATAAAGTACAACATCGATGAGATCAAACCAAATGGCAAACCGCTTGCTCCTAAAAAGAATGTGGACAAATTTACTCATCAGTGCGGAGTTATTGTCAGGGACCAAATCCCGATCTCCGTTCAAGAATGGAATAAGCCAAAGGGAGATCGAGGAGTTAGTTTTGTTGACGAAAGAGCAAAAGATCTACTTTGGGAAATGCTCATGTCACATTTCACCCTACCAGAGCATTTGACAAATGCAGAACGGGAGAACGTCAAGAAGTGTGCTCTTAAGAAGATGGCCACACAATTCTGCAACCACTAGAAAAGATTATGGGCCGGCTACGTCGAAGCAGGAAAGGAGACTCCAGAATTCACTGGACCACTGGAGAAGGCAAGAAATCACTGGGATCAATTTGTGGAGTTCAAGGAATCGAAAGCAGCTAAGGAACGGTTGAGTTAAAACAAGATCAATGCTGAGAAGAAAAAGTTTCACCATGTTCTGGGGCCAGGTGGCTACAAGACTGGCTGGCCTAAGTGGGATGAATCTGAGGAAAACATGATTGCTGTAGGGGTGACTCCGAAAACATCAGGTTGGCCCGACAGGTGCAGGACTTAGTTTTATGCGCATGGGGGAAAGTTGGACACAAAGACAGGGGAGATTATGGTGCAGGCAAGTCTTAAAGAAGCCTCGAAAGCTTTACTTGCTGCAATAGAAGCTGCTCGAACGGGGGCGTTCCAGCGCGAGAGAGAGAACGATGAGTTTACACGCGCCCTCGGGAATCCTGAACACCCGGGACGAACACGAGGCAAAGGTGTTGTTTCGTGGGTTGAGGGGTTCACGGAGTGGAACGTCAGTTACAGAAGCCGTGCGAGAAAGAAGAAGCAGGAGGAAGCCAAGAAGAAGCAGGATGCAGACCGACTTCAACAGGTAGAATCAAAGCACACGGAGTTGGAACGCGCTTTCATGCGGCAGCAGGAGCAGATCGACACACTTAACTTGGAAAGGGCGTCTCAGCGGCAGCAGCAAGCAAATCCAGCATTGGATAGCACCGTACCATCTATGCCAAAAAGCAGTGCGGGTTCCATGGGGGCTATGCTTTACCAAATCCCCGTGAAGCAACCTTCCATGGCAATCCGATTCCAGCTGGCTATGCTCGTGTCGGGGTGGATGAAGTGATGTCAGTATATGATTCACTAGAGCTTGACTTTCCTGGAGGTCAAGGGGAGCACACACTGGGAGAAACCATACGTGGTATCATTCTATGGAGAAAGGATTGCATCGTCTTTCCAAACTCGATGCCAAGGGCACTGACTCCACCTCCAAGTCTGTAGCGTCAGCCGACTCCTCCTCCAAGTCCGCCGCGTCATCCGACTCCTCCTCCAAGTCCGTCGCGTCAGCCGACTCTACCCCACCCCGAGACGGAGCCCAGCAGGAGTCCACCATATCGATCTCGGTCACGTAAGCCTTCTCCAAAGTGGAAGAGAGCACCAACGAAGAAATCTGAACCTGCTGCCAAAAAGAAGTTGGCTTACGGGAGGTCTGACGAGGAAAAAAAGGCCATAGTGGTTGCCGAAGTGAGGCACATTTTGCACCGAAACCGACCCCCGCCGCCAAAGGAGAAAATACCTGAGAAAGTCATACAACACTTTGTGGATCTTGCTCAACCGGCTGTGGAGAGAACACAATCAGACTATGAGCGCTCTATTCAGTAGTCATATCGTGCACAAAAAGATAAGGAGTCGAGCCTTACAGGACCTAATAAAGCGGGAAAACTGTTCCCCAGCTCAGAGAACAGGCAGTGCAATCGATCCCCCCGCTCAAGGTGAGTACCACCGATAAGCCGGTAATAACCAACGCTACTAGACAGATGGCTAGAGAGGCCGGTGTCACTGTTCAACAACTCCTAGGCATCGAGGATCTCCCCAGGATTGAAGAGGAGGAACTAGCATGGAAATACGTCCCCGGGAACCCTCTGGTCAGGCCTGAGGAGGTGCCGCTTCTATCAACACAGATGCGCAGATTGCATGACTGGTACATGAGAGAAGTAAAGACCGGGCGACAGAGCCTCATGGTGAAAGTCAAGCCAGAGCATTAATTCCATGGACCCGACATGTGGATTGATTTGTCAGAAATTTTTCAGTTATACAATCAAGATGCACTGGACAAATCTCTCATCAGTTGCTATTGTCTGTAAGTGATTTCTTTCTGTAATTTAAGTCTCTAGCTCAGCTCGTTCATTGCCTGTAATTATCCTCACTATATTCTTTTGTGTGGTATTATGCAGAATGAAGATGTTTGAAATTAAAAGAGATGGAGTCTATGGCATTGGGTTCATTGACCCAAATACCATTTATGAACAAGTGTTAAAACATGAACCCAAAGACACAGAGGCCAAGTTGCTAATGTTTTTGAAGGAACTAAATGCCAGACCAGATATATTATTTCCTTACAACTTCAAGTGAGTGTTACTGCCTTGTACTACAAATTCTATTTTGCTTACTCGATGTTAAGTGTAGTTGATGAGTTATGCATGCCCACTTATACAAACACGTGCGCAGTTTTCACTAGATCCTGCTAATCATTAGAGTTGATGAGGGAAAAGTTGAAGTAGTGGACTCAATAACTAGAGACCCTCAAGAATACTACAACCTGAAGTTGATGCTCGACAGGTAATTTCAATCATTATCGCACTATGTCAGCCTCTTTAGTTCATTTCCTGATATCAAGTAATTAATCACTCATTTATTCATTTTCTTTGCCGGGCAGGGTTTGGAAAATGTTCATCAAAGAGGTTGTCGGTCCATGGAAACCAAGCCTGAAATGGTGGCGACCAAGGGTAATTAAGTAGTACTAGCTAACTAGCTACGTCCGCACATCTCTTTAATTCTAGTTTCAATACCATTATCATGCTTGATTATTATCTGATTGAATTTTATTCTTGTAAAGTGCTTGAGGCAGGCATCGGGGAATAATTTATGTGCATTCTACATTTGCGAGAACATTCGCATTATCACCAAAAGGAGCAGAGATGGAAGAAATCTTTGGGTACGTAAACACTATTCACAATTCTTTTTATCATTATCTAATATATATACACACAACTAATATATTCATATTGATCTTCTTTAATAAAGATGCAAGAGATGCGGGAGCAGCTCCTACCAACGGACCGCATACGAGCACTTCAAGAGGAAATGGCGGGATTTTTGCTTAACCAGGTCATAGATCCCGAAGGAGAATACCATTTCACCTAATAATGCATGCCTGCATGTAATGATCTGCAAATTGTAGGAGAAATTGTATATACCAAATTGTATATGTATATATATATGTGTATGCATATATGGTCGTACGAGATATTCTATGATATATGATTGGTCGTACAAGAAACTCCGTGGCACTTGCATGCACTCTGTTGTCATCCTTCGCGTGTGCCGCTCTGCTCATGCTCTGCAGTGGCACTTGACGACTACGGTAGCGTAAAATATGCTTGAAATGAATAAGAATTAAATGGAAAACACAAAATTAAAAGGAAAAATAAACCATAAACCCCTAAACCTTTTAGTCCTGGTTGGTGTCACCAACCTGGACTAATGGACCCCAGCCCCCGACGCGTGCTCGTGCCACGTGGTGGGCCTTTAGTCCCGGGTCGTGGCCAACCGGGACTAAAGGGTGGGGGCCTTTAGTCCCGACTTATTAGTCCCGGTTGGTGAACCAGGACTAAAGGCCCTTATGAACCGGTACTAATGGCCGATTCTCCACTAGTGGGAGTTTGCATTTGAACCCCTGGTTCAAATGGTCTCCTTTGCACTTGTTGCTAGATGCATTAGCACAATCCACAACATTCTTGACATGTCATATTCATGCATCATATTGTTGCATTTGTTGTGTATTGATTGCCGGAACTGTCCCTCTCGATAGGTCCTGCTCCTGCGAGTGGCACCGAGCCCCTGTCTGAGGAGCAGTACTACCCTGTTGATCCCCCAGGAAAGCAATCCCCCTTGATCATTCTGATACAACCCCACTCTCTTGCTCCTACTCTCTTTTACTGCATTAGGACAACAACGATTCAACTATTACTTTCTGTTGCGGTAGTTGAACCCATTCCTCTGCATGACCTGTCATTGTCACAGTAAATAGTGAAAACCTCCTAGCATGATTAGGAGTTGCTTGAGCCCATGATGTGTTCGTATCCATGCCATACTTGCTATTGCTTAGAGTAGTGTCAGTCTAATTCATCTGGGATGGATTGGAGTGGTATGTTATGTCCTCATGTTGAGAGTTAAGTGTGTGAACCCGATTTGGTAAAGGTAGCGATGAGAGGCCATGTAGGAGTACATGGTGGGTTGTCTCATTGAGACCGTCCTTAAGAACTGAGTTCTATGTCTTTGATCCAAGAATATTTACTACCACATGTTGGGATACTTAATTGACCCTCTCGACTTATTAGCCGCCTTGATCTCTGTCCATGAGTTGCAACTAGTTTTTGGTGCTTGTAGGATGAACTAGAGGCCATGCGTAGCATCGCCCGACGGGGTGAGCTTGTTGCAGCAGGAACGAGGCACGGTGTATCAAGTGACACCCAAATGGTGCTCTTGGGAACCCTGCTCTCATTGTTTGGGGCCGTGATAGAAAATTCGGCCGGACTTCCTTTACGGATACAACCTCAAATAGGCGATAAACCTGGACTAGAGTCTCATGTGGTTAGTCAGGTCGTGGCCGACACCCTCACCAGGCCTCCGCTTGAAGGTTGCCGAGATACATGTCGTGTACATGGTGATAAGTGGTGGGAGTGTGTGTGAAGAAGTACACCCCTGTAGCATTAATGATCTATTCGAATAGCCGCGTCCTCGGATATGGACTACTTGGAAAGCTACATTGTTCATAGACAACTTAAAAGGATACTCTAAAATGCGCAAGATAAGCGTGAGTGCTATGGATGGCCTTTCTGTATGGAGACGGGAACGGATCCATAGTTCAGTATTGCTGTGGTGATTAGCTAGTGGACTCGTGTGTGCTTTCTCACCTCAAAGAGTTACTACTAGTCGTAGTACAGGATAGCCACTGAGTCAAAGATGGCTTGCTGCAGACAAACCCCACAACACTCTTCTTGATACTAATGCATGTATGATAGGATCTTTAAAAAGATGTAAGTCTTGCTGAGTACCTTTGTACTCACGTTTGCTTAATTAAACTATTGCAGAGGAGTATCCCGATACTTCAGGTGGGTTCTATCTAGACGTCGATGACGATGACACTACAAAAAAACCACTTCCGTGATGATACGTGTTTGTCATAGTAGGTCACATTTTCTGTCATGCATGTACATCCATGATGATTTTATGACAGAATCAAGATAGTCATACCTCTGCTGTCGTAGAAGTGTTCCATGATAATACCAAAATTATCATCATGGAAGTGTCCACTTCCATGACGATAAATGCCACGTCATGGAAGTGTTTTCGTCAAGGGTAATCGACAGGTGGCATCCAACGTAACGGGTCGCCGTTAAGCTATCGGGTTCCGTACGTGTCCTACCAATGGGGATTTTCCATGTGTAAAATTCTCATTCACCGGAGGATCCACGTACGTGTCGGCTTAGCGTTGGGAAAGATGTCATCTGTACATTGGAGGGAATGCGCCTATGTTACGTCGACACATGGCAGGGCCCAACAGTAGCCCATTTAAGATAAAAAGACCGGCCCAGCCAAGGGCCCACAAGATTTTGTCATACTCTACTGGGCCAACCCGTTAACAGCCTGCCACGGTTTGGGCCAAATTACGGCCCACATAAGATCCGGCCCGTTAGATGCCTGTCATGTTTTGGGCCAAATGACAGCCCACATCAGATCCGGCCCATTAACAGTCTGCCATGTTTTTGGCCAAATGATGGCCCATATATGATCCGGCCCGTTAACTGCCTGACATTCTTTGGGCTAAATTACGGCCCATATATGATCTGGCCCATTAACAGACACTATGCTTTCGACCCCATTGGGGGGCCCATTTGAAGTACGACCTTTTAAAGGCCCATGTAATAGTTTAGCCCGACATTACTTTCGGCCTGTTAATGGCCATTGGTACATATGGGCCGTTGTCGGCCCGGTTTCGCTTTGGGCCATTTAACAGCCTATGTTGCATGTGGGCCTATTTCTAGGCCGAAGTGACTTTCGGCCTCTTAAAGGCCCGTAGTCTTCGTGGATATATTTTAGCCCAACCTAACTATTGGCCCATTAACGGCATGTGAGATAACTGGGCCTAATGATGGCCTGCTTTGCATCTGGCCTGGTTACGACCCATTATGTTATTCGGCCAACTGTGGCCCAACAAATATTTTGGCCTGTTAACGGCCCGTCTTGTGGTTTAGCCAATCATGGACCTCTAACACTGTTCAAGCCCAATCTACTTTCCGAACTGTTAAAAGCCCATTCTTTTTCCTAGCCCAACTTAGGCAATTGGTTTACGTCTAGGCCTGCTATTGGCCGAACATGATTGTAGGCCCACGTTTCGGCCCATTTACAGTGATTGGCGGGCCGGCCAATTTTAGTACTGTAATTTTTTTATATAATAAACTGAATATTCAGGCCCATTGCGCTTCGTCAAAGCTTACGGCCTTTTCAGGGAGCGACGACAGCATATACAGAAATTAAATTACAGCATCATGACAAAGAATATACCTAGACGATACAACAAAGAAATTACTGCATATTACATGCACTGGGCATAAAAGTTCGCCACCAGTGATAATAAGGCGCAACCAGACTACAGATTACATACACTGGGCATCAAAGGACGCCACCAGTGCAAATAAAGACGCCGCCTAAAATAATATACAGAACCGATAGCACTTCAACACAGTTCAAGAAAGGTTAGCCCTGCCTGGGAGCTGCAGCGCAAGCAGTTGAGCAAGCTGATGACTGCACTTGTTTGACGTTTATATCCAACTCTAGCTGCATAGCATCAATGGTAGTTCTTGGCGTCAGTGATATCACCGTGAAAGAGAAAAAAGCAGATAGATAACATGCTTTGCACATATAAGCAACAGTGTTGTCGATTCATCCCATTTCTGTGGCACCCTGGCTCAGAGAACCGGTTTACCAGTGTTTCCAACCCAGAGATCATGTCTTCTGGAAACACACAACAACTTGGGACAGAACATAGCTGAACTTTAATTGATGATAGTTGAGTACAAGCTCATATATTACATAATAATCGAGGCCAAAGGCACATCTAGTGCTATGACAGTATCTACATTATTTATCTAACATATCAGGGCCTCGGTACTACAGCGGAATACTACAGTGGAAGACTACTGCGTAGCAGAACATAAAAGTAACTCCATCCACAGGGACACTGCTGAGGACACATCCTAGGCATCGCAACACGGACATCGAGACCTCCGTCTCAGTCTTCTCCTGCATCTGGCATGATACACCAGGTGAGTACTTTGAATGTACTCGCAAGCACATGACAACCAAATATGCAGCAAATAATAGCATGGTAATGAACAGGTTAAAATTCTAAGTGATTCACTTACTATCACCAACTTACTCATATCCGAGTTGTCTCACAACCCTCAAAATACTCGACCTCGACGAGTATTTCTGCTTATAAGACAAGTTCTTCCATCATTACTATGGTTATTACGGTTGATCACCTAGAGAGGTCTGGACAGGCTGTCCAATTCCGTGGACGCGGCTATTCGAATAGATTTTACACTCTGCAGAGGTTGCGCACTTTAACCACACTACGGAGCACTGACCTCGTGATCCCATTCGGGTGGACCAGCATTGCTCCAACGAAACATGCCTGACCCGTGACTCTTCCATCGTACCACCGGCAATCACACTCCCCCGGAGTCAAGCCTTGGGTGGCCCCGTGTCACCTCATGACACCTGCCACCGTCGTGGCCTAACTAAACTATCCCAAACGGGGACACCGGCAAACAACTCAACTGGGCTCATAGGGTTATCGCCGTCTACCTAATCAGGGCAGCACGCATGCATAACCCTCCCTCTTTGGAGGTACCGGTGAAAGAGCACCGAGCCAGACCAAGTCAAGGCCGTCCCATACCGGCAAATGTGGCTGCACGGGTAAGCCCGGACAGGTGACTCTTGATCAACCAACTAAGTTCATTTAGCAAGCTTAGTGGTTCATCACAATTAGGCATTTAAATAATTTACTTTTAATTAAATGAAAGAAAATGAATATGAATTATGCAATGCTATGAGATGCTTCATAATATGGATGTCCTGGCTTGCCTTGATGAGTCGGGTTGTTCAGAAACTCCTGGTCTTCAAATCCACAAGTATCTCCTTCTGAAAACATTTTTAAATGGCAAAGGAAAATGTCACATAAAGCCTTTTTATTCACCAACAATTCTGTGAGTATTAGAAAAAATACCAAACTTGGTGGAAAAATAAAGGACTTTGATACAAACACAATGCAAGAAGAATCAGGTCAATTGGACTTTCCTGTAAAAAGTTATTAATGGTCAAAGTTTCTGGTCAATTCTGTTAAATAACTAAAAATCAGAAAAACCTAGAATGGGCCACGTCGAAGGCGTAAACGGAGAGTGCGCCTCCACATACCCCTTCGCGCGCGCGCCCACAGTGGCTGACAGGTGGGACCGGGCCCTTTTAAAAACAGAGGGAGGAGGGAGAGAACAGAGGGAGGCGGGGCTCCGGCGACGCTCACCGGCGATAGGGACGGCGGCGGAGCTGGGAGTTGACGGGAATCGATCGGCCATGAGGAGACGAGTCTCCCTGTACCCGCAGCTCCCCAGGAGATGGCCGGACGGCATCGCCCCCTTCCTCTCCGACGGGTGGTGGCTACGGTGATCATCGGAGATGGCAATTCAGGCAGCAATTCGACCGGGCGGCGGTTCTGGAATGACCAGTGGAACTTGCTGAGGGCTATGGTGGTCTCAGGGGAAGCGAAGGAGGAATGGTGGTGGCTATTGGCAGAGCTGAGGCGGCGGAGGCGCTCCGGTGAAGCTCGAGGCCAGAGGGCCTCTCGGCCTTGGCTCTTGCTTGGGGAGACAGTGGAGGATGGAGGAAGAGGGGTGAGGAACTAGGCGAGGCCGGGCAGGGCTTTATATAGGCGGGGAAGGAGGCTCGGTGATCTCTCTGGATCGGCCGCGACATGGCTTCGCCACTGGAGCAAGGATGGCGAGCTGGCCGTTGCGGCGCGGGGCGAAGCGACGGAAGCAAGCAGAGGCACTTAATGCGCGAAAAGATAGCTCAGGGGGGGAAGAAGACGAGCGGCGCCGCAACTGTGGCCGCACGGGCAGAACAGTGCTCGCGGGCGTGGCGGCCGCCGAGGGCTTCTCCGGCGAGGGCGAGGGTTCTGGAGGGGCTAGGTGGCAACCAGGGACGAGGTTGGCACGCTCGGACAAGCCGCTGCGGCGTTGTGGTCTCGCTCGGATGAGACCCGAGCCTGGCGCAGCACAGAGCGTGGCAACAACCATGCCAGCGCCGTGCTCACCACGGGAGGTGATGTCTAGAGGCCGCGAGAGCCTGGCATTTCTTGTCTGGCACGTCGACCCTCGATCACTCGTCTCACCTACACCCTTGGTTTGGCTTGGTTCGGTAAGAGATGAATGGTAGGATCAACTGTAGTTTCTGATAGGGAACTTGGGGAGGTTCCAGAGAAGAGATGAGGTGGAGACTGAGCCAAAGATGGTGTCTGGAGTGATCCATGTTGGAAGAACTCCAAACTGGCCAAATTTGAGGTGGTTTGGATAAGTTTTGAGGGTAGTTCATGTGCAACTTGCAAAACTGGTCCAGAATCAAAATGTTGAAGTACTGCTCACTTGGAAGATCTTCAGATGCTGAAACTTGGTGTAGGGAAGTCATTTGTAGGTGTCCTCATGCCACAAAAATTTGAGAGCATTTGGATAAACCTAGCATGTACTTCCTTCACAAAGGTCCAGTCTGATCAGAAGCAAAACTGCATTATTTTGCAAAGTAATTGAGTTAGGTCATGGAATATTTTTGGATATTGGAGCAAGATATAGTCCAAAGTATTTTTGGGAATTATTTGGGAATTTTCTGAGCATCCCAACTATAGGTTGCTTCACAACCCATAGTAATGCCCTAAATTCTCAAATAAAAGAAAAGGGTTTTGAAAAATAATTTAAATTGGAAATTTGGATCCTTGGGATACTTGGCAGGGTTTTGGCAAGGTGATGAGGCTTTGGATCACTTGGGAGAAGTTTCAAGAATGTCCAAGACCAAGTGAAAGATTCAAAATCCATTCAAATTCCAAATAAAGCCAGGAAAAGTTTGAAAAGAAAAAGTTGCCAAAATCAGGATGTCACAAACCTACCCCCCTTAGGATGAATCTCTTCCTCAATAATCGGTTGCTTAGGGAACAAATATGGGTAAGCGGATCTCAGAAAATCTTCTCTTTCCCAAGTAGCCTCTTCCTCGGTGTGGTGCTCCCACAGCACCTTGTAAAATCTTATCACCTTACTCCTTGTGGTTCTTTTCATCTCATCCAAGATCCTGACAGGTTTTTCCTCATAAGTCAAATCCTTAGCCAATTCTAATTCACTCATTTCCGCTTGCTTGGCTGGGGGTGCAATGCACTTCCTCAATTGTGAGATGTGAAAGACATCATGAACGTCAGACAGTACTGGTGGTAATTCCAACAGATATGCGACTCTGCCCTTCCTGGAAATCACTGGAAAGGGACCAATGTATCTTGGGGCTAGTTTTCCTCGGTTGCCAAACCTCTTTACTACCTTCATAGGAGTTACCCGGAGATAAGCATAGTCTCCGGGCTCGAAAGTTACTTCCCGATGTTTTGGGTCGTAATAACTCTTTTGTTGAGATTTGGCTACTTGCAGACGCTCTTGAATATCCTTGACTTGCCTTTCAGCCTCGAGCATCAAGTTCGTACCAAAGATGCGACTATCTCCTGTTTGGGACCAGTTCAGCGGTGTGCGGCACTTCCGTCCGTACAATGCCTCAAAAGGCGACATCTTGAGACTTGCCTGATAGCTGTTGTTGTAGGAGAATTCCGCGTATGGTAGACTATCCTCCCATTTGGGTCCATGGGAGAGAGCACATGACCGAAGCATATCCTCTAATATTTGGTTCACTCGCTCGGTCTGTCCATCTGTCTGCGGATGGTATGCTGTGCTGTGTTTCAGCATGCTTCCCAAGGCTTGATGTAGCCGTAGCCAGAATGCTGAGGTAAATAGGGAACCCCTATCTGAAGTGATAGGCTTGGGTACTCCGTGTAAACTGACTATCCGAGACATGTAGAGTTGTGCCAGGTGATTTGCGTTGAAAGTAGTCCTTACTGGGATAAAATGAGCCACTTTCGTGAGTATGTCTACAATGACCCAAATTGCATCATTGCCTCTCGTGGACTTGGGCAGTCCCACAATAAAATCCATACATATGTTGTCCCACTTCCACTGGGGCACTGGTAAAGGTTGCAGTAGCCCAGCGGGTTTCTGATGCTCTGCTTTGACCTTGTTGCAAATGTCACAGCAGGCGACATAGTATGCTATATCTTTTCGCATTCCAGACCACCAAAAGGTTTCTCTCAAGTCCTGATACATCTTGGTACCTCCCGGGTGGATCGAATATGCGGACTCATGTGCTTCCTTGAGTATTTGTTGCCTCAAGTTGTTCTGATTCGGCACACAAATTTGTTTCTTGAACCACACGGTACCTTGTTCATCTACACGGAAGGACTTGTCCTTCCCTTGCTGAATTAACTCCTTGATCTTCCAAATTTCTTCATCTGACTTCTGTGCTTCCTAGATTTCCTCCATGAGGGTTGGAGTAATTTCCAACGTATCTGGGGTCATAGGGCCGCATAGCACCATATTGAGCTTGACAAATTCTTCTTGTAAGCTTGGATGCATGCCCTCAAATAGTGCATTTACTGCAGCTTGTTTCCTGCTTAGGGCATCAGCGACCACATTCGCTTTCCCTGGATGATAGTTTATTCCAACATCATAGTCCTTAACTAGCTCAAGCCATCTTCGCTGCCCGAGGTTCAGGTCGGGTTGAGTGAAAATATACTTGAGACTCTTATGGTCCGTGTATATTTCACATCGTTGTCCGATAAGGTAATGCCTCCAGATCTTCAGGGCATGAACCACAGCAGCTAGCTCCAAATCATGTGTGGGATAGTTTTCCTCATGAGGTCATAGCTATCGTGATGCATAAGCTACAACTTCCCTTCTTGCATCAGCACGCATCCGATCCCACGCCTGGATGCATCGCAGTATATGTCAAAACTCTTGTGAATGTCTGGAAGGACTAAGACAGGGGCTGTGGTTAGCCTCGTCTTTAATTCTTGGAAACTGCTGACGCACTCGTCTGTCCAGATAAACCTTTGGTTCTTTTTCAACAATTCCATCAGTGGTTTGGCTATCTTAGAAAAGCCCTCAATGAAGCGACGGTAGTAGCCTGCCAAGCCTAGGAAACTACGGACTTCAGTCACCGTAGCTGGTGTCTTCCAGTTTAAGACTGCAGTAACCTTACTGGGATCAACAGCTATCCCTTTTTCTGACAGAATATGTCCAAGGAATCCCACCTCTTTCAGCCAAAATTCGCACTTACTGAACTTGTCATATAAGCGATGGGTTCTCAACCTTTCCAAAACAGCTCTGAGATGTTGTTTATGCTCCTCTTCATCCTTAGAGTATATCAGGATGTCATCAACGAACACCACTACAAACTTGTCCAGAAAGTCCATGAAGACTTTGTTCATCATACTCATGAAGTAGGCTGGAGCGTTGGTCAATCCAAACACCATAACTGTAAATTCATATAGTCCATAACGAGTGGTGAACGCTGTCTTGGGGATATCCTCCTTTCGGATTTTCAATTGATGATATCCCGTTCTGAGGTCGACCTTAGAGAATACCCGTGCTCCATTCAACTGGTCGAATAAGTCATCAATTCAAGGGAGTGGGTACTTGTTCTTGATAGTGACCTCGTTAAGCTGGCGGTAGTCTACGCACATTCGTAGACTTCCATCCTTCTTCTTGACAAATAATACTGGTGACCCCCATGGCGAGATGCTTGGACGAATATATCCTTTCTGTAGCAATTCATCTAACTGCTTATTTAGCTCTGCCAGCTCTGGGCCTGGCATACGATAATATTTCTTGTATATTGGAGCTGTACCAGGAATTACTTCAATGGCGAACTCCAATTCTCGGTCGGGCGGCATTCCTGGTAATTCCTCAGGAAACACATCCGGAAACTCACCCACTACCGGAATCAGATTCATATCCATAACTGTGGTCTGGTATGCCGTGCCCTTTCTTGTTATCATTTTGCTGGCCAGAAATTGGACGGTCTGTCCGGCGGGGTTCTCCAATGTCACTGTTCTGGTGGCGCAGTTGATACACACTTGGTGTGGTGCCAACCAGTCCATTCCCAGTATTATATCCAGTCCTAGGGAGTCAATAGCAACAAGGGTGGCCGGGAATTTGACTCCATGAATTGAAATTTCCAGCCCCTTGTATATTATATTTGTTCTGAGCATAGAGCCAGGGGATTGTACCACCATGATTTTGTCCAAAAGCAAAGGAGAAAATTTGTGCAAGGTGGCAAAACTTCGCGAAATAAACGAATGGGAAGCCCCAGAATCAAATAAAATTACGGCAGGTATGTTATTGATAGAAAACATACCAAGGACAATGTCTGGAGCTTCGCAGACTTCTTCGGCAGAGATGTGGTGCACGCATCCATGGCTAAAGTTGTGGTTGGGACGACGTCCAAGGTGATTGACTTGTGGCTTGTGGTCAGCTGATTGCTTTCTGTTATTGGTAGGGCACTGCTTGGCGTAGTGTCCACTTTGGCCACAAGTGAAACAGGTGTTGTTGCGGCGGCAGTCCTCTATGACTGGCTGCTTGCCGAAGGTCTTGTTCTGGTTACCTGGCTTGCTGTTGTTGCCACCATTGTTCCACACTGGTTTGTTCTCAGATGACCCTGGCTGCCAACTGTGTAACTTTTGCGCGTATGGTTCCTTGTTGTCCTTCCTGGGCTCGAACTTCCTCTTACGATCATCATTCCCAGACTTGTGTTCTCGTTCGACGATGAAGGCCTTATCCACCAAGGTCTGGAAATTGGGGAAATCCAACATACATAGCTGACATCGGAGGGCGTGATTAAGTCCTCCGAGGAACCGGTCTATTTTCCTTTCTTCGGTAGCCACATCATAAGGAGAGTACCGAGACAAATTGTTGAACTTGTTTAAGTATTCTCCCACAGACATGTTTCCTTGTGTGAGGGCCAGGAATTCCCTCTGCTTCACTTTCATGATTCCCGTGGGGATATGATACTTGAGGAACAGCTCTTTGAATTTCTCCTAGGAAATCTCTTCAGCAGGCCACATTAACTTGGTGTTATCCCACCATATGGCTGCCGGGCCTTCGAGATAATGAGTGGCAAATTGGACCTTATCTGCTTCTTCACAATGAGCGATGTCAATTTCTTCTCCATGGTCCTTAACCAGTCATCAGCCTCAATGGGATCCACGGCCTGACCAAAGTTGGGTGGTTTTGTGCGCTGGAAGTCAGACAGTTTGGAATGCACCCCATTGCCATTATTCTGACCTACTATTGTCTGCATACTCTTGAGAAATTCCATGAGGTCTTGGTTTCTCTTTTCCTCAAACATTCTCATTATCTGATCTGTGGTTGGTGCTTGAGGTGGTGGTGGTGGTAAGTCTTCGGGCGGTTGCCCTACCTGTCTGGCGGATCGACGGACGGGGTTTCCATCACCGCCTTGACTGCTACTTCCTCTCTTCATCCTAATTTTTGTTCCCATGGCAAATACCGAATCGATGAGCAACATCCATAAGGAGAAATATGGTAATATGACACCAAAGGGAATTCATGTAAAAGGCGAATAAAGAAAACAAGATAATTATACAAGATAACCCAACATCATACATGGCAAGCTAGTAGGGGAATAACATGACTAAACTATTCATACGACAGTCGGCATATGCAAAGATGCATGCATTACTACTCAAACTCCAGTCTAGTAGCGTCGGTGACACGAACACTGCCCATCTGAAGAGTCCTTGTTGTCAGATCCTGAGTCAGAATCAGAACTGATGATGTGAGTCACCGGGTTAAAGGATACACGACGTCGCTGCTGAGACGGCTCTCCTTCCGCGGGAGAAAGAGCACGTCGCCTCAGCATCGGCGGAGTAGGAGTAGCTAAGAGTGGGGCCCACTCAGCTGGGGTCTCGAGTCGACTACCAGGCGATAAGCCTGATGGTCCAGAAAACCAGAAGGGGTATCAAGCACACGCGGGGGCGGAGCTGGTGGTGGATAACTGGGTGGAACTACAGGAGGAGGAGGTGCTGGGGTCACTGCTGCAAGTGCCCCCTGAACACGACACAGCTCCTCAGCCAAGGAAATGATCATACGATAACTGGCATTTAGGTAGCGAGACAAAACACTAGCCGCATGATCACACGCCGGGTCAACAGGTGAGAAAAGGACTCGCCCTGTCATGGGCGACAGAGTGGGATAGTGGAAGAAACCTGGATGGGTCTGCATCTCAACCTCGTGGAAGCGCAAATCAGTAATAGCCTCCATGGCAGCAAACTGGATCGCCAGCTCTGGAGTAGAAGCCACTCTGCCCTTGGAAGAGCGAGAAGAGCTTCCAATATCCGAAGTTGCGGTCATGTAAGCCACCGCATGGTACTCATATACTGACTCGCCAACTGCTCCCGAAACACCTGGTACACCGGGTCATCACCGTTGGGATACAGCCGAAGCCAGACGCTACGAAGCAGAGCTGGAAAAGTGTGGGGTTCTGGCTCATGATGGAAATGATATGGAACTGGTGCCATCTACACTCACAATGCCAAGGGTTAGTAACATAATGAATTATGATGCATGAGCCATGGCATGCAACAATCAAATGCAACAAGCAAAATGCACATTCAAAGTCCTATGCTAATCGCAGTCCTAGCGAGTTACCTAGGGTGTCCTACAGTCAGCACGGCTCTGATACCAAGCGTTATGGCACCCCGGCTCAGAGAACTAGTTTACCAGTGTTTCCAACCCAGAGATCATGTCTTCTGGAAACACACAACAACTTGGGACAGAACATAGCTGAACTTTTATTGATGATAGTCAAGTACAAGATCATATATTACATAATCATCGAGGCCAAAGGCACATCTAGTGCTATGACAATATCTACATTATTTATCTAACATATCAGGGCCTCGGTACTATAGCGGAATACTATAGCGGAAGACTACTGCGTAGCAGAACATAAAAGTAACTCCATCCACAGGGACACTACTGAGGACACATCCTAGGCATCGCAACACGAACATCGAGACCTCCATCTCAGTCTTCTCCTGCATCTGGCATGATACGCCAGGTGAGTACTTTGAATGTACTCGCAAGCACATGACAACCAAATATGCAGCAAATAATAGAATGGCAATGAACAGGTTAAAATTCTAAGTGATTCACTTACTGTCATCAACTTACTCATATCCGGGATGTCTCACAACCCTCAAAATACTCAACCTCGACGAGTATTTCTGCTTATAAGACAAGTTCTTCCATCATTACTATGGTTATTACGGTTGATCACCTAGAGAGGTCTGGACGGGCTGTCCAATTCCGTGGATGTGGCTATTCGAATAGATTTTACACTATGCAGAGGTTGCGCACTTTACCCACACTATGGAGCACTGACCCCATGATCCCATTCAGGTGGACCAGCATTGCTCCAACGAAACCTGCCTGACCCGTGACTCTTCCATCGTACCACCGGCAATCACACTCCCCGGGAGTCAAGCCTTGGGTGGCCCCGTGTCACCTCGTGACACCTGCCACCGTCGTGGCCTAACTAAACTATCCCAAACGGGGACGCCGGCAAACAACTCAACTGGGCTCACAGGGTTATCGTCGTCTACCTGATCAGGGCAGCACGCACGCATAACCCTCCCTCTTTGGAGGTACCAGTGAAAGAGCACCGAGCCAGACCAAGTCAAGGCCGTCCCATACCGGCAAATGTGGCTGCACGGGTAAGCCCGGACAGGTGACTCTTGATCAACCAACTAAGTTCATTTAGCAAGCTTAGTGGTTCATCACAATTAGGAATTTAAATAATTTACTTTTAATTAAATGCAAGAAAATGAATATGAATTATGCAATGCTATGAGATGCTTCATAATATGGATGTCCTGGCTTGCCTTGATCAGTTGGGTTGTTCAGAAACTCCTGGTCTTCGAATCCACAAGTATCTCCTTCTGAAAACATTTTTAAATGGCAAAGGAAACTGTCACATAAAGCCTTTTTATTCACCAACAATTCTGTGAGTATTAGAAAAATACCAACTTGGTGGAAAAATAAAGGACTTTGATACAAACACAATGCAAGAAGAATCAGGTCAATTGGACTTTCTTGTAAAAAGTTATTAATGGTCAAAGTTTCTGGTCAATTCTGTTAAATAACTGAAAATCAGAAAAACCCAGAATGGGCCACGTCGAAGGCGTAAACGGAGAGTGCGCCTCCACTTACCCCTTTGCGCGCGCGCCCACAGTGGCTGACAGGTGGGACCGAGCCCTTTTAAAAATAGAGGGAGGAGGGAGAGAACAGAGGGAGGCGGGGCTCCGGCGACGCTCACCGGCGATAGGGACGGCGGCGGAGCTGGGAGTTGACGGGAATCGATCGGCCGCGAGGAGACGAGTCTCCCTGTACCCGCAGCTCCCCTGGAGATGGCCGGACGGCGTCGCCCCCTTCCTCTCCGGCGGGTGGTGGCTACGGTGATCGTCGGAGATGGCGATTCAGGCAGCAATTCGACCGGGCGGCGGTTCTGGAATGACCAGTGGAACTTGCTGAGGGCTATGGTGGTGTTAGGCGAAGCGAAGGAGGAGTGGTGGTGGCTTTTGGTAGAGCTGAGGCGGCGGAGGCGCTCCGGTGAGGCTCGAGGCCAGAGGGCCTCTCGGCCTTGGCTCTTGCTTGGGGAGACAGTGGAGGATGGAGGGAGAGGGGTGAGGAACTAGGCGAGGCCGGGCGGGGCTTTATATAGGCGGGGAAGGAGGCTCGGTGATCTCTCTGGATCGGCGGCGACATGGCTTCGCCACTGGAGCAAGGACGGCGAGCTGGTCGTCGCGGCACGGGGCGAAGCGACGGAAGCAAGCAGAGGCACTTAATGCGCGAAAAGATAGCTCAGGGGGGGAAGAAGACGAGCGGCGCCGCAACTGTGGCCGCACGGGCAGAACAGTGCTTGCGGGCATGGCAGCCGCTGAGGGCTTCTCCGGCGAGGGCGAGGGTTCTGGAGGGGCTAGGTGGCAACCAGGGATGAGGTCGGCACGCTCGGACAAGCCGTTGCGGCGCCGTGGTCTCGCTCGGATGAGACCCGAGCCTCGCGCAGCACAGAGCGGGGCAACAGCCATGCCAGCGCCGTGCTCACCACGGAAGGTGATGTCTAGAGGCCACGAGAGCCTGGCATTTCTTGTCTGGCACGTCCACCCTCGATCACTAGTCTCACTTACACCCTTGGTTTGGCTTGGTTCGGTCAGAGATGAATGGTAGGATCAACTGTAGTTTCTGACAGGGAACTTGGGGAGGTTCCAGAGAAGAGATGAGGAGGAGACTGAGCCAAAGATGGTGTCTGGAATGATCCATGTTGGAAGAACTCCAAACTGGCCAAATTTGAGGTGGTTTGGATAAGTTTTGAGGGTAGTTCATGTGCAACTTGCAAAACTGGTCCAGAATCAAAATGTTGAAGTACTGCTCACTTGGAAGATCTTCAGATGCTGAAACTTGGTGTAGGGAAGTCATTTGTAGGTGTCCTCATGCCACAAAAATTTGAGAGCATTTGGATAAACCTAGCATGTACTTCCTTCACAAAGGTCCAGTCTGACCAGAAGCAAAACTGAATTATTTTGCAAAGTAATTGAGCTAGGTCATGGAATATTTTTGGATATTGGAGCAAGATATAGTCCAAAGTATTTTTGGGAATTATTTGGGAATTTTCTGAGCATCCCAACTATAGGTTGCTTCACAACCCATAGTAATGCCCTAAATTCTCAAATAAAAGAAAAGGGTTTTGAAAAATAATTTAAATTGGAAATTTGGATCCTTGGGATACTTGGCAGGGTTTTGGCAAGGTGATGAGGCTTTGGATCACTTGGGAGAAGTTTCAAGAATCTCCAAGACCAAGTGAAAGATTCAAATTCCAAATAAAGCTAGGAAAAGTTTGAAAAGAAAAAGTTGCCAAAATCAGGGTGTCACAATTTCTTAGTGGCAAATAAAGAGACCTGGATTACAATAGAATAAAAAATGCTCACAATTAAGAATTGGCAGGAAATGGCATTGTGCAGGAGTGGCCAGCTTCACTACACCACTGGATTACAGATCAAGAACAGAAGCATACATGCAGTGCTAAAGAATGTATAAGCATCGATGGTGAGTGTACTGTCAATTTATGCCATCTCAGATTGGTAAATAAAGAGACACGATTTAAATAACATGAACATAATATGCATTGTTCATAGTTAAGACATAGCAGGATATGACATTGTCCTGGAGTTGGTAGTTTGACCACACCACTGGATTACACATCAACAAGCATACATGCAGTGCTAAGGAAGATCACTTGCTGTGTTTAGTTTAATTTACATGGTATGAATAAGGAACCAGGTTGTACAACTAAAAACTGAAAATTGAGAAGGAGAAACTTATGTTTATGAACTCCATAATAAACTTTAAACATGCAATTTGATGCAAACGACAAAAATAAACAGCAATTGCAGTCATTGCTATCCAAATATACACAACAAAGTTTGAAGGCTCGAGAAGGACAAACATACATTAGTAACGAAGACCGACTCTATAAAGCCCTTTTCCATGTTGATGGGCGGGCAATTCAACAAGTTTACCACAGAGTCTTCTTCATAAGCATTGCCTTTATTCTACATTTTGTTAAGAGTAAATATAGAAGTGATAATGTAGGAACAAATGGAGATTATTTAAGCTAAGATGCAGAGTGATGCTACATAATCAACTAGCTATAAATGTAGGTATAGCATACAGCCAAAAGGTAATGACAAGAGTAATGCAGAGCTAAACATCTTCAGTAGCATTGGTTTTATTCAACATTTCGGTAAGAGTAAACATAGATCAGATGTGTACAAAATGGATGCCAAGGGAAAATAAGCTGCAAAGTGATGGTACATGAACAACTAGCTGACAGTATAACTATAGTGATAAAGGAGAACACATACTGACAAGAACAATGTAGAGCTAAACTTGTTCATAAGCATTGGGTTTATTCTACATTAATGTAAGCATTAATATAAATCTGATAATTAGGAGAGAATAGTGGATATGCAGGTTATCATGCACACTGATGTCACATAATCAACTAGGTATGAATGTAAGTATGGCGATAAAAGACAACAGGTACTAACAAGAGCAAAGCAGCGAGCAGCATAGTTGCGATATCCTAGGTTTTGTGGTGCTGGTTCTATCGCCAGTATAAGTGGGGTGTTGTCGGATTTTTGCTGTACCACCACCTTTTTCAAGGACTTTGCTACTACTTCTTCAGGTTCTGCAATCACTCTCTTCCTTTTGGATGTCTGATACACAAGAGCAGCATTTGAATGGAAAAACATGGTATGATGACAAATGGAATGCGTATTGATAATGGGTGGGCATGGCAACTTCACATATATGAAGAGTAAACTAAGCACATGGCGGTGCAAAGAAGCAGAAGAAATGCAAGGCAGCTTACGCAAGTTACGTGCAACCAATAAAACCTTGCCAAATTAGAACAGACACCTTGTAGGGTGAACAGGATAGGCCATCTGCCTTTGACTCCTTGAGCTCAAAATAGTCATTAGGATCATATTCTGAACACGAATCTGTAGGTGCATAGCATGTGGGCTTCATTCCATCCAGAATGGAACTTAATGCCTCGATGCCATATTTGTTAGTCATTGCACTGTTCCATGATACTCTTCTGATGTGCGCATTCTCATATTCATTGTGATTTTGTTCAATATCTGAGAAGCGTGACAACATAAATAGCAGTGAGATTATCTTTGTAATGCAGAGGATATTCTAATATAATAGGGGGTCCTTGTAAACCCTTGTGTGCTATCACTGGATTCTGATGAGAGAGCCCTTGTTTGCTGTAATTTGGTGCGTACAATAATATAATCTGGCACAACTACACACAAAAATAGGCTCCCTGTTGGGAGCTCCAAAAGTAAGAATAGTTGGCAGATGATATGTTCATAATATCCTATATTGAAAGTTTATTGCGAAACCATGACAACGAGAGTGCACAGAGAAATAGTATTCCAACATGTCTCTATATGTGGCGCACATGCATTTCAAAACTCACGTAGTAACATTAGCTAACCAATTAAATGTAAGCTTTGGAAATATGAGTGGCATGTAGTTTCACTTGAAGGATGGAGTGCTGCTAATACGACACGAAGCCACTACGCAGATTGTAGTGTCGATTAAAGGGGGGCACCATAAGCATCATAAATAAATCGGGGAAGTGGAATTGGCTGGAAAATATGGGTTTGTATTGCCGCTACTAATCGAAAGCCTATCGATCACCTACATGCCAGCTCTATTCACCTGACGACGCACTACTATTACTATCAGTCTAGTCTCTCAAAGGCCGCACAACTCCCAGCATTTCCTGGATATTATGTCAGACCAACTCGAATTGCTGAAAGCAACTTGCAGAAGCGGCCAAATAGACCTGTCGACTGCAGATGTCCCTGCTTGCCTTCTTGACGAGGAACATACACTACTGCAGGATGCTGCTAATGCGACACTACGATCAGAGACCCTTTGACGAAACTGTGTGCGATGCATTAATCGCAAACGGGGATGTAAAAAAACCGTCAAAAAAGATGCAAAATGTTTGCAATGGCGGAGACATCAAACACGGTTCAGATTTTAGTTACGTGTGCGATGCGGGGCATACGGTTGATTCATACGAACTGTTTGCGATTAGGCAGAACAACAGAAACGGGCAGCCATATCAATGTGTGTGCGATATACGCCATATAGTTCGCTCCGTTGAACTATTTGCTATTAGGGAATGCAATAGAAACGGTCAGCCAGATCAAGGTGTGTGTGATATACGGCATACGGTTCACTCGAACGAACTGTTTTCGATTAGGGAACAGAACAGAAATGGTTCAACTTAACAAGATGTGTGTGATATGCGGCATACAGTTCACATAGATGAACTGTTTGCGATGAGCCAAAAGAACACAAATGATTTGTGTAAACAAGATGTGTGTGATACGCAACAAACAGCTCACTCGGATGAACTGTTTGCGATGAGAAATTATAACACAGACGGTTACTACAGTTAGTTCATGTGCAATTCTGTTTGTACAAAAAACTTTGAAAAATGCAAACTAGTTGCTTGCAGTGGCTAGGAGTATCGCACACGATGCGTCTGCGAGTACTCATGTGCGATGATTAGTAAGTTACACATACGTTTCCTTATGTTAACACGTGTTTGATAAATAACACGTAGCACCGAATACGGTATTCGGGTTGTGTGTGTGCTCCACTTAGTCATCCCGCACTCCAGCGAATGCTTCCCACGCTCCAAATGGGTGAATTGTAAAATCCACGCCTCTTCCCTCATCGGTTTCCCGCCACCAGCTAATGGCTTGCTGCATATAACCCAGGCGGCAACGCACCGTCGCGACAATCTACACAGATCTAGTCCTCACCCATCTACCATTAGTTATTCCAAGCATGCCAGGCAATGACCAAAGCTTCAACGTTGACCCCTACCTGCGTTACATCTTCAGCGAGGAGAATGAGCCGGAGCAGGTCGGGGAGCAAGAGCTTCATCAGCCAGTGCAGGCACCATGGCCCATCGGCAATGATATCGGCGTGACAGTCTTTGGGCGCACAATCGACATATTGCAGAGGAAGTGTGATGAGCAGTTTGCCATCCATCGTGCAAAAGATCCAGAGCTGCTCGGCGGCATGATCGATGACCCACCCGAAGAGCCGCCGTCACCAGTGCTCATCGAGAGCCTGATGCCCCGCAAGGAATTGGCAGAGGACCTCTGCGATTCAGTCAAGACATAGCCAGCCTGCAGTTTCATCATTACCAGCGGCGGCCGTGTCAACCTCGATCCCGATGATGTGGTGGCTAGGCTTGAGCACATCCTTGCCAGAGTTGACATCCCCAATGAACTAGAACATCACCAACGTGGTATCTTGAGGATGCAGGTGATGGACGGAATTTGCTACCAGGCCAGAGACATGGAAATGGAGCGGTTCCACGGAGATATCATGCACGCGATTGCACGCTGTCAAGCTCTTCTAGAAGAGGCCCAGCAGCCCCAAGAGCCTTCCAGCGCTAGCAGCTCCGTAGGCAGAGGCGGGTCGGGACACTTGGAATGAACGGCCGCAAGGGTGCTATGCTGATCATGGAGTCCGAGAAGACCGTCGTCGGAAGGCCGCCAGCTCAGCCTTTTAGCCTATATTTTATTATAATTGTATGCATATGTAGGTCGTGAGTGTTTTGGGCGTTACCGCATGTGGCATTTTAAATTATCCTGAATATGTAAGATAATTATTAACTGTTGCCATTGTAAATTTGCCTCAACGACGAGTAGAGTGCGCGCAGGGATGCCAGATCGGAGCATGCCGCAACCGCCTCAATGGCGACCAAAACATGCGGATGGACGCAAGCAGAGCATGTAGCGGCCGCCTCAACGATGAGCAGAGCGCGCCACGGCCGCCTCAACGGTGAGCAACAACGTGGTCAACCTTCTGGCACCCCGTGGGAGGCGCGACGGCGCATCCATCGGACACGATGGTGATATCTTGACCGTGTGTGATAGTGGGGAGACACGTACACGTACATCCGAGAACGCGGGCCCATGTACACCATCCGGGGACCGTTCTGGCCTTCCGATGCGTGGCATACGGTTGATCCATAAGAACTGTTTGCGATGAGCCAGAACAACAGAAACAGGCTTTGTAGGCCCAGAACCATCAATAAATTTTGACTTTGTTTCTTGTCACATTGCAGATTACAACGCAATAACTAATTTCAAATCTGTTCACACCGATCAAACCAATATGTGTTCACACTTAGCACCAGGCTATAAAAACTACCCACTCAAAAATTTCTTCACAGTTCCTCTCCTCATCACCCACAAAACTGGTCTTTCCTGTCAAGTCATTCCGCCATGACCGGTAGGAGGAGTTTCGGGTGGACATATAACCAGGGAGCAAAGACCAAGGCCACGGAAGCACTAGAGAGGCCCCGCCGCCACGTGGCAGCCGCAGCAGAGATGTCCCGGCGCGCCGCGGAGCCCTCGAACAAGCTCTCACCGGCACGCGAGGGCTCTCACAAGCGCACTCGCCGTGTCGGCGATCGCGACGAGCTGGCGTTGCTGAAGTCCTTGGCCGGCGACGACGACATTCTTGCTGGCCTCATTAAGCAGCAGGAGCTAGTCGACGGCTTGATGAAGCTGCTCGAGATCAGCAATGCCTCGGTTGAGAAGGCGACCGGCCTCGTCGAGCAACTCATGGGTGACAATGCGAAGCTCCTCAAGGTGCTCGCCGAGAAGGAGGAGGAGGCCGTCGGCTGAAAGATGCTGCATGAGCAGAGCAGTGCCTCGGGGATGACACTGACAGCGGTCGTCGAGGAACTGATGGGTGACTTGAGGAAGCTCTGGATCGAGCGCGAGCAGGAGGTGGAGATATCCGTGGCTGCTTTCAAGTAAAGTCGTGAGGAATTGAAGAAGGAGCTAGAGGATGTCGTCGCCCGGCGATCCATCGAGAGTAGAGACAGTAGCGACCCAGATCGTTGTCTGCAATTTCCTTCTTCTCTTGCCCCCGTGTCTTCTGGGCTTTGCCACATGTGGCATTTTAAATTATCCGGAATATGTAAGACAATTATTATCCGCACCATTGTAAATTTGTCGTCGTATTATCCATTGCCATTTTATTTGTCGTCGTATTATCTGTTGCCCTATGTGGCATTTTAAATTAGGCCAGAATACGAGTTGAAAACATGAACAAAGCAAATGCTAACATTGAGTGGGGCCATGGGATCACAAGCAAACACCCTCCGTCCAGGTGCTTTAATTAATCGTGTGTTAAACAGCGGCTCGGCCGCCATTAATGGAGAAGTTGTGAGCGAGGCGGGCGGCTGGTGGATGGAGGTTAAAGAGCTCGCTTCCCGGTGAGCATGGGCGGCCTTGCTACTCGCACGTGTCCCGTCGAGCCTGCGAGGTGGACAGGATGCATGCGTCCCATCGAGCCTGCACGGCGGACTGCTCGCACGCGTCCCATCTAGCCTGCACGGTGGACTACTCGTGCTCGTCCCATCTAATCAAACAGTTGCACGCATGCCACCGAGTATGGTTAAATTTTGGCACAAAATACAAAGATGACCAATGAACGAGGACGGAGGTAGTACTATCCCATAAGAAAAGAGGGACGCGTGGCCACACTTAAATGGTTACGGGAACACACGGTTCATATAATACAACCATTTGCGATATTAACGTGTCAGCTATTTGTTTCAAAAGGACTTCGTTGGCTATTAATGTGTGCGCCTTGTCTCAAACTGGATGATTTTTTTACCACGGCATATATGTGCCATGTCATGAAACCATGCCAAGTTTCATGTTTTTTGGGTGAATTTTCAATTTACTGGGATTTAAAAACCGAGATTCTCAATGTTTCAGGATGACGAGAAGTTTGTAATTCATTCCCATTCCTTCAATGAGACCTAAACATGCACCCAATGACACATGTATGATTTTCCACCCATTTTGCTTGACTGGAGCATGTGCTTGTAGTTCAAATTTGAATTAAGGACTACATTAAATGCCTAGAAAACTCAATTAATATATAAAATGGCCAAACGAACCATGAACAGTTTCAAATTTCAGCACGACACTCCTTTTATTCTATGTTGCCTGTAGAAAACAAAGTTCAAGGCAAGAAGAGGCAGCGATTATCGTTTCGCCCACAAGAGGGGCATGTTTCCCTACCGAAACCACGAGGGTTGCGAGAAGCTTCGGTTTGTAAGAGGCTTGTAATATAGCTTGGCCCAAATTGGACAGTTATTTTACCACGACATATATGTGCCATGTAGTGACACCATGCCAAGTTTCATGATTTTCTGGTGAGTTTTGGATTTACGGAGATTTAAAAACCAAGATTCGCAATGTTTGCCGAGACGGTTGAATTCATTCCCATTCCTTCCATGGGACCTAAACATGCACCCCAAGGACACATGTACGTTTTTTCTAGCCATTTTGGTGCACTAGAGCATGTACTTGTAGTTCGGATTTGAATTATGGACATTAAATGCCTAGAAAACTCAATTAATGAATAAAAAAGGTCAAACGAACCATGAATAATTTCAAAGTTCAGCGCGAATCTCCCGTTGTTCCATGTTGCGTGTAGAAGAAAATACAAGGCTAGAAGAGGGAGCGATTATCATTTCGCCCACAAGGGGACACGTTTCCCTATCGAAACCACGAGGGTTCTTGCGACAGGCTCCGGTTTGTAAGAGGTTTGTAATAAAGCTTGGCCCAAATTGGACAATGTTTTTACCACGACATATATGTGCCATGACGTGACACCATGCCAACTTTCATGACTTTCTGGTGAGTTTTGGATTTACGGGGATTTAAAAACCGAGATTCCAAATGTTTGAGGACGAGCCAGGACGCCGGTACGGTTGTAATTCATTCCCATTCCTTGCATGGGACCTAAACATGCACCCAAGGACACATGTATAATTTTTCTAGCCATTTTGGTGAACTGGAGCACGTATTTGTAGTTCAGATTTGAATTGTAGACATTAAATGCCTAGGAAACTCAATTAGTGTATAAAAAGGCCAAACGAACCCTGAATAATTTTAAATTTCAGCACGGATATCATGTCGTTCCATGTTGCCTGTAGAAGAAAATACAAGGCGAAAAGAGGCAGTGATTATCGTTTTGCCCACAAGGGGGACACATTTCCCTATCGGAACCACGAGGCTTCTTGAGAGAAGCTCCGATTTGTAAGAGGCTTGGAATAAAACTTGCCCCAAAATGGACAAAAAAAATTCCTCGACATATATGTGCCATGTCATGACACCATGCCAAGTTTCATGATTTTCGGGTGAGTTTTGGATTTACGGGGATTTAAAAACCAAGGTTCTTCTCATGAAATGTTTTCAAATAGCACACGGTTCACTCACAAAAGCCGTGTGCCTACCAAACCGTGGCCGATGCCCCCCTGCTGCGCGCGCGATCTGAGTCGTGTGTTCTGATTGGCCAAAACCCAAACCCCACGAATCGTACGTCTACACCGTTGGATGCTCCCAGATCGAACGGCAATCCTCATCCCTTTCGACAGCACATGCAGTTCCGGTTGTGATTTTATTTATATGGGTAAGCACCGTGCGCATGCGTTGTGCTAGCTCACACTTCCTTCTCTACTAAGTTTTCTATATTAATGTTGTTATATATCCAAACATGCTACCATTTCCCGCCACTCCTCCCATCGGTTTCTTGCCTCTTCTCCCATTGGTTTCCCGCTACCAGTGTCAGTGCTCATAGAAGGCTAGGCGGCGACACACTGGCCATGTAAATATCACACACAGTTTCTAAAAGCACAAATGTGTGTGATAGTAGGGAGTAGGTCCCATAGGGTGACCAGCGTGAAACGCCTTAAAGGCAAGGAGGCAATTCCTATTAGCAAGGGGCGGCTTCCCATCCGCTAGCCAAGTCGAATAGAACGCAGAAGTTAAGCGTGCTCGGGCTGGAGTAGTCTAAGGATGGGTGACCCGGTGGGAAGTTGCATATCTCAAGCTTCATTTAAACGCTATGATACGGACATTATAGAGATAAATGTCTCTATAGACGCCGCACATATCTGTGGGCTCCCCGGGGTATATATATTATCCTTGACCGATAACAAGGGGGGCCCACACAATCTATCCCTTTGACCCAACATACGAGAAGGGTTTGACCATGATGGTTTCCTATTGCTATGTGTGCCATGTTAGACCAAATAAAGTTTGAGCGCATGCGTTGGATGACCCCCCCGCGCGCCTTGAAGTTGGGAAACCGACATCGTATGTATTGAACCTAGCTTGGGGTCGGGTACGGTGTTCGGTTTGTAATGTAGTTGGTGGTCCATCGAAGTTGTGCATTCGGGATTTAAACACATCACACACCACCGTACCCATACATATTTTCGGTCCGCATGCAGTGTATACGGGGTCTTCTGATCGACCACGTCTCCCTTGTGCAGTTTTTTGTGATGACACGCATATCTATGGGCTCCCCGAGTGTATATATATCATCCCTTCGACCGATAACGAGGGGTATGTGTTGGCTATGAATGGATTCCTCCTAGTTCGTGTTAGGGCCGGTCACCGTCACATGTCGTTCAACCAAAGCTTGAGCTCATGCGTTGTCAGGATTCACTCCCACATGCTCGGATTGCTGGGTTCGACCGACACCGTACCCTGCGTATCTCGTCCTTAAATACCTGGCTTTCATGGTTGTTGTCTGTATTGAGAGGCAGGTGCCACATTTAATTGTACATTATTCTATATTGAAAACACACATCACCCCTTCCAACGTACATCATTTTGGGACGCATGCAGGCGGTGCAGGTTTTGTGGTCCCTCTCGTGCGATTTTTATGATGGTTCAATCTATTGGCCCAAGCGGTTTATCGACAACAACAGTTGTCGTTTGACCAAATAATAGATTCACTGGTGCATCTTATGGTAGGTCATGGCGACATGCATGTATGACCAAAGTATCATTACGTGCATCCGCCCCGCTGACACGAAGTGGGAGGTGGGTCAAGCACCCTAGCTAGCTACGACATTATGCCATTATAGATATATCCAAGGGTGCTTTCGGGTTTGCGAGGCAGGTGCCACCAAAGTTGTGCATTGTGTATTTAAAGTTTTGAACATCACACCCTATATTCCTACATATATTTGGCCACTTCTAGGTGGTTCTTGACTTCTGGCCCCTCTCATCGATCTTCGACGATGCGCCCAACAATGGGCCCACGCGGTCAAAGTTGTGCATTGGAATTTTGAACATCACAGACCACCCTTTTCACTCATATATATTTGGGCCACATGCTGGTGTGGCTGCCTTCTGACCCTCTCTAACATTTTTTTTGCTGCAAAGACTCTGATGACGCTCAACGGACACGGGTATAATGGATTAACTGTGTGCGATGCAAGTGCGTTGTGAATCACCATGACTGCGCAAGCACGAGCAAAGGTGGAGGTACTGGCTTAATCGTGTGCGATGCAAGTGCGCTGTAAAATCACCACCAGCGCAAGCTAAAGGCGGGTAGTTTATTTAGATTGAATTCCACGCATGCGTCTGAAAATTAGGATGAACCGTGTGCAATAGACCAGCTAGCTAGAAATTAAAAAACAAACTACCCGCCTTGAGCGTTGCAAAAATCGGTGGTTTCGCCCCTTTTCCTTATTATCATACACGCATATTCTTATTGGACCTTGCGCGATCTTGGGTACTCCCGCCCTGCATCACTTCCTTTACCCAAATTTTAGTAGCCGCCGTACTTCAACCGTCGCCCACACTCCTCCAGCACTGACCTTATAGTAAAATTGCAGTAGCCGAGGCATTTGAACCGTCGCCCTCCCTCGTCCACCACCATCTCCACCCACCATTACTAAAAATTTTAGTAGCTATGGCGTATCCTCAAACACCACCCCGCCACCCCTCCACAGTCCCCCCACCCCCTCAAACCCTAGCTCGCCGCCGCCGCCGCCGCCAACCCCTGCCGGTTTGCCCGTTCCTCCTAGCTTAGATAATAAAGTTCAGGTTACCCAGCGATTCCCATACCGTCACCCCACTCCCCTGAGTTTTTAGATGAGGCATGTGGTGTCCCTCACCGCCAAATCCACATCCCCTGCTCTAGAATGTCACAGCCTAAGCTCGACCACGTATCCCGGGGAGCCCGATGAGCGTTCGGCCAAGAAGAGGTTTATCATGGCCAGTCCGGCGGACGTTGGCGAGGTGGCCGCCGTTCGCCTCGACCTGTCGATCCTAGAGCAACACCTCGCCACGGAAGCCGGCGAAGACATTGAATACGTTGCCATGCGGAAGGCTTCACGTCAGCGGGCTAGCGTATTACTGTATCTCGGGAAAGCTGGCTACGACATCAAGCTCATCGACAGCGACGGCTTCACGTGGGCCATGTGACAGGTTGAGTGGTCCATCCCCAACCCCTCTGGTTCAACCGCCGTCGATCTCTTCGACGGCCCTGCCGCTGATCTCCTCTACCATGCGGTCAAGGATTTGCGATCCTTGTACGCCATCGAGCCCATTTTGTCATTTTTGAAGGACACGTTCTACGGCGGCGGCTTGGGATCCTCAATTGCCAAGTCAGATCTCATCGATCATGACCATGAGGAGGGCACCCACAAAGGTTCTTCCAAGGTGAAACAACCCATTTGTGACATCAGAGAGCGCACCATGGGTTTGTGCTCTTCCAACTGGAAGGATCCCATCCATGACATGTGAGGTAACATCCTATCAGCAAATCTTACCTTTTCTAGCTTGCCAACCCGTACCCTTTGTTGTAGTAGCATTTGCCATGCGGTGTTTTAACTGTGCCATGTTTAATTATTTCAGTTATGCAAAAATGTATTGTTCAATAGGGCTATGTGATGTTTAAGTATGAATTGTCCACTTCAGTTTCACGAATGGCTATATTTGGTTGTTTATAGTGAGTAGATGCCTTGTTTATCTGTATTTGGTTGTTAGGTTGGTTGCAGTGAGCATTTTTTCAGTTATCGAGCAGATGCATTGTTTATCTCTATTTGGTTCTTAGGTTGGTTGCAGTGAGCATTTGTCCAGTTATCAAGCAGATGCCTTGTTTATCTGTATTTGGTTGTTAGGTTGGTTGCAGTGAGCATTTGTCCACTTTTCAAGCACATGCCTTGTTTATCTGTATTTGCTTGTTAGGTTAGTTGCAGTGAGCATTTGTCCAGTTTTCAAGCATATCCCTTGTTTATCTGTATTTGCTTGTTAGGTTGGTTGCAGTGAAACACTGTCCAGTTTTCAATGGCTATATTTGGTTGTTATACTGATCATGTATGCCTTGTTTATTTCAGTCATTCACAATGTGATGTTCATTATGTGCAAGTCGGAACTGTGCCGCTCGATTGCATCAATACCAGTTTGAACGGCTATATTTGGTTCCAGTTATGCCTGGTGTAGTTAACACATGCCCTTTATTTCAGTTTTACACATTTATCCAGTGTGATGGTTAAGCATTACCTACGTTCTATTCATTTTCAACAATACCAGTTTGAATTGCAATATTTGATGGCTGTTAAGCCTGTTGTAGGTAACATTGCCTTCCATTTTATATCTACTTTAATAGCATGTTGAAACCAACACATTCAAGCTATCATTTGGAGATAATGTTGTTTACCTTTGCTATATTTGTTTGATGTTAAGGTTTCTGTACTTATCATGCCTTTCCACTACTTATGCAGGACAACAACGGGAGTGGCCACCATTTTCCGACGAGGTTAGTTTCATCCCTCGGCTTGTACTCCCCCTGTCGTTCCATAATGTAGTGCATATAGATCCAGGCCTAGACACTTGTTAGCTTCTAATATTGACTTGTTGCTTGTAGGTACATATGCCCTTGGCAAGGATCCACGCATCAACCCTTTTTGCGTATGGGGCAATGAGATATTCATGAACAAGCATCAAGTGAGGAAACTGATAAGGATTATTAGCAAAAAGATACGAATGATGGCAAGAAAATTATTTGTTTATGCTCTATCCAACACAACAGTGAGCTGTAGGATGGTAACTACAAACTCTACAGTCTTCTCTTTTTACTGCCCATAATGAGTTGTTAGACAACGATGTCTGAATCTTTTTCGTTCGCAGTGGTTCCCGAAGCAGTTCACTCAATATTACCTCGCAAAGTACATGATTGGTGGACATGCAATGAACGTTAAAGTATTTCATCCAGACTACAATGAGCATCGAGAAGTCCTAATGAAGACAGTGAAGGATGGACGGGCAGCCATCACAAGGGGTTGGCCTAGGGTCGTGCGCGCATTACGCATGGAGGAGGGCACAATATGGGCATTCCGCTTCACCTTCTCCAGCAACCAGAATGTCTTTTGCCTCTCTCTTTATAGTCTTTAGTACAACTGTGGTTCATCATTCTTTACTTGGCGCTTTTGTAGTTCTTCAGTATTTGTACCTGTGCATCGAATTATGCATTCGTGGTTGAACCTATATTTGTAATAAACATGGTTGGATATGAAATAAGTGATTACCTACTTTCAAATTCAAAACATGTGATTTTTAAATTAGGGATTAAATTAGTGATTAAATTAGGAATTAATTAGGGATTACACTGCACACGGTTTGCAAAAGTGAAACGTCTGCGATAGACGTGGATATCAGACACGTTTCTCGGATCCTCTATGTGTCCGATTAATCTCTACTGCACACATGATCAGCCAAGAAAAAACATGTGCGATTAACAACAGCATCACACACAGTTCTTTCTTATTAAATGTTTGCGAAAGTCACCTTATCACACACTCTTCACAATTATGGACTATTTATGATGTTGTGCGCATTGCAAACATTTGGTCATAGAAGAACGCGTGCGATAGGTCTTCATCCGACGCGGGTACGACGAATGAATCGTGTGGGATGTATTCAAGCTTCGCCTACAGTTTTATAGGGACAACTGTATGCGCTCTTACATCAAATCGCATACAGTCGAGGAAAAGTAATTGTGTGTGATTGTCTGCTTCTATAATCATGAACTGTTTGTGATGGGTCGTGCATCGTAAACGTAGCACCACAGAATACCGACTGCGATGGCAATGTAAGCACAAACAAGTTGCAAGGATGAAGCGTTTTGGATATTCGAGATATCAGAAATAGTTTTATAAGGACAACTGTATACATCAAGGCTCCCTATCCCCGACGGTTTCTAGGTTGTGTGGGAAGGACCCCCCTATAGCAGTCACTCACTTGGCGATGGTTCAAAACACCATCGCGAAAAGGGGTTAAAAACCGTTTGTATAGCACCTCGATGTACCAGTGATACTTTACTTATTAAAGAAGAACATGAGAGGAACATTTTAAAGAATAGAAGATGAAGCATATTATGGAGATTCCGTTTCTTTCTATACAATGTTGGTTGCCCACCCATGATGAATCAGAGCATCCAAAGAAATGCAATTCCATGCTGTCTCTCTCTATGTGGCCACAGGCATTTGGAAACTCAAGTGGGAGCATTAGATGACCAATTAAATGTATGTCTGTTAACTAATATGAATATCATGTCACATTTGTATTGGAACAACTAAGCTTTGGAATTATAATTGGTGTGTTGTTTAGCTTTAAAGGGTGGACTGTTGCTAGTAGGACACAAAGCACCTACGCAGATCATAGTGTAGATATAATGGGAAAACCCTAAGCATCACGAGTAAAATCAAGAAAGCGGAACTTGCTGGAAAATATGTGCTAGTATTGCCGGTACGGCTAGAAAGGCTTCGGATACCAGCTCTCTACAACTGAAGGCGCAGTACTGTTATATCAATCTAACTTTGAAAGGTGACATAGCTCCCAGCATTTCCTGGATATTAGGGTAGACTCCATGGAGGAATCTCTACAAAGACTTATATTTAGGAACGGAGAGAGTACTTATTAAAGAAGAACAGAACAGGAACATGCTAAAGAAGAGCAAGCAGATTTTGGATAATAAAATGTTCGTTGCCCACACATGATGAACCATAGAGCATAAAGAATGCAGCTCCCTGTTGTCTCTCTATATGTGGTGCACGTGCTTTTCGAAAGTAAAGTAGGAACATTAGCTGACCAATTAAATGTTCTCTTTTTTAGTAATATCAGCATCATATCAGATTCGTATTTGAGCAACAAAGTTTGGAATTATGAGTGGCATGTTGTTTAGCTTGATGGGTTGAGGAGTAGTGCTAGCACGTCTTGAAGCACCTAGGATGATGGTACACTAAATATAAAGGGAATGTCTACATGCAAGTCACCTGACTATCGTCATTTGGGTCAGTCGACCATTTCAGGCGGTTGGATGAAGATCCTACGTCTCCTAACCCTTCTTCTTCCTCACCTCTTTTTCTTCCCCTATAGACCACCGCACGGGCCGCCGGCCGAACCACCGGCCCCTGCCCTCCACTGAACCGCCCACCACCTCCTGTCTTCCGCCGCCCCGGCCATCCCTCTAGCCAACCCCACCCCCCAGCCCCCCACCCGCGTCCAGTTTTGCCTCCGGCAAGGCCCCACCATAGCCCGACGATAGCCCCCCACAACCACTGTCCCCACTCGAAACCCTAAGATAGATAATTGGGCAGCCCTCCAGCGAGGCCCTCCTCCCTCCTGCAAACTCTCAAAAATGGATTGACCCCAAATTGAAATTCAATCGACTGCCATTTAAGCTAATGTGGAATATAAAAGGGGAAAACCATAAGCATTGCGAGTCTAGTGGTGAGCATGCCATGGCGGATCTGAAGGTGCAAACCGGACAAAGGCAACTTCGCAACCAATGTTTGCTTTCAACTAACAAGTAAGAATCTAAGTGATGGACAAGAAATCACAGTAAAGCAGTGGCGATCTATTTTCTTGCTGAGATAAATAACTTGAGCAGATACGAAAGAGTACCGCCTCTGGTGTAGCGCCGTGTCAGCATCTACTGAGGTGTTGAGGGTGCTGCGGTAGCGATGGCTGTCGGCGGCATGGAAGCAGATCTAGGAGGGCAGACGTTTGCGGCGAGGGGAATATCCCGGCGCGGTGAACGAGATGGTGGTACAAGCAGCCTTGGCAAGGTGGACAACGGCGCGGATGAAGCGAGAGGACACGATGCAAGGATCCTGGTCCGAAGCCGTGGATGAGAGAGGTCGATCTCTTGTAATGGACGACGGCGTCAGGGTATCAGCTCCAGCATGGTGGAGGAGGACGGGTGGCGGACGGAGGAGACTGTGGTGGAGAGGGTGTTTTGGTGCCCACGGAGTACGAATGGGGAAATGGAGGGAGAGAGGTAGGGGGAACCATGTCTTCAGGACGCGCTTGTCTCAAATGCGAGGAAATTTACAAACTTGGCCACCGTTTACAATTTCCTACGTCACAACAATATTGGTCGGTTGGGGATAGGACGGTAATCTCGCATACACCGAATATTTGCCAATGGAGATTTCGACCGAGGAGAAACTGTGTTTTGGCGCCCACCGTGTATGAATCGGGGTGAGAGGCGATTTGGGCCGAGGAGAAACTGTGTTTTGGCGCCCACCGTGTATGAATCCGGGGAGGTGAGAAGCGAAGGCGGTTATGTCACGTTTGAGTGAAATTACAAGCCTACCCCTATCGAAACCTATAGAAATCGAGATGATAGGCTTTGCGTGTCAAGGATAGGCAGTAGCAATTTCCATCTCGCAGATTTTGGTTTTGGATTGTTAGTGCGAGTTTCCCCGCTTCATTCAAATTTTTGCAGAAAAATATTGCACGTTTACCATGCCAACTCAATTCGAATCCATTTTGTATTCTTTTTTTTCAGGCAGGATCCATTTTGTATTCGAATACAAATCTATATACATCATTTTTTTATATACTTTCAAAAGCACAACAAAGAATTCTGCACCTTTATATATAAAATATGATTTACAAATGCAATGATCTCAAAATCATAAGGTTGAATTCAAATTTTTGAAACCAGATTATGTTTGACTTTGAATTCAAATTTTTGAAACCAAATTATGTTCAGCTGAAATGTATGGATCGATAATATCAATATATTAAATAACATACACGCGCGCAAATTCAAATTAGTATGCATGTTTGATAGATCAATTTTGGTTCGAGTATGAATTACATGTATCATCATCTGGAATTCAAATATTTGAATCCCTTTTATGTTGATATCTTCTATGCACACAACTAAATATTTGAATCTCGTTTCACGCCCATCTCTCTCTAGGTCTCTCTCGCGTGCTCCTTCATGTAGCTATCACTCTCTTTTCTCCATCTCACCTGCACGCTCACTACATGCTGCTCCGTTTTTTGCAAACACGGTCTCTCGTCGTCTCCCTCGAGAAGTGTCACACTCTCTATCTTCATAGATTACACCGTTTTCATCATCTCTCACGTCTCTATCGTTCTCTGGTATCACTATAGGTACCTAAGCTTTCTTTTTCACCGCCACACACACACACTCACTCGTCTTTCACTTTGCCTTTCTCTCCAGGGTTCTCTTACGCACCCTATATCTTTCTAGATATGACTCCTACCACTAAAATTACACTCTCCCGCACACACATCGTTTGTTGGGGTCTCCTTTCTGTCTTCATCTCCGGTCCAAAACTGACATTATTCTTTTGTTTACCGATCAGACAAACTCTCTCTCCCCCCCCTCTATCTCTCTCACTCACTCACACACACACACACACAACTCCTGTTTGGATCCCCCTACCGACTACCGTCTCTCTCTCTCTCACACACAAAACTCTCGCTTTCGCACCCCTGACGCCTATCTCTCCCACAAACATTAATCGGCCAGCCTCTAGATAGGTTTATCCATACACCGCACACTTTCGCTCCTTGTATCTATGTATATTTTTTGTCCCTTCTTGAGATACGCCCTCTTGATCGTGCACACGCACAATATCGCCTCATTTTATGGTAATACCTCTCGCACACACACTCTTCGTGTCTTTGTCACACACGCACTCTGTCCTCCTCCTCTCTCTCTCCCTCTCTCTCTCTCTCTCTCTCTCTCACACACACATGGGCTTTTTGCAACAATATCCCACTTCTCGAATCTTGAAACCAACCACATTCCTCCTTTATCTCATCAAAATAGCCAAAGGAATATATTTTGAGTGAAACATAAGATACTTTTAGTGATATATGTATATCAAAACTAGACTATTTTCTATCAAATTGGTGAATATGTATTACTCTACTTTGGATGCGTTGCAACGCATTGGCACATTGCTAGTTATTACTGTATTATTTTTTGGACACCAGACAAACGCTGGAGCACATATACGAAGAGAAGAGGCGCACGCACACAGTCGGTCTCTCGCTGTCTCGCACACATGAGAGTTACGTAAGGCACGGTAAACAAATAAACCCATAGGTGCACGATTGCTGCATGCGCGGGTACCGGGCACCTACGTAAACAGTTTCATGTGATTAACGTAATGATCTGTGTGGCAGTTTTTTGTTGGACGAATTAGGGGAGGGGGGGCCCACCCACTTGAAATTAGGGGGGTGGAGAGGGTTGTTTGGAAGGTTACGTAAGAGGACAACGTAACTTTACCTAGGTCTAGCATTTTCGTCGGGTACGTGGTGGAGCGCACATTTGTAGGAATACTCAGCTCGCGTGATAATTTGATCTGTAGGAGTTGATGGTCGGGGACCACAGGTGAACGACCTGGAGGCGGTGGCTCGCCAGTCACTACTAATCGTGTTGCCACGTTTAAAATATCATTTTTTTAGCGGGGTAAGAGTTCCGATTTTCAATGGCGCATGTACTAGTTTTTTAGAACGATTGGTATGGAGTGAAAATGGAATTCATCACTACAACCTCCGTCCTGGTTTACTAGTCCCCATCGTATTTTGGGTCAAAGTTTGTCCATGAATTTTTCTTGTAAAATGTGAATAGAAAATGAGATTTTCTTATACCCAAACAAAAAAGGACCGGAGGGAGTGATTGCTCTCACACGGACGCGACCTCTCACTAGCGCAGGCATTGAACTAGCATGCCGTCCAAGAGGGCCCCACTCGCTGCACGCCAGGATGAACACGCCTCCTCACCGCATTCAACCGGCTTCAGACTGCCTCACCTACCTCCATTGAATCCACGCATGTGTCGGCAACACGTCCTTCCGCGAGCCGGCCAGCATTTTAGAACACAATGCCGGTTGGCTCCTCTCATCCGCCCGCTATTTAAACGAGGCCAGACGCCTGGCAAGTACCTCACCACACCGCCACTCCCCATATCCTCCTTGCACCATTTTCTCCACACTCTCCATAACATCCGGTGAGCAGGAAGACGAGTTCTCCGCCATAAAAGCCGGCTGGGTGCCCCGACGAGCTAGGCAACTCACTGCCCCACCTCCCTCCCCGCCCCAGGCCGTCAGTACCATGGGCGAGGCTGCAGGCGGGCAAGCGGAGGAGCAAGGCGCCGCTCCAAGCTGGCCCCTGGTGCATCAAGTCGACGCTCCAAGCTGGCTACTGGTGCATCAAGTCATTGCTCCAAGCCTGCTCGTAGAGGAGTGGCAAGTTGCTGCATGCCGGCAAACGGTGGACCACGGCGTCCAGTGCACCATGGCTGGCCGCGCCATCCGATGCAAATGTTGGCGGAACCGCGGCATGCCGGCAGAGGTTGCCAACACGTCCGCGGCCACCGCCGACACCAAGGAATAGTAGATGATGGGAGCCGCCACCGCTCCGAACCCATGAAGGCTACGACCACCACGTCGCCGGCATAGACACCCGGTGTGTTGCCCGGTTTGGCTCAAAACATCATGGACCCCAGCCGCAGCCGGCATTGGAGATTATACCTGCTTCTAGAAGTTATTCGCGTTTACTTAAAAAATGTCCAAAATATAATTAGTTACGTATGGTCTTGATTTGTTGTGCTCGCACTGGTAGTAGGAACTAGAGATTTTTCTTTATTTATAGCTCTCCTCACATTTTTTGGCTTTGAAGTGAATTATGGTTGTGGACATTATCTATGAATGTGCAGATATCTGTGAACATGAGTTTGATGTGGAAGTTGAACTTGGAATGTTGGGCTTGCATGTGAACTATACCATGTCCAATGGTTCGGCTGTTATTGTTCGAAAAGTGATGGCTGTTATTACATGACCCGGAAAAAATTATTTTGTGCCACATCTAGGCATCACAGACTTACATACATCTCAGTAGACACACGGACATCACAACAGGCATGCTGACTGGATAAACATTTGAACCTAGCTATTATGAATGAAAATTTGTATTGACAATAGTTTTAGATAGCAGGAGACGCCTAGCCTGCTCTGCCTCTGCTAGCTTCTTTCTAGCTTCTTCCATCTCTTCTTTGGCTTGGGTGAAGAGAGCATATGATTGCTCTTTTCGCTTCTTTAGGAACTCAGCTACATTCTCAAGGGTTGTTGCACGCTTTCTTTCAGCCTTTACTAGAGCAACGAGGACACAAACACTTGACGACTCCACCTGGCTTGTGAGTAATCCAGCATCATCTGGGAATTTGCACCTTGTGTCTAATCCAGCATCATTAGGGAAATGGCACCTTGTGTGTAATCCAGCCTCATTTTGGAAACATGATCTCGAGGTTGACCATACTTCCCTCCTCGCAGGAACTGCTTCCTGACATGAAGAAGTTACTTCTTTTTTAGATCAATAGTCAGAGCTCCCCAGATCCATTAAGTAGAAGCCCAATAAACATGACTAGGAGAAGTGAATTCAAAAGGAGAAATATAAAAGCAAACTGCAAGGTGAGAACACCCACTTCCTACATCAAGCTAAAAAGGAAAGCATTAGGACGATTAAGACTGTGCTTATTAGATATCAAACAGAGCCAGCTTATAGAAACTACGACATATACATCGAAGAACACAAGGCTAAGAGAAATAGAAAAACCAGCAGAGGGGTGCACTAAGCCAAGGGTTGCTGCAGCAAAACAATCGGCAACCAAATGATCTCCAGGGCGTCTGTAGGCGCGTTTGACTGACTAGCTTCAACACTAAATTACAAAAGATTCATCCTACGGCATGGTGGGTCCACTGAGTAAATTGAGATCCTACAAATGATTGAGAGCCTAATCAAGTGTACAGGAAATTGTTTGTCTTGCCTATTATTGTTTAATAATCTGCCACACTGCTAGATTGCATGGAAAGAACCCTAGCCAAGCAGACAATGTGGTTTGACGCTGTTTTCGGCTCGGGGCTTGCCCAGGGCCTAGTCTCGTCCTGTGTTCACTACTGCTGCAAGACACATACCATGTCAAAGTAAAAAAATGGTCAAAAGAGGGGGCTCCCTCCGATTTCATTAACGAAACCATCAAGGACACGCAAAACATCCACCACTGCTAGTTAGGTTCTCAATGTCACCGTAATTGAAAGGTTGTTACTTACCAAAGCTCGTATTACAGGTTCGGTGCAGCTCCTCTTTAACTTGCGACATTCCTTGAAGATGTCCCCAACATCCCGTATTTGGTCTTCATTGCTCCTCTGCATGTTCGCATTCATAGTTTTAAAATCTCAACATGGCAAGAAAAATATAGTAATACTCACGCATCTTGTGGGTAACATTAAAGCACTCATCTGCCATGTTAGCACGAATGATTTTTAATATCCTACTATGTGGCTCTTCAACTTTGCTACAACTATGTTGTGGTTTCATTTTGAGTGAATAGAACAGGGGGTCACCTCCCTGCTATTCTAAAAAACTTTCCATCATTTGCGACACTACTGGTTACAGATGAAGAATCTACCTAAGCACAGCGTAATACAGGAGTGACGCACAATTACAAGATAATATTCTGTTGAACAATGCAAGCTATAACCAATTACTTTTACCGGAACAATAGCAGCCAGAAAATTTGAAGGGTAGGTATGAACATAATCGGAACTGCACATGCACTGCTTAGAGAATCAATATACACATTACCAATCGAGGAGGAGTACGAAGGCCGCGGCAGCGTCTGTGTATCATGGTCGGCAACGGGAGTCAGTTCATTGTAGACAACGGTGGTGTTGCTGCGCTTGGCGTCGGCTTCCAGGAAGCAGATCCGAGACCGTGGAAGACGGCACCGGGGAAGCGGCTCCGTGTACGACGGCGACGGCGGACCGGCTCCAGTGCGGCGTACGACATCGTCGATGAGGCAGATGCGCTACGGTGGACGAGTGCGCCGATGAAGAAGGGGAGGGGCATGAAGGTGCTACGGTGCCGTGGAGAAGTCTATTTTGCGGTGGGGATAGAAAATGGGGAGTAATGAGGAGTACTTTGGGTGCCGGGGTGGGGTTGGATGGGTGGGGTGAACGTGAAGTTACCAAAACATCCCCCGACCAACCAGCATCCGTCGGCCTTAATACGTCTCCAACGTATCTATAATTTTTGCTTGTCCATGCTGTTATATTATCATTCTTGGATGTTTTACAATCATTTTATAGCAAATTTATATCATTTTTTGGGACTAACCTATTGACATAGTGCCCAGTGCCAGTTGCTATTTTTTGCTTGTTTTTTACTTCGCAGAATATCAGTAACAAAGGGAGTCCAAACGCGGCGAAACTTTTTGGAGAACTTTTCTGGACCAGAAGACACCTGTTGGGTGATGACCCACAAGTATAGGGGATCAATCGTAGTCCTTTCGATACGTAAGAGTGTCAAACCCAACGAGGAGCAGAAGGAAATGACAAGTGGTTTTCAGCAAGGTATTCTTTGCAAGCACTGAAATTGTCGGTAACAAGTAGTTTGATAGCAAGATAATTTGTAACGAGCAAGTAATAGTAATGGTAAATAAAGTGCAGCAAGGTAGCCCAATCCTTTTGTGGCAAAGGACAAGCCAAAATGGTCTCTTATGACAAGCAAAGCGTTCTTGAGGGTACACGGGAATTTCATCATATCACTTTCATCATGTTGGTTTGATTTGTGTTCGCTACTTTGATAATTTGATATGTGGGTGGACCGGTGCTTAGGTGTTGTTCTTACTTGAACAAACCTCCTACTTATGATTAACCCCCTCGCAAGCATCCACAACTACAAGAAAAGTATTAAGAGAAAACCTAACCATAGCATTAAACTTTTGGATCCAAATCAGTCCCTTACGGAATAGCGCATAAACTAGGGTTTAAGCTTCTGTCACTCTAGCAACCCATCATCTAATTACTACTGCACAATGCATTCCCTTAGGCCCAAAGATGGTGAAGTGCCATGTAGTCGACATTCACATGACACCACTAAGGGAATCACAACATACATATCATCAAAATATCGAACACATATCAAGTTCACATGATTACTTGCAACATGACTTCTCCCATGACCTCAAGAACAAAAGTAACTACTCACAAATAATAATCATGATCAAGATAGAGGGGTATTAAATAGCATAATGGATCTGAACATATAATCTTCCACCAAATAAACCATATAGTAATCAACTACAAGATGTAATCAACACTACTAGTCACCCACAAGTACCAATCTAAGGTTCCGGTACAAAGATTGAACACAAGAGATGAACTAGGGTTTGAGAGGAGATGGTGCTGTTGAATATGTTGATGGAGATAGCTCTCCCAAAGATGGGAGAATTGTTGGTGATGATGATGACGATGATTTCCCCCTCCGGGAGGGAAGTTCCCCCGGCGGAGATCGCTCCGCCGGAGGGCAAAAGTGCTCCTGCCCAAGTTCCACCTCAAGACGGTGGCACTTCATCCCGAAAGTCCTCTCCTTATTTTTCCTAGGTCAAAATGACTTATATACCAGAAGAGGGGCACTAGAGGGGGCCCGAGGAGGGCACAACCCACCAGGGCGTGCCTGGGCTCCCTGGCGCGCCCAGGTGGGTTGTGCCCACCTGGTGGGCCCCCTCTGGTAGTTATTATGTCCAATAATTCTTAAATAATCCATAAAAAATCTCCGTGAAGTTTCAGCTTATTTGGAGTTGTGTAGAATAGGTAGCTCTGACATGCTTTTTCAGGTCCAGAATTCCAGCTGCCAGTATTCTTCCTCTTTGTGTAAACCTTGCATATTATGAGAGAAAAGGCATTAGAATTACTCCCAAAAGCATTATTATGCATAAAAACATTATAAATAACAGTAGGTAAACATGATGCAAAATGGACATCATTGGGCCAAAGAAGTACCAGAGGGGGGCTCCGAGGGGAGCACAACCCACCTGGGCGTGCCTGGGGGCCCAGGCGCGCCCTGGTGGGTTGTACCCACCTCGGCCTCCTCCCACACTGCCTCTTTGCTCTATAAATACCCCAAAAATCCAAAAAACCTAGGGGAGTCGACGAAACACATTTCCAGCCGCCGCAAGTTCCAGAACCACCAGATCCAATCTAGACACCATCACGGAGGGTTTCATTACCCTCATTGGTGCCTCTCCGATGATGCGTGAGCTGTTCATTGTAGACCTACGGGTCCGTAGTTAGTAGCTAGATGGCTTCCTCTCTCTCTTTTGATTCTCAATACAATGGTCTCTTGGAGATCTATTTGATGTAACTCTTTTTGCGGTGTGTTTGTTGGGATCCGCTGAACTTTGAGTCTATCATCAGATCTATTTATCCATGAAAGTTATTTGAGTTTCTTTGATCTGTTATATGCATGATTACTTATAGCCTCGTATTTCTTCTTCAAATCTTTGGTTTAGTTAGGCCAACTAAATCGATTTTTCTTGCCATGGGAAGAGGTGCTTTGTGATGGGTTTGATTGTGCGGTGTTCTTTCCCAGTGACAGAAGGGGCAGCAAGACACATATGTATCATTGCTATTAAGGATAACAAGATGGGGTCTATTCCTACATGAATAGATCTTGTCTACATCATGTCATCGTTCTTATTGCATTACTCCATTTCTCCATGAACTTAATACACTAGATGCATGCTGGATAGCGGTCGATGTGTGGAGTAATAGTAGTAGATGCAGGCAGGAGTCGGTCTACTAATCTTGGACGTGATGCCTATATAATGATCATTGCCTGGATATCATCATAATTATTTGAAGTTCTATCAATTTCCCAACAGTAATTTGTTTACCCGTCGTATGCTATTTTTCTCGAGAGAAGCCACTAGTGAAATCTACGGCCCCCGGGCTATTCTTTATAATATTTGCTTTGAGATCAATTTTGATTTGCTTTTGTTTTTAGATCTATTATTCTAAAAACCCAAAAATATCTTGCTGCACTTTTTCTTTATTTATTTTATTTTGTTTTATCGCGAGATCTATTTATCCAAAATCATACAAACCGATCTATCGTTTACCCGAGAGGGATTGACAACCCCTCTTATGTGTCGGGTTGCAAGCATTTGATCTTTGTGTGCAGGTACCGTTTACATAGTGTTGGTTGGTTCTCCTACTGGTTTGATAACCTTGGTTTCATAACTATGGGAAATACCTACCGTAGCTGTGCTGCATCATCCCTTCCTCTTCGGGGAAATAATGACGCGGACACGAGCCATCAGGCATGTTCAACCAAGGGTATGATGGTAACTTTGCATTGGTCGAATCTGAGTCGCGGGAGATCTTGATGGAAGCGGGAGATTTTGCCGCCGACCTGAAATTTTGTAACACTGTACTACTCCCTACTACCCATCTGGCGTGTTGGGTGATTGGGCTGAGCAGCTAGGAGTACTACTAGTACTCGCTCCGATTTTATTTACTCTGCATAATAGGTTTGACTGAAGTCAGACTTCGTAAAGCTTAACCAAGTTTATAGAAAAAATATAAACATTTACCATATCAAATCTATATGATGTGAAAGTACATTCAATAATGAATCTAATGTTATTGATTTGTTATTGTATATGTTAATATTTTTGTTTATAAACTTTGTCAAAGTTTACAAAACTTGACTTTGACCAATGCTAATACGCGGACTTAAATAAAAACGGAGGGAGTACACATCTGTTTTCTTAGTTTGTCATGGCATTAATTATTTGTTGTAATTATGAAATAAATCTATTAAGCTATTGACTTCGAATGTAATGGTTTGTAAAATTCAATATTTAGAATTGTTGTTTAATTGCAAGATGAACACCAGGTCTATAGTACTTCACAATATGGTCAAACTCACATAATCCAACTCAAATGAAAATCTAAATGCATTTCATAGTTATTAATTTGTTGGATGCAACAAAACCAATCATAACTCTACATGATCTGGTCTAAAGCAATTTTTAGAACACATCCCAATGTGTGAATCAAACGTAGAGAGCTTGTGGAGATGGAGCAATGGCGGGAGAGAGATGTGTGCGCTCACTACTGCAGGATGCTGCTAAAGCGACACTACAGTCAGAGACCCTTCGACGAAACTGTGTGCGATGCATTAATCGCAAACGGTGATGTAAAAAAACCATTAGAAAAGATGCAAAATGTTTGCGATGGCGGATACATCAAACACGGTTTAGATTTTAGTTGCGTGTGCGATGCGGGGCATACGGTTCAGTTCAATGAACTGTTTGCGATGAGGCAGAACAACAGAAACGGGCAGCCAGATGAAGGCGTGTGCGATATACGGCATACAGTTCACTCGGATAAACTGTTTGTGATGAGGCGGAACAACAGAAATGGGCAGTCAGATGAAGGTGTGTGCGATATACGGCATACAGTTCAATCGGATGAACTATTTGTGATTAGGCAACACAAAAGACACGGTCAGCCAGATCAAGGTGTGTGCGATATACAGCATACGGTTCACTCGGATGAACTGTTTTCGATTGGGCAACGCAACAGAAATGGTTCAGCCAGATCAAGGTGTGTGCAACGGAGGGCATACAGTTCATTCCGATAAACTGTTTGTGTTGAGCCAAGAGAACAGAAATGTTTCGTGTAAACAAGATGTGTGTGATACGCGGCAAACATCCAATTACATAGGTGGCTAGTACACACATGAAATTTACACACACCAAAGTAAACTATTACATGCATAATTAACTAGGATAAATGATCATCTGATCATCATCTACTTCTTGTGACGCTTGCCGCCACTGCTCTACTAGGATAAATGGAACAATATTCTTTACTGTGAATAGTGTGCTCTGTTGAGCACACAAGTATATGAATCATAGCCTTGGGTGAGCAATGTGCCTGCACATGTCGTGCTAGCTCGATGTTCCTTCTATGCTAAGTTTCCATTAATTGATGGCGTTTTATGAACATGCCACCGTTTCCCGCCATTTCCTCACCGGTTTCCTGCCGCCACCCAGCGATATTGCGCATAAACCTAGGCAGCGCGTGACGCACGGAGACAACAAGCGCAGCCTGTAGCACATCCACCATTTCCAAGCATGCCAACCCACCAAAGCGCCGCCTCTGCCATCAACCTCCTCGACGAGGAAAAATGAGAAGGCGCCACGGCCAGTCGAGGCCAAGACGCTCCCCGGCAACGCGATGGACGACGTCGTGATGCGTGTCATCGCCAGGGTTGAGCAGACCCTTGGCGCATGGTGCTTTAGCGCCATGGATCAAGATAGGCATGTCAGCGTCGAGGGCTGCAGCTCACCGCACAACATGATTGATGGTATGCCGCAGAGCAAGCTAGGCGCGTCCGCGCCGATAGGCTGCGGCTCGCCGCACAGCGAGACCATTGGAGCACCACCGAGCGAGAGGCGCGGCGCGCCGCACAGCAAGAGTGGATCCATCGGTGCTTGCCTGCTGTTGACAGGGCGTCGCAGCTGGGTACACGTCCTGTCAGTACCCCCATTCCTCACCAGGAGTGGGCAGAGGCCATCTCCGCCTTATTTGCACCAGAGGCCGGCCACATCGTACTTGCACCGGATGCCCGCTGCGCCATTCGCATGGGTCGCGCCGTTCGCCTTGTCCGTGGCCCGCTCGATGCCAACATGCTGGTTGCTAGGCTCAACCGCCTCCTTGGCCCAGGTGTCCACCTAGGAGCAGTAGAGGAACATGGCCATCGAGCTGGTGATCTCCGATGAAATAGCCAACTTGGAGCTCGAGATCGCGCTCCAGATGTACCGCGAGCATGTCGACCACTTGGACGAATGCCTGCATGAGTTCAGGCAGAGCCAAGAGCTACCATAGGCAAGGGCTACTGGTCATGGTCTCATGAACGAGTTTTATTTTGTGGATTCGTTTCGACGTGGATCGCTATGTATTCACAGCAATCATAATATTGCTCTGTTTCAATGTGTGTACTCTGTTTTCCGTTCTTATATGTTCTGTTTCAATGTGTGTATATATGCTTTCCATTCTGTATATGTGGATGATAACAGCTAGATACAAATTAGTATACGAAAACAGATAGAAAATGGAATTCATAATATATATTAATTGTTCATTAGTTCATCACAGAGTATATATAATATCATCACATATACGTGATGATACTTAACTACTAGGTACAATGCATAAAATTGAAAACGAACAATAATAAAACTAATAATCCCTCCTGGGGGCAGTATTCCGGTAGCCCCTCGCCAGCAGCTCCTTGGTGCGCGGCGTCTCCCCAGCGCAGAGGCAGTACTCCGCCTCCTCCGCCTCATAGTACTTGACGTACCGATCTGCCTCTTGCTGGCGGACGAGCGTGAACGATCTTGCCATTTCATTGGGCGCCCACCGGAGCTCCTCGTCGGTGGCACGCTAGAGCTTATCGGCCCACCTCCACGCAGCGATGAGGCGCCTAGCGCCTTTGACCTTCCTCGCGAAGTACCCGTCTTCGTACACCTCCTCCGCATGACGACGCGCCCGCCTCCTTTTTCCAGGCGGCATCATGGGCTTCACAGGCCGCCTCGTAACTGGCTTCCTCCTCCGCCATCTCCTTCTTGAACGCTACTTGCCTGGCTTTCTCTGCTGGCGGCAACGACTTCCACAGACAAAGATTGTACTGGCCCCAAGACCACTCCAAAGTTGGGGGGTCCGGCGCAACCTCATCCGGCGGCGCGTAGGGGTCCTCCTCATCGTTGCTCTTCGACTGAGCGTCCTCGGGAGGTGGCGCCTCCACGTCGGCGCGTGGGCAGATCGGCGGCGCCATGATGGAGATTTGAGAGAGAGAGAGAGGGCGAGTGAGGGGAGGACGTAGATGAGAATGCAGGTGGGACGACATGAGCAAGGTAGTATTTATTGGCGGCCAGAATCTAGATCGACGAGAACAGTACACACGCCGGTCGCCAGAATTTATGAGTACTGTAGTTTGAATTACACACGATTCCCGCAGCAAAAGCCGTGTGTGAACTTAATAGCTGACGATTTCCAATACAGAACCTCGTTTGATTACTAACCCGCGCCACTCACCTTCCAAACCTCGAGGCGCAAAATAGAGTGCCAATTGATGTCTACTACGCAACCTTCTTCTTGTAGACTCGTGTTGGACCTCCAAGCGCAGAGTTTTGTAGGACAGTAGCAAATTTCCCTCAAGTGGATGACCTAAGGTTTATCAATCCATGGGAGGCGTAGGATGAAGATGGTCTCTCTCAAACAACCCTGCACCAAATAACAAAGAGTCTCTTGTGTCCCCAACACACCCAATACAATGGTAAATTGTATAGGTGCACTAGTTCGGCGAAGAGATGGTGATACAAGTGTAATATGGATAGTAGATATAGGTTTTTGTAATCTGAAAATATAAAAACAGCAAGGTAACTAGTAACAAAAGTGAGCAAAAACGGTATTGCAATGCTTGGAAACAAGGCCTAGGGTTCATACTTTCACTAGCACAAGTTCTCTCAACAATGATAACATAATTAGATCATATGGCAATCCCTCAGCGTGAGACAAAAGTCACTCCAAAGTTTCTATCGGAGAACGTAGGAGGAAAACGTGCATCAACCCCTATGCATAGATTACCCCAATGTCACCTCAGGAATCCGTGAGTTGAGTGCCAAAACATACATCAAGTGAATCAATAGAACATCCCATTGTCACAACAGATATCCCATCGCAAGACATACATCAAGTGTTCTCAAATCCAATACTCAATCCAACATAACGAAACCTCAAAGAGCAAGACTCAATTCATAACAAGAAGGTAGAGGGGGAGAAACACCATATGATCCGACTATAATAACAAAGCTCGCGGTACATCAAGATCGTGCCAAATCAAGAACACAAGAGAGAGAGAGAGATCAAACACATAGCTACTGGTACATACCCACAGCCCCGAGGGTGAACTACTCCCTCCTCATCATGGAGAGCGCCGGGATGATGCACATGGCCTCCGGTGATGGTTTCCCCCTCCGGCAGGGTGCCGGAACGGGCTCCCGATTGGTTTTTCATGGCTACAGAGGCTTGCGGTGGCGGAACTCCCAATCTAGGTTTCTTTCTGGGGGTTTCATGATTTATCAGAATTTTTTGCGTCGGTCTCACATCAGGGGGGTCCATGAGTCAGTGATAAGGCAGGGGGCGCGCCCTCCACCCTTGTCGTTGACTCGGGACTCTTCTGGCCCAACTCTTGTGCTTCGGGGGCTTCTTCTGGTCCATAAAAAATCACCGTAAATTGTAGCTCGTTTGGACTCCGTTTGATATTCCTTTTCTTCAAAACTCAAAAACAAGGAAAAAAATAGAAACTGGCACTGGGCTCTAGGTTAATAGGTTAGTCCCAAAAATAATATAAAATAGCATATAAAACATCCAAGATAGATAATATAATAGCATGGAACAATCAAAAATTATAGATACATTGGAGACATATCAAGCATCCCCAAGCTTAATTCCTGCTCGTCCTCGAGTAGGTAAATGATAAAAACAGAATTTTTGATGTGGAATGATACCTAGCATATTTATCAATGTAATCTTCTCTATTGTGGCAAGAATATTCAGATCCATAAGATTCAAAACAAAAGTTTAATATTGATATAAAAATAATAATACTTCAAGCATACTAATAAGGCAATCATGTCTTCTCAAAATAACATTGCCAAAGAAAGTTATCCCTACAAAATCATATAGTCTGGCTATGCTCCATCTTCATCACACAAAATATTCAAATCTTGCACAACCCCGATGACAAGCCAAGCAATTGTTTCATACTTTTGATGTTCTCAAACCTTTTCAACTTTCACGCAATACATGAGCATGAGCCATGGACATAGCACTATAGGCGGAATAGAATATGGTGGTTACGGAGAAGACAAAAAGAAGGAGATTGTCTCACATCAACTAGGCGTATCAACGGGCTATGGAGATGCCCATCAATAGATATCAATGTGAGTGAGTAGGGATTGCCATGCAACGGATGCACTAGAGCTATAAGTTTATGACAGCTCAAAAAAGAAACTAAGTGGGTGTGCATCCAACTTGCTTGCTCATGAAGACCTAGGGCAATTTGAGGAAGCCCATCGTTGGAATATACAAGCCAAGTTCTATAATGAAAAATTCCCACTAGTATATGAAAGTGACAACATAGGAGACTCTCTATCATGAAGATCATGGTGCTACTTTGAAGCACAAGTGTGGAAAAAAAGATAGTAACATTGCCCCTTCTCTCTTTTCTCTCATTTTTTTTGTGGCTTCTTTGTCCTCTTTTTTTTATTTTTTTTATTGGCTTATTTGGCCTCTTTTTTTTTATTTCCTCACATGGGACAATGTTCTAATAATGATGATCATCACACTTTTATTTACTTACAACTCAAGAATTACAACTCGACGCTTAGAACAAAATATGACTCTATATGAATGCCTCCGACGGTGTACCGGGATGTGCAATGACTCAAGAGTGACATGTATGAAAATTATGAACGGTGGCTTTGCCACAAATACTATGTCAACTACATGATCATGCAAAGCAATATGACAATGATGAAGCGTGTCATAATAAACGGAACGGTGGAAAGTTGCATGGCAATATATCTCGGAATGGCTATGGAAATGCCATAATAGGTAGGTATGGTGGCTGTTTTGAGGAAGGTATATGGTGGGTGTATGGTACCAGCGAAAGTTGCGTGGTACTAGAGAGGCTAGCAATGGTGGAAGGGTGAGAGTGCGTATAATCCATGGACTCAACATTAGTCATAAAGAACTCACATACTTATTGCAAAAGTCTATTAGCTATCGAAACAAAGTACTACGCGCATGCTCCTACGGGGATAGATTGGTAGGAAAAGACCATCGCTCGTCCCCGACCGCCACTCATAAGGAAGACAATCAATAAATAAATCATGCTCCAACTTCGTTACATAACGGTTCACCATACGTGCATGCTACGGGAATCACAAACCTCAACACAAGTATTTCTACAATCCACAATTACTCACTAGCATGACTCTAATATCACCATCCTCATATCTCAAAACAATCATAAGGAATCAAACTTCTCATAGTATTCAATGCACTTTATATGAAAGTTTTTATTATATCCCTCTTGGATGCCCATCATATTGGGACTAAATTAATAACCTAAGCAAATTACCATGCTGTTTAGAGAGACTCTCAAAATAATATAAGTGAAGCATGAGAGTTCAACAATTTCTTCAAAATAAAACCACCGCCGTGCTCTAAAAAGATATAAGTGAAGTCCTAGAGCAAATGACAAACTACTCCACAAGATATAAGTGAAGACCAATGAGTAGTCGAATAATTATGTAACTATGTGAAGACTCTCTAACATTTAAGAATTTCAGATCTTGGGATACTATTCAAACAGCAAGTAAAACAGAATAAAATGACTTTCTAAAAATAGCACACATCATGTGAAGAAGTAAAAACTTAGGCTCAACCGATACTAACCGATCATTGTTGAAGAAGAAAGGTGAGATGCTAACCGGGGCATCCCCAAGCATAGATGCTTGAGACTTCTTGAAATATTAACTAGGGATGCCTTGGGCATCCCCAAGCTTGAGCTTTTGTGTCTCCTTAATTCCTTTTATATCACGGTTTCCCTACATCTTAAAAACTTCATGCACACAAAACTCAACAAGAACTTGTGAGAAAAGTTAGTATAAATCAAATGCAAAACCTTATCATTCTCTACTGTAGCAAATCACTAAAATTATTATTTAACAGTGCATAATAAATGCCTCTGCATATTTAATATTCCTATCCTCAAATAGAATCATTAAACAAGCAAACATACGCAAACAATGCAATCATAACAGCAATCTGTCTAAACAGGACAGTCTGTAAAGAGTGCAATTGTAATCATACTTACCTAACTCAAAAAGTTCTAAAAAATTACCACACTGTATAAAAAAAATTTACTCATTGTGAAAAAATTTCAAGATTTTACCACGTTCTGACTTTCCAGAAGAATTCAGACAATGATAGAAAACTTTCTGTTTTTAAAACAGCAACATATAGACTTGAAAAATAAGCATGGTAAAGGCTATACTTGACACTTTTATTGAAATAAAAGATGCAAAACATTACTCTAAATAAAAGCAAGAAAATAATAATAAAATAAAATGACGCTCCAAGCAAAACACATATCATGTGACGAATAAAAATATAGCTCCAAGTAAGGTTACCGATAATGTCGAAGACGAAAGAGGGGATGCCTTCCGGGGCATCCCCAAGCTTAGTTGCTTGGGTATCCCTTGAATATTATCTTGGGGTGCCTTGGGAACCCCCACTCTTAGGGTCTTGCCACTCTTTATTCTCCTCATATCGATATCTCACCCAAAACATGAAAACTTCAATCACACAAAACTTACCAAAACCTCCGTGAGATCCGTTAGTAATATAAAACAAATCATTCACTTGGGTACTGTCAAAGACAAGATTCAAAAAATTTATCACCTGATACCTACTTTACCATATCATTTCTACAATTTATATTGAGCAATATAAGTCATAGAAACTAGGAAACAAGCAAACTATGCATCGAAAACAGAATCTGTCAAAAACAGAACAGTCTGTAAATATCTGAATTAAGATCATACTTATGTTACTCCAAAAATTCTTAAAAATTAGGAAAACGTAGAACATTTGTATATAAATCAACTGTAAAAATTTCAGAAGTTTTCCACGTTCCAGTAAAAGATAGGAATTTCTGTACTGGACGCAAAAGTTTCTGTTTTTGCACAGAATCACGTCAACTATCAACCACACTATCCCAAAGGCTTTACTTGGCACTTTATTCAAACTAAAGCTATAAAACATGATTACTACAGTAGCTTAATCATGTTAACACACAAAAACAGTAGGGGTAAATATTGGGTTGTCTCCCAACAAGCGCTTTTCTTTAATGCCTTTTTTGCTAGGCATGATGATTTCAATGATGCTCACATAAAAGATAAGAATTGAAACATAACGGGAGCATCATGAAGAATATGACTAGCACATTTAAGTCTAACTCACTTCCTATGCATAGGGATTTTGTGAGCAAACAATTTATGGGAACAAGAATCAACTAGCATAGGAAGGCAAAACAAGCAAAACTTCAAGATTTTCAACACATAGAGAGAAAACTTCATATTATTGCAATATGTAAAAGCATATGTTCCTCTCTCATAGTAATTTTCAGTGGCATCATGAATGAATTCAACAATATAACTATCACATAAAGCATTATTTTCATGATGCATAAGCATAAATTTTTTACTACTCTCCACATAAGCAAAATTCTTCTCATTCGGAATAGTGGGAGTAAACTCAACAAACTATCATGTGAGGCATAATCCAATTGAAAATTAAAATCATGATGACAAGTTTCATCGTTAGCATTATTCTTTATAGCATACATGTCATCACAATAATCACCATAGATAGCAACTTTGTTCTCATAATCAATTGGAACCTCTTCCAAAATAGTGGATTCATCACTAAATAAAGTCATGACCTCTCCAAATCCACTTTTATCAATATAATAAGATTCAACACCCTCCAAAATAGTGGAATCATTAGTACCTAGAGTTGACACTCTTCCAAACCCACTTTCATCAATATAATCATCATAAATTGGAGGCGTGCTATCATCATAATAAATTTGCTCATCAAAACTTGGGGGACTAAAAATATCATCTTCATCAAACATAGCATCCCCAAGCTTATGGCTTTGCATATCATTAGCATCATGGATATTCAAAGAATTCACACTAACAACATTGCAATCATGCTAATCATTCAAAGATTTTATGCCAAACATTTTATTGCATTCTTCTTCTAACACTTTGGCACAATTTTCCGATCCATCATTTTCAAGAAAGACATTATAGAGATGAATAATATGAGGCAACCTCAATTCCATTATTTTGTAGTTTTCTTTTATAGATTAAACTAGTGATAAAACAAGAAACTAAAAGATTCAATTGCAAGATCTAAAGATATACCATCAAGCACTCACCTCCCCGGCAACGGCGCCAGAAAAGAGCTTCGTTGACGAGATGTGAGTGCCGCTTACCTAGCCTCCCCGGCAATGGCGCCAGAAAAGAGCTTGGTGTCTACTACGCAACCTTCTTCTTCTAGACTCATGTTGGGCCTCCAAGCGCAGAGTTTTGTAGGACAGTAGCAAATTTCCCTCAAGTGGATGACCTAAGGTTTATCAATCCGTGGGAGGCGTAGGATGAAGATGGTCTCTCTCAAACAACCCTGCAACCAAATAACAAAGAGTCTCTTGTGTCCCCAACACACCCAATACAATGGTAAATTGTATAGGTGCACCAGTTCGGTGAAGAGATGGTGATACAAGTGTAATATGGACAGTAGATATAGGTTTTTGTAATCTGAAAATATAAAAACAGCAAGGTAACTAGTAACAAAAGTGAGCAAAAACGGTATTGCAATGCTTGGAAACAAGGCCTAGGGTTCATACTTTCACTAGCGCAAGTTCTCTTAACAATGATAACATAATTAGATCATATGGGAATCCCTCAACGTGCGACAAAAGTCACTCCAAAGTTTCTATCATAGAACGTAGGACGAAAACGTGCATCAACCCCTATGCATAGATTACCCCAATGTCACCTCGGGAATCCGCGAGTTGAGTGCCAAAACATACATCAAGTGAATCAATAGAACATCCCATTGTCACCATAGATATCCCATCGCAAGACATACATCAAGTGTTCTTAAATCCAATACTCAATACAACATAACGAAACCTCAAAGAGCAAGACTCAATTCATCACAAGAAGGTAGAGGGGAGAAACACCATATGATCCAACTATAATAACAAAGCTCGCGGTATATCAAGATCATGCCAAATCAAGAACACGAGAGAGAGAGATCAAACACATAGCTACTGGTACATACCCTCAGCCCCGATGGTGAACTACTCCCTCCTCGTCATGGAGAGCGCCGGGATGATGAAGATGGCCTCCGGTGATGGTTTCCCCCTCCGGCAGGGTGTCGGAACGGGCCCCCGATTGGTTTTTCATGGCTACAGAGGCTTGCGGCGGCGGAAATCCCGATCTAGGTTTCTTTCTGGGGGTTTCATGATTTATAGGAATTTTTGGCGTCGGTCTCACGTTAGGGGGTCCACGAGTCAGCGACAAGGCAGGGGGGCGCGCCCTCCACCCTTGTCTTTGACTCGGGACTCTTCTGGCCCAACTCTTGTGCTTCGGGGGCTTCTTCTGGTCCATAAAAAATCACCGTAAATTTTCAGCTCGTTTGGACTCCGTTTGATATTCCTTTTATGCAAAATTCAAACACAAGGAAAAAACAGAAACTGGCACTGGGCTCTAGGTTAATAGGTTAGTCCCAAAAATAATATAAAATAGCATATAAATGCATATAAAACATCCAAGATAGATAATATAATAGCATGGAACAATCAAAAATTATAGATACATTGGAGACGTATCACCAATCATGTGGGGCCCGGTTGTCTTGCCAGATCTTTACATTTTCTTTTTTGAACACCAGATATTTACATCGTCTGGTCATTTTTTTATTTTTTAGAATTTAAATGCCATGGCACTCCATGCATGTGTCCAAGCCGTGACACCAATATGTTTGAAAATTCGTTCCAATTTACTGCACATGGAATTAACTCGCACACAAGTACACAAATATGATTTTTCAAACCATTATGGTTAGCCGTTGTATAAAGATGTAGTTCAAATTTGGATTATGGTCATTAAATGGCTAGAACATCACTTAAATGTCTTAAAAAGGTCAAATGAACCCTGAAATTTTCCAAATTTTGACATGACAGTTGTATTAGTGCATGTTAACTGTAGAAATTTTTTGAAGGCCATAAGAGGAAGCTATCATCGATTCATCATCAAACATGAATTGTTCCCTCTCGGAACCACGAGCCTTCCAGTGAGTTGCTCCAGTTTGTGAGGGGTGTGTGTCCAAACTTTCATCAAACAGGCCAATTTTTTTACCACATCATCTTGGTGGCAGGACATTATGTCAAGCAAGGTTTCATGTGTTTCTGATCATTTTTTTGGAATTTAAATGCCATGGCACTCCATGCATGTGTCCAGGCCATGACACCAATATGTTTGAAAATTCCTTCCAATTTACTGCACATGGAATTAACTCGCACACAAGTACACAAGTATGATTTTTCAAATCGTTATGGTTAGCCGTCGCATGGAGATGTAGTTCAAATTTGAATTACGGACATTAAATGGCTAGAAAATCACTTAAATGTCTTTAAAAGGTCAAATGACCCCTGGAATTTTCCAAATTTTCACATGACAGTTGTATTAGTGCACGTTAACTGTAGAAAATTTTTGAAGGCCATAAGAGGAAGCTATCGCCCGTTCGTCATCAAACATGCATTGTTCCCTCTCGGAACCACGAGCCTTCTAGTGAGTTGCTCCGGTTTGTGAGGGGTGTGTGTCCAAACTTTCGTCGAAGATGCCAAAAAAATTACCACATCATCTTGGTGGCATGACATTACATCAAGCAAGGCTTCATGTGTTTCTGATATTTTTTTAATTTTTTGGAATTTAAATGCCATGGCACTCCATGCATGTGTCGAGGCCGTGAAACCAATATGTTTGAAAATTCCTTCCAATTTACTACACATGGAATTAACTCGCACACAAGTACACAAATATGATTTTTCAAACCATTATGGTTAGCCTTTGCATGTAGATGTAGTTCAAATTTGAATTACGGTCATTAAATGGCTAGAAAATCACTTAAATGTCTTTAAAAGGTCAAATGACCCCTAGAATTTTCCAAATTTTCACATGATAGTTGTATTAGTGCACGTTAAATGTAGAATTTTTTTGAAGGCAATAAGAGGAAGCTATCGCCCGTTCATCATCCAACATGCATTGTTCCCTCTCGGAACCACGAGCCTTCTAGTGAGTTGCTCCGGTTTGTGAGGGGTGTGTGTCCAAACTTTCATCAAACATGCCAAATTTTTTACCACATCATCTTGGTGGCATGACATTACATCAAGCAAGGCTTTATGTGTTTCTGATCTTTTTTTAATTTTTTGGAATTTAAATGCCATGGCACTCCATGCATGTGTCGAGGCCGTGACACCAATATGTTTGAAAATTCCTTCCAGTTTACTACACATGGAATTAACTCGCACACAAGTACACAAATATGATTTTTCAAACCGTTATGGTTAGCCATAGCATGTAGTTGTAGTTCAAATTTGAATTACGGTCATGAAATGGCTAGAAAATCACTTAAATGTCTTTAAAAGGTCAAATGACCCCTGGAATTTTCCAAATTTTTACATGACAGTTGTATTAGTGCACGTTAAATGTAGAAAAAATTTGAAGGCTATAAGAGCAAGCTATCGCCCGTTCATCATCAAACATGCATTGTTCCCTCTCGGAACCACGAGCCTTCTAGTGAGTTGCTCCGGTTTGTGAGGGGTGTGTGTCCAAACTTCCGTCAAAATTTTTTACCACATCATCTTGGTGGCATGACATTACATCAAGCAAGGCTTCATGTGTTTCTGATCTTTTTTTAATTTTTTGGAATTTAAATGCCATGGCACTCCATGCATGTGTCGAGGCCGTGACACTAATAAATTTGAAAATTCCTTCCAATTCACTGCACATGGAATTAACTCGCACACAAGTACACAAATATGATTTTTTTTCAAACCGTTATGGTTAGCTGTTGCATGTAGTTGTAGTTCAAATTTGAATTATGATCATTAAATGCCTAGAAAATCACTTAAATGTCTTTAAAAGGTCAAATGATCCCAGAAATTTTCCAAATTTTCAAATGACAGTTGTATTAGTGCACGTTAACTGTAAAAAAAAATTAAAGGCCGTAAGAGGAAGATATTGCCCGTTCATCATCAAACATGCATTGTTCCCTCTCGGAACCACGAGCCTTCTAGTGAGTTGCTCCGGTTTGTGAGGGGCGTGTGTCCAAACTTTATTCAAACATGCCAATTTTTTTACCACATCATCTTAGTGGCATGACATTACATCTAGCAAGGTTTCATGTGTTTCTGATCTTTTTTTTATTTTTTGGAATTTAAATGCCATGGCACTCCATGCATGTGTCCAGGCCATGACACCAATATGTTTGAAAATTCCTTCCAAATTACTGCACATGGAATTAACTCGCACACAAGTACAGAAATATGATTTTTCAAACAGTTATGGTTAGTTGTTGCATGTAGATGTAGTTCAAATTTGAATTACGGTCATTAAATGGCTACAAAATCACTTAAATGTCTTTAAAAGGTCAAATGACCCTTAGAATTTTCCAAATTTTCACATGACAGTTGTATTAGTGCACGCTAACTATAGAAAAAATTTGAAGACCGTAAGAAGAAGCTATTGTCCGTTCGTCATCAAACATGCATTGTTCCCTCTCGAAACCACGAGCCTTCTAGTGAGTTGCTCCGGTTTGTGAGGGGTGTGTGTCCAAACTTTCGTCAATCAGGCCAATTTCCTTAGTCTTTACCACACCATCTTGTTGCCATGCCATTACGTCAAGCAAGGTTTCATGTGTTTCTGATCATTTTTTAATATTTTAGAATTTAAATGCCATGGCACTCCATGCTTTGTGTCATAGCCGTGAGACCAATATGTTTGAAAATTCCGTTTAATTTACTGCACATGGAATTAACTCGCACACAAGTACACAAATATGACTTTTCAAACTGTTATGGTTAGCTGTTGCATGTACAAGTAGTTCAAATTTGAATTATGTCATTAAATGGCTAGAAAATCACTTAAATATCTTAAAAGGTCAAATGACCCCTGAAATTTTCCAAATTTTGACATGACAGTTGTATTAGTACTACAAATTTTCTCGTACATTTAAAACACCATCCGTGGCCACTTTACTCCAAATTCGTCTTTCATAGCTAATAAAAAATATTAACAACATCACACACATTTTTTTGGTAGGAACCGTTTGCAATGAAAATTCGTGGGTCTATTTAAGTCTTCCTCCTTAAGCTTAGCCGGCTTCATTTGCTCCAGTGCCGGAAACCCCCGAATCCATGAATCCCGATCCCCATTCCCGCAACCCCTTCTTGCAAAGATGACGCCATGGAAACGCTTCGTGAGGGCCGTACGGTGGCCGCGTCCTCCCGAGCGTCGCCGCCTGCGCCGAGAGCGCGTCCGCCTACGCCGAGAGTGCCTCCACATCCGCATTGAGCACGGCCGCATCCACCGAGAGGGTGTCTACGACAGCATCCAGGGCAGCTGCAGCAGCCGAGACGGGTGCAGCAACTACTGCGACGGCGGCCGCAAATGCCGAAAGCGCTCGAGCTACCGTCCGTGCCACCGATGTCGCCCTGGCCCGGGTTGAGGCCATCCACGCCAAGATCGAGGACGCACACACCATGATATTCCAGGCCACCTCGGAAACCAGCATGCAACCCACGTCCAAAAAGGCGGCGGTGGCCATGGAGCACCTTCTTCCTCATGAGGTCGCCGAGCGGGAGCTGGAGATGCAGGAGGCGGCGGAGATCGAGGAGCGCCGGGAGGAGGAGTTGCGAGTGGCCGAGGTCAAGGTAGAGAAGAGTCTGTCCTGTCGAGGAATCAGTTGCGTGTGGCCAAGGCGGCTTTCCATTCTGTATATATTCTGTGATGAACTAATGAACAATTAATATATATATATATTATGAAATCCATTTTCTATCTGTTTTTGTATACTAACTTGAATCTAGCTGTTATCATCCACATATACAGAATGGAAAGCGTATATACACACATTGAAACAGAACATATAAGAATGGAAAACAGAGTACACACATTGAAACAGAGCAATTAACAGAGCAATACTATGATTGCTGTTAATACATAGCTATCCACGTCGAAATGACTCAACAAAATAAAATGCGTCCATGAGACCATGACCAGCAGCCCTTGCCTACGGTAGCTCTTGGCTCTGCCTGAACTCGTGCAGGCGTTCGTCCAAGCGGTCGACACGCTCGTGGAACATCTGGAGCGTGATCTCGAGCTCCAAGTTGGCTATTTCATCGGAGATCACCAGCTCGAGGATGCGACGGCCATGTTCCTCTACTGCGCCCAGGTGGACACCTGGGCCAAGGAGGCGGTCGAGCCTACCGACCAGCGCGTTGGCATCGAGCGGGCCGCGGACAAGGTGAACGGCGCGACCCATGCGAACGGCGCGGCGGGCGTCCGGTGCAAGTACGGCACGGCGGGCGTCCGGTGCAAGTACGGCGCAGAGGGCCTCTGCACACTCCTGGCGAGGAATGAGGGTACTGACGGGACGTGTACCCAGCTACGACGCCGTGTCGACAGCAGGCAAGCGCCGATGGACCTGCTCCTACTGTGCGGCGCGCCGCGCCTCTCGCTCTGCGGCGCTCCAACGGTCTCGCCGTGCGGCGAGCCGCACCCTATCGGCACGGACGCGCCTAGCTTGCTCTGCGGCGCGCCATCGATCATGTTGTGCGGCAAGCTGCAGCCTCTCGGCGCTGACATGCCTATCTTGATCCGCGGCGCTCAAGCGCCATGCGCCAAGGGTCTGCTCAACCCTGGCGATGACGCGCATCACGGTGTCGTCCATCGCGTTGTCGGGGAGCGCCTCATCCTTGACGGGCTGTGGTGCCTTCTCGTTTTCCTCGTCGACAAGGTTGATTGCAGAGGCGGCGCTTTGGTGGGTTGGCATGCTTGGGGAAAGGTGGATGTGCTACAGGCTGCGCTTATTGCCTCCGTGCGTCGCGCGCCGCCTAGGTTTATGTGCAATATCGCTGGGTGGCGGGAAACAGGTGAGGAAATGGCGGGAAACGGTGGCGTGTTCATAAAATGCCATCAATTAATGGAAACTTAGCATATAAGGAACATCGAGCTAGCACAAGAAGTAGATGATGATCAGATGAACACGAACCACACTACGGAACCCGTCGGTGATGAATTCATCAATCGCAAACAGTTGTATACTAGCAAGCGTTTGCCCAAAACACACACGGCTTATTCCATCACAAACAGGTCGGATGGATCAACTGTATGCCACGTATCGCACATAGTCAAAAAGTAATGCGGTAGACCTTCTTTAACATGTGTTAAGAAAAACAAAAAAATTCAAAACAAGGACCTTGAGGTTAATTCCACCCCACAACACACACGGCTTATTCCATCACAAACAGGTCGGATGGATCAACTGTATGCCACGTATCGCACATTGTCAAAAAGTAATGCGGTAGACCTTCTTTAACATGGCTGCTCCATCCGGTCACCCATCTCATGGCTGCTCCAGCCTGAGCACAGTTAACTTGAGAGTTCTCTTAGATGAGCTATTGGTGGAACAGCTAGTCCTTGCTGATATAGAATGCCTCTACGCATCCTTATGGCGTACCCGGATGACCACCGGTCGCCCAATGGCCAATAGATGTTGTGTAGATAGAGCATATCACATACGTCTTATTAGAAGCAATCGTCTGTGTTATAATCGTTCTTCGCACACATTTCTGTTTACAGACCTGTTTGCCGCGTATCGCACACATCCTGTTAAATTGAACCATTTCTGTTCTCTTGGCTCAAAGCAAACAGTTCATCCAGGTGAACTGTATGCCGTATATCGCACACACCTTGATCTGGCTGACCGTTTCTTTTGTGTTGCCAAATCACAAACAGTTCATCCGAGTGAACCGTATGCTGTATATCGCATACACCTTCATCTGGCTGCCCGTTTCTGTTCTTCCTCCTCATCGCAAATAGTTCATTGAACTTAACCGTATGCCCTTCATCGCACACGCAACTAAAATCTGAACCGTGTTTGATGCATCCGTCATCGCAAACGTTTTGCACCTTTTTTGATGGGTTTTTTACATCACCGTTTGCGATTATTGCATCGCACATGGTTTCGTCGAAGGGTCTCTGATCGTAGTGTCGCGTTAGCAGCATCCTGCAATAGTGGCATGAGCATTTTGTTAGTTAAATTTATGGTCGTACTATATATGGTATGGTGCCCGTGCGTTGCATGGAACAGTGAAATGCATTGATCGGGGAGTTGTTTATTTTGACAAAGTATGTGGGGGTCATCTCATCTGTAACAAATATCGATAGGTTTCTTCGGATATTATTTTTTCTCTAGAGCTCACAAGCATTCGGGTGAATAGTAAATGTAGGCTAAATAGATAAAAAAGTATCTTTTGCAAACAAAATTGTTCAACTGTTCAACTTGCATCCAAAACTTTTGAAGAAATAACACTTATTGTGCTTTGCAAGAAATGATCTTTAAGAATTATTTTTTGAGTATCGATTTTGTTTATTTTTTCTAGACCACCATGAATGTAAATCATGATGACTTGGAACGGGGCAGAGGAGATGTAAGAAATGGTTAATCATAATTCTTTCACCATTACTGTAGTAAAAATTCACAATTAATCTCATAAATGGCAAGCGAGAACTCTAATGGAGCAAAAGCATACATGGAAGATTCTAGACTAAACCATAAATGGATACACTTTTATTCAAGCGTGATACTCTAATAGAGCAAGATCATGCATGGAAGGTTCTATACTATATAAATAAGAAGTGTCCACATGCTTACATAGCGGCTTACATTGAGCGAAGACTAATGATGAACAGTTAACTTGGTAATGCATATGCCCAGGTGAACCTCCTTGGAGTCCCCGTGCATCATCTTGGGGTGAATATGATACCAGGCCTCTTCCATGTCCACATTGCCGAGAATGGAGCAGCTCGCCACAGTGCCATTCAGCGTGAGGGAGGCGCCGAGGTCGCCCTTGTACGCCGGAGGGGCAGCAACAGTGAGCACGCGCCTGTACAGCGGCCTCGTGTCAGCGTCAGCGGTGTTGCCCCTGACGCACACTACAGAGATGAGGCGGCGGCCTGCGCGGGCCTTGCCGGTGCCCACGACCAAGAGGAAGACGTTGTCGTCCTCCTCCGCGACTAGTAGGCGGCGGTGATCCTCCAGCGACTCCGGCACGACGAACGGGGTAGCACATCTCGTACTTGATGTTCACCGCGAGCCAGTAGTGATTGCCGGAAGGTGCCATGAGGTGATGCACGAGGCTCACCGGTGAGCCCTCAAACGGTGGTGTGCACTCATAGCAGTAGCAGGGCGCGTACGCGCATCTGGAACTATGCTCCGCCAGCGAGTGCTGGTCGACTTACCTCTCGCAGCCGAAACTCTTGTAGACACAGGGCACCTTGCAGGCATCGACCAGGCCATCCATGAAACGGGAGTGGTTATAGGGGACGTTGCGCCCGCTGCATGGAGTCCAGGAGTAGCACATGAAGCGGTAGATGGTGTACTTACTAGTACTCCCTCCGTTTGTTTTACTAGTCTCTACTCTCTACTATTATAAAAAACCGAGTTGGTGATGATGGTGTGCCTGCAATCTTGCAATATAGACCGTCCGATCTATATCTGACGGATAGAAAGCAAACTATGGCAATTTTGCAAAAGGATACCCACACCTCTCTCGTTCATCCTTATCTCCCACAACTTCATTGTTGAGTAATTAAAAAAGGAAGCCTCTGGAACAATCTGGCATGGTGGCCGCGGCCGGCGTCGTCCATCCCTATGCCTCTGCTAAGTCCGACCACCAATCACCACTGCGCCCCACTCCTCCTTACCTTATCTCTCATCTTTCTCGAGATATCATTTTTTGATGAAATTCCCGAGATACCATTTTTTCGATGAAATTCTCGAGATATCATTAGTTTTTACACATGGGATTACTCCTGCATGGGTCAATCACAACAGGTGTTTTGTAAAAAAATGCATCTTGATGTTCCGTGCAATGCACGGGCATCTTGCTAGTTTGCATATAATTCCAAATACCACGTAGACACGTTCTCTGACCATTTTACAACTATGTTAGTATCATTGTTAGTGGTCAGCCGGTGCAAGTTCTAGCCCCGGGTGTTTTAACCTTTTTTTAGTAATGATATCTGGCGATTGTTCGCCATGAGCCCAATCCTGGCGAATCCCACATAACCGTCAGATTTCCATTCGACGGTGGCCTGTTTTTAAGCCATAGTATTTGACAAAACCGCCACCCTTACACATGTACTGTAACTGCGACGCGGGCGTTTGCAACTGCCATGTCTCCCAGCGAACGTTTGCTGGGGATTGGAGTTAGCACCAATGGCGGTTCATAGTTGTTCCACGCTCGGGCATCGAAGTTTGTAACTATTTTACAATATACTACTCCTCCGGTGCTAGTAGTAGAGCAGAGTCCTAGTCCACTATACTACTCAGGCATAGTAGTAGGTACTGTAGTTTATTGTACTAGTACTGTGATCACTCAAGTTTTCTGGCATCGATATGACCCAACGCTGCTGGGATGTGTCTTGTAAGTCAAGCGACGTGCTGCTGCTACATTGTCATCATCACCTGTCCACTTCCCACAGCACATATTCGCTTCTCCATCCTCGTCCGCACATAATCATCCAATCTTCCATCCACGCTAGGCGCCTCCCCCCTCTTCCGAAACCCAAACACTAACAATGGCAGAACCGAGCAGCGTCCGTCGAAAGAGTGGCTGGAATTCGCTCCCCACAAAGGTAATCAAGCTCATTGTTTTGCGTGTGGACAATCTCAGTACCATGCCGCTCGCCGCGTGCTCGTCGAGACTGTGCCGTTTACTCAAAGCCCTCAGGACGGAGCTTTTTAAGCCAGCTCCCTGCTTGCTGATGCCGCCTGATCTTCAGAAACGGCGTGTCACGCAGCATAACGATCGTAGGGTGGCGAGCATCAACCCCCTCGACTGCGATCTGATCCCCGTCACCCTCAACTACATTAACTGTATGTACTGGGTCGGCATGAACATGTCTTGGATGGTGCTCGTCGATGGTCGCGGCAGCTGGATGCTCGTGGAGGTCTACACCCGGCGATTGATCCCCCTTCCTTCGATTAACACTGCACTGCATTGGCACCGCGGCCCAGAATACTCGGAATCTTACAGTACCCAACATGATACCAAGTTGATTTGCTCAAGGTTGTAATCTGCCAAGTGCCCACAAGATCTGCGAATTATAAATACTTTAGTCTAATTGCGTTCTTCAACCACGGTCTCGCCTATTTGACAGGCCACTGGGGTAAGTGGATAAATCTGCACGTCCATCACAGGATCATACATCCTCCATGGCTCTCTGATGCCATTGAACAAAAGGGCTTCAGTTATGCTGTGGACTCCTTCTATGGATGGACGTATTGCTGGCCTACTCCAGTCATCGCTACAACGGGCTGTTACAGCAGTATGTTACTTTCATATGATATCATGATGGCTTGCTTATATTACTGTCAACATTTACTGAAAAAATATTCATGCTCATAACATGTTATTCTTAAGATTGACTACAGTACGAGCCCTTTTTTATTTGACTCCAACTTGATATGATGTTGTAGGCCGCCTGGTGTCCCTACCCTTCCTAATCCCAGAACCTTTCAAAGAAAGGTGGCATGTCAGTTGCAGGTGGTTCCAGGCTTGTTCAGACGACGGCGAACGATTGATGATCGTTCGCACGTACCGGACGTGTTGTTTCGCGGAATACAATCACAGTCACTGCAAGGTCTTTGAGTAGGATCCCAGCTTCTCTGGGCCTTCAGGAATTTGTGACTGGAGGCCGGTAAGTAGCCTTGGTACACGCTCTTTGTTTCTCGGACTGAATTATCCGATTAACCAGGAGATAACCTACGGCAAGGATCATGATGGCAGTGTGGTTTCGTTCATCAGGCAAAACAGTGTGTACACAGCGTACCATGCGTCTCTCCATGCACCATACCCTGATATCTGCCACCATGCTCTGCAGCCCAAAGTAGGAGAGAGGGTCACAAAGTATCAGACTTTGACCTGCTGGCTAGAGTTTCCCCCGTCAGGCACCCATCTGGTTCAAGCCGTCAGCCAATCCCCCGTCAGGCACCCATTTTGCATCATCCTTTTATATTGATATTTATTGCATTATGGGATGTTATTACACATTCTAGCACAATACTTATGCCTTTTCTCTCTTATTTTACAAGGTTTACATAAAGAAGGAGAATGCCGGCAGCTGGAATTCTGGACTGGAAAAGGAGCAAATCTGAGAGACCTATTCTGCACAACTCCAAAAGTCCTGAAACTTCACGGAGAATTATTTTCGAATATATAAAAAATATTGGGCGAAGAAAGCACCTGAGGGGACCCACCAGGCAGCCACAAGGGTGGAGGGCGCGCCCTACCCCCTGGGCGTGCCTCCCTGCCTTATGGGCCACCTGGCAGGCCCCCGATGCCCATCTTCTGCGATATGATGTGTTTTGACCTGAAAAAATCAGAAGGAAGCTTTCGGGATGAAGCGCCGCCATCTCAGGACGGAACCTGGGCGGAACCAATCTAGGGCTCCGACGGAGCTGTTCTACCGGAGAAACTTCCCTCCGGAAGGGGCAAAAGCCATCGTCATCACTAACGATCCTCTCATCGAGAGGGGGTCAATCTCCATCAACATCTTCACCAGCACCATCTTCTCTCAAACCCTAGTTCATCTCTCGTATCCAATCTTTGTCTCAAAACCTCAGATTGGTACCTGTGGGTTGCTAGTAGTGTTGATTACTCCTTGTAGTTGATGCTAGTCGGTTTATTCGGTGGAAGATCATATGTTCAGATCCTTAATGCTATTCAATACCCCTCTGATTATGAACATGAATATGCTTTGTGAGTAGTTACATTTGTTCCTGAGGACATGGGAGAAGTCTTGTTATAAGTAATCATGTGAATTTGGTATTCGTTTGATATTTTGATGAGATGTATGTTGTCTTTCCACTAGTGGTGTTATGTGAACATCGACTACATGACACTTCACCATGATTAGGGCCTAGGGGAAGGCATTGGGAAGTAATAAGTAGATGATGGGTTGCTAGAGTGACAGAAGCTTAAACCCTAGTTTATGCGTTGCTTCGTAAGGGGCTGATTTGGATCCATATGTTTCATGCTATGGTTAGATTTATCTTAATTCTTCTTTCGTAGTTGCGGATGCTTGCGAGAGGGGTTAATCATAAGTGGGAGGCTTGTCCAAGTAAGGGCAGCACCCAAGCACCATTCCACCCACATATCAAATTATCAAAGTAACGAACGCGAATCTCATGAGCATGATGAAAACTAGCTTGACAGTAATTCCCATGTGTCCTCGGGGGCGCTTTGTTTTATATAAGAGTTTGTCCAGGCTTGTCCTATGCTACAAAAAGGATTGGGCACCTTGCTGCACCTTAGTTACTTTTGTTACTTGTTACCCGTTACGAATTATCTTATCACACAACTATCTGTTACCGATAATTTCAGTGCTTGCAGAGAATACCTTGCTGAAAACCGCTTGTCATTTCCTTCTGCTCCTCGTTGGGTTTGACACTCTTACTTATCAAAAGGACTATGATAGATCCCCTATACTTGTGGGTCATCAAGACTCTTTTCTGGCACTGTTACCGGGGAGTGAAGCTCCTTTGGTAAGTGGAATTTGGTAAGGAAACATTTATATAGTGTGCTGAAATTTACTGTCACTTGTCACTATGGAAAATAATCCTTTGAGGGGCTTGTTCGGGGTACCTTCACCTCGATCGGAAGAGAAAAGAGTTGCTCCTCAACCTACTGCACCTACTGAAAATATTTATTATCAAATTCCTTCGGGTATGATAGAGAAACTGCTAGCTATTCCTTATGCAGGAGATGGAACATTACATCCCGATATGACCTAATCTATGTGGATGAAGTTTGTGGATTATTTAAGCTTGCAGGTTTGCCCGAGAATGATGTCAAGAATAAGGTCTTTCCTTTATCTTTGAAGGGAAAGGCATTGACATGGTATAGGCTATGTGATGATATTGGATCATGGAACTACAACCGATTGAAATTGGAATTTCATCAGAAGTTTTAACCTATGCATCTGGTTCATCGTGATCGGAATTATATTTATAATTTTTGGCCTCATGAAGGAGAAAGTATTGCTCAAGCTTGGGGTAGGCTTAAGTCAATGTTATATTCATGCCCCAATCATGAGCTCTCAAGGGAAATTATTATTCAGAATTTTTATTCTCGGCTTTCTCGTAATGATCAATCCATGCTCGATACTTCTTGCACTGGTTCTTTTATGAAGAAGACTATTGAACTCAAATGGGATTTATTGGAAAGAATTAAACGCAACTCTGAAGATTGGGAACTCGACAAAGCTAATGAGTCAGGTATAAACCTTAAGTTTGATTGTGTTAAATCTTTCATGGATACCGATGCTTTTCGTGATTTTAGCACTAAATATGGACTTGACTCTGAGATAGTAGCTTCCTTTTGTGAATCATTTGCTACTCATGTTGATCTCCCTAAGGAGAAGTGGTTTAAATAGCATCCTCCCATTGAAGTAAAAGTAGTAGAACCTATTAAAGTTGAAGAAGAAACTATTACTTATAATGTAGATCCTATTGTTCCTACTGCTTATATTGAGAAACCACCTTTTCCTGTTAGAATAAAGGATCATGCTAAAGCTTCAACTGGGGTTCGTAAGAGTAATATTAGAACACCTACACCCCCTGAACAAATTAAAGTTGAACCTAGTATTGCTATGCTTAAAGATCTCTTGGTCAATAATATTGATGAGCATGTTATTTATTTCTGTGGTGAAACTGCTAGAATTGCTAAACCTGATATTAAAGATAAACATAGACCCGTTGTTGGCATGCCTGTTGTTTCTGTCAAAATAGGAGATCATTGTTATCATGGTTTATGTGATGTGGGTGCTAGTGTGAGTGCAATTCCTTATACCTTATATCAAGAAATTATGAATGATATTGCACCTGCTGAGATAGAAGATATTGATGTTACTATTAAACTTGTCAATAGAGATACTATATCACCAATTGGGATTGTTAGAGATGTTGAAGTCTTGTGTGGGAAAATAAAATACCCTACTGATTTTCTGGTTCTTGGTTCCCCACAAGATGATTTTTGTCCCATTATATTTGGTAGACCTTTTTTGAATACTGTTAATGCTAGGACAGACTGTGAAAAAGAAATTGTTACTGTAAGCTTTGGGGATGTGTCTCATGATTTTAATTTCTCTAAATTTCGTAGACAACCCCATGATAAGGAATTGCCTAGTAAGGATGAAATCATTGGTCTTGCTTCTATTGTCGTGCCTCCGACCGATCCTTTAGAACAATATTTGCTAGATCATGAAAATGATATGTTTATGAATGAAAGAAAGGAGTTAGATGAAATATTCTTTAACCAAATGCCTGTTTTGAAACACAATTTGCCTGTTGAAATCCTTGGGGATCCTCCTCCACCCAAGGGTGATCCCGTGTTTGATCTTAAACAATTACCTGATACTTTGAAATATGCTTATCTTGATGAAAAGAAGATATATCATGTTATTATTAGTGCTAACCTTTCAGAGCATGAAGAAAAGAAATTATTGAAAACTCTGAGGAAGCACCGTGCTGCTATTGGATATACTCTTGATGATCTTAAGGGCATTAGTCCCACTCTATGTCAGCACAAAATTAATATGGAGCCCGATGCTAAACCAGTTGTTGATCACCAACGACGGTTAAATCCTAAGATGAAGGAAGTGGTAAGAAATGAAATACTAAAACTTCTGAAGGCAGGTATAATTTATCCTATTGCTGAGAGTAGATGGGTAAGTCATGTTCATTGTGTCCCTAAGAAGGGAGGTATTACTATTGTTCCTAATGATAAGAATGAATTGATTCCACAAAGAATTGTTACAGGTTATAGAATGGTAATTGATTTTTGCAAATTAAACAAAGCTACTAGAAAAGATCATTACCATCTACCTTTTATTGATCAAATGCTAGAAAGATTATCCAAACATACACATTTTTGCTTTCTAGATGGTTATTCTGATTTTTCTCAAATACCTGTGTCAAAAGAGGACCAAGAAAAGACCACTTTTACTTGCCCTTTCGGTACCTTTGCTTATAGACGTATGCCTTTTGGTTTATGCAATGCACCTGCTACCTTTCAAAGATGTATGACTGCTATATTCTCTGACTTTTGTGAAAGGATTGTTGAGGTTTTCATGGATGATTTCTCCGTTTACGGAACTTCTTTTGATGATTGCTTAAGCAACCTTGATCGAGTTTTGCAGAGATGTGAAGAAACTAATCTTGTCTTGAATTGGGAGAAGTGCCACTTTATGGTTAATGAAGGTATTGTCTTGGGGCATAAAATTTCTGAAAGAGGTATTGAAGTTGATAAAGCTAAAGTAGATGCTATTGAAAAGATGCCGTGTCCTAAAGATATCAAAGGTATAAGAAGTTTCCTTGGTCATGCTGGTTTCTATAGGAGGTTTATTAAAGACTTCTCTAAAATTTCTAGGCCTCTCACTAATCTCTTGCAAAAATATGTTCCTTTTGGTTTTGATGATGATTGTGTAGAAGCATTTGAAATACTTAAGAAAGCCTTGATTTATGCACCTATTGTTCAACCACCTGATTGGAATATACCCTTTGAAATTATGTGTGATGCTAGTGATTATGCTATTGGTGTTGTTCTAGGACAAAGAGTTGATAAAAAATTGAATGTTATTCATTATGCTAGTAAAACTCTAGACAGTGCCCAGAGAAATTATGCTACTACTGAAAAAGAATTTTTGGCAGTTGTTTTTGCTTGTGATAAGTTCAGATCTTATATTGTTGATTCCAAAGTAACTATTCACACTGATCATGCTGCTATTAAATACCTTATGGAAAAGAAAGATGCTAAACCTAGACTTATTAGATGGGTTCCCTTACTGCAAGAATTTGATTTGCATATTATTGATAGAAAGGGAGCTGAGAACCCCGTTGCAGACAACTTGTCTAGGTTAGAAAATGTTCTTAATGACCCACTACCTATTGATGATAGCTTTCCTGATGAGCAATTAGCGGTCATAAATGCTTCTCATAATACTCCTTGGTATGCTGATTATGCTAATTACATTGTTGCTAAATTTATACCACCTAGTTTCACATACCAGCAAAAGAAAAAGTTTTGCTATGATTTAAGACATTACTTATGGGATGATCCACACCTTTATAAAGAAGGAGTAGATGGTGTTATTAGACGTTGTGTACCTGAGCATGAACAGGAATAGATCCTACGCAAGTTCCACTCCGAAGCTTACGGAGGACACCATGCTAGAGATAGAACTGCACACAAGGTATTGCAATCTGGTGTTTATTGGCCTACTCTCTTCAAGGATGTCCGTAAGTTAGTCTTGTCTTGTGATGAATGCCAGAGGATTGGCAATATTAGTAGACGTCAGGAAATGCCTGTGAATTATTCACTTGTTATTGAACCATTTGATGTTTGGGGCTTTGATTATATGGGACCTTTTCCTTCCTCTAATGGGTATACACATATTTTAGTTGCTGTTGATTACATTACTAAGTGGGTAGAAGCTATTCGAACTAGTAGTGCTGATCATAACACTTCTATTAAGATGCTTAAAGAAGTTATTTTTCCGAGGTTTGGAGTCCCTAGATATTTAATGACTGGTGGTGGTTCACATTTTATTCATGGTGCTTTCCGTAAAATGCTTGCTAAATATGATGTCAACCATAGAATTGCATCTCCATATCACCCTCAGTCTAGTGGTCAAGTAGAATTGAGCAATAGAGAGATTAAACTAATTTTGCAAAAGACTGTTAATAGATCTAGAAAGAATTGGTCTAAGAAACTTTATGATGCATTATGGGCTTATAGAACTGCTTATAAAAACCCTATGGGTATGTCTCCGTATAAAATGGTTTATGGAAAAGCATGTCACTTACCTCTAGAACTAGAACATAAAGCGTATTGGGCTATTAAAGAGCTCAACTATGATTTCAAACATGCCGGTGAGAAGAGGTTATTTGACATTAGCTCACTTGATGAATGGAGAACCCAAGCTTATGAGAATGCCAAGTTGTTTAAAGAAAAAGTTAAAAGATGGCATGACAAAAGGATGCAAAAGCGTGAGTTTAATGTAGGTGATCATGTTTTGCTATACAACTCTCGTTTAAGATTTTTTGCAGGAAAGCTTCTCTCTAAATGGGAAGGTCCTTACATTATCGAGGAGGTCTATCGTTCCGGTGCCATTAAGATCAACAATGCCGAAGGTACCAACCCGAAGGTGGTAAATGGTCAAAGAATCAAACGTTATATTTCAGGTACTCCAATAAATTTCGAGACGAATATTATCAATACCGTAACACCGGAGGAGTACATAAGGGATACTTTCCAGAACGTTTCAGACTCCGAAAAGGAATAGGTATGTGGTACGGTAAGTAAACCGACTCCAAAACTGTTCTAATGGCAATTTTTCTCTGTTTTGGAATATTTAAAAAATTAGGAAAATTAAAAGTGGTCCGATAAGTGCACGAGGAAGCGACAAGGTAGGGAGGCGCGCCCTACCCCCCTGGGCGCGCCCCCCACCCTTGCCGCCACCTCGTGTGCCCTCCAGACTCTGTTTTCTTGCACAATACTTCTTTTGGTCGGTAAAAATTCATTATATAATCTCTCGAAGGTTTCGACCACCGTACCACGGCAAAATCTCCTGTTTTTGTTTTGAGCTGTTTTCTGCCAAAGTTTTCAAGGCCAGGCATCATGTCGTCCTCCTCCTCCAACAATGCGGACAGCGATGCTTGGTTGATGCAGATGGAACTTAGAAGGGAGAACATCGAGGAAGCCACGATGGAGGACGATGAAGGAGAATCGCTTGAGGAATAGCCTCCGGCATTGGAGAGAGGTACTCTGGCGGGCATCTCCACTACTCCAAATCTCCATCAAGCAATAGGTACTACAAACAACCATGAAGATCAAGAGGTTCGAGAAGGGCTTCCCCCTAGGAGGCCCTTACACAGGTTACATCGGAACAACTTTCATAATTTGGTTCATAATTATGGAGTGGAGAACACCCCACGTACGCATATACCCTCTAATTGGGACATATCCCGTCCAAGTGAAAGCAATGCAGGGAAAGGTTCTTGGTGGCCTGAAAATAAGCATCTTTTGGAGGAGATCCAGAAGAATGCAAATACGCTCCAACAAGTGCTCCGAGAATTGCAAGCCCTGAAAGGTGCCTTAATAAAGCTGACGGATACATCAACAACTCCATCATCACCATATCCGAAGAAAGAGATCTAAATACATGGGTATGGGCACTCCCCTTGGCAACTGCCAAGCTTGGGGGAGGTGTCCCGGTATCGTATCACCATCACATCTTTACTTTTACCATTTTTCTTAGTTCGATCCTTTTGGTTATATTTTGATCTAGTAGAATAAAAGTTTTTAGTATGATCTAGCTTTGAGTTTTGTTTCGAGATCTATCTATGTAATCGAGTCCGTGAGCTATATATAATAAAGAGTAGTTTTGAGTTGAGGGCTTTGCTTGCTTGCTATGATCTTGAGGGAATAATATAAGAGAAAGAATAAAAAGAAATAAAAAGATCATATAATGATTTTATGGAGAGTAATGACTTCACATATAAAGAGTATGATGAATAAAAGTTGTTGAGAGTTGACAAACATAGTTTTGGTCATTGCTGCAATTAATAGGAAGTAATAAAGAAAGACAGGTTTCACATATAAATATACTATCTTGGACATCTTTTGTAATTGTGAGCACTCATTAAAATATGACATGCTAAAAAGTTGATGTTGGACAAGGAAGACAACATAATGGGTTATGTTTTCTTATATCCGAATAGAAGTTATAGTGTCTTGGATCCTCCAACATGTTGAGCTTGCTTTTCCCTCTTATGCTAGCCAAATCCTTTGCACCAAGTAGAGATACTAATTGTGCATCCAAACATCCCTTAAACCAGTTTTGCCATGAGAGTCCACCATACCTACCTATGGATTGAGTAAGATCCTTCAAGTAAGTTGTCATCGGTGCAAGCAATAAAAATTGCTCTCTAAATATGTATGATCTATTAGTGTGAAGAAAATAAGCTTTATACGAACTTGTGATATGGAAGAAATAAAAGCGACAGACTGCATAATAAAGTTCTTTATCACAAGCGGCAATATAAAGTGGCATTCTTTTGCATTAAGATTTTGTGCATCCAACAATAAAAGCGCATGACAACCTCTGCTTCCCTCTGCGAAGGGCCTAGCTTTTACTTTTATCTTCTACCCTTATACAAGAGTCATGGTGATCTTCACCTTTCCTTTTTACACTTTTTTCTTTTTGGCAAGCACTATGTGTTGGAGAAGGATCCAGATATATATATCCACTCGGATGTAGGTTATCATAAAGTATTATTGTTGACATTACCCTTGAGGTAAAAGGTTGGGAGGCGAAAACTATAAGCCCCTATCTTTCTCTGTGTCCAACTGAGGCTTCGAACCCATAAGTATCGCGTGAGTGTTAGCAATTGTGAAAGATTAAATGATAGTTGAGTATGTGGACTTGCTGAAAAGCTCTTGAATTGACTCTTTCCGATGTTATGATAAATTGCAGTTGCTTCAATGACCGAGATCATAGTTTGTTGGTTTTCAATGAAATTTCCGATTCATACTTTACCTTGTGAACGAATTGTTACTTTAGCATAAGAAATTATATGACAATATTTGTTGCTGTTCTAAAGATGATCATGATGCCCTCATGTCCGTATTTTATTTTATCGACACCTCTATCTCTAAACATGTGGACATATTTTTCGATTTCGGCTTTCGCTTGAGGACAAGCAAGGTCTAAGCTTGGGGGAGTTGATACGTCCATTTTGCATCATGCTTTTATATTGATATTTATTGCATTATGGGCTGTTATTAAACATTCTAGCACAATACTTATGCCTTTTCTCTCTTATTTTCCAAGGTTTACAGAAAGAAGGAGAATGCCGGCAGCTGGAATTCTGGACTAGAAAAGGAGCAAATCTGAGAGACCTATTTTGCACAACTCCAAAAGTCCTGAAACTTCACGGAGAATTATTTTGGAATATATAAAAAATATTGGGCGAAGAAATCACCTGAGGAGACCCACCAGGCAGCCACAAGGGTGGGGGGCGCGCCCTACCCCCTGGGCGCGCCATCCTGCCTTGTGGGCCACCTGGCAGGCCCCTGATGCCCATCTTCTGCTATATGATGTGTTTTGACCTGGAAAAAATCAGAAGGAAGCTTTCGGGACGAAGCGCCGCCGTCTCGAGGCGGAAACTGGGCAGAACCAATCTAGGGCTCCGGCGGAGCTGTTCTGCCGGAGAAACTTCCCTCCGGAAGAGGGAAATCGAAGCCATCGTCATCACCAACGATCCTCTCATCAAGAGGGGGTCAATCTCCATCAACATCTTCACCAGCACCATCTTCTCTCAAACCCTAATTCATCTCTTGTATCCGATCTTTGTCTCAAAACCTCAGATTGGTACCTGTGGGTTGCTAGTAGTGTTGATTACTCCTTGTAGTTGATGCTAGTTAATTTATTCGGTGGAAGATCATATGTTCACATCCTTAATGCTATTCAATACCCCTCTAATTATGAACAAGAATATGCTTTGTGAGTAGTTACATTTGTTCCTGAGGACATGGGAGAAGTCTTGTCATAAGTAATCATGTGAATTTGGTATTCGTTTGATATTTTGATGAGATGTATGTTGTCTTTCCTCTAGTGGTGTTATGTGAACATCGACTACATGACACTTCACCATGATTAGGGCCTAGGGGAAGGCACTGGGAAGTAATAAGTAGATGATGGGTTGCTAGAGTGACAGAAGCTTAAACCCTAGTTTATGTGTTGCTTCGTAAGGGGCTGATTTGGATCCATATGTTTCATGCTCTGCTTAGATTTATCTTAACTCTACTTTTGTAGTTGTGGATGCTTACGAGAGGGGTTAATCATAAGTGGGAGGCTTGTCCAAGTAAGGGCAGCACCCAAGCACTGGTCCACCCACATATCAAATTATCAAAGTAACGAACATGAATCATATGAGCATGATGAAAACTAGCTTGACAGTAATTCCCATGTGTCCTCAGGAGCGCTTTGTTTTATATAAGAGTTTGTCCAGGCTTGCCCTTTGCTACAAAAAGGATTGGGCCACCTTGCTGCACCTTAGTTACTTTTGTTACTTGTTACCCGTTACGAATTATCTTATCACACAACTATCTGTTACCGATAATTTCAGTGCTTGAAGAGAATACCTTGTTGAAAACCGCTTGTCATTTCCTTCTGCTCCTCGTTGGGTTTGACACTCTTACTTATCGAAAGGACTATGATAGATCCCCTATACTTGTGGGTCATCAGGTACTGACCAGAAAATTGGCAGCAATTCTAAAAATGGAAAATGGGCTGCAATAAATTCCATATGAATTAGCAAATGGGCTGTAAATTATAAAAATAATAGCAAATGGGTTGTACACGCCACAGATTTCGAGGCTGACTTGTTTACGCAAGGCTTTGTCAACTTATAGTCAACACACGATTCTAGCAGTAGTGATTGTTGGATGTCCATCCAACGGCCGACGTGCTTTTTCAAGCTCTGATCTTCCTGCTCCAGCCGCCTAAACCAGCGCCGGAGGGACTGCCTGCTCCCTCCTCTTATGGCCGGTTGTGATGTCGTGCAGGCTTCACCGGCCCACCCTACTCCCTCCACTGGCCTGGCCATCCCTCTACCCACCCGCACCTCCTGTTATTCTCCGGTGATGGCAGCCTCACGCCGGAGCTGAACCAGTCAACCGTCATACTCCCCTCAGCATGGGCATCCACTACTGTGTCTTCGCCGGCTCTGGTTCGTTCCATTCCTAGGCCTCACCGTCGTCCACCGCATTGGTGCTCTAGGCGCGGCATGCTCAACATGGTCAACATTCAACAAACGACAGCCATCGCAATAGGGATGTACGTGGAGAGGCTGACAGTAGGGACCCCCATGGTCCATGGCCGCACGCAAGCAACTGCCTCCTTATTACGCGAAAAAAATGATTCCTCCCACTGACATCTGGGGCGCACCGGTTCGGAGGCTAACCTATGGGCCTACTAAGTTGACGCGTACGCAGGGCTTTGTCAACTTAGTCAACAAACAATTCTAGCAGGAGTGACCGTTGGATTTTAATCGAACGGTCCTGCTGCTTCTTCAATCTATGATCCTCTTGCACCAGCCACCCAAACCAGCGCCGACGGGACCGCCTGCTCCTGCCTCCAGTGGCTGGCTGTGCTACCGTGCAGGCCTCACCGCCCCACCCTATTCCCACCGCTGGCCAGGCCTTCCCTCTACTCACCCAAACCCCCTGTTATTCTCCGGCAACGGCAGCCTCAAACCGCAGCCGAACCAGTCAACCCTCGTAATTCCCTCCTCGTGGGCATCCACTGCTACGTATTCCCCAGCTCCGGGTCGTTCCCTTCCTAGGTTGTGCCGTCGTCCACCACCTTGGTGCTCTCGGACGGTACAGCGTCGTCAACGTGGTCAACGAATGACAGCCATCAAAAGAGGACTGTACGTGGAGAGGCTGACAGCTGGGTCCATGACCGCACGCAAGGAAGTGCCTCCTTATTACGCGCAAAATAATGATTCCTCCACCTGACAGCTCGGACCCACCGCAAGGGCCTCTGTATTTCATGAAAAAATGTTCCCCCCTGACAGCTGGGACCCACTGGCTTTATCTTCGCATGGAAGGAAGTGCCTTCTTACCCCCTGACAGCTGGGACCCGCCAGGTTGAAGCAAAGGTAGCATTATCTGTCTGGCCACGAACGTGTACGTACATAGCGGTCGATCGGTCTCTCTGCAGCGATGTACCATGGCCGAGTAAGTAGTGGCACGTGTTGAAGTAGAGGCGCCGATGTAGCATGTCACAAAGTCCCGTCTATATTGTGTACACGTACATACAACCACGCTGCAAGATAGTAAATACGGCTACATACGTACATACGGGTGGGGTCTCTAACACGTACAGCGACGTCGTCCTGTCCATCGGTAGCCAACCGGCTGGGTCGGCACAGAGTAAACAGCGTCGCGTGTTCATCAGGAGCCAACCGGCTTGGATGAAACAGTCGAAACGAGGTCTCGCATACCGCAGAACGAAGGAAACGGCCTTCTGTTCGATCGCGTACGGTCGAAATGTGGTCTTGTTCATCGGGAAGGGTCTGGCGTACCGCAAAACAGAGGAAATGGACTTCTGTTCGAGTGCCTACGGTCGAAATGGGGTCCTGTTGATCGGGAGGGGTGTGGCGTACCGCAAAACGGAGGAAACGGACTTGTGTTGGAGCGCCTATGGTCGAAACGGGGTCTTGTTCATTGGGAGGGAGGTGGCGTACAGCAAAACGAGACTCCACGGGCTACTATTCATCCACCGTCTACTGCCTCGCTCCAGCCTCCATGGGCTACTGTTCATCCACCGTCGACTTCCTTCACCTCCACCTGCTACTGTTCATCCACCGTCGACTTCCTCCTACCACCACCAGCTACTATTCATCCATGGGCTACTGTTCATCCAGCCTCCACCAGTTACTGTTCAACCAGCCCTCCACGGGGTCCTGTTCATCCACCCCCAGCCGGCTCGGGTGTGTGTGGCGGCCTCCTCGATCGGGGTCCTGTTCATCCAGCGGTAACGGACTCTACTACCACGAGGTCCTGTTCATCCAACCCCCACCGGGAACTGTTCATCCAACCCCCAACAATGGTCATTGTTCATAAAGAGGCAGCTGGTTCGATCGGCTTCAGTTAGCAGCAGTAGCGAATCGCTCGGGTTCAGTTAACTGCAGCCAAGGGATCGATCGCTCGAGTTCAGTAACGTAGCTAGTGCAATCGCTCGGGTTCAGTAAGCGAACGCCTCGCTTAGGTTTAGTTAGAGCCCAATGCCTCGCACACACGTGCGTACGTGTACGAGAGAAATGCGCAAACCTCCATGCATCGCTCAGTCCCGACCACCCACCGTAACCGGGAACTCCCCGGAATTTTCCTCGCCCTCGCTTCTACCATGATTTTTTCCATCATGGACGGCCCAAAGAATGTCATGCAGGTGCGTCCCTGGCCCGCCTAGGATGAAAAGCCCATTTTCTGTCATGATTTTTTGTCATAGAAGTAGGAGCCCACCACATCTATGATGATACGTGCTTTTGTCACAATTATCGTCATAGAAGTGTCATAAGCATGACAGAAAAAAAATTCGTTCGGGCCAAAATGTCACGGATGTGTCTTTTTTGTAGTGTGAGTAGCTTGACTTTCTAGCTACGATCTTGCACCCTTGGGAGGAGTTGTAGATAGTCAGGCTTGCTAGCCTTCTATATTTTCAGTTGTCTGTACTCAGACAAGTTTTATGCTTCCGCTGGTTTGTATGACTTGTGTGTAGGGTCATGAGACCCCTGTTTGTAATAACATGCTATGTATGGCTCTTCGGAGCCTTCTAAATAAATACTTGAGTTTGTAGAGTTATGTTGTGATGCCATTGTTGTATCTACACATATCATGCATATTGTGTGTATGTTTGAAATGCATTGGTATGTGTGGGATCCGACACCTAGTTGTTTATTCTTGGTAGCCTTTCTCATGGGGAAATGTCTCCTAGTGCTTCCACTGAGCCATGGTAGCTCGCTACTGCTCCGGAACACTTAGGCTGGCCGGCATGTATCCTTCTTCATTCCTGTGTCTGTCCCCTTGGGGAAATGTCATGCGTTGTTCCTTTAAGTCCATGTAGCTTGCTACGACTTGGGTTCATACATTGATGACCGACACATTCGTTGTTGGGTTACGTATGCCTGTCTCTGTAAGTTTGTGCCACCTTGGGTTCACGACTAGCAACACAATCATATACGTGAGCCAAAAGGCACAAACGGTCCCGGTCAAGGTAAGGCTGCAGCCGTGGGAATACCATGCGTGAGGCCGCAAAGTGATATGATGTGTTACATGCTAGACCTGTGTGGCTTAGGATCGGGGTCCCGACAGAGGCTTTGATTGAAATAGTTCTTACTAAATTTTTTGATTGTTATTCTGCAAAAATTGATGTATTTCTTTGGCAACCTCTTACAAAGAATGTGAAGAGCACTACAGCTTTATGAAGAATCACGAAACAGATTGTTTTTTTAGTTCCACTCTTCTATTGGGGCCAAATCCTTTTTACAAGTTACTTCCTTGTTATGCCTCATATATTTACAAAAAATCACAATCATTTGATTGAAAAAATAGACGGGCGCAGCAACGCGCGCCGGCATGGTCTAGTAAGATACATGCATACAACCATAGCTCTATATCACGTACACCCCCACCATCCCTCAGCCAAGTTCTCGAGGCAAAAATGATTAAGGATTTCCCCATGGACGAGACATAAAGCTTTTGGATCCCTGTTATTTCCATACTAAAGGTCCCCTAAGAAGAGAGATACCTTATGTCATTGTAGTACCTCAAACCCTGCTTCACAATGATAGTAATATCCCTCAAATCTGCAAGGGCAAAATGTTTTGCCGTTGACATTTGCAGATCATCATGAAGAACATTAACACAATCATATAACATGAATCAAATATCTTATTAAACTCCAACTCATATAAATACTAGGGTTCCTCCATATCCCTGAGAACTAGCGAATTACTCGGACATAGGGACACAAGACATCATCAAGGTGTTCATGGTAATGTAAGATGGATGATTAGTGTAGCACACACATAAATCCACACTAGGGTTTGGGATTATGACAATATGAATGGATAAGTTGATGGCAAGAATGTGGATGATGATGACGATGGTTGATGTCATAGTCTCTTTCATCGAGGCAATGGTGTGGCGGTGCCCTTTTGTTGATTCCCCCTCTTGATCCCTTCTGAAGGTGATATTTTTGCTTCTGCTTTGTGGTTTGGGGCCTCTCCATTCGTCACCTCCGAGATTCGATCACACATGGTTGAAGTAGTCGACAAGAGGGAGGATCCATATGGTACGACCACTAGTACGAGCAGGTGCAGTCATACCTCACACCGTCTTCTCTCATGGATAGCTGGTTGCGATTAGGGGGTTTCCCACTTGATCGTCTCTTCATATGGAAGGCTTTCATGGAGTCCAATTAGAATATCTTACACCAAAAATGGGTGTTTTCCAACTGATTCTTGAAATCAACTGATTCTTTGGGATATAGCCGAAATCAGGCAAAAATGGCATGCGGACACGGTAAAATTTGAAAATCCTACAAGTAAAATTGAAAAACACAAGGTAAAAATTCATGAAAAATACACTCATCACCACCATAGCATCCTACACTGCGATTCTCGATGCACACAAGGCCGTCAACACCACACACAACGTGCCCACACCAGCCAAGCCAAAGCCACGCCCAAGGCAAATCAACGTGTTGTTGCACAAATTCTCCCTTGCACATCTTAATCCGTAAATGCAGCTAACACTATGGTGGATACTCTAGTTATTTACGTTGTTTGTACATTCACCAATAGTATATGACCTTTGGAAAGCATCTCTTTTGGTAAGTCAACAAGGGAAGCAAATTGTTGTAAGGAGGAATCAATATCTCTTCAGAAGCCAAGAGGCAGATCTTGTGCCACTGCACCATGTCGGCAGTTCATATGAAATTGACATGCATCCTCGCTCCTGGTAATCTTTTGTAGAATTCTAACAATTTATCCCACTCCTCAAAGGCCCAAAGGAATGGAGTTGATGCTCCCGCATCCATAGCATGAGTAGTGCACTTCCACTGCCCCGACACACCCTCGATAGATTGAGGAGAGACATCATCTAGTAGGACTCACGATTGGGGAAGCATAAGATGTCGGTGGGGGAGATGTCGGTGTAGTTTGTGAGGGTCATCTCCTGGCTGGGCATGCTCACCATCTCCATGGACATGTTAGCATCGGCCCACATGTCGTGCCATCGGTAGGCTCCTATGCCATCGTCGTCACTGCAACGGGAGAAAGATATTGTGCGGGCTTAAATGAAGGATGAATTCGTATTATTAGGCGGCCGGATTGGCAAAGAGTGCCAAGATCAGGGCAATCCTACATGCTTTGTCAAGTGGAATGGACCAAGGAAGCTAGAGGAGAGGAGGAATCGAGCTTGGTAGCGGCAAAGGTAGGTTTCACTTTGCAGGAGTAGATCATAGGGTTGCGGGATGATACGTCTCCAACGTATCTATAATTTTTTGTTGTTCCATGCTATTATATTATCTACCTTGGATGTTTTATATGCATTTATATGCTATTTTATATCATTTTTTGGGACTAACCTATTAACCTAGTGCCCAGTGCCAGTTGCTGTTTTTCCTTGTTTTTGTCTTTTACAGAAAATCAATACCAACTGGAGTCCAAACAGAATAAAACTTTACGATGATTTTTCTTGGACCAGAAGAAGCCCACGAGACTTGGAGAGGAGGCCAGAAGACCTACAAGGCGGCCACAAGCCGTAGGGGCGCCCCCCAGGGGGGCGCGCCCTCAGGACTTGTGGGGCCCCCGTAGACCGTCTAACCCTAATCTCCGCACTATAAATCCTCAAATATTCCCCCTATACTAGAGGGCACACCAAAAATACTTTTTTGCTGCCACAAGCATCTGTTCTCGTGAGATCCCATCTTGGGGCCTTTTCCGGCACACCGCCGGAGGGGGATTTGATCACGGAGGGCCTCTACACCAACCTTGCTGCCCTTCTGATGATGTGTGAGTAGTTTACCACAGACCTACGGGTCCATAGCTAGTAGCTAGATGGCTTCTTCTCTCTCTTAGATCTTCAATACAATGTTCTCCTTGATGTTCTTGGAGATCTATTCGATGTAATCTTCTTTTGCGGTGCGTTTGTTGAGATCCGATGAATTGTGGATTTATGATCAGATTATCTATGAATATTATTTGAGTCTTCTCTGAACTCTTTTATGCATGATTGAGATAGCTTTGTATTTCTCTCTGATCTATCGATTTGGTTTGGCCTACTAGATTTGTTTTTCTTGCAATGGGAGAGGTGCTTAGTGATGGGTTCAATCTTGTGGTGTCCTCACCCAGTGACAGTAGGGGTAGCAAGGCACGTATTGTATTTTTGCCATTAAGGATAAAAAGATGGGGTTTATATCATATTGCTTGAGTTTATCCCTCTACATCATGTCATCTTGCTTAAGGTGTTACTCTGTTCTTTTGAACTTAATACTCTAGATGCAGGCAGGAGTCGGTCGATGTGTGGAGTAATAGTAGTAGATGCAGAATTGTTTCGGTCTACTTGTCACGGACGTGATGCCTATATTCATGATCATTGCCTTGGATGTCTTCATAATTATGTGATTTTCTATCAATTTCTGAACAGTAATTTGTTTACCCACCGTATGTTTTCTTCAAGAGAGAAGCCTTTAGTGAAACCTATGGCCCCCCGGGTCTATTTTCCATCATATATTTTCAAATCTATAAAACCAAAAACCCAAAAATACCTTGCTGCAATTTATTTATATTTACTTTAGTTTGCCTTTTATTTATCTTTTACATCTATCTCTATTAGATCTCACTCTTCAAGTGACCGTGAAGGGATTGACAACCCCTTTTTCGCCTTGTGTGCAAGTGTTTGTTAGTTTGTGTAGGTGCGTATATTGGAGACTTGCTTGTGCCTCCTACTGGATTGATACCTTGGTGATACGTCTCCAACGTATCTATAATTTTTGATTGTTCCATGCTGTTATTTTATCATTCTTGGATGTTTTACAATCATTTTATAGCAACTTTATATCATTTTTTGGGACTAACCTATTGACATAGTGCCTAGTGCTAGTTGCTGTTTTTTGCTTGTTTTTTACTTCGCAGAAAATCAATACCAAACGGAGTCCAAACGCAGCGAAACTTTTTGGTGATTTTTTCTAGACCAGAAGACACCTGTTGGGCCAAAGAAGTACCAGAGGGGGGCTCCGAGGGGAGCACAACCCACCAGGGCGCGCTTGGGGGCCCAGGCGCGCCCAGGTGGGTTGTGCCCACCTCGGCCGCCTCCCACACCGCCTCTTTGCTCTATACATACCCTCGACGTCCAAAAACCATAGGGCCCAAGCGCGCCCTGGTGGGTTGTGCCCACCTCGGCCGCCTCCCGCACCGCCTCTTTGCTCTATAAATACCCTGGACGTCCAAAAACCATAGGGGAGTCGACGAAAAACAATTCCAGCCACCGCAAGTTCCAAAAACCACAGATCCAATCTAGACACCATCACGGAGGGGTTCATCATCCTCATTGGTGCCTCTCCAATGATGCGTGAGTAGTTCATTGTAGACCTACGGGTCCATAGTTAGTAGCTAGATGGCTTCCTCTCTCTCTTTTGATTCTCAATACAATGGTCTCTTGGAGATCTATTTGATGTAACTCTTTTTGCCGTGTGTTTGTTGGGATCCGATGAACTTTGAGTTTATGATCAGATCTATGTTTTTATCCATGAAAGTTATTTGAGTCTTTTGATCTTTTATATGCATGATTACTTATAGCCTCATATTTCTTCTTCGAATCATTGGTTTAGTTAGGCCGACTAGATCGATTTTTCTTGCCATGGGAAGAGGTGCTTTGTGATGGGTTCGATCTTACGGTGCTCAATCCCAGTGACAGAAGGGGAAATGACACATATGTATCGTTGCTATTAAGGACAACAAGATGGGGTCTATTCCTACATGAATAGATCTTGTCTACATCATGTCATCGTTCTTATTGCATTACTCCGTTTCTCCATGAACTTAATACACTAGATGCATGCTGGATAGCGGTCGATGTGTGGAGTAATAGTAGTAGATGCAGGCAAGAGTCGGTCTACTAATCTTGGACGTGATGCCTATATAATGATCATTGCCTGGATATCGTCATAATTATTTGAAGTTCTATCAATTGCCCAACAGTAATTTGTTTACCCACCGTATGCTATTTTCTCGAGAGAAGCCACTAGTGAAATCTACGGCCCTTGGGTCTATTTTTCTCATCATATACTTTCAGATCTATATTGCTTTTTGCTTTTTTTATTTATTTGCATCTTTTATTTTTAGATCTATATTTCCAAAAACCCAAAAATACCTTGCTGCACTTTATTTTATTCGCGTTTTATCGAGATCTATTTACAATCTATCACATTTAGTCTCCCATCCACGTGACAATTTCTGGCACCGTTACCCGAAAGGGATTGACAACCCCTTTAACACGTCGGGTTGCAAGTATTTGTTCTTTGTGTGCAGGTACCGTTTACATAGTGTTGCTTGGTTCTCCTACTGGTTCGATAACCTTGGTTTCATCACTAAGGGAAATACCTACCGTAGCTGTGCTGCATCATCCCTTCCTCTTTGGGGAAATACCGACGTAGTTCAAGCCGCATCAAAAGGAATTTGTGGCACCGTTGCCGGGGAGGATCAAGTCAAGATAGTCTCCCGGCCACGTGCGAATTTCTGGCGCCGTTGCCGGGGAGGATCAAGTCAAGATAGTCTCCCGGCCACGTGCCAATTTCTGGCGCCGTTGCCGGGGAGACATCATCAACATCTATCAGGTTCCTAATCACAAATCTCATCTCCTTGCAATTTACATTATTTGCCATTTGCCTCTCATTTTTATCTCCCCCAATTCACAAAAATTTGCCATTTTATTCGCCTTCTTCTCCGTTTGCCTTTTTCTTGTCAGATCTCTTGTTTGCTTGTGTTGCCATGTGTCTTCTATTTGCTTGCATATTTGCTTACTAAAAATCTATTGATATGGATCCTCATCCACTTGCTAATCTTTTTAAAAGATTCATTTATGACGAACCAATTGTTAGTGAATTGAATTCACTAGATTATCTTTATGAAGTTTTGCTTGAGATTTATGATTCTGAAAATTGTGATGAAGTGTTAAACGAAGAAATTTATGAAGTGATTCATGATAGCTCCTTGAATGAAAAGCATGATTGCAATGATTTTACTATAAATTCCATTAATGTCAATTGTGTCAGTGATATGCAAAACCCCAAGCTTGGGGATGCTTGTTTTGATATGTCTACTACTTATTGCAATGATCATGATTGGGGTGATAATGTTTCTTATGATCTTGAAAATTTATTTAAGCCTCATGATGATTATGATATTGATAATAATGTTTGCAATAATATTGAAAGTGGGTTTGGAAGAGCATCCACTTTAGGTAAAAATAATCCCACATATTTGGAGAGTGTTCAATCTTATGAAATTTTTGAGGAAAGTGGGTTTGGAGAGGTCATGACTTTAGTTGATGTTAATCCCACTATTTTGGAAGATTATAAAACTTTTATGCATGTGGATCATAAAGAGAAAATTTTATATGATAGCTATATTGTTGAATTTGATTATGATCCTATGTGTAATTATTATGAGAGAGGGAAATATGGTTGTAGAAATTTTCATGTTACTAATTTACCTCTCATTATGTTGAGATTGCTATTGTTTCTTTCTTCTTCCTTGCATATGCTATATATTTCTTGTCTTGATAATTTGTTTGCTTATAAAATCCCTATGCATCGGAAGTATGTTAGACTTAAATGTGTTTGTCACATGTATTATGATACTCTCTTTGTGTTTCAATTCTTGTCTTTCATGCGAGCATCATCAAAATTATTATGCCTAGCTAGGGGCGTAAAACGATAGCGCTTGTTGGGAGGCAACACAATGAATAAAATTTATTTTTGACTTTTTCTTTATGTTCTTGAGTGTTTGAACAATTATGCTACTGTTATGATTGTGTTTTTTATGTTTTAATTAGTGTTAGTGCCAAGCAAAGCCTTTGGGGTCATGTTGGGTGATAGTTGATTTGATCTTGTTGGAAAACAGAAACTTTTGCGTCTAGTAAAATAAATTTAAAAATTCACAGAAGAGACTAAAAATTCTGAATGTTTTACACAAGATTTATATACAAATTTCCTACGTTGTCCTAATTTTTCAGAATTTTTGGATTTACAGAAGTATTATAACAATTCATATCTTTGCAGACTATTCTGTTTTTGACAGATTCTGTTTTCTTTGCATTGTGTGCTTATTTTGATGAATCTATGGTTTGTATTGGAGGTTATAAGCCATGGTAGAGTTATAATACAGTATATATAATGCAATAACAAAATTTGAATGGGTTTTCTACAGTACTTAAAGTAAAGATTAGTTTTCTTATACTAACGGATCTCACGAAGGTTTTGTTGAGTTTTGTGTGATTGAAGTTTTCAAGTTTTGGGTGAGATCACGATGGATGAAGGAATAAGGAGTAATAAGAGTCTAAGCTTAGGGATGCCCATGGCATCCCAAGCTATTATCTAAAATATAAGCAAGCAACTAAGCTTGGGGATGCCCGAGTGGCATCCCCTCTTTCTTCTAACGACCATCGGTATTTTACTTGGAGCTATATTTTTATTCGTCACATATCATGAGTTTTGCTTGGAGCGTCTTGTATGATTTGAGTCTTTGCTTGTTTTACTTTTTATTCTTATACAAGTATCCTTGCTAGACACACCTATTTGAGAGAGCCAAAATTATGCTATGATTTGTTAGAATTGCTCTCTATGCTTCACTTAAATCTTTATGAGCTATGAAATTGCTCTAGTGTTTCACTTATATCTTTTTGAGCATGGTGTACTTTAATATTTTTGAAGAAATGCTCTCATGCTTCACTTAGATTTATTTGAGAGTAGTAATTTTGAAGAAATTCTCTCATGCTTCACTTATATTATTTTGAGAGAAGAAAAAAAATTACGCTCATGTTCTTCACTTAGATTTGTTTGAGCTATCAAAAGCAACACATTAAACTAGTCCCAAAGTGATAGATATTCAAGAGGGATATAATAAAAACTTTCATGAAGATCATTGGACAAAATAAACTTGATTCCTTGTAATAGTTTTGCGATATGATGATATAATATGTGAGTCATGTTGGTGAGTAATTATGGTTTAGTAAGAATATTGGTGTTAAGGTTTGTGATTCCCTATGCAAGCACGAAAGTCAATAGTTATGCAATGAAATTATATCCTACTTGTGGTGCATTATTCGGTGTTAGTTATGCTTAATGCTCGCTTATGAGATTTTTCGTTTCTTGGTTGGATGCTTCTCAATCTTTTGCTAGCCTTCATTTGCACTAAGTACGATCACTACTTGTGCATCCAAAATCCTTAAACCAGTTTTGCCATATGAGTCCACTATACTTACCTATATGCTGTATTTTCGTGCCGTTCTAAGCAAATTTGTATGTGCCATCTCTAATTTTCAAAATAAATTTCTCTTTTGTGTGCTCGTACCGCTCATGAAACGGTAGGGGGTGGCTGATATTTTTCCATGCTAGATGTGTTATTCTCAAGATGAGTGTTTATTCACTTGTCATTGCACGAGAGTACGACAAAGGTATTAGGGATGCCCAGTCCTGAAATGAAAAATGAATTTACTTTATGTTGTCAAATAATAAATTCCTTGGAAAGTGTTGGTATGGACGGCACCCGTGGATTCGGTTAGCCATGGAATGTGAAAGTATGGTGGAAAAAGGAATAAACTTTATTTTTTGTTTGGGAACCGCCTATGATATATCTAGCATGGAAAGTATTGGGAACTACTCGATCATTTTCGTTGACAGGAAAAGCATGCCACCCAAAATATTTTTATCTCTATCTTTTTTCGCTTTGAGCTCTATCACCTCTACAAATCCCTACTTACCTCTGCGAAGGTCCTTTCTATTTACTTTATGCAATTTTTATTTTTGAGTATCCATCTTCTCTTATAAAGCACCAACTAAGGGGCACTATGATCGTACTTGAGCATTGGGTGTAGCTAATATGCGAGTGTGTTTCATGAATGGATCAATGATTGAGCATAATGGGCTAGGGATAACTTGCTTTAGTGTTGATATTTTGGAAGATATGGTTGCTTGTTGATATGCTTGAGTATTGAAATCTTCATGTCAAAACTAGACTATTGCTTTGAATCATATAAAAGTCCAAATGTCCATGCTACAAAGAAAAGATTATGTGATGAACATGTTAGGGAGCATTCCACATCAAAAATTCTGTTTTTATCATTTACCTACTCGAGGATGAGCAGGAATTAAGCTTGGGGATGCTGATACGTCTCCAACGTATCTATAATTTTTTATTGTTCCATGCTGTTATATTATCATTCTTGGATGTTTTACAATCATTTTATAGCAACTTTATATCATTTTTTGGGACTAACCTATTGACATAGTGCCCAGTGCCAGTTGCAATTTTTTGCTTGTTTTTTACTTTGCAGAAAATCAATACCAAACGGAGTCCAAACGCAGCGAAACTTTTTGGTGATCTTTTCTGGACCAGAAGACACCTGTTGGGCCAAAGAAGTATCAGAGGGGGCTTCGAGGGGAGCACAACCCACCAGGGTGCGCCTGGGGGCCCAGGCGCGCCCAGGTGGGTTGTGCCCACCTCAGCCGCCTCCCGCGCCACCTCTTTGCTCTATAAATACCCTGGACGTCCAAAAACCCTAGGGGAGTCAACAAAAAACAATTTCAGCCGCCGCAAGTTCTAGAAACCACAGATCCAATCTAGACACCATCACGGAGGGGTTCATCATCCTCATTGGTGCCTCTCCGATGATGCGTGAGTAGTTCATTGTAGACCTACAGGTCCGTAGTTAGTAGCTAGATGGCTTCCTCTCTCTCTCTTTTGATTCTCAATACAATGGTCTCTTGGAGATCTATTTAATGTAACTCTTTTTGCCGTGTGTTTGTTGGGATCCGATGAACTTTGAGTTTATGATCAGATCTATGTTTTTATCCATGAAAGTTATTTGAGTATTTTGATCTCTTATATTCATGATTACTTATAGCCTCGTATTTCTTCTTCAAATCTTTGGTTTAGTTAGGCCGACTAGATCGATTTTTCTTGCCATGGGAAGAGGTGCTTTGTGATGGGTTCGATCTTACGGTGCTCAATCCCAGTGACAGAAGAGGAAATGACACGTATGTATCATTGCTATTAAGGATAACAAGATGGGGTCCATTCCTACATGAATAGATCTTGTCTACATCATGTCATCGTTCTTATTGCATTACTCCGTTTCTCCATGAACTTAATACACTAGATGCATGCTGGATAGCGGTCGATGTGTGGAGTAATAGTAGTAGATGCAGGCAGGAGCCGGTCTACTAATCTTGGACGTGATGCCTATATAATGATCATTGCCTGGATATTGTCATAATTATTTGAAGTTCTATCAATTGCCCAACAGTAATTTGTTTACCCATTGTATGCTATTTTCTCGAGAGAAGCCACTAGTGAAATCTACGGCCCTCGGGTCTATTTTTCTCATCATATACTTTCAGATCTATATTGCTATTTGCTTTATTTATTTATTTGCATCTTTTATTTTCAGATCTATATTTCCAAAAACCCAAAAATACCTTGCTGCACTTTATTTTATTCGCGTTTTATCGAGATCTATTTATCCAATCTATCACATTTAGTCTCCCGTCCACGTGACAATTTCTGGCACCGTTACCCGAAAGGGATTGACAACCCCTTTAACACGTCGGGTTGCAAGTATTTGTTCTTTGTGTGCAGGTACCGTTTACATAGTGTGGCTTGGTTCTCCTACTGGTTCGATAACCTTGGTTTCATCACTGAGGGAAATACCTACCGTAGCTGTGCTGCATCATCCCTTCCTCTTTGGGGAAATACCGACGTAGTTCAAGCCGCATCACTTGGTTCTTAACTGAGGGAAATACTTATCTCTACTTTGCCGCATCACCCTTTCCTCTTCATGGGAAAAATCAACGCAGCCTCAGGAAGTAGTAGGAAGAATTTCTGGCGCCATTGCCGGGGAGGTTCTACATCAAGCCTACCAAGTACCTATCATAAACTCTCATCTCTTGCACTTACATTATTTTCCATTCGCCTCACATTTTCCTCTCCCCCACTTCTAAAATGTTTTCAGAAAAACAAAAAAATTATTTGCCTTTTTATTCGCCTTCTTTCGTTCATCTTTTAGTTTGCTTTTTGTTTGCTTGTGTGCTAGATTACTTGCTTTGTCACGATGTCTCAAGAAAATACCAAGTTGTGTGATTTTTGCAACACTAATAATAATTACTTTATTAGTACTCCGATTGTTCCCGCCACTAGTGCAGAATCTTATGAAATTAATGCCGCTTTGTTGAATCTTGTTATGAAAGATCAATTTTCTAGTAGTCCTAATGAAGATGCTGCATCCCATCTAAATACTTTCATTGAGTTGTGTGATATGCAAAAGAAAAAGATTTGGATAATGACATTGTTAAATTGAAGCTATTTCCGTTCTCACTACGAGATCATGCTAAAACTTGGTTTTCATCTTTGCCTAAAAATAGTATTGATTCATGGAACAAGTGTAAAGATGCTTTTATTTCCAAGTATTTTCCTCCCGGTAAGATCATCTCCCTTAGGAACAACATAATGAATTTTAAGCAACTTGATCATGAACATGTTGCACAATCTTGGGAAAGGATGAAATTGATGATAAGAAATTGCCCTACTCATGGTTTAAGTTTATGGATGATCATACAAAAAATTTATGACAGATTGAATTTAGCATCTAGAAACCTTTTAGATTCCGCCGCAGGAGGTACTTTTATGGAAATTACATTAGGAGAAGCTACTAAACTCCTAGATAATATTATGGAAAATTACTCTCAATGGCATACCGAAAGATCTTCTACTAGTAAAAAAGTGCATGCGATTGAAGAAATTAATACTTTGAGTGGAAAGATGGATGGACTTATGAAATTGATTGCTAGTAAGAGTGCTCCTATTGATCCTAATGATATGCCTTTGTCCACTTTGATTGAAAATAATAATGAATCTATGGATGTGAATTTTTTTGGTAGGAACAATTTTGGTAATAACGCGTATAGAGGAAATTTTAACCCTAGGCCGTTTCCTAGTAATTCCTCTAATAATTATAGTAATTCCTACAACAACTCTTATGGAAATTATAATAAAATGCCCTCTGATCTTGAGAATAATATTAAAGATTTCATTAATTCTCAAAAGAATTTCAATGCTATGGTAGAAGAAAAATTGCTTAAGATTGATGATTTGGCTAGGAACATTGATAGAATTTCTCATGATATTGATTCTTTTAAGATTAGATCTATGCCACCCAAGATTGATATTAATGAGTCTCTGAAAGCTATTAAAATTTCTATGAATGAAAGTAGAGAGAGAACCGCTAGAAAAAGCATGTTCTTCTAGTTTTTGTGATAATAATGATGAAGTTCATAAAGTGATCGGTGTGACTCCTATTGAATCTTTGTTTGCTAATATAAAACTTGATAAAGATGGGACTGGAGATTAGTCAACTTTAGCTAGAAGGCGTCCCAATAATTTGGAGGGTGAAGATCTTAACGAAAAAATTGATAAAAGTGGGATTGGAGAGGTCAAAACTTTAAGTAGCGATGAACCCACTCTTTTGGATTTCAAGGACTTTAATTAAGATAATTGTTCTTTGATTGATTGTATTTCCTTGTTGCAATCCATGCTTAATTCACCTCATGTTTATAATCAAATTAAGGCTTTTACTAAACACATCATTGATGCTATGATGAAATCGTTTGAAGAAAAGCTTGAGTTGGAAGTTTCTATCCCTAGAAAGCTTTATGATGAGTGGGAACCTACTATTAAGATTAAAATTAAATATTATGAGTGTATTGCTTTGTGTGATTTGGGTGCTAGCGTTTCCACTATCCCAAAAACTCTTTGTGATGTGCTAGGTTTTCATAAATTTGATGATTGTTCTTTGAATTTGCATCTAGCGGGTTCCATTATTAAGAAACCTATGGGAAGGATTAATGATGTTCTAATTGTTGCATATAGGAATTATGTGCCCATAGATTTTATTGTGCTTGATATAGATTGCAATCCTACATGCCCTATTATTCTTGGTAGACCTTTCCTTAGAACGATTGGTGCAATTATTGATATGAAAGAAGGAAATATTAGGTTTCAATTTCCATTAAGGAAGGGCATGGAACACTTTACAAGAAAGAGAATTAAGTAGCCATATGAATCTGTTATGAGGGCTACTTATGGATTGCATACCAAATATGACAATACCTAGATCTATGCAATATGCCTAGCTAGGGGCGTTAAACAATAGCGCTTGTTGGGAGGCAACCCAATTTATATTTTGTGTTTTTTGTTTTTGTTCCTGTTTTCCAATAAATAAACAATATTACCTCTGTATTAATTGTGTTTTAGTGTTTTAATTAGTGTTTGAGCCAAGTAAGACCTTTGGTATGGTCTATTGTGATAGTTGATTTGATCTTGCTGAAAAACAGAAACTTTTTCGCTCATTGCCAGAATTTTAGAAAATCACATAAACACGCTTTTGATCTTAATTTTTTATACAAGATTTATATACAAATTTCCTATGTTTTCCTAATTTTTCAGAATTTTTGGAGTTACAGAAGTATACGAAATTTCCAGATTACTACAGACTGTTCTGTTTTTGACAGATTCTGTTTTCTATGTGTTGCTTGCTTATTTTGATGAATCTATGGGTAGTATCGGGGGGTATGAACCATGGAGAAGTTGGAATACAGTATATATAACACCAATATAAATTTAGAATGAGTTCACAACAGTACCTAAAGTGGTGATTTATTTTATTATACTAAGGGATCTTACGAGTTTTCTGTTGAGTTTTGTGTTGTGAAGTTTTCAAGTTTTGGGTAAAGTTTTGATGGACTACGGAATAAGGAGTGGCAAGAGCCTAAGATGGGGATGCCCAAGGCACCCCAAGGTAATATTCAAGGACAAACAAGCATCTAAGCTTGGGGATGCCCCGGATGGCATCCCCTCTTTCGTCTTCAATCCATCGGTAAATTTACTTGAAGCTATTTTTTTATTCACCACATGATATGTGTTTTGCTTGGAGCGTCTTGTATGATATGAGTATTTGATTTTTAGTTTACCACAATCATCCTTGATGTACACTCCTTTTGAGAGGGACACACATTAATCGTGAATTTATTAGAATACTTTATGTGCTTCACTTATATTTTTTGAGCTAGGCAGTTGCTCTAGTGTTTCACTTATATCTTTTTAGAGCATGGCGGTGGTTTTATTTTATAGAAATTGATGAACTCTCATGCTTCACTTATATTATTTTTAGAGTCTTAAAAATAGTATGGCAATTTGTTTAGGTTATGAATTTGGTCCTAATATGATGGGCATCCAAGAGGGATATAATAAAAACTTTCATAAAAGAGCATTGAATATATGAGAAGTTTGATTCCTTGCATTTGTTTTGAGACATAAAGATGGTGATATTAGAGTCATGCTAGTGAGTAATTGTGGATTGGTAGAAATACTTGTGTTAAGGTATGTGATTCACAAAGCATGGACGTATGGTGAACCGTTATGTGATGAAGTCGGAGCATGATTTATTTTTTGATTGTCTTCCTTATGAGTGGCTATCGGGGACGAGCGATGGTCTTTTCCTACCAATCTATCCCCCTAGGAGCATGCGTATTAGTACTTTGCTTCGATGGCTAATAAATTTTTGCAATAAGTGTGAGTTCTTTATGACTAATGTTGAGTCCATGGATTATACGCACTCTCACCCTTCCACCATTGCTAGCCTCTCTAGTACCACGCAACTTTCGCCGGTGCATTAAACTCACCATATACCCTTCCTCAAAACAGCCACCATACCTACCTATTATGGCATTTCCATAGCCATTCCGAGATATATTGCCATGCAACTTCCACCGTTCTGTCTATTATGACACATACCATCATTGTCATATTGCTTTGCATGATCATGTAGTTGGCATAGTATTTGTGGCTTGGCCACCGTTCATATTTTTTATACATGTCACACTAGATCATTGCACATCCTAGTACACCGGCGGAGGCATTCATATAGTCATATTTTGTTCTAGTATCGAGTTGTAATTCTTGAGTTGTAAGTAAATAAAAGTGTGACGATCATTATTAGAGAATTGTCCCATGTGAGGAAAGGATGATGGAGGCTATGATTCCCCCGTAAGTCGGGATGAGACTCCGGACTTAAAAATAAAAGAGGCCCAAGAGACCAAAATAAATAAATAAATAGGCCAAAGAAATTAAAAAAATGAGAGAAAAAGAGGGAAGGGACAATGTTACTATCCTTTTTTCACACTTGTGCTTCAAAGTAGCACCATGTTCTTCATGATAGAGAGTCTCCTATTTTATCACTTTCATATACTAGTGGGAATTTTTCATTATAGAACTTGGCTTGTATATTCCAATGATGGGCTTCCTCATATTGCCCTAGGTCTTCATGAGCAAGCAAGTTGGATGCACACCCACTTAGTTTCCTTTTGAGCTTTCATACACTTATAGCTCTAGTGCATCCGTTGCATGGCAATCCCTACTCACTTGCATCGATATCAATTGATGGGCATCTCCATAGCCCATTAATTTTTCTAGTTGATGTGAGACTTTCTCCTTTTTTGTCTTCTCCTCACAACCTCCACCATACTCTATTCCACCTATAGTGCTATATCCATGGCTCACGCTCATGTATTGCGTGAAAGTTGAAAAGGCTTGAGAACATTAAAAGTATGAAACAATTGCTTGGCTTGTCATTGGGGTTGTGCATGATAAAATAATTTGTGTGGTGAAGATAGAGCATGGCCAGACTATATGATTTTATAGGGATAACTTTCTTTAGCCATGATATTTTGAGAAGACATGATTGCTTTATTAGTATGCTTGAAGTATTATTGTTTTTATGTCAATATTAAACTTTTGTTTTGAATCTTATGGATCTGAACATTCATGCCACAATAAAGAAATTTGCATTGCTAAATATGTTAGGTAGCATTCCACATCAAAAATTCTATTTTTATCATTTACCTACTCGAGGACGAGCAAGAATCAAGCTTGGGGATGCTTGATACGTCTCCAACGTATCTATAATTTTTGGTTGTTCCATGCTATTATATTATCTATCTTGGATGTTTTATATGCATTTATATGCTATTTTATATCATTTTTTGGGACTAACCTATTAACCTAGTGCCCAGTGCTAGTTGTTGTTTTTTCCTTGTTTTTGTCTTTTACAGAAAATCAATACCAAACGGAGTCCAAACGGAATAAAACTTTACGATGATTTTTCTTGGACCAGAAGAAACCCACGAGACTTGGAGATGAGGCCAGAAGACCTACGAGGCGGCCACAAGCCGTAGGGGGGCGCCCTAGGGGGCGCGCCCTCAGGGCTTGTGCCCCCCGTAGACTGTCTAACCCTAATCTATGCACTATAAATCCTCAAATATTCCTCCTATACCAGAGGGCACACCAAAAATACTTTTCCGCCGCCGCAAGCTTCTGTTCTCGTGAGATCCCATCTTGGGGCCTTTTCCGGCACTCCGCCGGAGGGGGATTCGATCACGGAGGGCCTCTACACCAACCTTGCTTTCCTTTCGATGATGTGTGAGTAGTTTACCACAGACCTACGGGTCCATATCTAGTAGCTAGATGGCTTCTTCTCTCTCTTAGATCTTCAATACAATGTTCTCCTTGATGTTCTTGGAGATCTATTCGATGTAATCTTCTTTTGCGGTGCGTTTGTTGAGATCCGATGAATTGTGGATTTATGATCAGATTATCTATGAATATTATTTGAGACTTCTCTGAACTCTTTTATGCATGATTGAGATAGCTTTGTATTTCTCTCCGATCTATCAATTTGGTTTGGCCTACTAGATTGGTTTTTCTTGCAATGGGAGAGGTGCTTTGTGATGGGTTCAATCTTGCGGTGTCCTCACCCAGTGACAGTAGGGGTAGCGAGGCACGTATTGTATTTTTGCCATTAAGGATAAAAAGATGGGGTTTATATCATATTGCTTGAGTTTATCCCTCTACATCATGTTATCTTGCTTATGGCGTTACTCTGTTCTTTTGAACTTAATACTCTAGGTGCAGGCAGGAGTCAGTCGATGTGTGGAGTAATAGTAGTAGATGTAGAATCATTTCGGTCTACTTGTCACGGACGTGATGCCTATATTCATGATAATTGCCTTGGATGTCTTCATAATTATGTGATTTTCTATCAATTTCTCAACAGTAATTTGTTTATCCACCGTATGTTTTCTTCAAGAGAGAAGCCTCTAGTGAAACCTATGGCCCCCGGGTCTATTTTCCATCATATATTTTCAGATCTATAAAACCAAAAACCCAAAAATACCTTGCTGCAATTTATTTATATTTACTTTAGTTTGCCTTTTATTTATCTTTTACATCTATATCTATTAGATCTCACTCTTGCAAGTGACCGTGAAGGGATTGACAACCCCTTTTCGCGTTGTGTGCAAGTGTTTGTTAGTTTGTGCAGGTGCGTATATTGGAGACTTGCTTGTGCCTCCTACTGGATTGATACCTTGGTTCTTAACTGAGGGAAATACTTATCTCTACTTTGCTGCATCACCCGTTCCTCTTCAAGGAAAAAAATCAACGCAAGCTCAAGAAGTAGGACGGGCCTAGTGCGCACTTGCTCAACTTGTATGCAATGCATCGTCCATAGACTCGGGCATGCACTCGCTCCATGTTTTCAATAATTAGTCTATATATTTTATTTTCTTCAGCAAACAACTCGACTTTATTGATCTATTAAGGAACATAATATATGAGATCACATAAACTAAAGCGAAACTACCCATGGCAAAACTTGAAGTTACATTAGGGCTTCTTTGATTTGTCGGAGTCTAAATGTGGGAATAGGAAAAAATGAATTGCAATGTCAAGTTCATTGAATCCTACATGTTTTTTATTCACTTGATTGTATCACAAGAAAAACGAATAATTCTTTTCAAGAGTTGAACGTATACTAAATTTCCTATGGAATATAGTATAAAGAATACTTAGGAAAAAAATTGTAGGAGTTAATCCTAAGAAACCTTAAGGATTCTGATCATCCAAAGTTACTATGGAAACCCTTTGAAGTGATGAAGTCATAGGTTTTTTTAAGTCATCAACTCTTGCTCCAGCTATTTATTTATTTTTGAACCGAAATCCATAGAACAATTGTTCAATGATTTTTTTTCCATTAATCAAATAAATTATGCACAAACACTCAAATAAAACAAAGCAACAAAAATTAACCTACTCTAGTTCTTGGAAAATCCATTCGAAAAAATTAGACTAGATGTGAGTCAATCCACTCTATGAAGCGCCATTGATGCTGGATCTTGACCCTGGACTTAATCAGCTGAAGATCATTCCTAAGCAGAAATTTCCAACTAGTAAAGAGTGGTTCTGAGTTTTAATGATTTTTTAATTCCTATGAATCCAAATGTGCCAACAGCCCATGATGATGATGTCCATTCCAAAGTCACGTGGCATGGAATCTAGAAGTAGGATAATTTCATCTAGAGCAAAGATCCCTCTCTTTTATTGTTGCTTATGGAGTCCGAGTATTCAAATGCAAAAGAGCAGTCCCAGAAAATATGCAAGGCAGTTTCATCAGTGTGCAAGTTGCATAGCTCACATAGGTAGGATTGAAGGGAAAAAGTTCCTCTGCAGCATATTTCTTGTGTTCACTCTGTCAAGTAGTAATAGCCAGAAGAAAATTTTGTATCTGAACATAGCTGCACTTTCCAGATAATTTTGATAATGTGATGACCATTGTCTTGCCTATGTGACCACTTATATAGATGCATGGAGGAGAAAACATTATGTTTCCAGGGGTATATCCATCTGTCAGGAGCAGCTGAGAAGTGTGATTGCTAAATTGTCATACAAAATTTCTGGTACTATTGGTATCCTTGGTTTGACAGTGGTGTGTGGAAAAGATCAATGAAATCAGAGGCAGCCCAAGCATCCTTTATGTAGATGTTCTCATGTAAGCAGAAAGAAAATAGCTCTGGAAACCTGTCTTTCAAAGCCTCATTAGACAAATTATCTAGCCAAAGCAACGATGTGTCTCCTCTGCCAACCTTCACTTGTGCAAACTGCTTATAATCAGGTATACGTTTTAAGATGCTTTTCCACCAAAATGAACCTGCGGCTCTATCAAGATCAAGTGTGTTTGTGTAGTAGGATTCTCAAACAAACTTACCCAAGGGATATCAGCTATGTTGAAGAATTGTCAAGGTTTTTCATAAGCAGACACTTGTTATGCTTAGCTAGATTAGAAACTCCCAGACCTCCTGTGTTCTTGGGTTGACAAACTTTGTCCCAAGCTATGAGAGTAGTCCCTCCATCTTCCATACCATATTTTCTCTAGAAGAAATGTCTGAGGTATTTGTTTAAGTTAACAATTACATCAGCTGGGAGTGTGAGTGTACACATGAAGAAGATGGGCATGCTATAAAAGACTGACTTTGTCTCCATAGGATATTAGAGTTGAGTAGCCAACTATCTCCTTTAAATTCTTTGCATTATTGCGAAAAAATCCTCAATTTCGGGCTTGGACCGTTGGGTTCTACGATAGGGTGCGTCGACTGCAAATTAAAATTTCCTACCCGTAGAACATCCAGGAACATGCTACGAGAGATGAATCATGGATCGTTACCACTAGACACGCAGCGTCGCGCAGCGGAAGTGGAGTTGGGGCAGCGAATGTACGGAGTTGTCTCCTCCTCGATCTCCCTCGATTAGTCGGTCGTCGGATCCCACGTACAAGTTCAGCGGAGCGGCACAAGTGCACCATCTCTAACGGTATCCGTGCGTGCAGGAGGAACACCGTGCAGCGGACTGCTATGTCCGATCGCATAGCCGACAATGAGTGGAGGTGGCTAGTTGCAACACATGCAAAGCCCTAGTGACGGCGCCGAATGAGTGTGCCGCATCTACATTATACATAGGCATCCGTCACGGGCTCAACAATTGGGCCTCGCATGGATCCTAAAGCCCAAATTCTGTTCGGCATGGATCCGAGTCCGAGTAGGATCACATTTGGAGTCGGATCCAGCCTCACAGGTTCCTTCCCTTAAGCGCATGACCCATTAGGTTTAAGTCGGCTTGGTCACAGGTCGGATCACCTCTGACCTGCTTGGATGGTAGCGGCCTCTAGCAAGGCGTGCGGACTACCAAGTAGACAATGAAGCCAGTTGGTGAACCTGTACAACTTGTCACACTTCCGTTCCCTTTGCCACACGATATATGTTGTTGGGCTCAAGGTGAGTTTGTCATCCTTGTGCTTGACCGACCTCTTTCTCGTTCCAGTCATGTCGACCACTAATCGGATTATCCCATAATCCTTGTCGCATGGCCATACTTATCTTGGTCGGATCACACGAGGGGCCCAGAGTATATCTCTCCTAATCGGAGGGACAAATCCCATCTTGCTCGACCATGTCTCGCAACATGGGTCTGGACAAACCCGAAACCTACCTTTATAACTACCCAGTTACGGAGTAGCATTTGGTCGGCCAAAAGCATATCTATCACCATCCCGAGTACATGCGCCAGCTCAAGTCTTAGGACATAGAACGTATGTTGTACTAGAGACTCACAGATGACATATTGCTGCGTCTCATAGTCGGGTCTGTCCGACTCGGACCTTATCTGGACTCGGATCCAACTATGTTGAATCCAACCAAATCCTTTCAAGTCCATATTATCCGGCTAGCATCCAATGCTCCATGCCCAGTGAGACCGAGCCATCCACTGTGTCATATGCTAGTCTAGTCAGTTGCGCGTCCATGCAGCCCTTTTGACTAGGGACCTTTTAGGACTATCATCATAAAATGCATAGTCCCACAAACAAGTCATATACTTACTGATACACATCATTGATAATATCCAAGGACTATCTTTATTCATAAACGCATAGAAAATATCATCATACATGATTGCCTCTAGGGCATATCTCCAACACGGACAAATACAAAAGGAACCCCAAATAAGTAAAAGGGAGACTTCCCAACTTGCAACCAAGAACATGTGCCTAAACCCGCATCTGTTGTAAGGAAGTGTTTGTGGGGACCAAAACAAATTTATCATACTTGACTCTCAGAGCAGTGTAAGCAGATAAATGCATAAGCTGGTTTCTAATTTGATTTAGCTGGTTGGAGCAAGTAGGCATGATTAATACAGTGTCATCAACATATTGTATTACAGGGAAGTCGGGACAAGAGAGGAAGGTGATGGGGGCTTGGGTCAGCCCATTTGCCATAGCTTCATTGAGAATTGATTGCAATAAATCAGCTGGCAGCACAAAGAGAAGTGGGAAGAGTGGATCTTCTTGTCTGACGCCCCCTTCTACATAAGAATTGCTTGCTAGGCACACCATTTAGAAGGACATAGGAAAAAGCAGAGGAAAAAATCATTTGCATCTAGGACCAAAACCTTTTGGGATTAGGAGCTCTTTAATTGTGTTATATTCAATCATATCAAAAGCTTCTTTTAAATCCAGCTTTGGGATGACCAAGCTTTCTCCAGACTGATGACACTGGTAAATGTATTCATGTGCACAAGATTAAGTATGATGGTTTGCAACGTGTTTGCAAGCAACTTTGTAATGATCTTGATTGAACTTGCTCCATCTATTGCACCTCAAAACTTGCACAAGCTGTACAAACCATTTGCCAAATAGCCATTTATCAGGGACTCCATCTGTCGCCAAATTTATGGATCCAAACGGCAAGGTCTTAAAGCCTCAAATCGGCTAGAAGTGCAACATTGCTCAACAAATGTACGGTCAGAAAATGCATCACGTCGCGTAACACATTAAATCCAAACAGAAACTCACCCCATTACAGTAAGTTTGCACACGGCAGCAGAAAACACGTCGCTCGCATTCCGAATCTGAAAAGGACGGTGACCCCCACGAGATGAGCGCTGGCACTGCGATGGAATGTGCCAAACTGCAAACCGAACGGAAGGGAACGCGCCTCACCACGCACCTGTCGCGCCACCTCCCACCCATCGCGGCCGTCGACATCGCATCCCACGACCCCACCCCACCCCACCCCACCCCCCTCCTCCCTTCCCGGGCCGTCCGCCTCAGCTACCAAGTCGGCCAGACCAACCAACCATCAACACACACCTCAGTCCAGCACTCCTCCCACTCTCTCTCTCCCTCCCACTCTGCTGGTCGGCTAGAGGCTGCCTGCCATGTGGGCCTCGCCAGGGAGGCTGCCGGCGATGGAGGAGGAGGGGGAGTGCGAGGCGGGCGCGGGCCACCGGGCGCCCATGGCGTCCTGCTGGGGCCGCTTCGGCCTCGCGGCGCTGTGGCACAGGCTCCGGCACCTGTTCCTGGCGCGGCGGAGGGCGCGGCACGGCCGCTCCATCCTCGGCGCCGGCGGGCTCAACTACGACCCGCTGAGCTACGCGCAGAACTTCGACGACAGCAGCCTCGAGCTCCACGAGCCGGACTTCACGGCCAGGTTCGCGCCCGCCCGCAACGCCAGCTCGCCCAGGCGGGCATGAGCATGACGACGCGCCACTTCTCGGCGCCCCGGTGGCAGATGGAGAATCCTCTTTGCCACTTCTCGGCGCCCCTTTGAGTGGTAAAAAGGCTTTATTTAATCCACGTATTTTCGGATAAATGTACATGTACGTGTCATGCGGATGACGCAAGTAGTTTTCGTTTTTACTTTTTATTCGCGGGTGTAAATATTCTTGTGCTATTCTTCCCACAGAAAAAGAAAACAGCAGGGTTGTGATGAACTGCATAGGAGCCAGTCAGAGCATGTCTGTTTGGTTATCAGAAATTCTGAACAAGTTCCTCCTGATTAAATTTCTACGCTCCAAATGTGAATCAAGTTCAGAGCATTTCATGTGGTACTTATCTCAGCTTTGACTTAATCTATAGCGGTTTAAGCTAAATAGCTCATTGCACGTCAAATAAGTTGCTGAATAGGAGTATTACTTTATTGGCTTGTTGATATCTTGCAGAGTCGTGTCTGGGCATTATTATAAACAGTGTATGTTGCTCTGTGGGATCCTTTTGCCGGTACCATTGTCGACTTTTATTTGCTGTCTTAATCGAATTATTAGATATTTGAGCGCCTGCTTCTGTTGGAAAAGGGAAAGAGATAGTATGACGAATATGCCTTTTTATTGGGGAGTGTTTGCTACTAATTGTAGCTTAGCTTTCGGAGGGAATATTCTCACGGAAATCTATGGATAACGCATCAACACGCAACTTGGGAGAAAATATCATAAACCACGCAATTAGAACATCAACAGCCGAACTTGGCAAATCCGGCCCGCGGACGCATCCGGGCGCGTCCGCGGACACTGACCGGGCACCCCTCAAATATTGCACTTGGCAAATCCGGCCCGCGGACGCATCCGCGGACACTGACCGGGCACCCCTCAAATGTTGCCCCGCACATTTACATACCGCAAATTCTGATTCTCAAATCCATGCAATCCATGCACGTCGATCATATGATACAAATTGTCCGAATTCCAAAGTTCGAAACAAAGTAAAGCAAATCATAATTCAACAAACCCAAAATGAAATTAATGTCCGAGCGTGACGGATGGCCTCGAATCACTGGTCGGACGCCTGCTCCGAGCGGAATGCGTCGTGCTCCAGGTGGAATGTGTCCTGCTCGTCTTGCTCTGCCTGCATCCGGGCTGCCTGCTCCGCCTGCATCCGGGCTGCAGCCGTCCTCGCCGCCTCGTACTTCCTACGGTCGTTGATCTCCAGCTTCTTGTCCGCAAGCCACTTCTTCGCATGCTCATCCAAGAGGGTTTCGTCTGCCAACATGATCCTCGCATCTTCCGCGCCCCGTGCGAGTTGCAACCTCTCCTTCTCAAGCTCTATGTCGCCAAATGTCTTGGCCTTCTCGAGTTCCCATTTGATCGCCGCTTGTTGCTTCTCCAACTCGATCTTCTCCCTCTCAATTTCGAGCTTCTTCTCCGCCCTCTTCCGGCCCCACTCCATTCTTTCCTTTTGCGCATCCAACATGAGCTTGTACTTCTCCTCCTTGTTCTCCCTCACCAAAAAAATGCCCGTCCATGTGGACGACATTTTGGTAGCCGCGGCATCACAGGCGGCACGTGCCTTCTCCCACTTGTCTCTAATGACTTGGCAGTTATCCTTTGGCACGGTGGCTTTTCCATTCGTCACGACAACCTCGTCCTCCTCATCGTCCAACCCAATTGATTGGTTGGAGTTTGAGCCATCATTCCTCTTCTTGACGGACTTGAGGTTGGCCACAAGTTGGTTCCACTTCGGCTTGCCATTCAATATGACCCAACAATGGCTAAAAGCAAATGGCTTCTTCTCCACCTCATGATACAAAGTGGCCGCCACCGCCGTCTAGCAAACAACATATGTATGAGCACGAGAATGCAAACACAGAAGCATATGCAAATGACAACAAGATGAAGCAATTGAGCTTAAGTGAGTTGCGACTCCCATCCCACTTTGGGGGCGTTTGGTCACTTGTGAGTAGTAGCCGACGTACTTGTTCACTTCCCCTTGAATGATCCCCCAACGATGTTGGAGAGATGCCACATTGCGGGTGGACACGATAGGATGCGGCTCCACATACTCCTTTTGTTCGTCATACTCCTTCCAAATCTTCGTCCAATAGGTGTTCCCCTTTTGCACGGTACCGCATATTGGATCCATTGTTGTGGCCAACCAAGCTTTGACCAACAAGATGTCCTCAAATCTTGAGAATGTCGGACCTCTTTCCTTCGGCGTCTTGGTCTTCTTCTTGCTCGGATTGGGATCAGATGTTGTCCCAACTTCAAATGCGGTGGTGGCCTCCAATTCATACTCCATTTCGGTCGGATCTTCATTGTCATTGTGTTCGACAAGAACGCCTCCTACATGATTATGGTTTGCAAGCATTCATCATGTGCGAAATGAACTAGTGGTCTATGCAAAAATCTGATCAGACAGGAGCAAAGAAAACGCACCGACTCTTGTTCGCTCATTCCGTCGAACATGTTGAGGGCAGCTTGGGCACTGCCGGTGCTCGTGCTCATCCGTGCCCGAACGAGCTGCGACGAGTCACGTACGTCGACCATCGGTATCTGCGTGGGCGGAAATCTCTCCGGAATGGCCCAGCCGACCGTCGAATCCTCCTCTGTCCCAATGGGGTTGGATGGCGCAATCTGCGTTGGCGCTCGGATGGAAGGTGTGACGACCCCGGCTTAATCGTCCACTAACCATACACGCAAATGCACATGATCAAGCCTAAGGACTCACTTGAAGATATCACAACACAACTCTAAAACATAAATAAAGTCATACAAGCTTGATATTACAAGCCAGGGCCTCGGGGGCTCGAATACATAGCTCGATGGCATACAAGTGTCAGCAGAAGCATCAGATATCTGGGTACAGATATAACAGAAAAACAAATAGGCCTTTAGAAAGGCGGGGCAAAAGAAAATACTACGATCGAAAGGCGTAGGCCTCCTGCCTAGGACCCTCCGAACCTACTCCTGGTCATCGGTCGGCTCCTCGTAGTAGTACTCGCCGGGAGGGTAGTAGTAGTAGCCGTAGTCGTCGACAGGGGCAGCTACCTTAGGGGCTCCGTCATCTGGCGGCGACATATGGATATGGGGAGAAAAAGAAAGTAAAGCAAACGTGAGTACTCATCCGAAGTACTCAGCAAGCAAGGATCTACACTACATATGCAACATTTTCAAAGGAGGATGTATATGTGGACTGGGCTGCAGAAATGCCAGAATAGATGGGACAGCCTAGTCCTATCGAAGACTAGCATCTTCATCGGTCTTGCAGCATTAGAAGAGTGCAGATTAACATAATGTAAAGTAGTAGTAATGATATCAACCTCGCCCAGAGATTCTTCCTCGACTCCCTGCGAGAAAGCAATCCCAGAGCCATACTATCCAGTATCATCTCAAGTCACCAGTTCTAGTTGTACCGATCAGGATACAACTCCGAGTGTTCATTACCGTAGGACAGGCTATCGATAGATTGTTTCTTCCCTGCAGGGGTGCACCAACTTACCCACCACGCTCGCTTAACTCCGGCCGGTCACACTTTTCTGGGTCATGCCCGGCCTCGGCCAAGCGACACGCCGCAACCCGACCTAGGCTTAAAAGAGAGGTCAGCACGCCGGACTAAACCTATGCCTCCAGGGGTCTTGGGCCATCGCCCCGGGAACTCCTGCACATTACGAGGCCACCGAGAGCAGACCTAGCAACCCCTTATACAAGCGCGGTTGCGTTCCCAGTCCAACTCGGCGTGCGCCGCTCCTTACTGACGTCAAATAAGCTTCGGCTGATGTATACGATGCAGAACGCCCATACTATGCCCACGTGATGGTTAGTGCTATCAGGCCAGAGGCCCCTCGGATCAAATATCCAAACCGTTAGTGTGTTGGTAGTGCGGTAACGAGCAGAGACTCACGAAAGATGTGACCCCGTCGCCCCGTCTCGAGGACTTGCGGCAAGGGCTAAGAATGCCCGGCCACGCCTCGTATTCATTACTCGGGCACCGTCCAGGTCCACCCGACTCTATATCACTCTCATCATAATCTCATGCGGGTACCCCTCAGGGCCGACCCGTCTTTATCCAGAATAAACAGTGTCAACAATAATGTAAAGGCATCCGTGTGGATACCATATCAAGAAGGAATCCGAGGCATCACCCTCGTTGGATTCCCACCTGACGTAAACATCAAGGTGAACTAAAGAGGTATCACCCTCGAGGTCCACACTTGAGCAGTTGCACGACTATGTCGTTATCGGGGGTGGTGTAGGAGGAATCACCCTCGCTGACCACGACCGAATAACTAACCTACAAGGTTATCATCAGAAGTGCTGACGAGGTATCACCCTCGGCACTCGATGGTAACCCAGTAGTGTCGAGCAACTAAGGGGAAAGTGAGGTGTGGTGCCGGGGCCTGGTCTTCGATCCCGTTGATCAGGTCTTCTGATGATCCAGCAGGGCAGTCAGGATAAAGTGGGGTCTCTGCTGGGTCTCTACCCATCCTATACTAAACAGTTTAGGGTAAGCAGGTAGGTACAATAGCAGGTTACAATAAACAGGCTATGCAGCAGAAATAGGATAACAACAGCAGCAGTAACTTCTAATGCAAGCATAAGAGAGAAGAGAATGGGCGATATCGAAATGCTCAAAAGGGGGTGCTTGCCTGGTTGCTCGGCGGCAAGGGTCTGATCGTCAGGAGCGTAGTCGACCACTAGAGCTGCGTCGGTCTCGGGAGCTACGTCAACGTCGGGGTCTACCGAGAGAGAAGAGGGCGAAGAAACATATAACTACATAGCAAACAATGCAATACAGGGCATGCCATGCCTAGGATGCAGTGCAAGGTTGACTAAAGATGCACCTAAGTCATTTTAGTTATTTTAGGATTAACGTGAGATTTATGATCCGGTGACTATGCACTATTCATATACCGGATACGAATGGAAAGTTATGGGTTCTCCTATGTAGGGGGTTCCGGCATCAAAACAGACAACACGATCAGGTTCGTCTCGTCGTTCTGATCAACTTTCATGTTTAAAGTTTTTCGATATGAGCTACGGTTTAAAAGTTATGAAATTTTAAAGATTTAAATGATTTTTTGGAATTATTTTTATTTAACAGAAAAGGAAATATGACGTCAGCATTGCGTAGAAGTGACGTCAGCAGTCAGCAGAGCTGACCAGAGTCAAACCTGGCATGTGGGCCCCACATGTCAGCCTCTGTTGGTTAACAGAGTTTAAACTTAAACTAAATAGTGTTAATTAGGCAACTGGCCCCATATGTCATAGACTAATTAACTTAATTAATTTATTTTTATTTATAAAATGTTTTAGTTAATTAAAAGGGCCGGTGGGGCCCGCGTGTCAGTGGCACAGTGGGCACCCAGTCAGTAGTTGACTGGGTCAACCTAGTCAACTGGGACCCACGGGGCCCACTGTCAGTGTCTCAGGGGTGGGTCCCACCTGTGCCATGTCGGCGGCGTCGCCGGAGTTGCTCCGGCGACCGATCGCCGGACTTGGCCGGAAATGCTCTATAGGGGGTTATTCGACGCGGGGTTGGGCTGGTTCGAACGAGTATCCAATGCGGCATCTAGTGGTGGTGGTGGTTTCGCCGGAACCGGCCAGAATCGTCGCCGGCGTCGAGCAAAAGCGGCGCCGGAGTTCGGGCTTCGACGAATCCAGCGCTAGGGAGTACGGGAGAGCGCGTGCGCGGGCGCGTTCGGCTCCTGGAGGCAGCAGGAGCACGATGTCGTGCTCAGACGAGCACGACAGAGGCCATGGCCACGGCGGCTAAGCGAGCTGCGGCGGCCAGAGCTCGGGTACGACGACGAGCTACTACGGCGCGATCTAGAGAACCTAGAGGACGGAGGAGGGAGGCATGCTCACCTAGCGGCACGCACGGCGGCCCTTGATAGTTTTGGAGCTGCAGAGGCGTTGGGGGCGCCGGAGATCGCCGGAGTCCAGGAAGAAGAGGGGCGGCTCGATCCACTACTTGCGGTGCTCCCCGGCTCCCGTTCGAGGAAGAGGACGACGTGGCCGACAATGACGAAGACATAGGACACGGTAACGAGGCACGAGGGTGACGGTGGACGCGTGAACGTCGGCGAGTGGCTGCGGTGGCGCACGGCTGCGGATCTGGAGGAGGAAGGGGAAGGAGAGGAGCGAGTCGGGCGAGGGGAGAGTGAGCGAGGAGGTCCAGGGGGAGTGGACGAGGGGGAGCTTATCCCCTCGGCTGTCGGTGGCTGTCGCGGGCGTCGCAGTGTCGCCGTTCGACCGGCGCGCGCGCGCAGCCACGGCGGTGGCGACACGACGAAGGAGAGAGAGGGAGTTGGGCCAAGTGGGCCGGATTCGGGGCACTGTGCACTTAGGCCCAGTGCACAGTGCCTCGTTTTATTTTTCTATTTTCTGTTTTCTGTTTCTTTATTTCTTTTCTGTTTAGGTAATTGTTTAGGCCACTTTTGCACTTTTGTAAAATATGATACTTGGCCCAAATATTACAGTGCATTATTACCTTTTACCAAAAACTTGTTTGGGCAAAGTAGGATTTTATTTGAATTTGATATTATTATAAATGGATTCAATAATTCTGTTTTGGTGCTGTTTCATGTTGTTAGAGTCATTTAGCTAACTCACTTAGTAGTGATTATGTTTTTATATGTGCTTCTGGATTATTTGCTATATGTTGAACATTTTTCCAACAGTGTTTGAGCAACTTCATATTTCACTTTTGAATTTGAGTTGATTTTCAGAATAGAATTTGAATTGAATATTTAACCAAAGTGATTAGGCACTGCAAATGGAGATGACTTGGCATACTTAGCAGAGTGTCACAGTGGCTATTACACGGGGGTGTTACAGAAGGGGTGTGGGGATCCGGGCGCGGCGGAGGAGACAGCTGCTCCAGCATGTTCGAACCTCCCTGCGCCGCCGCCGCCGCTGCCGCCTCCCTCTCTCGCTGCCGGCGTCGCCGCAACTTCCGGGCGACGTTCTCCGCCTTGCAAGTCGCAGCCAATGAAGTGACCCCGCTGATGGACGAGGCGGATTGCGTCTCCGTCGCGATGGTGTGGGTCAGGCTGGACGACATCTCCGACGATGGATCGGGACCGGTGGTGAGGATTGGGAGCAAGGGTGGAGGACGGGCGAGGGTCCGTGCGCGGGAAAGTTTGGAGGGCCGCGGGAGGAGGAGGAATGGTTTGGTGGATTTGGTGCAATCTGGGGTGGGGTCAGGCTGTCGAGTCCGATGTGGCGGGCGTGCCCGGGCGCCCCCATATCCGCCCCATATTTGGGCTGGATATGAGGGGTGCCGGTCAGCCTGGGCGTTTGAGGCCCGTTAAAGGAGCCTGTCTGGGTCAAAAAATCGTGACCGGGCGGCCCGCCTAGGCGTATGAGGCGAGTTTGAGGCGCCTGTGCATCTACGGCCGGACTTGGCAAAATCGGCCCCTTATACGGTCGTGGGCGTGTCCACGGACTACGCCGGATGGCCCCTTATTTGGCCCGCTGCATAGCCACAACAGTTTTTTTTATTTCTGGAATTATGCCGGAGGGGATTAATAATACAACTATTGTTCTCATCCTGAAGATTAAGAATCCCCAATCAATTAAAGATTTTAGGCCGATCGTTTGTGCAATGTTATCTACAAGATTATCTCCAAGTGTCTTGTAAACAGGCTGCGACCACTAGTCGATGGTATGATATCCCCTACTCAAAGTGCGTTTATTCCGGGAAGGTTAATCTCTGATAATGCTCTCATAGCTTTTGAATGTATGCACTCGTTAAGTACACTCAAAGATTTAAGTGGGAATATTGTGCTTATAAGTTGGACCTTGCCAAAGCCTATGATCATGTGGATTGGCAATTTTTGCAATGTATGATGGGGGCTTTGGGTTTTGCGCCGCGGTGGGTTAACTGGATTATGAGGTGTGGTACTTCGGTCAAATTTGCCGTGCGGTTTAATGGTCAATTGTTGCAGCCATTTTCTCCTTCTCGGAGGCTCAGGCAGGGAGATCCTTTATCTGCATACTTGTTCCTTTTTGTTGCAGAGGCGCTCTCTATGCTCCTTAATGACGTGTGTGATAGGGGGGTTCTAAAGGAATTCCGTTTGAATAGGCAAGCTCCGAGTATTTCTCACTTATTATTTGCAGACGACAGTCTGTTATTTTTCAAGGGCTCGATCGACCAAGCATTAACCATTAAGAATATCTTGAAGGTGTACGAAAGGGAAACTGGGCAGTTATTAAGTCCTGATAAGTGCTCCATTATGTTTGGGAAAAAGTGCAGTATGGAGAATCAAGTGTCTTTTATGGTTATCTTAGAAATTACAGTGGAAGGGTTCGAAGATAGATATCTTGGATTATCAGTCCCAGAGGGAAGAATGAAGGCTGGCAAGTTTCGGTATACTAAAGATAAGTTTCTGAAAAGGCTTTCTAACTGGATTTAAAAATATGCATCTTGCGGGGTGAAGGAAGATTTAATAAAATCAGTAATTGAGGCCCTACCGGTGTATGCCAGGGGAATTTTTAAATTTCCGGTTTCTCTTTGTGAGGATTCATCCTAGATTATAAGGAACTTTTGGTGGGGAGATGAGGAAGATAGAAGGAAAACACATTGGCTGGCATGGGACAAATTAACAAGGCCTAAAGGTAAGGGCGATATGGGATTTCGTGATCTCAGACCTTTTAATCAAGCTCTTTTGGCAAAACAGGCGTGGCATTTATTGATTTATCCGCACTCGTTGTGTGCGAAGTTAACGAAGGCAAAATATTATCCTCAGGGGCATATTCTGGATACAGTGTTTCCGCATTCTTCATCAGTAACTTGGCAAGGTATTATGCAAGGTTGGGTTCTTTTAGTGAAATCGACAATGTATATACCACCTCTACGGATGCCGGTAAAGGCCATATTATGATTATCTCGACGAAACACTTGGCAATCTACTTCGGTAAATAGAATATTGAAACCAAAGTCGGCTAGTCTAGATACTGAAATAAGATTGTAACCAAGAGATTCAACGGGCATGGCATTTTTAATATAAATACCATGAGATATGGCCACCTTACCAAGGCCAAGTACCTTACCTTTCGAGTTGTCTCCAAAAGTCGCATACTTGCGTGGACCATCATTGTTTTCAAGCTTATGAAACATGTCTTTCTCTCCGGTCATGTGATCAGTGCATCCACTATCAAGAATCCACTCTTTTCCTCCGGATATGTAATCTCGAAGATTTTCCATGAGACTTAGATTCCTCATAGTCTTCTCATATTCGATGTTGAATTCTTCATTTTCATCATAATAACCATGTTCTTCAATGCCATCATCACCTTGAGAGGCAATTTCATTCGTTTCATGCTCATGAAAATGTTCAAGAGAATGAATTCGAATGGCTAAGATGATATTGCTAATAGTTTTAAAATCTCCTTTACCACACATAAGATCTCGAAGCTCAAATAGTCAATCATCAAAGTCAGGATCACTAGGCTTCATCTTATGAAAATCAATAGTCTTATGAAGAATTTCATCAAGATTCTTTAGATAGTAATTTGGATATCGCTTTTTCAAATCTTTCCACAAGGTATAGGCGCATCCAAAGTTTTGCTAACAACCAAGCACAAGTTTAGGTAATCCTCTAATGATAAGGTTGGCGGTTCTAAGATTACGGAACATGTCAAGTTCTTCCTCGGGAATGGGGTGCAAGGGATCAATGGGAGGCACATAGGGGCCATGAATATACTTTCTCAAGTTAAATTCATCAAAGATATCAAGCATTTCATCTCTCCAAATGTTGTACTACTCTCCACTGGGAATAGGCACTCTACATCTAAGACTCCCTAATGTAGACACATCCATCTTCCTCCAATGGTGATTAAACCAAAGCAATAAAGACCAAAACTTTGATACCAATTGAAGTATCGAGAAGGTAGGTCTAGAGGGGAGGTGAATATACTTTTAACAAGGCAAAGTTGTAGTTTATAATTTTCTTGGAATGTAGGCAGATTTTAGCATAAGTTAAAACACAACCAATACTTCCTACACATGCATATCTGGAGTATGGGCAGCGGATAAAGAAAAACATGCAAGTGCAAGAAAGTAAAGGGAGGTAGAGATTGAAAGATCAAACGCAATGAAGACATGGTGATTTTTTTTTTGCGTGGTTTCGATAGGTGGTGCTATTGTACATCCACGTTGATGGAGACTTCAACCCACAGACGGTAACGGCTGCGCGAGCCCACGGAGGGATCCACCCACGAAGGGTCCACGAAGAAGCAAAATTGTGTATGCCATCATGGCTTACATTGACGAAGGACTAGTCTCACTCGGGTAGATCTTCACGAAATAGGCGATCTCCTTGCGCTTATAAACTCTTTGGTTCAACTCCACAAGATTTGGAGGCTCCCAAGTGACACCTAACCAATCTAGGAGACACCACTCTCCAAAAGGTAATAGATTTTGTTGTTGATGATGAACTCATTCCTCTTGTGCTTCAAAAGATAGTCTCATCAACACTCAATCACTCTCTCACAGATTTGACATGGTAGGAGGAGAAGGATTGGAGTGGAAAGCAACTTGAGGGGGCTAGAAATCAAGGATCAAATGGTTGGAGTGGAATCCCTTGATCTCAACACAAGTGTACGTGGTTTTCTCTCAGAAAATGGATATGGGAAGTGGTAGCTTAGTCCTGGTTGCTCTCTCTGAGAGTAGGTGGTGTGGGTGGGGTATATATAGCCTTCACAAAAAATCTAACCGTTACAAACCGTTATGCACAACTCGGTGGGACTAGGTGAAACACTCAGTGAGACTGACCAGTGCAAAAGGTTTGAACTTTAGGCATTTCGATGAGACCGGATGAATCCACTCAGTGGGACCAGTTGATGAGGACCTAATCACTTTTGATGCTTCAGTGACACCGATCCATTTCACTCAGAAATTCCGAGATGAAACAAATAGGTTACAGAAGGTTTGCCAGTGCACTTCGGTGGGACCGAATGTCATCTTGGTGAAACCGAGTTTCTAGGGTTGAGGCAATGGCTCTGTCAAGTGTATCTCGGTGGGTCCGGGTATGAGTGGATCAGTGGGACCGAGATAGGCTTTAGGGGTTTGGACATATAGGGTTGTGAGGGTGTGGTTGACGGTTTTTGGAGCAATACCTCTAAGCACTTGAGCAAATGACTCGTGATCAAAACCTCATCCCCTTTTAATAGTATTGCCTTTCCTATAGACTCAATGTGATCTTTGATCACTTAACCAAAAAAGTAGAGTCTTGGAGATTTTGCCAATGCTTGTTCTTGTAGCTTGAGGGGTCCACATCTCCATCTATCTACTTGCCTAGGTTGAACTTTTCCTGGAATATACTTGAGGGAAACATTAGTCCAACAAGATGTATGTTTACATGAATTACCAAAACCACCAATGGAGCAAATATGATTTCACAATGCGAACGAGAGGAATGGGTGGTTGGTCGAGGGAGGTCTGGTGAGTTCGGGGCGCGTGGCTTGGAGAGGAGGGTGCGAGGCGGCCGACCCTGCGTGGAAAGGCAGCGACGGGCCGACGCGACCGGGCAGCACAACGGGGCGAGGTGGCGCGATGGGGCGGCTGGTGTGGAGGCGGCATGAAACTTCAACGGTTGCCTCCCGCCAATTTTAGGGGAAGGTTTTCTTCCTCTAGAAGGGAGGTTGGGCTGATTATATGTGTCCCCTAATTTTTTTCGCGTTTACGAACCATTGAAGCAATTTTTTTATCTCCACTTGGGGTAATCAAGTTTTTTTATACGGGAAGGGGAACTTGTTGGAGATGCTGAATGTTGTTTTAGCCAAAACAAAGTACGCCTTACATTCTAGATGGATGGAATATATGTGAATACAATCTTATTCAAAATCTGTCCTGGTTTCTTCCATTTTCATTATTTCATAGTCATCACATTGGGATTGAGCGGTCATGATCTTCAAAGCTGTCAGATTTTTCTTTTTCAAAGCTAAAAGGCATCTTACATCTGATATTTATCAGAAAAACAATAATCAATATATGAATGACAATTGGACGCAAACCGACCAATACAAAATAAAATTACATTGTAAAACGTACTAGCCTTCCTCTTCTTCTTCTTCCGATTATATGCCACACGTTGCAGGTTGAAAAAATTACACCCAATTATATAAAAAAGGACGTGTGCAAACGCTTTCGTCATATCATGCTTTACAAACAATAATAGCCACTCACCCCCTTGGGATGAGATTTAGAAGTCACCGAAGAAGCATCGGTTGAAGCGTCACCCCATGCAAAACAAGCTTGCAATCCATCACCATTGGTCCAAACGGTTGAAAAAATCGAACCATACTGCAAAACAATACAGAAAAAATGTCGAAGGCATCGCGTCAATGGTCTGTCAAATTGCTCTCCTCGAAGGACACATCAACTGCCAAGATATGAAGAGAGCCAACAGATCTGGGGACAAAACTCTCACGGGCTCTTTCCGATGCCAGATCAGATATCTTTGAGGTAGGAAAATACCTTATTCCAACATGCCATCACCGCCACCATCTCGTCAATGTCACCGCCACTCCTCTTGCCGCCAGATGGGGAAGATTGTTGGGGGGGGGGGGGGGGGGGGGGGGGGGGGGGGGGATGCCGCGGTGTGAGGGAGAAATATGGCGGCGGCGTGAGGGAGAAACTTGGCGGCAGCGGCTAGGGTTGAGAGAGAGGCTGCGTTCAAATGGCATTGTGTGAGTTGCTCCACCCAATTTCATTTAAATTCGAGATTTCAGAAACGACACCTCTTCAGAAGAAGAAGAAGAGAGAAACGAGCCAACTTTAATGCGGGTCCTACCTCCCATCCTCCGAAATTGAATCGCTCTCTCCGCCTCTCCTTCGTCCGCTTCTCTGCTCGCCTCCGCTCCCACGCACTCCTAGCTCCCCATGGCGGGGGGCTTGCCGTCGCCGAGCCAAGCCGGAGGAAAGCCCAACCGCCTAAAGCGCAAGGCCCCTGCATCTTCCGCCGTCACCTCCTCCTCCACCTCCTTAGGGGCGGAGACGGCGGACGTGGAGGACATTGAGGAGCTGGAGAGGGAGGTGGCCGATCTGGGCCGCCGAATACTCGAGCACCGCCGTGACGTCGCCGCCCGGTTCATCGACGCTACAGTATCGCGCCTCGTCGCCCTCCGCCCGCCCGCCTGCGTAGGTATGCGCGCTTCCGGCCTTGCTCCGGTACTAGGGTTTCCGGTTAATTCGTCCCCATTTTGGGGATTTGTATGATTTGCCCGTCGATAGGTAGTGCTTGAAGTATACATAGAAAAATGCCCCCGTTTGTGATTTACTGCTAGTCAAGGCTTGGGAATAGGGAGACATGGGTAAAAGCCAGCATTTTGGATCTATGTTGACACTTTTGAGCTAATGAGAGAAACGGAGGGAGGGATTTGTTTCTGTTTGCACAATTTTTCCTCAAATAATCATAGAATCATTGATTTCTAGTCTAGGTAAGTTATTTGATTGCCACTTGTAGTTGACAATATTTGCTAAGGCTCAGCTTGTGCTTGCTAAGCTTTATTGTGTTATGCGGAACTAACTTTATAATCAGTTGTGGAAATATAACCACGAAAACAGAGAGAAGCTTTGTTAGCCAAACAGCAAAATAGGCATAATTTTGTTAGGCAAACATGATCATCATAATCGACTGCAGCGTGAAACAGAACCTAGAAATTCATGCTTATTTCTTCTTATGGTAATCTCAACTTAGTTCAGTTAAGAAACGAAATGTTGGCAATTTATCACTTGACCTTACAGGATGTGCTGTGTTTGCTGTGAGTGAAAGGGAATTATGTAATGTTTGAGATATATTATGTGTAAGAAAACATGTTCCATGGTTATTTTATAAGGCGTGAGCTGGCAGAGTGAATCCTGATTGGATGCATTGTAGTTTTAGCTGGGTTTGTTATCTGGTCAGCAATTGCTGAGATAACTGTAACCCAGAATTATTTGCCCTTTCAAATGCGAAAGCTAAAAAAGTGGACTGCTATTTTTCTTGCCCTGTTTTCTCCTTTGCAAATTCAACTAAATATGTGTGTCACATCATCAGAACTCAGAAGTCAGCCCCTACGAATTTTCTGGTTATTTACTCGAAAAATACCTGACTACAAGCTCAGGCTGCTACTTTGCAACCATGGTAGATTAAACATCAGTTGTCATGGCATGAATAAAGGGCAAACATATAGTAATGCAGTGACAATTTTACAAAAAATCGGTAGTACACCAAGGCTGACACCAGTATGGATATTGCAGAAGTTCCAGGTGAAGCACAATCTGCAGCTGGAATTTCGCACGCCGAAGCTGAACAAACTGTGCTTGAAAAGCTAAAGAAGTTCAAGTCCAAGACCGAGGCAAATATCGCGGCCATGCCCAAGCTACTGGACAAAATGAACGAATGTGTTGCTCGCATAGAGAAGGTGGAGCAACTGAATGTGAATATACATCCTGTGTTCCAAAGAAAACAGTAGCGTTGATATCGTGCTTCTGTTTTATCCATTACGCGGGGGGCTGCTTGCTCACTCAGCAATTGTACCATTTTTAACATGTTGGTGTTGAAATAGCCTGATTCAAGTAGTACTTAGGCGGGATCTGTTACTGACAAAGCATTGACATGTCAAAAAATGTCTTACATTTTGAGACAGAGGGAGTAACATTTTGTCCAGATGTATTTAATCAGTGTGTGTGTGTGTGTGTGTGTGTGTGGCTATTTTGGTCACTTCTCCAGGCTGTGTACTCTTTGGTAACCTGTTTCTGAACATTATATGTGAAAGACAAGGCGGACATGTTCCCGTTTTGTCACCCGTAGTTCTAATATGTTAATGTGTGATAGGCTAACATTTGCCTACTGATTGTGAAGCCTGTGTGTGCATCAGACAAAGTACTCCCTCCGTTCGAAAAAGCTTGTTCTCAGCTTAGTACATTTCTAATTTGCAAAAAAAAAACTTATCCTTTTAAATCTCTTGCTAATCAACCCATCTTCCACCCCCACCCCCCCTCGCCCGTGGGCACTGCGCGCCCCAGCCACCGTCTCCCCCGTCGTCGGCGGGCACCGCACACCCCAGACGCCATAGGGCTCAGCCTGCGCCACTCCTGCACCGTAGCTGCCAACTTGCGCCCCTACTTATCTGCGCACACGGAGGCGAGCTTTGCCGCTGCCCACCTGCTCCTCTGCGGCTCCATGGCTGACGGGCGGCATCTCCTTGTCGTCCTGCTCGCATCCCCAGCACCGCCGCCCACCTGCGCAGCTGCCACAGAGGTGACCGCCGCCACCTACCTGCACCGCTCGCAGGGCCCGCGCCGTCCGCTTCGGCCTTCGGCCGCCGGCACGCTGTCTTCCGCCACTCCAGCCTCTTCTGCTGTTGCCGTCTTCCTCCGCCTCTGCTGCTTCTGCTAGTGGTGGTGCAGCTCCCGATCTTCGTCCAGGCGACCCCAATCTTCTTCTTCTTCGTCCAGGCGACCCCGGTTGTGCTGCTGTTGAAGGTACCAGCGCCCCGTCCTGAAATTGCTGTCATATGGACAAATTGATGTGAGATTGTTTGGATAGCATCATGGCAGCATCATTGTAGATCAGATTGATTTGAATTAGAGCACCGGTGGATCATCCAGCTGGATTAATTGAATGTTTGTTCTGTAATTTGATGAGCGTGTAAACTGAATTGTCTATCCTGTATAGTGACTGTAATTTGGAGTAGTGACTGTAATTTGGATTAAATGGAGTAACTTGGATTAATTGGAGTAACCAAAAGTTCAGTCTAAGCTAAGAATTAATGGAGTGGGTTGACTAACTAAACTTGAAAACTGCATTAGATACGATTCAGTAAGTTTCAGAACTTTAGATTCAGTAAATAAAAATGGAGTATAGCATTGGTTGCATCCTCATCTTCTTGCATCTTGATTCAGTAAGCTTCAGAACTTTAGATTGGTTCTTGTTAGCTTGGTTGCAGCTCCATTTTGCCCTGCTCCTGCTGTTGGTTCAGTAAGTTTCAGTAAGAATGGAGTATATTTTCCTGGCTGAACCAAGTTCAAACAAAGCAGGGCAAATTGCATTCAGTAAAGCAAACTTTTGACTAAATTTTTGTCAAACAAGAGGACACATCTATCACCACATGTTCCTGGCTGAACCAAGGTCACCACAGGGTGTGATTGGAATACAAGAAAAGAAAAGTGTGTCTACAGGAGTTACCGATTTTCTTCTGAACTAGGTAATTGCCCGTGCGTTGCTACGGGAGCCAAACAATTTTCGTAGCAACGATAGTCGAATGAAAAACACATGGTGTTTAGAGATCATCAGATTGTCTATCCATCTTATAAGCATGTTGTTTTGAGCCATATTAAGGTACATAAGTATCAATTTTTACATAGCAATGTCAAAGCAAGCATGAACACGACGGTAAACACCATGATAGCCAAGTTCAAATTAAAGGAATCAAGTTGACTATACAGTTAACATGGTGGGCAATGTCAAAAGTTATAACATTAACTCATTCCTACTTCCATGCACCATGAATTGTCAATGAAGCCTACAGAACAAAATAACAAGTTGTATCTTGAGTGCAGGAATTTTATGCTTTTGTAGTTCTGTACATACAGAAACTTCCGACGTAAAAAATTGTTGCGCACATACAGAGCTAGAATTTCATGGTCGTTGCTAATATTGTGAAGTGAATTAACTAAACAAGGGTGCTTCTTGGAATTTTTTATCTTCAAATAAGCTAAACATACTGCACATGTCCTTAGCGGAAGAGTGGACGTTGGAGCCATCATATAGGGTCCTTTTCTCAGATCAAGGAACTGAAAAAAAAATAAGAAGTAGATGCACGTTAATAATCCGGAGCAAGGAGATCATGGCAGTACATGGAAGACAAAGCTCGTGAGATCATGATGCTCGACTTGGGTGACAAATTGGTGTCCAGTCCCGGCACACCTAGGCGCAACCATGGTCGTCGAACACTGTGAAGAGGAGTGCGAGAGCCAGAGTGCGTCGGCGTCGAGCAGGAGCAGGTGCACAAGAACATCCACGAAGATTGGCACCGCGGCACACACACACACGCGTCATGTCCATCGCCATGCAGCACCACACCGGTATGCATTCCATGACTCTTTAATCCCGCGATGGGCGCTCCCGCCCGTCCACAGAATTTAAGAGGTTACCAAAGTGAATGTAAGTTGATATGAAGCAGTTTCCTTGCCGATCGAAAACCAAGTTGAGGAAAACCAGGAAAGGAAACAAAATCGTGCATGCGGTGGGAGGGTCTATCATGGGGATGGCGAAGGGAAAATCAGGTGGAGAGGCAGGCGGACGAAGGTGAGACGGAATGCGGTCAGTCGGCAGGAAAAGGAACCTTGCATATTTTTTAAGTAGTAGAGATTAAGTTGGAATTATTTGATGCCAGTATGCACAGCAAAGTAGACATCTAAATCACTTCACAGCATCCACAATTATCCCCAAAGATTAACAATGCCTACACCATTCTAACTGAATTTTCAGTTTGGACAGTTTTTGCCAAACTAACAGTGTAAACTGAATTTTTGACAACTCTGTTGTAGCAAATGTGAAGTCCCAGATTTTCAGTTTAAACTGTTTTGTCAAACTGAAAATTCCATTGTTGTAGCAACTCTGAAAACAGTCTGAGATTTTTGACAGTGTAAATGGACTTCACAGTCCCAGATTTTTGACAACTCTAGATGGCATCTCTAAATGGCCATCAAGCAATGAAATTTGGTCAATATGACAAGTGGCATTACTTCACAGTAGTGTGAAGGTGTTTGATTTAACATAGCGCGCGCGCGCACACACACTCTCAGGGAGGCATTAGTTCACAAGTTACATAGGTTCAGACTTAAAGCATCGAAATGTACTCCTGTAGGTTAGCAGGAAGAGCTTACATATGATCCATATGGCAAGGGTGACTTAATGCCATTACGAAGACCTCGCCGTACATCCGCTCGGCGCCGCACAGCCTCCCTGAGAGCAGTGAATGAGCGAGTGGCATCAATTAGTGAGCTTAAATCCAGTTCAGTCAATAGCAGGGTGGAGCAGTGGAGTGTGACATCAGTGACACCAGTCAGTAACACAAGCTCAAATTCAGTCAAAAGCAGAGTGAGAGAGAGGTAAATTCAGTAGCCTGCGATGGCTCGGTGGAGTGTGGATTTGCCGGAGTGGCCGGGGCCCATGACAACGGTGAGCGTGCCGGACAGCGCGTAGCCGCTGGAGCCCCTGACGACGCGGCCTGAGCGCCGGCGTCTCGGACGAAGACGCTGAGCTCCTTCCAGATGAGCGCGGCCACCTTGCTCTCCCTGAAGCTTGAGGCGGAGGCGGAGGGCCTCGGGAGGGACGGGGATGGGAAGGCGCTACTGGCGGCGGAGGCGAGGTGGATGGAGGAGGAGCCTGTCGACGATGTGCTCGGAGACCTCCGGCGGCTGCACGAGACGAGCTCCTCACCTGAAGACCGACAACAGCAACCACGGGCAGTCGACTGGCAGAAGCAGCTCCGGCAGGCGACCGGCAGAACCAGCTCCGTAGTCCCCGCCGCTGTAGATCGGGGAGCCGGAGGGGGGAAAATCGAGCCTTGTCCTCGCCGTGGTTCACCATGGGGAAAGAGGAGGGGAACAAGGAGAGGGAAGCTGCGGGGAGGCGTGGGGCGAGCGAGGGAGCTGAGCAAGGGAACTCCGGCGCGGGGGAGCCGAGCAGGGGTTCCAAAAAATTACCACGAGGACAAGCTTTCCCGGACAGTATAGGATAGTGTTACATTGTCAATAGTTTCACCTGTTTAACAGAAGCATGGAAGAGGCGCAATATATTTAACTTCTTCGCATGAGGCCCAAGACTTTAAATTGAGCGTGGAACAGATATTTGAAATGGTACTACATGACCTCAGGATTACAAAACTTCGAATTTGAGGTACATTTGTCTACATTCATGTGCCGCGTGTTGGATGGCAATTGCCATCCACATATGCAAAGGAAAACCTGAATGTGAATCAGCATGCGAGGATACAATTGTTCACACTAAGCATGTGTGCCAAATTCAAGCTGTAAGCTGTACTCCTATACATACATCTAACCGCTGTCTCCGTGTACTATAAGATAAAAATATGGAACAGCAAGGGGAAAGAAAATATTAAAGTACAGGCATGGCTCTTCTGCACATCTCAAAGCTTCGGCCTTGGGGTTTGCCCGGGTGTCTTGGCCCTCCTAATCAACGCCTCTTGGGTCAGCGACACGATGAGCTGACAATTTACGGAATTTATTTTAGATGAGAAAAATAGTAACACGATGAGCTGACAATTTATGGAATTTATTTTAGATGAGAAAAATAGTACTCCCTCCCATCCAAAAAGAGTGTCGTGGCTTTAGTTCAGTTTTAGTTCAAAACACACTTTTTTGGATTGGAGGGAGTAAGCAGCATCAGTCGGAGCTTTGAAAGAATGAAATTAATGTGCATACCTCTCCTTGCCGGTTGAACATACGTCCGGTGACGAATCCCCTACCACCGTGTGCGGATGGGCTGTCGATCTGTGTTTATGAAGGGAAGATGACATTGAGATGATCACGTAAAAAAAAACATTGAGATGAGAGCCTCTTGAACAAATTTTATTTCTACCATGATCAATTGAAGATACAAGCCAATAGCTTACCACATATAACAACCAGTCATCAGCTTTCACAGGCTTGTGGAACCACATTCTGCAAAACATTAACAGGCAACAGAAAGAGGCCATTTATTGGTGGGACGAATGGGGCAAATTAAAAATACCGATAATGACTGTAAACTCTTGAAACATACGAGTGATCAAGACTGAGAGAGTATGTCTTCAAACCCCTCTTCCGGTGTGGATTTAGGCTGACGCCTGAATATAGTAGATCCGAAGCATATGCTACAACGCATCTGTAATACCATAGAATAATGTCATCAGCATACCCAGCTGTTTAAAATATGACCAATGTACAGCGATAAATGGCCAACCTATGCAGAGCTGGATCATCCGAAAGTTTTCCTCTAGCTCTAAACCAATAATGCAGGCTGAAAAGAATCAGATGCATTACTGAATCAGAAAAACATATATTGCAATACGATCTATGTAAAAATTATTAGTCTTGAGAATCTATACTGAAGCTTAGAATTTCTATCTAAAAAGATCCGTGAGCCACAAAGAAACAAAGGATTAGTGAATCTCAAGGCCGCAAAAAAATTTCATCGTAAACTTACCTTGGTTCATGTTGAGATTTAGAATCTTGGCAGAACCTCATTTCAATGGGCCAAGGTACAAACTTTTTCTTGGCAGCTGAGTTCCTATATTGCCTGCAGATTACTGAACTGTCAGGACTCAGGACTATGACATCATGTGATAAAGAGATGAACGTACTGTCAAATCCATATGACAACTGAAGCTTAAGAGGTATATAACTATAATATTCTAAATAAATCTTATGGGTTTCAGCACTAGCCTACCCCAACTTGTTTGGGACTAAAGGCTTAATTGTTGTTATTGCTGTTATTCCAAATGTGTCATCAAACTAGTGCCATTACCAGAATGGGGGAATGGGGGATCCACTTGAAAACTAATAAGCACATAAACAATCATGCTTTTCTAAGATGTTGCGTCTAAAGGTAAATATTTTGAAGTTAAAACAGTTAGTTTAGCCAATTAGCAAAACATATGATTCGTAGTCAAGAAAATTTACATCGGAAACCGTGGATCAGTGAGTCTTCTTTCCCGTATCTCCTCCATATTCAGGAGCTGCATTTCATTACTTATTAGTTCCAAGACTATTTCCCCAAGGGCATCAGAGGAAAGTGATAAAAAACCTTGCCTGTTCTGGAGGAGGAACGACAGGCATGATTGCAGCCTGATGCTCAAACCCTAATTCTTCCTTCTGCAAAAGAACCAGAACAGAAGTTAGACACCCTTTCTTCTTTGTCTAGTAGATTAATTTAGTGGGGCTGATCCTCCAATGTATCGCCTAGTAGTATCATTTCGCTAGTTGTACTCCTGGACAAATTTATTACTTCACTTTAATATATAAATGCTGATTGAAGAATTGAATTGATCTATTGGCAACGGATAGAGCAAAACAACTCTGGGTTTAAAATTTAAGAACTTAAAACTTTGTATAGTATGTCTGTTCATGCTTGATTTGATTATCATGGAAAGCTCTTAGGAACATATGAACCTAGTATTGAGATAGTGAACACAATTCTCTGTTCAGTCTGGCACTCCTTTTTTTTCATTTTTTGTGCATAAGAGTTTGGACAGATGATATAGTTTAGGGGGTTAAACGCTAAAATAAACGAAGGAACAACTATTTGACACAACATTTTGGAAGCTACTAGGTACAAAACTGTCGTTTGAGCTATTATCTAATATGTTCTCAACATGAACAGGGTACACGCTTCCCCTGGTTATATCACTGGGAGTGTTAAAAATAACTAAAACTTGCCTAACAATTCTGCTATAATTATTTATACAACTTTAAGGACAATCACCTGGAAAGAAACAATTAAAGTGAACATAACAAGGCCTTTCTGCTTTGCCTCCACTTTTCTGGTGGCAAAGCTGGTTCCATCACGCTCCCGATGTACTTGATATATTATTGGCACTATAGCAGAGGACATAACAAAGACAGATATAAGTATGGTTTTGTTTGAACAAAAGGATAATGCATTAACGATCAAAACTTAAAAAGATAATTACAGAACAGGGCATTAATACGAGTACAGTACTGATAATTATAGGCCAGACTTTAGTTTCTGCTTGCCCCCTGTTATGGACAAAATGAACACAAAGTTCAAAATATTCTTACTATTATTGTCTCCTGCTATTAGAAAAATTGCATGCAGACTATGCACAAGTTTCAGGCAATCGACAGTCTTGGATGCTGCTGCTAGTGCCTGCATGAAGGTTAAGACATAGTGAAAACCATTGGCAATGATGTGCAAAGCTTTTATTCTACACCCTTTATAGTGAAAACTAGTCAGTTTTATAGTAAATGTTTTTCCTCTTGTATGGGAGTGTAGGGAGTGAGTTATGACGATTGACGACTACTGACCAAGCAGTGCTTTTTAACCAAACACAAATAATTGAATCAGAATAAGGTTACTACAGTGTCAAATACTGACTAGTTTTACTGCCTGTGTTATGTTTTAAAACCTTTCTGTCTAGCTATTTTCTTTCTGCTGAACTGCTCCCTAAGTGAGCTGATGTATGAACTGGTGGTTTCATTTGATAATGGAACCAGGGAGAGCCCTCCCTGTTAGTCTAAAAAAAACTGACTAGTTTCCATTTGATATCTTGAGTGAACATCATTTAAATAACAGAAAAGCTGAGACTTACCTGGGTTCCAAGTATTGTATTAAAAAATCTACAGTTAACAGCAACCATGACAAAGAAGATTTCAATTTGATCTTGTTCCGAGTTCAAAACTTCAAATAAAAATATAAAGAGTTCCTAGAAAATCTATAATCACCAAGCGAGTTCACGAAGGTGAATTCTGGATCTTCTGGTCTTAATTCAAATGAATTCGTACAGGCATTCAAAAGGAACCTTTATGTGAACTTCTTTGATAAATTAATTTCATTGAAGAAGCTAATTAGCAATAAGGTTGGTAACACATTATGAAAGATAATACCAAAAGGATAAACATCGCCAACAACAATACAACAGAGCAGTCTTGAAGAAAGTTGATTGCATTATTCAAACATAAGATGTATATCTGTTACTGAACTGTTGCTTGTGGAGATACTCATACATGTGTACTGTATGTTTCTAAAAGTTGAGGGAATTAAGAAGCATGCTTAAGAAGCTTCCTTTTAGCATTGACTCGGTGATTCACATATTCATACTTAAATATAGGAACTAGGATATCCCTCCAGAGCATAGAAATGAGGCGGTCAAATACATGCAGTTGGCAGATATAGATGACAGCAACTAAGAGAGTGGTTGAAACATGCCTGCCCAATCAATTGTCCTCCAAAAACTTGATTAAAAGTTGGAGCTTCTGGCAAAGTAAATCCACGAAAGATATCAACCTACAAAATAGATAAGAACTAAGGTAAGCAAGATCAGCAAGTAAACTGTAAATTATTATGATAGCATGCTTGTCTCTTTAACTTGTAGACCATGAGATGCAAATCTGAAACTGCCAAATTTGCTTTTGTATTTTTTTCTTTTAGGTAATATCAATAAAATCCAATGGCCAACGATGATATTAAATCAAAGTTAGCAGACATAGCATAAATGTTACTCCCTCCGTCTCAAACTAAGTGTCTTAACCTTAGTAAAGCTTTGTACTAAAGTTAGCACAAAGTTGAGACACTTATTTTAGGACGGAGGGAGTACAATTTAAGAAATTAGTATGTCTGATCATCATTCCTCCAGTACAGTGAGCACACTGAGACATGATACATACCACCTTGACAAAATAGAAATATCATAGATACAAACATACATCTATCTAGACTTACCTCTAATTTCTCTAAATGTAAAATTTGTTCCATCAATGAATGGCTTTCAGGTGTTTCTTCTGCATTCCAAATTGTCTTTGTTTGAAGCAGATGTCCATATTGACTTGGCAATACAAAGCAGGACAGCTGCAATACATGAATAACAATAAGCTAAAGCCAACTATTGGATTTGGAAAAGCCATCAGCTAATATCATTGCAAATGGAAATCCTAAAGCTAATAAAATGTCAAGTTAGAAAACAGAATATGGAAAATTATACCTTTGTCACCGCAATAACATTTACTTGATGTACAGAACTATTGGTCCCTATAAAACAGTACAAAACATTAGGAGTTATCCAAAAAAAATACATGAAATACAAACTGTTAGTCTTTTCAAGCAAAATATGGACATACATGATGAAAATAGATGCAATCCGTAACAGAAACTAAAATCAAGTATAGAGATGTCTTACCATAACCAAAGTAGTCATACTTATTTAACACATAGTCTGGACGGTTTGCTTCTTCTGTGTTTGCAGGAGCAGAGACTTCAGCCTGCAAGATAATGAGAATGTCTTTCACATTAAAGAATTTTTTGATAGAGCAATACTTTGTTGGCTGCTGAGATGGGAATTTTACTCTGAAGGTCTGGAACTATAAAACTCAGGTTTAGTCTTTCCCCCAGAGCATGAATGCAAATAACCATAGTTAAAAAAGGCGCGCCTAAGCGAGTGCTTAAGCGCGCCTAGGCTCTAGGCGTTGGCAAAACGCATTGCGCATAACTACGCTTAATCTGCGCATAATTGCGCATAAGCATACACTTTGGTCAGTAAAGCGCAAGGCGGTGGCAAAACGCACAATTTACGCCTAGCACTTTTTTGAACTATGCAAATAACCAACGATATAGAAATTGAACATCACTCTTTTCTTTGCATGATTTCCCAGCAACTTAGAAAGAAAATAGTTCTTGTAACAAATTATGTTTCATCATTTTGAGAAATCGTTAAAAAAAAAACTTGCTTCTCGATGCATTGACGACAAATAGGAAAAATTTATTTAAAAGCCTACTAGTAGGCCAACGAATGATCTTCTATCTGTAATGCCGAAAATGAAGCACCCAACCCATTCAAATTTGCTGATATAGTATTGTTTTTCAGATAGTAATCAGGACCTCTCATTGTGAACAGCAGCATTATAATGAACTCTGCCATTCTGTCAAAGAAAGGTGTCTCTGTGAATAAGTGAAGCAAGAACTAGCATGACTAATACCTGCCCATCCAATATGATGCAAAGGCCATCTACGGGTTCACCTTCACGAGCAACATAATCCCCAGGTTCTGCAAAGTGCCACCATGAAAAACAAAATGCATAAATCAACTTTGATCCTAGACCACAATCAGTGAATACAAAATCACCACCATTCCAGATAAGCGCATACACCGAAGAGTCAAGGGCTAAACAACATCTAGTTAATAAGTACGCACTGAAATGCAGAGCCAGTAGAGACTAGTAAATCGCTCGTGGTCAGTGAGCTGCACACAGAATCATGTGCGCGATTTGAAGTACAGTGAGCCACAAATCACGGGAGTCACATCAGACATCACTGACTGACACAGAGAGCACCCCTCAGTAATTCAGTAGGCTAACTGAACAGAGTACTCTGAACTGACCCAAGCCAGATTTAGGCTGCGCTCGCCTGAACTAGGAAAAATCGATCTAGGGGGCGCGCACATGGACGGGGGACGGCGCGACTCACCGTAGTGCTTGACCTGGACGGCCTCGGCGATCCTGCGGATGGAGGAGCCGGGGAGGCACTGCAGGAGGGGCACCTGGCCCAGGAACTCCGTCACTGCATACCAACGGGAATCGTCCCCAAAATTAGCCACAGTCGCTCCCAAATCCGGCAGGCTCGCCGCTGCCTTACCTTCTTCCCGGTCCATCGGCCGTGGCAGAGGAGGCATCGGCGGCGCGCGGCGGGGCGGGAGGGGAGCAGCAGCACCGGGGCAGCGAGGCAGCTGCGGTTCGGGGGAGGCGGACAATAAATAAAATCTCGAATTTAAAAGCGGTTGGGATTTGGCAGGGCCGGGAATTTGTGGGGAGGACGAGGCGAGAGGAACATATACCTGCTCGGGCGTTTTATTTTTCACACGTGAGAGGTGTGGACGCGCGGGTCCGCGTGACGGGGCTGGAGTCGCTGGAGTGCTCCCTCGGGCATTGTACAATACAGTGAAAGGTGCTTAGAGGAGGTGCTTAGAGAAATAAATCAGGCTTTTTTTAAGCATCGGTGCTTATTTGTATAGGGTAGACGTTTAATTAGACGTCTCTCCTGTAGAAATAGGCACCGGTGCTTCAGAAAAACCCGGTTTATTTTTCTAAGCATCACCCTAAGCATCTAGCATTGTACAAGGCCTCAGTGGCGTGTGGGCCAGAGGATGGGGTAGCCGAGATGTCGACGACAAACGGTTGCCCACGCTGACCCGAATTAATAATGGGGAATCATTAAGCATGTGCGCTTTAGCCTGATTGTAATGATAGTATCATAAGCGGTATCATGCATGTCAATCTAAGATACTAAATGATGTACTCCCTTTGTACTAATTTTGTACAAAATTGTACTACAAAGTTAGTACAAAGTTGAGACACTTATTTTGGGACGGAGGGGGTAATTAATAAGGCAACCTAAGATACTAATTTATGATACTACAGTTGCCCCATGCTTACTGGAATGCTTATCTCGTCCGGCATCTCTTCAACCGTTTGATGCTCGTATAATCACATTATTAGGGCATCTCCAACAGCAATCCGTAAATTTCGTCTCGTATTCGTCCACGGATAGGAGGACCAATCCGTGGATACGGATGCGTGAGGCCTTCATTCAATATTGTCCGCATACATTTGGCAACAATACGAATAAATTAGACGAAATTCGTTCAAACCGCGCAGATTTTATTTAAATTCGGATATAATTTACATAAACAGACGATATTTCGACCGTTTTACTAAAAACTATATAAAAACACTAAACTCTATATCGGACGACCACCTCATAAGTGTGACCACCCTGTCCTGCCGCATGGCTGGCGTTTGTGTCGACATCATCGTCCCTCCAGCGGCGTAAGGGATGCCGAAGGGCCGCGACAGCCTTGTCCGGCGGCTGCCTAACGCTCACGCAGGGCTTAAATAGACGCGATTGTCGGAATCGGGGCTCCGCAGACCCAAACAAGGTTCGAACTCTGGGGTGTGCGCGAAGAACTCAGCTAGGCTACAACTTGCTGCTCACCGCCTCACGGCTTTGCTCCGGCGTGCTCGAGCGAGAGGGAAGAAAAGATGGACACGATGATTTACCCAGGTTCGGGCCACCTTACGGTGTAAGACCCTACTCCTGCTTTGTGGTGGATTGCCTCGCGAGGAGGATGAGTATGAACTAGTACAAGGATGAGCTGCCTCGCCAGGGCTCAGGGGGTGAATGGATCCGATCCGTCCTCCCTCTCTACGGTGGAGACTAACCTATACTTATACTGGCCCGGTCCTCTTCCCCCAAAGCTCTAGGCGGGAAGGGAGTCCACAACGGCCAAGTTTGAAGGGGGACAGGAGTACACCCTATCCTGACTAAAGGTGGTCTTTGCCTGCAAAGCTTCTGGTCGTGACGCGCAGGTTGGGCTCCATGATGACCTCCGTCCTGGCGAGTCCGTGGTCTTGGTCTCGTTGCACTGGAATGGTAACCTTTGGGGGATTCCTTGGGAACCCGCGTATGTCCTTGCCTCCTTAGCACCAAAGAGAAAATTGTCCTTGCCTACACCCACTGGCGCCCTCCTGGCTCCGCCCGTCATGGCTCACGTCACCACGCACCTCGTGAGGTTGGGTGGTGAGCCTAGAAGTATCCGCCCCTCAGGAGGCAGTCTCGGGAGGCCGCTCCTCGGGAGGTCTCGATGTAGTTCACCTCGCGAGGCAGGGGCCCTCACGAGGGTCTTGCTCGTGAAGTCTTGGCGCTGGGCCGCACCGGGCCTTCGACGATGTCACGCGCTAGGCCGCAGGCAGACGGGCCTGGGTACCCCCGGTCCCAAAGCTCCGACAGTAGCCCTCGGGCCCGCGGCGCACACGGCCCTGCTCGGAGGCGGAGACGAAGAGAAGTGGCGAAGCGGCATGGGCCCCAACCGCCTGCGAACCAGGCTTGACGCGTGGCGCACGACGGGGCATGGGACGCCCCCACTTCCCCACGACTCCTCGGCAACTGCCCGGGCTGACAAAAAGCATGGCGCACACCGCGGGGCCATCATTGCATCTCCCCTGTCCTGCACCTTCCTCATCCTGCCGCAATCCCCTTTCTCTCGCGTGGGGCTCCTCTAGATCGAGACAGAGCGTCGCCTTTCCTTCCTCCTCGTCGGCACCAGCGATTTCGCGAATGGTGCCCCCCGGCAGCGAGCTCCTCCTCCCTCGCACCGGTGCTCTCGGACCTCAATCCGGCGCTCCCGCTGACGGCCGGTGACCGAAACGAATGGGGCGCGACCCAGATCTGGCCCAGCTCCGCGGCGCGGGGCAGCCTAGCGGAGTCCGTCTAACCCTTTTTCCTCCACAGCATCTTCGTCGGGCTGGTCCCGCCCTTCTCCGAGTTCTTCTACGCCATCCTCGAGCACTACCAAATCCATGCCCTTCACCTCCAGCCCAACTCCATTCTCCTCTTGTCCGTCTTCGCCTTCTACTGCGAGGCTTTCGTGGGCGTGAGGCCCTCGGTGGCGCTCTTCCGCCACTTCTTCAGCTTGCGGTTCACCGCCCGGGCCCAGCGATCCGCTTGCGTCTCCTTTGTCGATGTGCTCAGCGAAAACTCGCTCCTGAAGGACGGGAAGAAGGTGGAAGGCTTCCGGCAGCGCTGGGTCTTCCTGGACGCTCGCGACACCGACCCGCACCTGACGCTTCCGGCGGCGCTGCCCGAGCAGTGAGGCTCCGCGAAGCTCACCCACCCCCGAGCAAAACCCGTCTTGAAGAAGATAGCTTCGCATATGAAGGCGAAGCTGCTGACGGGGGTGATGATCGTGAAGGAGTTCCTGGCGCGGCGCCTCGTGCCGCTCCAATCGCATTCGAAGCCCTTGTGGGAGTACAAAGGCGCGGGGGACGTGATAAGGCTGCATGTCGCCGGCCTGACAGGCGCGGAGCTGGACGTGGCCTTGTTCACCTTGCTTGGCTGGATCCCAAGGAACATCCTCGAGGCCGCCGCCCCGCTGTACAGCCGCGACGACAAGGAGGAGCTGGTCACGGCCATGCCCACCTTCAACGAGTGGGGGCTGGAGCCGCGTGGTCACCCCGATTCGCCTGTGGTGCTATCCTCGGGCGACAATGACGGCGACGAGGACTCGGAGGAAACGGAGGAGGATGACCTCGGGAGGGCGTCCCCACCGTCGCGGCGCCAGTTCTTCCTCGACCTCGAGGATGATGACGATGCTGATGAGCTCCCGGCCGCGGATTCCCCAGGTCCCGTCAGGGCATCCAGGAGGGCGGAGTCTGCTCCCCCGATCGCACGAGCGTCTGGCGGGGCGGCCCCAAGCGAGGGGGCGGTAGCCCCCCCTCCTGAAGGCTCTCCACGCCCCACCGGGACGGTCGAGGAAACGGGCCTTGCCTCGCAGGACGCACGGTCGACGACCGTGGTGGCCCCGATCGAGGCGGCCGCAGTTTCACCAGCCAAGGCCCCTTAGGGGGACCCCCTCGCCCCTACGGACAGTGGCGCTGCAGCGGGGCCTGTCGGGGGTCACTCCAATGGCCCCGGGGCGAGGCCAGGGCCACCCCGAGGAAGGATGGGGGCTCATCGGCCTCCGAGGAGGAGAAGAAGAGAAAGTGGGCCGCGCTAGACGAATAAGTATCCTTGCTTTACCTTCTGACTGCGCGCTCGTAGTCCATGTGTTCATATGGCCCCTCATTGTGTCGAGCAGAGGTGATGGCGCGAAGAAGAAGAAGAAGAAGAAGACCGCCATCGCGAAGGTGCCCTTCGTCCTGAAGGCGGCTTCGATGCTCGGCCGCAACTTCGGCGGGCGCGGGGGCGCGCAACGCCGATCTGGCGCCACTCTCGGGCGCACGGGCACCACCGCACCAGGGCGTGCGGGCGCTCCATCTCCTCCCGGTGCTTCGCCGGCACCACCGGGAGGGCCGACCGACAAGGGCGCGGATGCTCATTACGCGGCATCCCCTGCCGCGGTCGCGACAACTCCGGCCATGGACAAGGGGGCGATGCCTCACCCCCCGCCGGCCGAACTCGACTCAGGGCGTGCCATGGCGCAGCCCCAAGTGGTGCCGACCCCCGGGACTCAGCCGGCTGAGGCTGCAGTCCTCCTAGTCGTGCCGCGGAAGCCAAGCGCGGGGAAGGACCCGGAGCCCGCTGCGCCTGAAGTAGACCGTGCCGAGACCTCGTCGGCCGTGGTCCCAACTAGCGCGTCGGCGGCGCTGCCTCATCACGTCCTCACGCTTGCGAACTGCGGTGCCCTGATCAGGCATGGGCCCCTGGCCAACGCTTATGCCGCGCTCGGCCGGTTCAGGGCGGACCTCCGAGATGCCGATAGATGCCTTGCCAGGGAGCGTCTGGGGCTCGCCTCAGCGTGGCTCCAGGTTGAGACGGCAACCAAGGAGGCCTGGAGTCCGGCCGAGGCCGCCACTGCAGAGAGCAGAGAAGAAGCCACCAACGCAAGGGCGGCTCATGACGACGCTCTGGCTGAAGCATCGAAGGCCGCCAAGTGCTGCGGCGAGGCGGGGGCCAGCTTGAAGGCGCTTCGGGAGGAACAGGCCACGCGCACGTAGCAACTCCAGCAGCTGGAGGATGATCCTCAAGGCTCGCGAGGCAAAGCTCGGGGACCATGACTCAGCGGTGACAAAGGTGGGTGTTGAGCAGGCCACGGAGCGCGAGCGCCTCGGCAAGCTGCAGCAGGAGGTGACCGAAGCCCAAGCGGCCTATGCCGGGCATGTCTCCGAGGTAAATGCCCAGCTGGACGCCAGGGAGAAGAAGATCCTTGCCGACGCCGACGTGAAGGCGGCAGCAGACCGTGTCGCCTTCTCTTCTCTCGAGCTCAGGGCTCGCCAGGCGCTGAAGTCCATCTGCAGGGAAGGATTCGAGGCTCCGCTCGTGACCCCCGAAGATGGCTACGCAGAGCTCTCCTTCAAGCTCGCTGCGGAGCTCGAAGGCGCCGCCCAAAAGGTGGACGTCATCCTGGAGGAGGAGTGCCGCGACCTCTTCTCCGTAGTAGCGACGCGCGTCTTCAGCCACCTTTACCTCCGCGACCCCGGCTTCGACTTCGGCATGGTGATAGGCCCTATCCCTCGCAAGTCCCGCGACGTCATGGCAGAAGCCGTGGAGGGCCATGTGGTCGTGCTGCTCGGAAAGTTCACCTGCGACATCGATGGCGGATCTGCTGAGGCCGAGGCGGGCGGCGGCGATGACGGCGATGGCCCTTCTTTGTAGAGTTTATCCTGCAACAACTGATTGTCCCTTGTGGAGGCGTAAGACTTTGTTTGAATTTGTGATGCATTTGATACCTGTAATAACTGTTTGAACTCCGTAGCTTCCCTTTCGTGCTTGATTTTGTTCTTGTTTGCCTTTGCACTCTGCGTCGGCAGGGCCCAGCCCCGCGCATACCTCGGCCGTCGTTGGAATGTCAGGTCGCGATGCCAGGATAAAGCCAAGGAGCGAGGGGCTACGGGACTAGTGAGGCTCCTGAGTCGCGATGCTCAAGGTTCCCCCTTGACGCGCAAGCGGCCCACATGAAGGAAATGTGGGCGACGACGAGGTTAACCTGGGGCCCTTCCTACCTTTATCTCACCAGCCTACACTTGGGGGTTACGCGAGGAGACCAGACACCAAGGACCTTGGTAGGGTGACATGCGCGGGAGCAGGCCCGCGAGCCAGAGCTCGGTTCCTTAGGTTATTCTGCGCTGCTGGGACTGACCCGAGCGCAGGCACCGTGTCCAGCCCCCGCTCGCGTGAGGCCTAGGGGAAGGGTATGAGCAGCGTTGTTGAAGAGCCGAGTGGTCATCCTGAGGTTGATGCAACCCATCGGGCGCCCTCAGTTGTTTATCCACCAACGCGGAGCATGGGGCTTCCACTGGGCGTGGGCATGGCCGTATTGCGTCCGTATCCGCCAGCGCTGAGCATGGGGTTTCCACTGGGCGTGGGTAGGAGCTCTGTGCTAGAGTCTCCGAGCGTGTACAACCCTGTTTCATTCGTACGCGTGGCTGGCACGACAGAACTTTGAGGAGATGTTTTTAGACGCTCGTGAGCCAGCGCGGGGCTCAGGAGGTCCTACCTCAAGGCGGGTTGCGCCTAGCTTTCGGCGCGGAGCGCGCTTGTGAAACCTGAGTTATGAGGGCGACCTGCGCCGAACGAGCGTCCAGAGGCCATTCCATGAGAAGGCTAGACACCAAGGACCCAGGGGAGGTGATGTGGACGGGACCGGCCCGCCAGACAGAGCTCAGTCGCTTGGGTTTATCAACGCTGCAGGGACGGACCCGAGCACAGACACCGTGCCAAGTCTTCTCATGCAACAATCTGAGGAAGAACACTCGATGCGCGGCTCTCGCGGTGGCGAAGCAGCAAAATTGCGGTTGTACGAACCGAGCCGAGCAGCCTTACTCACCTACCCTCGATGAGCTCATGCGGGGATAAGGCACCAAGGACCCTAGGAGGTGACGTGCACGGGAGCTGGCCCGGGAGACAGAGCTCGGTCGCTTGGATTTAACAACGCTGCAGGGACGGACCCGAGCACAGACGCTGTGCTAGCCCTTAGTCATGAGGCGGTCGAGAGTGGGTTCGCGAGGGCGCGGCGACATTCATGGTGGCGAAGCACCGAACAAGCAGATTAAATCATCAAGGAAATTTTATCAAGGCATGGCCAGTTCTGATACATGAGCAAAAAGCAACGCAGCTATAGGGGCGGACCCTTCTCAGCCTGAGGATAATGCAGCCCGGGGGGCGCCCTTAATTGAACAACCAAAAAGTCACCTGGCAATATTGTTGTGGAAGCGTCGAGGAAGCCGATGAAGTGTGCCGCGAGGGTTCGCTCCTCACGAGCCGGGCGGCTCCTGAGGCCCGGGAGGCTCGCGAGGGGTCAGGGCCTCATGAGGCGCCAGCGCTGAGCGCCTGGCCTCGTGAAACACCAACGCGAGCTGCGCGAACCGCTGGCACGTGGTGCCCGCGTTTACCAGGCCGAAGGGCATGCAGATGTAGTTGCAGTGGTAACCCCTGCTCCGGCCGACGCGTGACGGCCAGAAGAGGTCCTGAGAAGCGGCTCTGTTGAGGCATGTGATGTTGACGCAGACGCGCAGCTCACTGCCCGCGTCGGGAGCGGCAGCTGAGCCGGTGGGGCATGCGGGGCGGCGCTCTCCGCGCATGGCCCGCGCTTCCTGAAGTTCGTCAATCGCCTTGGTGATGAATTCTTGTGCTCCTGGCATCTTGAGGACGTTGTAGCCATGGTGGGTAGCTGCCATGAACTTGGCGAGGGCAGGGTACCCCAGGATGGCGCTGTATGGGAGGCCAATGTGGGCCACGTCGAAGTCGATAAGCTCGGTGTGGTAGTTGTCACGAGTGCCGAAGGTGACTGGGCGGCGCACCTGTCCCAGGGGGGTGGTGGAGCTATCGGTCACCCCAGAGAATGGCTTGGTGGGCATGAGCTGATCATAAGGCACTTGGAGCATCTCAAAGGTCTCAACAAAGAGCATGGAGGCCGACACCACCATCGATGAGGGTCTTGGTAACTGAGACGTTGCTGATGGTGGGCGTGCACAACATGGGAAGTGCGCCTGCGGTGGCCGAACACCTGAGGTGGTCCTTGGAATCGAAGGTGATGGCGTATTGAGACCACTTGAGGGGGCGCACAGCCTCAAGCCTCGGGAGGGCAACATTCACCTCATGAGAGAACTGCTTGAAGAGGCGGTTGGATGCGGGAGCATGGGCTCCTCCGAGGAAGCAGGCTATCGCGCGAGGCTCCTGGTAGCCCCCAGCTCCCTTGTCTGGCTGGTTGTTGTCGTTCCTCCTGGGGGTGGCAGCAACGGTGGAAGGCCTGTGTTGCCCTGAGGTCGGACCTCGCAAGGCTGATCACGCCAGGCGCCGTCACTAGGCTGATCACGCCAGGCGTCCTCGCGAGGCTGGTCACGCCAGCCCTGGCGGGGATTGCGGTTGTCCCAGCGTCCTCCACCGCGGCCTCCTCCATAGTCGAAGCAACGGCCGTCACGCTCGAGACGGCGGCCCAAGCGCTCGTCACGGAGTGCCTAAGCTCCTGACAGTCATCGGTGTTGTGGGTGTGCATGTTGTGGAAAACGCAAAATGGGCGAACGTCCTTGGCGGGCTCATCGCGGTCGCGGCCGTGCTTCTGCTCGGGCTCCACTGCCAGCACAGCGGGGCCCTTGCGCTTTGCTTCCTTGGCCTTGGCCTTCTTGTCCTCGAGCTCGACGTCAGGGCTGCTGACGAGAGAGAGGTGGCCTTCTTCCACCCTCGCACACTTATCAGCCAGGTTGAACAGCTCCAGCGCTGTGCATAGGTCGTCGTTGATGGCGAGCTTTTTGCTCATCCTGACGTCCATGACGCCGTCGGTGAACGCCGAGATGATGGCTTCATCCGAGGCCTTCAGGATCTTGAGGCAGACTTGGGTAAAGCATTGAATGTACTTGCAGAGGGTCTCGCCAGGGCGCAGCTTCACGTGCCGCAGGTCGTTGATGGTGAGGGCGCGGTCGCGAGTGCCCTCGAAGTTGGCAATGAACCGCTCGCGAAGCTCATCCCACGAAGAGATCGACCCCTTAGGGAGGTTCATGAGCCAGGAGCGCGCGCCATCCTTGAGGGCCTTGGGGAGCCAGTTCGCCATGATCTTGTCGTTGCCGTTCGCCGCCTCGATGCTCAGTGCGTAGAGCTGAAGGAACTCCGCGGGGTCAGGGATGCCGTCGTAGCGAGGGGGTAGTGATACGTCTCCAACGTATCAATAATTTTTTATTGTTCCATGCTGTTATATTATCATTCTTGGATGTTTTACAATCATTTTATAGCAACTTTATATCATTTTTTGGGACTAACCTATTGACATAGTGCCCAGTGCCAGTTGTTGTTTTTTTTGCTTGTTTTTTACTTCGCAGGAAATCAATACCAAACGGAGTCCAAACACAGCGAAACTTTTTGGTGATTTTTTCTGGACCAGAAGACACCTGTTGGGCCAAAGAAGTACCAGAGGGGGGCTCCAAGGGGAGCACAACCCACCAGGGCGCGCCTGGGGGCCCAGGCGCGTCCAGGTCGGTTGTGCCCACCTCGGCCGCCTCCCGCACCGCCTCTTTGCTCTATAAATACCCCAATATTCCAGAAACCCTAGGGGAGTCGACGAAAATCAATTCCAGCCGCCGCAAGTTCCAGAAACCACAGATCCAATCTAGACACCATCACAGAGGGGTTCATCATCCTCATTGGTGCCACTCTGATGATGCGTGAGTAGTTCATTGTAGACCTACGGGTCCGTAGGTAGTAGCTAGATGGCTTCATCTCTCTCTTTTGATTCTCAATACAATGGTCTCTTGGAGATCTATTTGATGTAACTCTTTTTGCGGTGTGTTTATTTGGATCCGATGAACTTTGAGTTTATGATCAGATCTATGTTTTTATCCATGAAAGTTATTTGAGTCTTTTGATCTCTTATATGCATGATTACTTATAGCCTCGTATTTCTTCTTCGAATCTTTGGTTTAGTTAGGCCAACTAGATCGAGTTTTCTTGCCATGGGAAGAGGTGCTTTGTGATGGGTTCGATCTTACGATGCTTGATCCTAGTGACGGAAGGGGAACCGACACGTATGTATCGTTGCTATTAAGGATAACAAGATGGGGTCTATTTCTACATAAATAGATCTTGTCTACATCATGTCATTGTTCTTATTGCATTACTCCATTTCTCCATGAACTTAATACACTAGATGCATGCTGGATAGCGGTCGATGTGTGGAGTAATAGTAGTGGATGCAGGCAGGAGTCGGTCTACTAATCTTGGACGTGATGCCTATATAATGATCATTGCCTGGATATCGTCATAATTATTTGAAGTTCTATCAATTGCCCAACAGTAATTTGTTTACCCACCGTATGCTATTTTTCTCGAGAGAAGCCACTAGTGAAATCTATGGCCCCCGGGTCTATTTTCTCATCATATATTTTCAGATCTATTTTGCTATTTGCCTTTTTATTTATTTGCCACTTTTATTTTCAGATCTATATTATCAAAACCCCAAAAATACCTCGTTGAATTTTATTTGCTTTTATTTGCATCTATCAATCTATTACAACTTTCTCACGTCTGTTTGCCAATTTCTGGCGCCGTTACCCGAAAGGGATTGACAACCCCTTTAACACGTCGGGTTGCAAGTATTTGTTCTTTGTGTGCAGGTGCTGTTTACGTAGTGTTGCTTGGTTCTCCTACTGGTTCGATAACCTTGGTCTCATCACTGAGGGAAATACCTACTGTTGTTGTGCTGCATCATCCCTTCCTCTTTGGGGAAATATCGACATAGTTCAAGCAAACATCAAAAGGAATTTTTGGCGCCGTTGCCGGCGAAGATCAAGTCAAGATAGTCTCCCGGCCACGTGCCAATTTCTGGCGCCGTTGCCGGGGAGACATCATCAACATCTACCAGGTTCCTAATCACAAATCTCATTTCCTTGCAATTTACATTATTTGCCATTTGCCTCTCATTTTCCTCTCCCCCACTTCACAAAAATTTGCCGTTTTATTCACCCTCTTTTTTGTTCGCCTTTTTCTCGTCAGATCTCATGTTTGCTTGTGTTGCCATGTGCCTTCTATTTGCTTGCATCTTCGCTTGCTAAAAAGCTATTGTTATGGATCCTCATCCACTTGCTAATCTTTTCAAAAGATCCAATTATGATGAACCAATTGCTAGTGAATTGATTTCACTAGATTATCTGTATGAAGTTTTGCTTGAGATTTATGAATCTGAAAATTGTGATGAAGTGTTAAACGAAAGAATTTATAAAGTGGTTCATGATAGCTCCTTGAATGAAAAGCATGATTGCAATGATGTTATTATAAATTCTATTAATGTCAATTGTGCTAATAATATGCAAAACCCCAAGCTTGGGGATGCTAAATTTGATGTGTCCACTACTTATTGCAATGATCATGATTGGGGTGATTCTTCTTATGATCTTGAAAATTTATTTAAGCCTCGTGATGAATATGTTATTGATAATAATGTTTGCAATAATATTGAAACTGGGTTTGGAAGAGTGTCAACTTTAGGTAAAAATAATCCCACATATTTGGAGAGTGTTCAATCTTATGAAATTTTTGATAAAAGTGGGCTTGGAGAGGTCATGACTTTATTTGATGATAATCCCACTATTTTGGAAGAGTGTCAACTTTGCATGCATGTGGATCATGTAGAGAGTATGTTATGTGATAGCTATATTGTTGAGTTTGAATATGATCCCACATGTAATTATTATGAGAGAGGGAAATATGTTGTAGAAATTTTCATGTTACTAAATTACCTCTCTTCATGTTGAGATTGCTATTGTTTTCTTCCATGCATATGCTAGATCTTGCTTGTCTTGCTAATTTGTTTTCCTATAAAATTCCTATGCATCGGAAATATGTTAGACTTAAATATGTTTGTCACGTGTTTTATGATGCTCTCTTTGTGTTTTCATTATTATCTTTCATGTGAGCATCAATAAAATCTTATGCCTAGCTAGGGGCGTAAAATGATAGTGCTTGTTGGGAGGCAACCCAATGAATAAAATTTATTCTCGTATTTTTCTTTCTGTTCTTGAGTGTTTGCACAATTATGCTACTATTATGATTGTGTTCTTTATGTTTTAATTAGTTTTTGTGCCAAGCAAAGCCTTTGGGATATCTTTGGTGATAGTTGATTTGATCTTGTTGGAAAACAGAAACTTTTGCGTCCAGTAAAATAATTTTAGAAATTCACAGAAGCGATGAAAAATTCTGAATTTTTTTACACAAGATTGATATACAAATTTCCTCTGTTGTACTATTTTTTCAGAATTTTTGGAGTTACAGAAGTGTGAGAACAGTTCGTATCTTTGCAGACTGTTCTGTTTTTAACAGATTCTGTTTTCTTTGCATTGTGTGCTTATTTTGATGAATCTATGGTTTGTATTGGAGGTTATAAGCCATGGTAAAGTTAGAATACAGTAGATATAATGCAAGAACAAAATTTGAATGGGTTTTCTACAGCACTTAAAGTAAAGATTAGTTTTCTTATACTAACGGATCTCACAAAGGTTTTGTTGAGTTTTGTGTGATTGAAGTTTTCAAGTTTTGGGTGAGATTACGATGGATGAAGGAATAAGGAGTAAGAAGAGCCTAAGCTTGGGGATGCCCCAAGGCACCCCAAGCCATTATCCAAAGAGAATCAAGCAACTAAGCTTGGGGATGCCCGAGTGGCATCCCCTCTTTCTTCTAACAACCATCGGTATTTTACTTGGAGCTATATTTTTATTCGTCACATATCATGAGTTTTGCTTGGAGCGTCTTGTATGATATGAGTATTTGCTTGTTTTGATTTTTATTTTTAGTCATGAATCCTTACTGGACACACCTATTTGAGAGAGCCAAAATTATGCTATGACTTGTTAGAATTGCTCTCTATGCTTCACTTAAATCTTTATGAGCTATGGAATTGCTCTAGTGCTTCACTTATATCTTTTTGAGCACGGTGTGCTTTAGTATTTTTGAAGAAATGCTCTCATGCTTCACTTAGATTTATTTGAGAGTTAGTAATTTTTTTTTAGAAATTCTCTCTTGCTTCACTTAAATTATTTTGAGAGAAGAAAATTTTATGCTCATGTTCTTCACTTAGATTTGTTTGAGCTATCAAAAGCAACAAATGAAATTAGCCCCAAAGTGATAGATATTCAAGAGGGAGATAATAAAAACTTTCATGAAGATCATTGGACAAAATAAACTTGATTCCTTGTAATAGTTTTGCGATATGTTGATATAATATGTAAGTCATGTTGATGAGTAATTATGCTTTATTAAGAATATTGGTGTTAAGGTTTGTGATTCCCTATGCAAGTACGAAAGTCAATAGTTATGCAATGAAATTACATCCTACTTGTGGTGCATTATTCGGTGTTAGTTATGCTTAATGCTTGCTTATGAGATTTTTCGTTTCTTGGTTGGATGCTTCTCAATCTTTTGCTAGCCTTCATTTGCACTAAGTATGATCACTACTTGTGCATCCAAAATCCTTAAACCAGTTTTGCCATATGAGTCCACTATACCTACCTATATGCGGTATTTCCGTGTCGTTCTAAGCAAATTTGTATGTGCCATCTCTAATTTCAAAATAAATTTCTCTTTTGTGTGCTCGTACCGCTCATGAAACGGTAGGGGGTGGCTGATATATTTCCATGCTAGATGTGTTATTCTCAAGATGAGTGTTTATTCACTTGTCATTGCACGAGAGTACGACAAAGGTATTAGGGATGCCCAGTCCCGAAATGAAAAATGAATTTACTTTATGTTGTCAAATAATAAATTCCTTGGAAAGTGTTGGTATGGAGGGCACCCGTGAATACGGCTAGCCATGGAAAGTGAAAGTATGGTTGAAAAAGGAATAAACTTTATTTTCTGTTTGGGAACCGCCTATGATATATCTAGCATGGAAAGTATTGGGAACTACTCGATCGTTTTCGTTGACAGGAAAATCATGCCACCCAAAATGTTTTATCTCTACTTTTTTCGCTTTGAGCTCTGGCACCTCTACAAATCCCTACTTCCCTCTGCGAAGGGCCTTTCTTTTACTTTATGCAATTTTTATTTTATTTTGAGTCTCCATCTTCTCTTATAAAGCACCAACTAAGGGGCACTATGATCGTACTTGAGCATTGGGTGTAGCTAATATGCGAGTGTGTTTCATGAATGGATCAATGATTGAGCATAATGGGCTAGGGATAACTTGCTTTAGTGTTGATATTTTGAAAGACATGGTTGCTTGTTGATATGCTTGAGTATTGAAATCTTCATGTCAAAACTAGACTATTGCTTTGAATCATATAAAGTCCAAATGTCCATGCTACAAAGAAAATAATATGTGATGAACATGCTAGGCAGCATTCCACATCAAAAATTCTGTTTTTATCATTTACCTACTCGAGGAAGAGCAGGAATTAAGCTTGGGGATGCTGATACGTCTCCAACGTATCTATAATTTTTTATTGTTCCATGCTGTTATATTATCATTCTTGGATGTTTTACAATCATTTTATAGCAACTTTATATCATTTTTTGGGACTAACCTATTGACATAGTGCCCAGTGCCAATTGCTGTTTTTTGCTTGTTTTTTACTTCACAGGGAATCAATACCAAACGGAGTCCAAACGCAGCGAAACTTTTTGGTGATTTTTTCTGGACCAAAAGACACCTGTTGGGCCAAAGAAGTACCAGAGGGGGGCTCCGAGGGGAGCATAACCCACCAGGGCGCGCCTGGGGGCCTAGGCGCGCCCAGGTGGGTTATGCCCACCTCAGCCGCCTCCCGCACCGCCTCTTTGCTCTATAAATACCCCAATATTCCAGAAACCCTAGGGGAGTCGACGAAAATCAATTCCAGCCGCCGCAAGTTCCAGAAACCACAGATCCAATCTAGACACCATCACGGAGGGGTTCATCATCCTCATTGGTGCTTCTCCGATGATGCGTGAGTAGTTCATTGTAGACCTACGGGTCCATAGGTAGTAGCTAGATGGCTTCCTCTCTCTCTTTTGATTCTCAATACAATGGTCTCTTGGAGATCTATTTGATGTAACTCTTTTTGTGGTGTGTTTGTTGGGATCAGATGAACTTTGAGTTTATGTTCAGATCTATGTTTTTATCCATGAAAGTTATTTGAGTCTTTTGATCTCTTATATGCATGATTACTTATAGCCTCGTATTTCTTCTTCGAATCTTTGGTTTAGTAAGGCCAACTAGATCAATTTTTCTTGCCATGGGAAGAGGTGCTTTGTGATGGGTTCGATCTTACGGTGCTTGATCCCAGTGACAGAAGGGGAACCGACACGTATGTATCATTGCTATTAAGGATAACAAGATGGGGTCTATTTCTACATAAATAGATCTTGTCTACATCATGTCATCGTTCTTATTGCATTACTCCGTTTCTCCATGAACTTAATACACTAGATGCATGCTGGATAGCGGTCAATGTGTGGAGTAAGAGTAGTAGATGTAGGCAGGAGTCGGTCTACTAATCTTGGACGTGATGCCTATATAATGATCATTGCCTGGATAACATCATAATTATTTGAAGTTCTATCAATTTCCCAACAGTAATTTGTTTTCCCACCGTATGCTATTTTTCTCGAGAGAAGCCACTAGTGAAATCTACGGCCCCCGGGTCTATTTTCTCATCATATATTTTCATATCTATTTTGCTATTTACCTTTTTATTTATTTGCCACTTTTATTTTCAGATCTATATTATCAAAAAACCAAAAATTCCTCGCTGAATTTTATTTGCTTTTATTTGCATCTATCAATCTATTACAACTTTCTCACGTCCGTTTGCCAATTTCTGGCGCTGTTACCCGAAAGGGATTGACAACCCCTTTAACACGTCGGGTTGCAAGTATTTGTTCTTTGTGTGCAGGTGCTGTTTACATTATGTTGCTTGGTTCTCCTACTGGTTTGATAACCTTGGTCTCATCACTGAGGGAAATACCTACCGTTGATGTGCTGCATCATCCCTTCCTCTTTGGGGAAATACTGACGTAGTTCAAGCAAACATCAGGCAGCTTCGGCTTGAACTTGATCGGCCAGACCACCCGGCCCAGCTCGCGAGTGAAGGCATGGCAGCCCATGCGCCCAACTTCCTGGACGGCCCGGTCTTGCAGCATGCGTAGTGGTGCGGGGGGCGCACACACGTCATGCAGCGGTTGATGCACAATCTGGCAGCTGGCCTCGTCCCGAGCCGGCACCGGTGCATGATACGTCTCCAATGTATCTATAATTTATGAAGTATTCATGCTGTTATATTATCATTCTTAGATGTTTTACAATCATTTTATAGCAACTTTATATCATTTTTTGGGACTAACCTATTGACATAGTGCCCAGTGCCAGTTGCTGTTTTTTGCTTGTTTTTTACATCGCAGAAAATCAATACCAAACGGAGTCCAAACGCAGCGAAACTTTTTGGAGATTTTTTCTGGACCAGAAGACACCCGGTGGGCCAAAGAAGTACCAGAGGGGAGCTTCGAGGGTAGCACAACCCACCAGGGCGCGCCTGGGCCCAGGTGGGTTGTGCCCACCTCGGTGACCACCCGCACCGCCTCTTCGCCCTATAAATTGCCAAATATTCCAAAAACCCTCGGGGTAACCCTAGATCAGAAGTTCCGCCACCGCAAGCCTCTGTAGCCACGAAAAACCAATCTAGACCCTATTCCGGCACCCTGTCGGAGGGGCAAATCATCACCGGTGGCCATCTTCATCATCCCGGCGGCCACCATGATGAGGAGGGAGTAGTCCACCCTCGGGGTTGAGGGTTTGTACCAGTAGCTATGTGTTTAATCTCTCTCTCTCTCTCTCTCTCGTGTTCTTGAGATGGCACGATCTTGATGTATCGCGGGCTTTGTTAATATAGTTGGATCATATGGTGTTTTCCCCTCTCTATCTTGTTGTGATGAATTGAGTTTTCCCTTTGAGATTTTGTTTTATCGGATTGAATACTTTTATGGATTTGAGAGCACTTAATCTATGTCTTGGCACTCAACTCGCGAATTCCTGAGGTGACATTGGGGTAATCTATGCATAGGGGTTGATGCATGTTTTCGTCCTTGTTTCTCCGGTAGAAATCTTGGGGCACTCTTTTAGGTTCTTTGTGTTGGATTGAGTATTATGAATCTGAAATTGTTTGATGCATATCGTATAATCAACTCACGGATACTCGTGGTGACATTGGAGTATCTAGGTGACATTAGAGTTGGTTGATGTGTATCGTATTGTGTTATTTCAGTACGAACTCTTGGTTAGATCGATCGGAAAGAATAGCTTGGTGTTATTTTAGTACGAACTCTAGGATAGATTGATTGGAAAGAATAGCTTTGAGGTGGTTTCGTACCCTACAAACAATTTCTTCTTATGTTCTCCGCTAGATAGGAACTTTGGAGTGATTCTTCATCGCATGTTTAGGGATGGTTATATGATCCAATTATATTAGCATTGTTGAGAGATTGCACTTGCGAAAGTACGGACCCTAGGTCTCATTTTTAAGCATTGAAATAGCGTTTGTGCTCCGTTTTATCAATTGCTACCTTGCTGTTTTTTATTGTTCCTATTACAAAAATCAATATCTACCATCATTACTACGCTTGTATCACCATCTCTTCGCCGAACTAGTGCACCTATGCAAATTTCCATTGTATTTGGTGTGTTGGGGACACAAGAGACTTTTTATTATTTGGTTGCAGGGTTGTTTGAGAGAGACCATCTTCATTCTACGCATTCCACGGATTGATAAACCTTAGGTCATCCACTTGAGGGAAAATTGCTACTATCCTACAAAACTCTGCGCTTGGAGGCCCAACACGAGTCTACAAGAATAAAGTTGCATAGTAGACATCAAGCTCTTTTCTGGCGCCGTTGCTGGGGAGGTTAGGTAAGCGGCACTCACACCCCGTCAACGAAGCTCTTTTCTGGCGCCGTTGCCGGGGAGGTGAGTGCATGAAGGTATATCTTTAGATCTTGCAATTGAATCTTTTAGTTTCTTGTTTTATCACTAGTTTGGTTTATAAAAAGAAAACTATAAAAAAAATAGAATTGAGGTGGCCTCATATTATTCATCTTTATCATGTCTTTCTTGAAAATGATGGAAAGGAAAATTATGCTCAATTGATACAAGAAGAATTCAATAAAATGTTTGGCACGAATGATGAACATGATTGCAATGTTGTTAGTGTGAATTTTACGAATATCCATGATGCTAATGATATGCAAAGCTACAAGCTTGGGGATGCTATATTTGATGAATATGATATTTTTAGTCCCCCAAGTTTTGCTGAGAATATTTACTATGATGATTGCATGCCTCCTATTTATGATGATTATATTGATGAAAGTGGGTTTGGAAGGGTGTCAACTTTATGTAATGATGATCCCACTATTTTGGAGGGTGTTGAATCTTATTGTAATAATTATGAAAATGGATTTGGAGAGGTCATGACTTTATTTAGTGATGAATCCACTATTTTGGAAGAGGTTTCAAATGACTATGATAACAAAGTTCCTATCTATGATGATTATGGTGATGACATGTATGCTATAAAGAATAATGATAACCATGAAACTTGTCATCATGATTTTAATTTTCAATCACATGATAGTTATTTTGTTGAATTTGCTCCCACTACTATTCATGAGAAGAAATTTGCTTATGTGGAGAGTAATAAAACTTTTATGCATGTGGATCATGAAAATAATGCTTTATGTGATAGTTATATTTTTGAATTCATTCATGATGCTACTGAAAATTATTATGAGAGAGGAACATATTGCAATAATATCATGTTTCCTCTCTATGTGTTGAAAGTTTTGAAGTTGCACTTGTTTTGCCTTCCTATGCTAGTTAATTCTTGCTCCCATAAATTATTTGCTCACAAAATCCCTATGCATAGGAAGTGGGTTAGACTTAAATGTGCTAGTCATATGCTTCATGATGCTCTCTTTGTGTTTCAATTCTTATCTTTTATGTGAGCATCATTGAAACCATCATGCCTAGCTAAAAGGCATTAAAGAAAAGTGCTTGTTGGGAGACAACCCAACATTTACCCCTACTGTTTTTGTGTGTTCACATGATTAGTCTACTGTAGTAATCATGTTTTATAGCTTTTATTTCAATAAAGTGTCAAGTAAAGCCTTTGGGATAGTGTGGATGATAGTTGACTTGATTCTGTGCAAAAACAGAAACTTTTGCGCCCAGTAACAGAATTGTTTAAATTCATTGCAGACTAAAAACATTCTGAATTTTTTACAGTTGATGGGTATACAAATTTCCTACGTTGTCCTAAATTTTCAGAAACTTTGGAGTTACAAAAGTATGACCTTAATTCAGATCTTTGCGTACTGTTCTGTTTTTGACAGATTCTGTTTTCAATGCATAGTTTGCTTGTTTTATGGTTTCCATGGCTTATATTGCTTAATATAAGTTGTAGAAATTGTAGGGTACAGTAGGAATTGTGTGATAACAATTATGAATCTTATCTTGATAGTACCAAAGTGAATGATTTATCTTTATCATACTAACCCATCTCACGAAGTTCCGTTAAGTTTTGTGTGATTGAAGTTTTCAAGTTTTGGGGGAGATATCGATATGAGGAGAATAAGGAGTGACAAGACCTTAAGCTTGGGGATTCCCAAGGCACTGCAAGGTAATATTCAAGGAATATCCAAGCAACTAAGCTTGGGGATGCCCCGGAAGGCATCCCCTCTTTCGTCTCCAACATTATCGGTAACCTCATTTGGAGCTACATTTTCATTCATCACATGATATGTGTTTTGCTTGGAGCATCATTTTCTTTTATTAGGATTTTCTTGCTGTTATTTAGAATAATGTTTTGCTTCTCTTACTTCAATAAAAGTGGCAAGTATAGCCTTTGTTATGCTTATTTTGCAAGTCTATGAGTTGCTGTTTCAAAACAGAAAGTTTATCACTGTTGCGAAAATTCCTGAGAAAAGTCAGAATGTGATAAATGTTGAATTTTTTTGCACAATAAGATATGATAAATTTTCTACAGTGTGGTAAATTTTCAGAATTTTTGGAGTTAGGAAAGTATGAAGAATATTGCACTCTTTACAGACTGTACTGTTTAGACAGATTGCTGTTATGTTTGCATATGTTTGTTTGTTTAGTGATAATTTTAGTGATTTGATACAGTAGATAATGATAAGGTTTTTGCATTGATTTATACTAACTTATCTCATGAGTTCTTGTTGAGTTTTGTGTGGATGAAGTTTTTAAGATTTAGGGAAACCGTGATATAAAAGGAATTAAGGAGACACAAAAGCTCAAGATTGGGGATGCCCAAGGCATCCCAAGAAAATATTTCAAGAAGTCTCAAGCATCTAAGCTTGGGGATTCTCCGGTAGGCATCCCACCTTTCTTCTTCAACAACTATCGGTTAGTATCGGTTGAGCCTAAGTTTTTGCTTCTTCACATGAGTTGTGCTATTCTTGGAATGTCATTTTGTTTTGTTTTGCTTGCTATTTTAATAAAATACTTAGATCTAAAAGTTTTAAATAAGAGAGAATCCTCAATTAGCTACCCATTTACTTAACTACTCATTTGATCTTCGCTTATATCTTTTTGGAGTAGTTTGCCATTTACTCTTGTGCTTCACTTATATCCTATGAGTAAATTGTTGAATGAATTGAATGTCATGAAGTTGAAGTTATATGTTCATATCATGCCTAGTAGTAGCTTCACATTAGGTTTAGAAAGTGAAATCTTTTGAAGCTTGACAATCACAATATTGGTCATACAAGCAATTCATGAATGATTAGTATAAGGAAGAGAACTTTCACATGCAAATATATTATCTTGGACATCTTCTATGATTGTGAATACCCATTAATTATTTTCAAACTTGAGAAAATTAGTTGAAGTTGGACAAGGAAGACAATGTAATGAGTTATGGTTGTGTATATTTGCATAGAAGTTATATTGTCATGGATCCTCCAACATGTGGTGTTTGCCTAGGATCTTTTGCTAGACAAAAAATCGTACTAAGTAGAGATACTACTTGTGCATCTAAAAACCCTTAAACCCAGTTTCTTGCCATGAGTATCCACCATACCTACCTATGGATTGAATAAGATCCTTCAAGTAAGTTGTCATCGGTGCATAAAGCAATAAAAATTGCTCCTAAATATGTTTGATCTTTTATTGTAAGGGAAAATTGAGCGTTGTACGAACTTGTGATGGCAAAGTAATAAAAGTGACGGACTGCATAATAAAGGTTGCTATCATAAGGGGCAATATAATGTGAAGTTCCTTTGCATTAAGAGCTTGGGCATCCAAATAAAAAGCGCATGACAACCTCTGCTTCCCTCTGCGAAGGGCCTATTTTTTACTTTTCAGTATTTACTTTTATGCAAGAGTGAATAGAATGCATTCTCATTTCAACCTCAATTATTCTCTAGTTGGCAAGCATCATGTGGTGGGGAAAGATCTAGGCACATATGATCAGTCAAATATATTTGATCATGATTTATTATTGTTGACAATTATCTCTATGATAAATGAGTTGGGAGGCGAAATATTAAGCCCCTATCTTTCTCTGTGTTCGATGGATGCCATTTGTTCTAAGAATATGCTTTGAGTACTAGCAGTCATAGAAGACTATATGATGATTGAGTATGTGGAGCTCTTACTTAGACTCTGTTGAATAACAATTGTTTGTGACTAAGAATATAGGTTGTTGAGTTTCAAGAGAATTCATTGTTTGAACCTTAACATGTGAATTGGTTGCTACTTTAACATGAGAAGTTTTATGAGAAAGAATTGTTGTTATTATGCTAGGAAAAGGGATTGAAATCATCATTGATCAAACTTATGCACTTTGCTAGCATTCACACTTCATAAATTATTTCTTTTATCATTTACCTACTCAAGGACGAGTAGGAATTAAGCTTGGGGATGCTGATATGTCTCCAACGTATCTATAATTTATGAAGTATTCATGCTGCTATATTATCATTCTTAGATGTTTTACAATCATTTTATAGCAACTTTATATCATTTTTTGGGACTAACCTATTGACATAGTGCCCAGTGCCAGTTGTTGTTTTTTGCTTGTTTTTTACATCGCAGAAAATCAATACCAAACGGAGTCCAAACGCAGCGAAACTTTTTGGAGATTTTTTCTGGACCAGAAGACACCCGGTGGGCCAAAGAAGTACCAGAGGGGAGCTCCGAGGGGAGCACAACCCACCAGGGCGCGCCTGGGGGCCCAGTTGTGCCCACCTCGGTGACCTCTCGCACCGCCTCTTCGCCCTATAAATTGCCAAATATTCCAAAAACCCTCGGGGTAACCCTAGATCAGAAGTTCCGCCGCCGCAAGCCTCTGTAGCCACAAAAAACCAATCTAGAACCCATTCTGGCACCCTGCCGGAGGGGGAAATCATCATCGGTGGCCATCTTCATCATCCTGGCGGCCACCATGATGAGGAGGGAGTAGTCCACCCTCGGGGCTGAGGATTTGTACCAGTAGCTATGTGTTTAATCTCTCTCTCTCTCGTGTTCTTGAGATGGCACGATCTTGATGTATCGCGGGCTTTGTTAATATAGTTGGATCATATGGTGTTTTCCCCTCTCTATCTTGTTGTGATGAATTGAGTTTTCCCTTTGAGATTTTGTTTTATCGGATTGAATACTTTTATGGATTTGAGAGCACTTGATCTATGTCTTGGCACTCAACTCGCGGATTCCTGAGGTGACATTGGGGTAATCTATGCATAGGGGTTGATGCACGTTTTCGTCCTTGTTTCTCCGGTAGAAATCTTGGGGCACTCTTTGAGGTTCTTTGTGTTGGATTGAGTATTATGAATCTGAAATTGTTTGATGCATATCGTATAATCAACTCACGGATACTCGCGGTGACATTGGAGTATCTAGGTGACATTAGAGTTGGTTGATGTGTATCGTATGATGTTATTTTAGTATGAACTCTTGGTTAGATCGATCGGAAAGAATAGCTTGGTGTTATTTTAGTATGAACTCTAGGATAGATTGATCGGAAAGAATAGCTTTGAGGTGGTTTCGTACCCTACAAACAATTTCTTCTTATGTTCTCCGCTAGATAGGAACTTTGGAGTGACTCTTCATCGGACGTTGAGGGATGGTTATATGATCCAATTATATTAGCATTGTTGAGAGATTGCACTAGCGAAAGTACGGACCCAGGCCTCATTTTTAAGCATTGCAATACCGTTTGTGCTCCGTTTTATCAATTGCTACCTTGCTGTTTTTTATTGTTCCTATTACAAAAATCAATATCTACTATCATTACTACGCTTGTATCACCATCTCTTCGCCGAACTAGTGCACCTATACAAATTTCCATTGTATTTGGTGTGTTGGGGACACAAGAGACTTTTTATTATTTGGTTGCAGGGTTGTTTGAGAGAGACCATCTTCATCCTACGCCTCCCACGGATTGATAAACCTTAGGTCATCCACTTGAGGGAAAATTGCTACTGTCCTACAAAACTCTGCGTTTGGAGGCCCAACACGAGTCTACAAGAATAAAGTTGCGTAGTAGACATCAGTGCACCGCGCGGCGGCTTGCGCGGCCGTGCATCGTGTTAGAGCTCGGCGGTGTCGTCGCGCAGACGAGGAGGCGGCGGGGCGCCATGCGCTATGTCGCCCACGTGAGAGTTGGGGAACATTGCATGGAAAACAAAAAAAATTCTACGCACAAGCAAGATCTATCCTATAGCTACGAGAGGGGGTGAGCATCTACATACCCTTGTAGATCGCTAAGCGGAAGCGTTTATCAACGTGGTTGATGTAGTCGTACACCTTCATGATCCGTCCCGATCAAGTACCGAACGTACGACACCTCCGCGTTCAGCACACATTCAGCTTGATGACGTCCTCGCCTTCTCGATCCAGCAAGAGAGGCAAAGTAGTAGATGAGTTCCGGCAGCACAACGGCGTGGTGACGGTGGTGGTGAAACTATTTCCGTAGGGCTTCACCAAGCACAGCGGATTTAGGATGGAGGACGAACTAGAGGGAGAGGGGGCGCCGGCACATGGCTTGGTGAATCGTGGTGTCCCCCAGGGGCTAGCCCTGCTCCTCTATTTATATGTTGAGCCCTAGGGTTGTTTCTTGGAGAAAGAGCCTCCTCAAAGTCAGTTTGGAATGCAAGGAAGAGTCCTTCTCGGTTTCCAGTACCAGATGACACGGTCCTTGGCGTCTGGCCCAGACGCCATGGGCCTCGGCTTCTAGCCCAGGGCCAGACGCCAGGGTGCCTGGCGTCTGGTCCCTGACCTCCGCAAAACTTCCTTTTGCACCGACCTAAAACCCCGTGGGCCTTACCCCTTGGCCCAACCATATCATCCTATATATCAATCTTTACCTCTGAACCATTCCGGAGCTCCTCGTCATGTCTGTGATCTTATCCGGAACTCCGAACAACATTCGGTCACGAACATACATAACTCTTATAGTACTATATCGTCAACGAACGTTAAGCGTGCGGACCCTACGGGTTCGAGAATGATATAGACATGACCAAGACGCTTCTCCGGTCAATAACCAATAGCGGGACCTGGATGCCCATATTGGTTCCTACATATTCTACGAAGATCTTTATTGGTCGAACCTTTACGACAACATACGTAGTCCCCTTTGTCTGTCGGTATGTTACTTGCCCGAGATTCGATCATCGATATCTCCATACCTAGTTCAATCTTGTTACCAGCAAGTCTCTTTACTCGTTTCGTAATACATCATCTTGTAACCAACTCCTTAGTCACTTTGCTTGCAAGATTCTTTGTGATGCTATATTAACAAGAGGGCCCAGAGATACCTCTCCGTCATACAGAGTGACAAATCCCAGTCTCGATTCACGCCAACTCAACAGACACCTTCGGAGATACCTGTAGAGCACCTTTATGATCACCCAGTTACGAAGTGACGTTTGATAGCACACAAGGTATTCCTTCGGTATCTGGGAGTTGCATGATCTCATGGTCGAAGGAATATGTATTTGACATTAAGAAAGCAGTAGCAAAAACTGAATGATCATATGCTATGCTAACGGATGGGTCTTGTCCATCACATTATTCTCCTAATGATGTGATCCCGTTATCAAATGACAACTCATGTCTATGGTCAGGAAACCTTAACCATCTTTTGATCAACGAGCTAGTCTAGTAGAGGCTTACTAGGTACTTGGTATTTGCTTATGTATTCACACATGTATTTAAGTTTCCAATCAATACAATTCTAGCATGAATAATAAACCTTTATCATGATTAAGGAAATATAATAATAACCACTTTATTATTGCCTCTAGGGCATATTTCCAACAGTCTCCCACTTGCACTAGTCAATAATCTAGATTACATAGTAATGAATCTAACACCCATGGAGTCTTGGTGCTGATCATGTTTTGCCCGTGGAAGAGGTTTAGTCAATGGGTCTGCCACATTCAGATCCGTATGAACTTTGCAAATTTCTATGTCTCCATCCTTGACCTTTTCACGAATGGAGTTGAAGCGTCGCTTGATGTGTTTGGTTCTCTTGTGAAACCTGGACTCATTTGATAAGGCAATTGCTCCAGTGTTATCACAAAAGATTGTCATTGGACCCGATGCACTGGGTATTACACCCAGATCGGATATGAACTCCTTCATGCGCTGCTTCCGAATCAGCTATGTACTCTGCTTCACATGTAGATCCCGCCACAACGCTCTGCTTAGAACCGTACCAATTGACAGCTCCACCATTCAATATAAATACGTATCCGGTTTGCAACTTAGAGTCATCCGGATCTGTGTCGAAGCTAGCATTGACATAAACCTTTACGACAAGCTCTTCATCTCCTCCATAAACGAGAAACATATCCTTGGTCCTTTTAAGGTACTTCAGGATATTCTTGACCGCTGTCCAGTGATCCACTCCTGGATTACTTTGGTACCTCCCTGCAAAACTTGGCAAGGCACACATCAGGTCTGGTACACAGCATGACATACATTATAGAACCTATGGCTGATGCATAGGGAATGACTTTCATTCTCTCTCTATCTTCTGTCGTGAAGTCCGACTCAATTTCACACCTTGCAACACAAGAAAGAACCCTCTCTTTGAATGGTTCATTTTGAACTTCTTCAGAACTTTGTCAAGGTATGTGCTTTGTGAAAGTCCTATTAAGCATCTCGATCTATCCCTATAGATCTTGATGCCTAATATGTAAGCAACTTCACCAAAGTCTTTCATTGAAAAATTCTTATTCAAATATCCTTTTATGCAATCTAGAAATTCTATACATTTCTAATCAGCAATATGTCATCCACATATAATATCAGAAATGCTACACAGCTCCCACTCACTTTCTTGCAAATACAGGCTTCACCATAAGTCTGTATAAAACCAAATGCTTTGATCACCTCATCAAAGCGTATATTCCAACTCCGAGATGCTTGCACCAGCCCATAGATGGATCGTTGGATCTTGCACACTTTGTTAGCATCCTTAGGATCGACAAAACCTTCTGGTTGTATCATATACAACTCTTCTTTAAGAAACCCGTTAATGAATGCAGTTTTGACGTCCATTTGCTAGATTTCATAACGATGTCTACTACGCAACCTTTCTCCTTGTAGACGTTGTTGGGCCTCCAAGTGCAGAGTTTTGTAGGACAGTAGCAAATTTCCCTCAAGTGGATGACCTAAGGTTTATCAATCCGTGGGAGGCGTAGGATGAAGATGGTCTCTCTCAAACAACCCTGCAACCAAATAACGAAGAGTCTCTTGTGTCCCCAACACACCCAATACAATGGTAAATTGTATAGGTGCACTAGTTCGACGAAGAGATGGTGATACAAGCGTAATATGGATAGTAGATATAGGTTTTTGTAATCTGAAAATATAAAAACAGCAAGGTAGCAAGTGGTAAAAGTGAGCGAAAACGGTATTGCAATGCTTCGAAACAAGGCCTAGGGTTCATACTTTCACTAGTGCAAGTTCTCTCAACAATGATAACATAATTAGATTATAGAACAATCCCTCAACGTGCAACAAAGAGTCACTCCAAAGTCACTAATAGCGGAGAACAAACGAAGAGATTATTGTAGGGTACGAAACCACCTCAAAGTTATTTTTTCTGATCGATCTATTGGGCTATTCCTATAAGTGTCACAAACAGCCCTAGAGTTCATACTAAAATAACACCTTAAGACACACATCAACCAAAACCCTAATGTCACCTAGATACTCCAATGTCACCACAAGTATCCGTGGGTTTGATTATACGATATGCATCACACAATCTCAGATTCATCTATTCAAACCAACACAAAGAACTTCAAAGAGTGCCCCAAAGTTTCTACCGGAGAGTCAAGACGAAAACGTGTGCCAACCCCTATGCATAAGTTCACAAGGTCACAGAACCCGCAAGTTGATCACCAAAACATACATCAAATGGATCACGTGAATATCCCATTGTCACCACAAATAAACACATGCAAGACATACATCAAGTGTTCTCAAATCCTTAAAGACTCAATCCGATAAGATAACTTCAAAGGGAAAACTCAATCCATTACAAGAAGGTAGAGGGGGAGAAACATCATAAGATCCAACTATAATAGCAAAGCTCGCGGTACATCAAGATCGTGCCAAATCAAGAACACGAGAGAGAGAGATCAAACACATAGCTACTGGTACATACCCTCAGCCCCGAGGGTGAACTACTCCCTCCTCGTCATGGAGACCGCCGGGATGATGAAGATGGCCACCAGTGATGATTTCCTCCTCCGGCAGGGTGCCGGAACAGGGTCCCGATTGGTTTTTGGTGGCTACAGAGGCTTGCGGCGGCGGAACTCCCGATCTAGGTTTTTTTCTGGGGTTTTTGGGATTTATAAGAGGTGTTGGCGTCGGGGACAAGTCAAGGGGCCCACGAGGCGACGACAAGGATGGGGGGCGCGCCCTCCACCCTTGTGGTGGCCTCGGGACTCCTCTCCGATATCTTTTTGTTCCAGTATTTTTCATATTTTCCAAAAATATTCTCCGTAAATTTTCAGGTCAATTGGACTCCGTTTGATATTCCTTTTCTGCGAAGCTCAAAAACAAGGAAAAAACAGAAACTGGCACTGGGCTCTAGGTTAATAGGTTAGTCCAAAAATAATATAAAATAGCATATAAATGCATATAAAACATCCAAGATGGATAATATAATAGCACGGAACAATAAAAAATTATAGATACGTTGGAGACGTATCAAGCATCCCCAAGCTTAATTCCTGCTCGTCCTCGAGTAGGTAAATGATAAAAATAGAATTTTTGATGTGGAATGCTAGCAAGTGCATAAGTTTGATCAATGATAATTTCAATCACTTTTTCTAGCATCATTATAAATCATAAACAGTAGCTCATCTGATAAAACTTCTCATGATCAAGTAGCAAACTATTCACATGTTAAAGCATAGATCATAAACTTTCTTGAAAACTAACAAACTAGGTTCTCAGTCATCAAACAATTGCAATTCATCTTATTTTCAGAAAGGGTCTATGTAAGAGCTTTGATTTAGCAAATCCCACATACTCAACTATCATATAGTCTTCCATGATTGCTACCACTCAAAGCATTTTTTTAGAACAAATAGCATCCATTGAACACAGAGAAAGATAGGGGCTTAATGTTTCGCCTCCCAACTTATTTATCATATAGATAATTGTCAACAATAATAATTCATGATCAAATATATTTGAATGGCCATATATGCTTAGATCTTTCCCCACCACATGATGCTTGCCAACTGAAGAATTGGTTGGAATAAGAAATTGACTCAACAAAAAATAAAAGTAAAAGATAGGCCCTTCGCAGAGGGAAGCAGGGATTTGCAGAGGTGCCAGAGCTCGAAGCTTTTAAAACAGAGATGAAAATAATTTTGAGAGGTATGCTTTCATTGTCAACATAACAACCAAGATTTCCCAATATCTTCCATACTAGATACGTTATAGGCGGTTCCCAAACAAAAAGGTAAAGTTTTTTACTCCCCCTCCACTAACAATCACACTCCACGGCTTGTCCGAAACAACGGGTACCGTCCAACTATCAACAATCCTGGGGGAGTTTTGTTTGCAATTATTTGCGATTTTGTTTTTGATCTTTTGATCATAGGACTGGGCATCCCAATAACCAGTTACTCTCTCGTGAATGATAAGTGAATAAACACTCATCGTGAGAATAACCCACCTAGCATGGAATATACTGACAGCCCCTAGTCGCTACATGAGCGATTCAGGCATACAAAACAGATTATTATTTGAAGGTTTAGAGTTTGGCACATGCAAATTTACTTGGAACGGCAGGTAAATACCGCATATAGGTAGATATGGTGGACACTCATGGAAGAAACTTGGTTCAAGGATTTTGGATGCACAAGCAGTAATCCCGCTTAGTACAGAAATTTTGGCTAGCAAAAGATTCTAAATAGCAAGCACCACATGTTGGAGGATCCATAACAATATAACTTCTATACAAATATACCCAAGCATAACTCATTATGTTGTCTTCCTTGTCCAACTTCAACTAATTTGCTCAGGTTTGAAAATAATTAATGGGGCTCACAATCATAGAAGATGTCCAAGATAGTATATTTATATGTGAAATCTCTCTTCCTTCAATATTCTTTCATGAATTGTTCAAGTGACCAATGCAATGTTTGCTAACCTTCAATAAATTTACCACCTCTACTTCTTATATGTGAAGTCACTACTCCCCATGGGATAAGCATATGAAACATATATAATTTCAGATTTATGATATTCAATTCATTCAACCATTTACTCATAGGATATAAGTGAAGCACGTGAGTAAATGACAAACTACTCCATAAAGATATAAGTGAAGATCAATGAGTAGTTGAATAATTATGTAGCTATATGAATACTCTCTCTCATAAATAAAATTTCAGATCTTAAGTACTTTATTAAAACAGCAAGCAAAACAAAATAAAATGACATTCTAAAAATAGCACACATCGTGTGAAGAAGCAAAAACTTAGGCTCAACCGAAACTGACCGATCATTGTTGAAGAAGAAAGGTGGGATGCCAACCGGGGCATCCCCAAGCCTAGATGCTTGAGACTTCTTGAAATATTAATTAGGGATGCCTTGGGCATCCCCAAGCTTGAACTCTTTTGTCTCCTTAATTCCTCTCATATCATGGTTTCCTAAATCTTAAAGACTTCATCCACACAAAACTCAACAAGAACTCGTGAGAAAAGTTAGTATAAATCAAATGCAAAACCTTATCATTCTCTACTGTGGCAAATCACTAAAATTATTATTTGACATTGCATACTAAATGCCTCTGCATATTTAATACTCCTATCCTCAAATAGAATCATTAAACAAGTAAACATATGCAAACATAACAGCAATCTGTCTAAACAGGACAGTCTGTAAAGAGTGCAATTGTACTCATATTTCCCTAACTCCAAAACTTCTGAAAAATTTCCAAACTGTAGAAAATTTGTTGTTACTCATTGTGTAAAAATTTCAAGATTTTATCATGTTCTTACTTTCCAGAAGAATTCAGACAGAAATAGAAAACTTTCTGTTTTCAAAACAGCAACATATAGACTTGCAAAATAAGCATGGTAAAGGCTACACTTGATATTTCATTGAACTAAAAGATGCAAAACATTACTATAAATAACAGCAAGTAAATACTAATAAAATAAAATGACGCTCCAAGCAAAACACATATCATGTCACGAATAAAAATATAGCTCCAAGTAAGGTTACCGATAATGTTGGAGACGAAAGAGGGGATGCCTTCCGGGGCATCCCCAAGCTTAGTTGCTTGGATCTTCCTTGAATATTATCTTGGGGTGCCTTGGGCATCCCCAAGCTTAGGGTCTTGTCACTACTTATTCTCCTCATATCGATATCTCACCCAAAACTTGAAAACTTCAATCACACAAAACTTAACGGAACTTCGTGAGATGGGTTAGTATGATAAAACAAATCATTCACTTTGGTACTGTCAAGGCAAGATTCAAAATTTTTATCACCCGATACCTACTGTACCCTATCATTTCTACAATTTATATTAAGCAATATAAGCCATAGAAACTAGAAAACAAGCAAACTATGCATCGAAAACAGAATCTGTCAAAAACAGAACAGTCTTTGAAGGACTGAATTGATCTCATACTTATTTTATTCCAAATCTTCTGAAAAATTAGAACAACGTAAAAAATTTGTATATAAATCCTCTGTAAAAAATTCAGAGTTTTTCCATGTTCCAGTGAATTTAAACAATTCTGTTACTGGACGCAAAAGTTTCTGTTTTTGCACAGAATCAAGTCAACTATCAACCACACTATCCCAAAGGCTTTACTTGGCACTTTATTGAAAAAAAGCTATAAAACATGATTACTACAGTAGATTAATCATGTTAACACACAAAAACATTAGGGGTAAATATTGGGTTATCTCCCAGCAAGCGCTTTTCTTTAATGCCTTTTTAGCTAGGCATGATGATTTCAATGATGCTCACATAAAAGATAAGAATTGAAACACAAAGAGAGCATCATGAAGAATATGACTAGCACATTTAAGTCTAACTCACTTCCTATGCCTAGGGATTTTGTGAGAAAACAACTTATGGGAACAAGAATCAACTAGCATAGGAAGGTAAAACAAGCATAAGTTCAAAACTTTCAACACATAGAGAGGAAACTTGATATTTTTGCAATACCTACAAGCATATGTTCCTCCCTCATAATAATTTTCAGTAGCATCATGAATGAATTCAACAATATAACTATCACATAAAGCATTCTTTTCATGATCCACAAGCATAGAAAATTTATTACTCTCCGCATAAGCAAATTTATTGTCATGAATAGTAGTGGGAGCAAACTCAACAAAATAACTATCATGTGAGGCATAATCCAATTGAAAATTAAAATCATGATGACAAGTTTCATGGTTATCATTTTTCTTTATAGCATACATGTCATCACAATAATCATCATAGATAGCAACTTTGTTCTCATAATCAATTGGAACCTCTTCCGAAATAGTGGATTCATCACTAAATAAAGTCATGACCTCTCCAAATCCACTTTTATCATTATCACAATAAGATTCAACACCCTCCAAAATAGTGGGATCATTACTTCCTAAAGTTGACACTCTTCCAAACCCACTTTCATCAATATAATCATCATAAATAGGAGGCATGGTATCATCATAATAAATATTCTCATCAAAACTTGGGGGACTAAAAATATCATCTTCATCAAAGATAGCATCCCCAAGCTTGTAGCTTTGCATATCATTAGCGTCATGGATATTCAAGGAATTCATACTAACAACATTGCAATCATGCTCATCATACAAAGATTTAGTGCCAAACATTTTATAGACTTCTTCTTCTAGCACTTGAGCACAATTTTCCTTTCCATCATTTTCACGAAAGACATTAAAAAGATGAAGCATATGAGGCAACCTCAATTCCATTTTTTTATAGTTTTCTTTTATAGACCAAACTAGTGATAAAACAAGAAACTAAAAGATTCAATTGCAAGATCTAAAGATATACCTTCAAGCACTAACATCCCCGGCAACGGCGCCAGAAAAGAGCTTGATGTCTACTACGCAACCTTTCTCCTTGTAGACGTTGTTGGGCCTCCAAGTGCAGAGTTTTGTAGGACAGTAGCAAATTTCCCTCAAGTGGATGACCTAAGGTTTATCAATCCATGGGAGGCGTAGGATGAAGATGGTCTCTCTTAAACAACCCTGCAACCAAATAACAAAGAGTCTCTTGTGTCCCCAACACACCCAATACAATGGTAAATTGTATAGGTGCACTAGTTCGGCGAAGAGATGGTGATACAAGCGTAATATGGATAGTAGATATAGGTTTTTGTAATCTGAAAATATAAAAACAGCAAGGTAGCAAGTGGTAAAAGTGAGCGAAAACGGTATTGCAATGCTTCGAAACAAGGCCTAGGGTTCATACTTTCACTAGTGCAAGTTCTCTCAACAATGATAACATAATTAGATCATAGAACAATCCCTCAACGTGCAACAAAGAGTCACTCCAAAGTCACTAATAGCGGAGAACAAACGAAGAGATTATTGTAGGGTACGAAACCACCTCAAAGTTATTTTTTCTGATCGATCTATTGGGCTATTCCTATAAGTGTCACAAACAGCCCTAGAGTTCGTACTAAAATAACACCTTAAGACACACATCAACCAAAACCCTAATGTCACCTAGATACTCCAATGTCACCACAAGTATCCGTGGGTTTGATTATACGATATGCATCGCACAATCTCAGATTCATCTATTCAAACCAACACAAAGAACTTCAAAGAGTGCCCCAAAGTTTCTACCGGAGAGTCAAGACGAAAACTTGTGCCAACCCCTATGCATAAGTTCACAAGGTCACAGAACCCACAAGTTGATCACCAAAACATACATCAAATGGATCACGTGAATATCCCATTGTCACCACAGATAAACACATGCAAGACATACATCAAGTGTTCTCAAATCCTTAAAGACTCAATCCGATAAGATAACTTCAAAGGGAAAACTCAATCCATTACAAGAAGGTAGAGGGGGAGAAACATCATAAGATCCAACTATAATAGCAAAGCTCACGGTACATCAAGATCGTGCCAAATCAAGAACACGAGAGAGAGAGAGAGATCAAACACATAGCTACTGGTACATACCCTTAGCCCCGAGGGTGAACTACTCCCTCCTCATCATGGAGACCGCCGGGATGATGAAGATGGCCATCGGTGATGATTTCCCCCTCCGGCAGGGTGCCGGAACAGGGTCCCGATTGGTTTTTGGTGGCTACAGAGGCTTGCGGCGGCGGAACTCCCGATCTAGGTTTTGTTCTGGGGTTTTTGGGATTTATAAGAGGTGTTGGAGTCGGGGACAAGTCAAGGGGGCCCACGAGGCGACGACAAGGATGGGGGGCACGCCCTCCACCCTTGTTGTGGCCTCGGGACTCCTCTCCGATATCTTTTTGTTCCAGTATTTTTCATATTTTCCAAAAATATTCTCCATAAATTTTCAGGTCAATTGGACTCCGTTTGATATTCCTTTTCTGCGAAGCTCAAAAACAAGGAAAAAACAGAAACTGGCACTGGGCTCTAGGTTAATAGATTAGTCCAAAAATAATATAAAATAGCATATAAATGCATATAAAACATCCAAGATGGATAATATAATAGCATGGAACAATCAAAAATTATAGATACGTTGGAGACGTATCACATAATCATAAAATGCGGCAATTGCTAACATGATTCTGACAGACTTAAGCATCGCTACGGGTGAGAAAGTCTCGTTGTGGTCAACCCCTTGAACTTGTCGAAAACCTTTTGCGACAAGTTGAGCTTTGTAGACAGTGATATTACCATCAGCGTCCATCTTCTTCTTGAAGATCCATTTATTCTCAATGGCTTGCCGATCACCCGGCAAGTCCACCAAAGTCCACACTTTGTTCTCATACATGGATCCTATCTAAGATTTCCTGGCCTCAAGCCATTTGTCGGAATCTGGGCTCATCATAGCTTCTTCATAGTTCATAGGTTTGTCGTTCTCTAACAACATGACTTCTAGGACAGGATTACCGTACCACTCTGGTGCGGTACGTGTTCTGGTCGACCTACAAGGTTCAGTAGTAACTTGATCTGAAGTTTCATGATCATCATCATTAGCTTCTTCTCTAGTTGGTGTAGGCATCACATGAACGGTTTTCTCTTATGTGCTACTTTTCAATTCGAGAGAAGGTACAATTACCTCATCAAGTTCTACTTTCCCCCCACTCACTTCTTTCGAGAGAAACTCCTTCTCTAGAAATGACCCATTCTTAGCAACAAAGATCTTGCCTTCGGATCTATGGTAGAAGGTATACCCAATAGTTTCTTTAGGGTATCCTATGAAGACGCACTTCTCCGCTTTGGGTTCGAGCTTGTCAGGCTGAAGCCTTTTGACATAAGCGTCGCATCCTGAAACTTTAAGAAACGACAGCTTAGGTTTCTTGCCATACCATAGTTCATACGGTGATTTCTCAACGAATTTAGATGGTGCCCTATTTAACGTGAATGCGGTTGTCTCTAATGCATAACCCCAAAATGATAAAGGCAAATCGGTAAGAGACATCATAGAACGCACCATATCTAATAAAGTACGGTTACGATGTTCGGACACACCATTACGCTGTGGTGTTCCAGGTGGCGTGAGTTGTGAAACAATTCCACATGAGCTCCTCTTATTAGAAATTATAATTACGGGCCGCCCCTTTTGAGTGAGAGCGCTCCCTCCCCCTCCTCCTCCTCCCCGCCATGCGCTACTCCGGCGCCGGTGTCCACCTTCCCGCCGCCTACCGCTCCGGCTACGGCGGCCACCCTCCCGCCGCCTACCGCTCCGGCAATGGCGGCCACCTTCCCGCCGCCTGCCGCTCCGGTAACGGCGGCTACCCGTCCTCGGCGCTAGTTCTTGCTCCGTCGAGGTCGCCAGATCTGCGTGTCATGGCGGCCAGTCCGCGTTCCGTTTCCTCCTCGTGCCATGGGGAGCGCCCCGTGGTCTCCGGCCTCGGCCTCTCGTCGGCGTCTGAGCGCTCGGCTGCAGTGGAGGCCCCTGCGGGGGCGACGGTGGAGGCCCTCTTGGCAGCGTCTTCTCGGCGCATCATGCCGTGGCAGGAGGCCCCGGTCTCGAAGCGTACCCTCTGGAAGCATCGCAGGGAGGCCGGGCAGCCGGAGGTGGCCCCGCGCCGTGCCTCGCCGGGCCGCAAAGAGGTCTCGTCGGAGATGAGGGATCAGTGTTTCAAGTGTCTGGAGAAAGGTCACTTTTTGAAGGATTGCACAAACAAGGTTGTTTGTCTCCGCTGCGGTTTGCCCGGTCATGTTGCCAGCCAGTGCAAGCGTCCGCGTAGTCCATCACCGGTGGAGGAGCTCCGGCGTGAGGCCGCGGCCAAGGTCGCTAGAAGGTCGGCGGCCCCGGAGGGTGGTGATGGTCAGGGGTCGTCCTGGTTCGGCGCGCAGGCGTCTGCCAGGCCGTCTCCCCTGCCATCGGCGGGCGCGGCTCCGCCGGCGGACTGGCCTCGTCTGGCGCCCCCACGCTTACTGGTTGAGGAGGATCTGGCTATGGCGCCTGCTGATCTATGCGTGGTCAGGAGATCACGGGTGGTGGCACACCTTGAGGATAGGCTGCAGCATGCCATGGTTGTGTATGTGGGCGGGGATTGGTCGGAGCTTTCGCCGGAGCTGGTTTTGCTTGCGTTGCGGGACAAGTTGGGAATCACTGCAGACAGAGTCTCGGTTCACAGGTTTCGCCCGGAGGATTTCCTCGTGGTGTTCGCTAGGAAGGAGGACCGCATCAGAGTAGGGCTGCATCCGGTGATCGAGTTCGAGGGGAAGCGGCTCGCGTTCCGGCATTGGATCAGGCAGAATCAGGCAGTGTTCGCGGTGCTTCGGACCAGGGTTTGCTTAGAGCTAGAAGGCATCCCCCTGCACGCCTGGGAGCTGGAGGTGGTCGAGTGCCTGCTGGGTGGGTCTTGCTTCATTGAATCTGTGGCGCCGGAGACCTCATCGTTGTCGGACTTGGCATCTTTCAAGCTGCTAGCTTGGACGGCGGACCCCAAGTCGATCCCCACCCATAGGTGGCTGGCGGTGCCAGAGCCGGAGGAGCAGAGGGATGCGTTTCAGCCCAAGACGCTGCAGTACAAGGTGTTGATTCACCTCGACACGGTCACTACCTATCCGGACGGGGAGGAGCCATGGTTTCTGGGTGGTGGTTCATCGGGAAGTGGCCAGAGTGGCCTGTCGGACTCGGACAACGACATGGGCGGCGATGCTTCGACTCATCGCTGTGTCAGGCAGTTTGGGGTCCACGATGCTTGAGGGGACAATGCGGGCAGCGGGGCTGTTGCTCCGGCTGGTCGGAACTACGCCGGAGCAGTGCTCGGTGTCCAGGAGCTGGAGGATTGGAGGATTCCACCCATGGCGCCCGTTCGTCAGGTGGGGCGGGGAAGAGGGCCCACCACGGTCCAGGATAGGCTGACGAGGCGTCAATCCGCTTTTGACCGCCTGGGTGGGGCCTTTGGTCAGGAGGGGGAGACCGCTTTGCCCCCGCAGAATAATTCAAATGCTCAAAGCGCCAATGTGAGGGAGATGCTGCATCAGGAGCCGAGGACGGGGCAGGTGGAGTCCAATCTGGAGCCATTGCAGGTCGAGACAAACCAGGTTGTGATTGGGCAGGGGAGTGTGCCAGATCAGGTGGGCCCCGTGGTGGCTTCTGCGCCTGTGGTGGTTGCGGAGCCCGAGGCTGTGCTGCCTGTCCACAGGCCAGGCGCGGATGAGATGGGCGTGGGGCCTGGGCAGAGGGAGATTCGGTCTGTGGCTGTGGCCATCGATGCGGCGGCACTACCATTGGTCGCGGCTCAGGATAGTTACGAGCAGGAGGCGGGACCGGCCACAGGGGATCTGGTTCATGTGACCGCGGTGGTGGAGTTGGCTGCATCAGAGTTGGTGGGTAGGGACATGGCGCATCCCGAGACTCAGGCGATGGTGACTAACTTGGGGGCACCGGAGCGGGCAATCATTGAGGAAGATTCCCCGGCATGTGAGGAGGCGCGCGTACAAGTGGCGTGCCCGGATTCGCTGGTTCCGGTTCCAGCCATGCAGGACGTTGCATTGGCCATGCAAACCCGGGTTCCGCTTGGTATCGACGGCATGACACCACAGGAGTCGATTGCATTTGGGAAACTTAAGTGGTTCTGCAATGCCCTTGTGAAGAAGTTGGCGCCACCACTCCTCTTGGAGGTGCAATCGACACTATGGCCAGAGGCTGAGCCATACACTCCGCATAGAGCGACGAGAAGTGCTAAGCGGGCTCCGGCTTCCAAGAACAAGGTGACACAGGCGGAGAACGTGCTCATGCGGGCACTGGGCATTGTTCCGGAAGATTTGGAGGGCAATGATGATCACATTGCGGAGTTGGCAGAGATTTTTGAGTGACCTTTAAGGGAGCAGCACATCCGGGTGATTGCGGCACTGTTCAGGAAGGAGGTGCCCCCGTTTCAGGCTATGAGCTCCGGCACGACTGTCGTGGTTGGGGCGTCTTGATGGCCCCACGAGTGGGTGTTTGGAGACGGGTGGATCCACTTGTTTCGATGGATTGGAACCCACATGTGCTATGTTGGAACGTGAGGGGGCTCAACAACATGTCCAAGAGGAACGCGGTGAGGAACTTCATTAGCAAAGCGAAGGTCAATTTGGTGTGTCTTCAAGAGACAAAACTAGATGTAATTGACACTTATGTGGTTATGCAATGCATAGGGCCATCCTTTGATGGTTTTGCCTACTTGCCGGCTACGGACATTAGGGGTGGTATTCTTGTGGGTTGGGATACATCCATTTTGGAGATCAATAATCTTAGCATGGTGAAAGTGCAACTATCCCTGGGTGGTTTTGGTAATTCCTAACAACATATAGTTCATTGAACTAATGCTATTTCAAGAGGATTATTTCAGGAAGTTCAATGATTGGCATGGCATGGACTAGGAATGTGGACCCCTCAAAATGCTAAGGACACATATTGGCTAAAGCTCAAGACTCTACATTTTCATTTTAGTGATCCAAGATCACATTGAGTCCATAGGAAAAGCCAATACTATTAAAAGGGGATGAGGTGTTGCTTAATGGCTTGCTTGCTCAAAATGCTTAGTGATATGCTCTAAAAGCCCTCAACCACTTTCTCATATCCACATATGTCCCAAACCAAAAGTCAAACTCGGCCCCACCGATTTGATCTATCCGGCGCCACCGAGTTCATTTGACATAGCCACTGCCAGAAACCCTAGTCAGTTCGGTCTCACCGATAGGGATCTCGGTCTCACTGAGATGGGATTGCAAACTCTCTGTTTCCCTTCGTAACATTTCAGTCTAACCGAGATGAGCGATCGGTCCCACCGAGTTCGCAATGCAAACTCTCTGTTTCCCTTTCGTAACATTTCGATCTCACCGAAATGAGCGAATCGGTCCCACCGAGTTTGCCTGACCAACTCTCTGTTTGCCTATTACAGAAATCGGTCCTACCGAGTTTATGTGATCGGTCTCACCGAGATTACGTTATGCCCTAACCCTAATGAAATCGGTCCCACCGAGTTGACGTGTCAGTCCCACCGAAAATCCTAACATTCACATTTTGAACTAAATCGGTCTGACCGAGATTTATGATTCGGTCCCACCGAGTTTGGTAAATTGTGTGTAACGGTTAGATTTTGTGTGGAGGCTATATATACCCCTCCACCCCCTCTTCATTCGTGGAGAGAGCCATCAGAATGTGCCTACACTTCCAGTATACATTTTCTGAGAGAGAACCACCTACTCATGTGTTGAGACCAAGATATTCCATTCCAACCATATGAATCTTGATCTCTAGCCTTCCCCAAGCTGCTTTCCACTCAAATCATCTTTCCACCAAATCCAAATCCGTGAGAGAGAGTTGAGTGTTGGGGAGACTATCATTTGAAGCACAAGAGCAAGGAGTTCATCATCAACACACCATCTATTACCTTTTGGAGAGTGGTGTCTCCTAGATTGGTTAGGTGTCACTTGGGAGCCTCCGTCAAGATTGTGGAGTTGAACCAAGGAGTTTGTAAGGGCAAGGAGATCGCCTACTTCGTGAAGATCTACCCGAGTGAGGCAAGTCCTTCGTGGGCGATGGCCATGGTGGGATAGACAAGGTTGCTTCTTCGTGGACCCTTCATGGGTGGAGCCCTCCGTGGACTCGCACAACCGTTACCCTTCGTGGGTTGAAGTCTCCATCAATGTGGATGTACGATAGCACCACCTATCGGAACCACGCCAAAAATCTCCGTGTCTACATTGCGTTTGCTCCCTCCAAACTCCTCCCTTTACCTTCATATGCAAATGTTTTACATTCCGCTGCTATACTCTTAGACTTGCATGTGTAGGTTGATTGCTTGACTTGTGCCAAGTTGCTAAAATCTGCCAAGACTTAAAATTGGGAAAAGGCTAGGTTTTTATTTGGTCAAGTAGTCTAATCCCCCCTCTAGACATACTTTCGATCCTACACATGGACACCTACTCCCTCACAGGACAGGTGCATAATAAGGATGGGTGGGAATGGTGGCTAACGGTGGTCTACGGACCTCAAGGTGACAAGCTTAAGACGCAATTCTTGTTGGAGCTCCAGCTTAGAAGGGATTTGTGCCCGGGGCCGTGGATGGTGCTTGGGGACTTCAACATGATCTTAAGCGCCAATGAGAAAAACAATGTGAATCTAAACAGAACCATGATGAGGAGGTTTAGGACGTTTGTGGATAACAGCGAGCTCAAGGAGCTTTACATGCATGGTAGACATTTTACTTGGTCGAATGAGCGGGAGTAGGTGGTGATGACCAAGATCGATAGGGTCCTCGTGTCGGTGGAGTGGGAGTTGAATTTTCCGGATGTTCTACTTCAAGCCCTGTCCTCCAACATATCGGATCATGCACCGCTTCACCTATCCACTTCAGCTCCTTTTTGTGCTAAGAGAAGGTTCAGGTTTGAGCTATTTTGGACCCGGCTGGATGGTTTTGAGCAGGCCGTAAAGGATGCTTGGGTGTGTGACGAAGCAATTGTGGATCCTTTCAAGAGGCTTGACGCGTTGCTCAGGAACACTGCTGCGTCTTTGCAAGCTTGGGGGCAGAGGAAGACCGGAAATATTAAGGTCCAGATGGCGATCGCTAACTATGTCATCCTTCGGCTGGATAGAGCCATGGAGGCCCGTGCGCTGACTATGGGAGAAAGGTGGTTACGGAGCTTGCTTAAAAGGGTGCTGCTGGGATTGGCCTCCCTACAGCATACGATCAAGAGGCAACGGTCGCGACTCCGGTGGATTAGGGAAGGAGATGCCAATACAAAGCTGTTTCAAGCCGTGGCAAATGGCAGGAGGTCCAAGAATTTTATTACACACTTGAGGCATAATGGTGAGCTGATCACGGATCAAGATAGGAAGGAAGAGCTCTTTACGGAGGCGTATGAATATCTGCTGGGATGTACTTCGACGCGGGTGGTTGAGGTGGACCTAGATTTCTTAGATATGGAGGAGCACGAACTCTCGGAACTTGACGCCATTTTTACGGAGGAAGAAGTGTGGAACACCATCAAGGAGATGTCGCCGGATAGGGCTCCGGGGCCGGACGGGTTCATCAACGCCTTCTATCAAAAGGCTTGGAATATCATCAAGCAGGATGTTATGGCCATGTTCCTAAAGCTATATGTTGGTGATGGACGTGGGTTTGGCAGGCTTAACCGGGCACACATTGTGCTCATTCCTAAAAAGCCAGATGCCGAGGAAGTAGGCGACTTCTGACCGATTAGTCTAACTCACAGTGCGGCCAAGATCTTTGCCAAGATGTTAGCTAACCGAGCCCGACGGAGGATGAAGGAGATTGTGACGGTCAACCAATCGGCCTTCATTTGTGGGAGGCATTTACATGACAACTTCTTATTGGTGAGGCAAGTTGCTAGGAAGATCCATGCAAGGAAAGAAGCGGGTGTTTTTCTGAAGTTGGACATCTCACGTGCGTTTGACTCGCTCGCTTGGCCGTTCCTTTTCGAGGTGATGAGAAGCAAGGGCTTTGGACATAAATGGTGTGCTTGGATCGCCATACTTCTCAGGACAGCTAGTACCAAAGTGATAGTGAATGGTGTGCCCGGGAGAAGCTTCGTTCATGTCAAGGGTCTGAGGCAGGGTGACCCCGTCTCACCTTTGTTGTTCGTGATTGCTATGGATGTGCTCTCTAAGATCATGATCAAAGCCGCTAGTATGGGAGTGATCAGTACTTTTACTGTCATTGCAGCACACCAATCGGTTTCGATATATGCGGATGATGTGGCCTTATTTGTCAAACCAACGGAGCCGGATCTCACTTTCATCACATCAGTCCTTCAGGTGTTTGGTGATGCATCAGGACTAAGGGTGAACTACAATAAATCGCTGGCTATCATGATCCATGGGTGTGAAGCTGACAAGATCCGGGTGGAGTCCACTCTAAACTGCCGCCTGGAAAACTTTCCATGCAAATACCTCGGTCTGCAGTTGGTGATACGGTAGCTCACTAGAGCGGAATGGCAGCCCATGTTGGACCAAGCCAAGAGCTTTACCCCGGCATGGCAGAGGGGTCTCTTGCATCGACCGGGTAGGCTGGTGCTTGTGAAATCGGTGATTGCGGCCAAGCCAATTCACCATTTCATGATCGAAGATGCTCCGCTTTGGGTGTTCGAAGAAATTGATCAATGGATGCGTGATTTCTTTTGGGCGGGCAAAAATAAGGCGAATGGAGGTCAATGCTTGGTTGCTTGGAACCTGGTTTGTAAGCCAACTTGGCTTGGTGGTCTAGGGGTGCGTGATCTATGGCTCCAAGGTTTGGCTCTGAGAGTTCATTGGGAGTGGCTACGGCGGACTGACCCGGGGAGGCCGTGGCAAGGATTATCGATGGCCGTGGACCGGGAAGCTCGAGCGGTGTTTGATAGCCTTGTTCGCATAGAAGTTGGGAGAGGCAACAAGGTTTTGTTCTGGAGGGATAGATGGATACATGGTTTCTCCATAAAGGACATAGCGCCTTTCATTCACGCTCAAGTGGACACGCGAACTGTAAACAAAAGGACGGTTCAGGAGGGGTTGGACAGTGGTAGGTGGCTGTTGGACTTGAATGGTGAGCTGAACTTTGGGGGTCACCTGCAACTCTTGCACCTTAACTTGGCCATCAGCACGGTCATTCGTGATCCATCTAGTGAGGACTCTTTCTCGTGGCCGGTGGACCCGTCCGGTTGCTACACAGCTCGGTCCACCTATCACATATTGTGCCTCGGAGCGGAGAGGGTGCCATATGCCTCTTCAATTTGGAAAAGTTGGGCTCTTCTCAAGTGTAAACTATTTGCATGGCTGGCGGTGCAACATCGGATTTGGACGTCGGATAGGAGAGTGAGGCATGGTCTGCAGGAGCTGCCTTCGGCTTGCTACACTTGTCTCCAAGAGGAGGATAATGCGGAACACATCTTGGTGCAGTGCGTGTATGCTAGGGAAGTGTGGCACAATATTTGGACCGTGTTGGGTTTGCAGGGCCGCATTCCGAAGGCTCAGGATCGCTTGTTGGATTGGTGGCTGGAGGGTCGGCGAAACTTTAGGTGTGGTGGGAAACGTGGCTTTGACACCCTTGTCATCGTCACAATCTGGGCCCTCTGGAAGCAACGCAACGCGAGAGTTTTCAACAGGACGAACCAACAATTACACGCACCTGGCCTGGCCATTGCCATTTTGGCGGAGTTAAAGGAGTGGAAGGCGGAAGGACTAGGTGGAGGAGGTTTTAGCATGTTTTGTGAGAATGTAGGCCTAGTCTAATGTGTGGGTGTTAAGGGTGTGTGCCTAAGATGGAGGCTTGTTTTATCTTATGGCTTCTTGTACATTGTCTTTTCTCTCTTCTATAAAGATAAGGTACGCCTTTGGCGTACTCTAAAAAAAAATAATTCCACATTGTTTTAAATGAAGGCCAAACTCCTAACTCAGATATTCACCTCCGTGATCAGATCGTAGAAATTTTATTTTCTTGTTAAGATGATTCTCCACTTCACTCTGAAATTCTTTGAACTTTTCAAATATTTCAGACTTGTGTTTCATCAAGTAGATATATCCATACCTACTCAAATCATCTGTGAAGGTCAGAAAATAATGATACCCGCCGCGTGCTTCAACACTTATCGGACCGCATACATCGGTATGTATTATTTCCAATAAGTCATTAGCTCGCTCTATTGTTCCGGAGAACGGAGTTTTAGTCATCTTACCCATGAGGCATGGTTCGCAAGTATCAAATGATTCATAATCAATTTATTTCAAAAGTCCATCCACATGGAGTTTCTTCATGCGCTTTACACCAATATGACCTAAACGGTAGTGCCACAAGTATGTTGCACTATCATTATCAACTTTGCATCTTTTGGCATCAATATTATGAATATGTGTATCAGTACGATCGAGATTCAACAAGAATAGACCATTCACTAAGGGTGCATGACCATAAAAGATGTTACTCATATAAATAGAACAACCATTATTCTCTGACTTAAATGAATAACCGTCTCACAATAAACAAGATCCAAATATAATGTTCATGCTCAACGCTGGCACCAAATAACAATTATTGAGGTCTAAAACTAATCCGGAAGGTAGATGTAGAGGTAGCGTGCCGACGGCAATCACATCAACCTTGGAACCATTTCCGACAGGCATAGTCACCTCGTCCTTAGCCAATCTTCGTTTATTCCGCAGCTCCTGTTTTGAATTACAAATATGAGCAACCGAACCAGTATCAAATACCCAGGCGCTACTACGAGCATTAGTAAGGAACACATCAATAACATGTATATCAAATATACCTTTGTTCACTTTGCCATCCTTCTTATCTGCCAAGTACTTGGGGCAGTTCCGCTTCCAGTGACCATTCCCTTTGCAGTAGAAGCACTCAGTTAAAGGCTTGGGTCCAGCTTTGGGCTTCTTCACGGCAGCGGCAACTTGCTTGCTAGTCTTCTTGAAGTTCCCTTTCTTTCCCTTGCCCTTTTTCTTAAAACTGGTGGTCTTGTTCACCATCAACACTTGATGCTCTTTCTTGATTTCTACCTCCGCCGATTTCAGCATCGCGAAGTGCTCGTGAATCGTTTTCGTCACCCCTTGCATATTATAGTTCATCACGAAGCCTTTGTAGCTTGGTGGCAGTGACTGAAGAACTCTGTCAATAACACTCTCAACTGGAAGATCAATTCCCAGCTGAGTCAAGTGGTTGTGGTACCCAGACATTCTGAGTATGTATTCAATGACAGAACTGTTCTCCTCCATCTTACAACTGGAAGAAACGCTTTTGAAGTCCTGGTTCCAAGCCGTAAAGCATGGCACACTGAACTATCGAGTAGTCATCAGATCAAGCCTGCCAGATGTTCATAACGTCTGCATTAGCTCCTGCAGCAGGTCTGTCACCTAGCGGTGCATCAAGGACATAATTCTTCTGTGTATAATCCTCAAGTTACGGACCCAGTCCGTGTAGTTGCTACCATCATCTTTCAACTCAGCTTTATCTAGGAACACATTAAAATTCAACAGAATGGTAGCACGGGCCATTGCTCTATAACATAGATTTTCAAAAACTATTAGGACTAAGTTCATGATAAATTTTAGTTCAAATAATCAAATTACTAATGAACTCCCACTTAAATCAACATCCCTCAAGTTGTCTAAGTGATACATGATCCAAATCAACTAACCCATGTCCGATCATCACGTGAGATGTGGTAGTCTTCAATGGTGAACATCTCCATGTTGATCATATCTACTATATGACTCATGTTCGACCTTTCGGTCTCCAGTGTTCCGAGACCATGTCTGTACATGCTAGGCTCATAAAGTTTAACCCAAGTATTCTGCATGTGCAAAAACTGGCTTACACCCGTTGTATATGGACGTAGAATCTATCACACCTGATCATCACGAGGTGCTTCGAAACGACGAACTTTAGCAACGGTGCATACTCGGGGAGAACACTTTTATCTTGAAATTAAGTGAAGAGATCATCTTATAATGCTACCGTCGTTCTAAGCAAAATAAGATGCATAAAGAATAAACATCACATGCAATCAAAATATGTGACATGATATGGCCATCATCGTGTGCTTTTGATCTCCATCTCCAAAGCAACAACATGATCTCCATCATCACCGGCACGACACCTTGATCTCCATAATTGCGTCGGGGTCGTCTCGCCAACTATTGCTTCTACAACTATTGCTAATGCATAGCGATAAAGTAAAGCAAGTACATGGCGCTAATTGATTGACACGCAGATCATACAATAATTAAATGCAGCCCTAAGGCTCCTGCCGGTTGTCGTACTCATCGACATGCAAGTCGTGAACTTACTACAAAACATGATCATCTCATACATCAACATATATCATATCACGTCTCGACCATATCACATCACAATATGCCTTGCAAAAACAAGTTAGACGTCCTCTACTTTGTTGTTGCAAGTTTTACGTGGCTGCTATGGGCAACTAGCAAGAACCGTTCTTACCTACGCAAAACCACAACGGTGATTATCAAGTTGCTATTTAAGCTTCTGCAAGGACCGCCATAGTCAAATTAGATTCAACTAAAGTGAGAGAAACAGACACCCGCCAACCACCTTTATGCAAAACAAGTTGCATGTTAGTCGGTGGAATCGGTCTCATGTACGTGGACATGTAAGGTTGGTTCGAGCTGCTTCATCCCACAATACCGCCGAATCAAAATAAGACATAGGTAGTAAGCAATATGAACATCACCGCCCACAACTCCTTTGTGTTCTACTCGTGCATGTCATCTACGCATAGACCTGGCTCATGATGGCACTGTTGGGGAACGTTGCATGGAAAATATAAAAATTCTACGCACACACAAGATCTATCCATGAAGATGCATAGCTACAAGAGGGGGAGAGCATCTACATACCCTTGTAGATCGCTAAGCGGAAGCGTTTATCAATGTGGTTGATGTAGTCGTAGAACTTCACAATCCGTTTCGATCAAGCACCGAACGCACGACACCTCCATGTTCAGCACACGTTTAGCTCGATGACGTCCTCACCTTCTCGATCCAGCAAGAGAGGCGAAGTAGTAGATGAGTTCTGGCAGCACGATGACATGATGACGGTGGTGGTGAAACTATTTCCGCAGGGCTTCGCCAAGCACAACGGATTAGAGCAGAGGACGAACTAGAGGGAGAGGGGGCGTCGGCACATGCCTTGGGATTCATGGTGTGTGGCGCCCCCTCCCCTCCTCTCATATATATAGGTGGAGGAGGGAGAGGAGGCAGCCCTAGGCGCCCCCCACTTTCCTTCGTTTAGGCGCGGAGGAGAAGGCGGGAGGGGGGCCAGCGGCTGCCCTGCCTCAGGCGCGCCCCCTTCCATATTTGGTGCATGGGAGGAAGGAAAGGGGGGCCGGCTGCCCTAGGGCGCTCCCTCCTTCCTTCTGGCGCGCGGGCAGGGGAGGTGGGGCGCGCTCGGCCCCTTGTGGGCTCGTGTGCCTCCCTCCTTGGCCCATGAGGCCCACCAAGTAGGTATAACCTACTAATGTCGCTTGAAACTACGTCGGTATTTCCCCAAAGAGGAAGGGATGATGCAGTACAGCTATGGTAGGTATTTCCCTCAGTTATGAAACCAAGGTATCAATCCAGTAGGAGAACCAAGCAACACTATGTAAATGGTACCTGCACACAAAGAACAAATACTTGCAACTCAACGCATAAGAGGGATTGTCAATCTCTCCTAGGTAATGGCACCAGAAATTGGCAAGTTAACGGGAAAATATTTGTGATAGATTGGATAAATAGCTCTCGATAAAACATGAAATAAAATAAGTAACAAAAAAGTGCAATAATGTATTTTTGGGTTTCTGGAATAATAGATCTGAAAATAAAAGCGAATAAAAATAGATCTCAAAGCAAATATGATAAAGAATAGACCCGGGGGCCGTAGATTTCACTAGTGGCTTCTCTCGAGAAATAGCACACGGTGGATAAACAAATTACTGTTGGGCAATTGATAGAAGATCGAATAATTATGACGATATCCAAGGCAATGATCAATATATAGGCATCACGTCCAAGATTAGTAGACCTACTCCAGCCTGCATCTACTACTATTACTCCACACATCGACCGCTATCCAGCATGCATCTAGTGTATTAAGTTCATGGAGAAATGAAGTAATGCAATAAGAATGATGACATGATGTAGACAAGATCTATTAATGTAGGAATAGCCCCCATCTTGTTATCCATAATAGCAATGATACATGCGTGTCTTGCTGCCCCTTCTGTCACTGGGAAAGAACACCGCAAGATCGAACACATCACAAAGCACCTCTTCCCATGGCAAGAAAAATCGATCTAGTTAGCCTAACTAAACCAAAGATTCGAAGAAGAAATACGAGGCTATAAATAATCATGCATATAAGAGATCAAAATAAGACTCAAATAATATTCATGGATATAGATCTGATCATAAACTCAAAGTTCATCCGATCCCAATAAACACACCGCAAAAAGAGAGTTACATCAAATAGATCTCCAAGAGACCATTGTATTGAGAATAAAAAGAGAGAGAGGAAGCCATCTAGCTACTGCCTACGGACCCTTACTTCTATGGTGGACTACTCACGCGTCATCGGAGAGGCATCAATGAGGATGATGAACCCCTCCGTGATGGTGTCTAGATTGGATCTCGTGGTTCTTGAACTTGCGGCGGCTGGAATTGTGTTTCGTCGACTCCCCTAGGGTTTCTAGAATATTTGGGAATTTATAGGGCGAAGAGGCAGTGCAGGGGGGCTCTGAGGTGGGCACAACCCACCTGGGCGCGCCTGGGCCTCCTGGCGCACCCAGGTGTCTTGTGCTCACCTCGGGCCTCCCCTCTGGTACTTCTTTGGCCCACTGGGTGTCTTCTGGTCCAGAAAAAATCTCCAAAAAGTTTTGCTGCATTTGGACTCCGTTTGGTACTGATATTCTGCGAAGTAAAAAACAAGCAAAAAAGCAGCAACTGGCACTGGGCACTATGTCAATAGGTTAGTCCCAAAAAATGATATAGAGTTGCTATAAAATGATTGTAAAACATCCAAGAATGATAATATAACAGCATGGAACAAGCAAAAATTATAGATATGTTGGAGACGTATCAGCATCCCCAAGCTTAATTCCTACTCGTCCTCGAGTAGGTAAATGATAAAAACAGAATTTTTCGTGTGGAATGCTGCCTAACATGTTCATCACATATTCTTTTCTTTTGTAGCATGGACATTTGGACTTTTATATGGTTCAAAGCAATAGTCTAGTTTTGACATGAAGATTTCAATACTCAAGCATATCAACAAGCAACCATGTCTTTCAAAATATCAACACTAAAGAAAGTTATCCCTAGCCCATCATGCTCAATCATTGATCCATTCATGAAACACACTCGCATATTAGCTACATCCAATGCTCAAGCATGATCATAGTGCTTTCTAGTTGGTGCTTTATAAGAGAAGATGGAGACTCAAATAAAAATTAAAATTGCATAAAGTAAATAGATAGGCCCTTCACAGAGGGAAGTAGGGATTTGTAGAGGTGCCAGAGCTCAAAGCTTAAATTGAGAGATAATTTTTTTGAGAGGCATACTTTTCCCGTCAACGAAAACGACCGAGTAATTCCCAACACTTTCCATGCTAGATATATCATAGGCGGTTCCCAAACATAAAATAAAGTTTATTCCTTTTTCCACCATACTTTCACACTCCACGGCTAGCCGTATCCACGGGTACCGTCCATACCAACACTTTCCAAGGAATTTATTATTTGACAACATAAAGTAATTTTTTTTTCATTTCAGGACTGGGCATCCCTATTACTGCCGCACTCTCGTGCAATGACAAGTGAATAAACACTCATCTTGAGAATAACACATCTAGCATGGAAAATATTGGCCACCCCCTGCCGCTTCATGAGCGGTACGAGCACACAAAAAGGAAACTCATTTTGAAAATTAGAGACGACATATACAAATTTGCTTAGAATGGCATGGAAATACCGCATATAGGTAGGTACGGTGGACTCATATGGCAAAACTGGGTTTAAGGATTTTGGATGCACAAGTAGTATTTCTACTTAGTACAAGTGGAGGCTAGCAAAAAGATTGAGAAGCAACCAACCAAGAAACAAAAAATCACGTAAGTGAGCATTAAGCATAACTAACACCGAATAATGCAACACAAGTAGGATGTAATTTCATTGCATAACTATTGACTTTCGTTCTTGCATAGGGAATCACAAACCTTAACACCAATATTCTTACTAAAGCATAATTACTCACCAACATGACTCACATATCATTATCATCGTATCTCAAAACTATTACAAAGAATCAAGTTTACTTTGTCCAATGATCTTCATGAATTTTTTTATTATATCCCTTTTGAATATCTATCACTTTGGGACTAGTTTCATATATTGCAATTGCTTTTGACAAGCTCAAACAAATTTAAGTGAAGAACATGAGCATAAATTTTTTCGTCTCTCAAAATAATATAAGTGAAGCATGACATAATTTCTTAAAGAATTTACTAACTCTAAAATAAATCTAAGTGAAGCATGAAAGCATTTCTTCAAAAATATTAAAGCACACCATGCTCACAAAGATATAAGTGAAGCACTAGAGCAGTTCCATAGCTCAAAAAATTTAAGTGAAGCATAAAGAGCAATTCTAACAAATCATATCATAATTTTGGCTCTCTCAAATAGGTGTGTCCAGCAAGGATACTTGTGACAAACTAAAAAGCAAAACAAGCAAAGACTCATATAATACAAGATGCTTCAAGCAAAACTCATGATATGCGACGAATAAAATATAGCTCCAAGTAAATACCGATGGTCGTTAGAAGAAAGAGGGGATGCCTTCCGGGGCATCCCCAAGCTTAGTTGCTTGGTTCTCCTTGAATATTAACTTGGGGTGCCATGGGGAATCCCCAAGCTTAGGCTCTTTTCACTCCTTATTCCTTCATCCATCGCGATCTCACCCAAAACTTGAAAACTTCAATCACACAAAACTTAACAAAAACCTTCGTGAGATCCGTTAGTATAAGAAAACCAATCTTTACTTTAAATACTGTTGAAACCCATTCAAATTTTGTTATTGCATTATATCTACTGTATTCTAACTTTTCCATGGCTTATACCCCCCGATACAACCCATAGATTCATCAAAATAAGCACACAATGCAAAGAAAATAGAATCTGTCAAAAACAGAACAGTCTGTAAAGATGCGAATTGTTCTCATACTTCTGTAACTCCCTAAATTTTGAAAAATTAGGAAAACACAGGAAATTTGTATATAAATCTTGTGTAAAACAATCATAATTTTCATCGCTTCTGTGAATTTAAAAAATTCTGTTACTGGATGCAAAAGTTTCTGTTTTTCAACAGGATCAAATCAACTATCACCAAAGCTACCCCAAAGGCTTTACTTGGCACAAATACTAATTAAGACATACAAAACACAATCACAACATTGGCATAATTGTGTAAACTCTCAAGAACAGAAAGAAGAAGGCAAAAATAAATTTTATTCATTGGGTTGCCTCCCAACAAGCGCTATCGTTTTATTCCCCTAGCTAGGCATAATGCATAGATTCAAGTATTGTCATCTTTAGTTTCCAATTACTCAATCACACAACCAACATTCTTCAAAGATTTAGTATGCATATTTTAGATTATAATACTTCTAGGAATAAGATTGAGGAATTCATTCTTGCAAGTAGGGTTTCTTACAACTTCAACAAAGTCGGGGTGAATACTAATCATCTTAAGATCTTATTTGTTATTATTAGAAGTTGCACCCTTGTTCTTAGTGACTTGAGTAGTCTTGCCAATTTTTACGGGAGTTTTTCAATAGTTTTAGCGGAAGCAAAATCCGAGCTTAAATTACTAAAAATTTCTTCCAACTTATCAATCCGAGAAGGAGTCTCTCTAATTCTTTCGTTAATTATGGGTTCCTTTTCCCTTAGTAATTTGAAAACATCGCCCGCTTTTGACCCAAATTTATTAGCAAGATTCTGCATCTTTGTATCCAAGTTTTCAATTTGCTCTAAGGTGACCATCTTCTTTTCAATTGCATCTAATCTATGCATAATATGTTCAAGAGTTAAAATTGTTTCATTAATAATCATAGGTGGTGCACCTACTAGATCTCCCATGGCATTAAAAGCATCCAAAGATGGACACATCAAGAAATTTCCACCGGTAATCGTATCAAGGATGAATCTATACCAAGTTGTATGCCCACATAAAAACTGCGAAGAAGAACAACGGTAGATTGCTTACGAACCGATCTATTATGAGCATTGCAAATCCTATACCAAGCATCTTTTAGATTCTCCCCTCCCCTTTGTTTAAAATTAAGAACCTCGTTCTCGAGGTACACGCAATAGAGGAAGAACTAGCCATAACGACAAAGTGGCAAACAAGATTGCAAACAAAAAGATAGATCTGACGAGAAAACGACGAACGAAAAAGAGGGCGAATAAAACGACAAATTTTTGTGAAGTGGGGGGGGGGACGAAAACGAGCGGCAAATGGCAAATAATTTAAATTGCAAGGAGATGAGATTTGTGATTAGGAACCTGATAGATGTTGATGATGTCTCCCCGGCAACGGCACCATAAATTCCTTTTGATGTCGCTTGAAACTGCGTCGGTATTTCCCCAAAGAGGAAGGGATGATGCAGTACAACTACGGTAGGTATTTCCCTCAGTTATGAAACCAAGGTATCAATCCAGTAGGAGAACTAAGCAACGCTATGTAAACGGTACCTGCACACAAAGAACAAATACTTGCAACCCAACGCGTAAGAGGGGTTGTCAATCCCTCCTAGGTAACGACACCAAAAATTGGCAAGTTAATGGGAAAATATTTGTGATAGATTGGATAAATAGCTCTCGATAAAACGCGAAATAAAATAAGTAATAAAAAGTGCAGCAAGGTATTTTTGGGTTTTGGAAAAATAGATCTGAAAATAAAAGCGAATAAAAATATATCTCAAAGCAAATATGATAAAGAATAGACCCGGGGGTCGTACATTTCACTAGTGGCTTCTCTCGAGAAATAACACACGATGGGTAAACCAAATTACTGTTGGGCAATTGATAGAAGATCGAATAATTATGATGATATCCAAGGCAATGATCAATATATAGGCATCACATCCAAGATTAGTAGACCAACTCCTGCCTGCATCTACTACTATTACTCCACACACCGACCGCTATCCATCATGCATCTAGTGTATTAAGTTCATGGAGAAATGAAGTAATGCAATAAGAACGATGACATGATGTAGACGAGATCTATTCTTGTAGGAATAGTCCCCGTCTTGTTATCCTTAATAGCAACGATACATGCGTGTCTTGCTACCCCTTCTATCACTGGGAAAGAACACTGCAAGATCGAACCCATCACAAAGCACCTCTTCCCATGGCAAGAAAAATCGATCTAGTTAGTCTAACTAAACCAAAGATTCGAAGAAGAAATACGAGGCTATAAATAATCATGCATATAAGAGATCAAAAGAAGACTCAAATAATATTCACTGATCATAAACTCAAAGTTCATCGGATTCCAACAAACACACTACAAAAAGAGAGTTACATCAAATAGATCTCCAAGGGACCATTGTATTGAGAATCAAAAGAAAGAGAGAGAGGAAGCCATCTAGCTACTGCATACGGACCCTTAGGTCTATGGTGGACTACTCACGCATCATCGGAGAGGCACCAATGAGGATGATGAACCCCTCCGTGATGGTGTCTAGATAGGATCTCGTGGTTCTGGAACTTGCGGTGGCTGGAATTGTGTTTCGTTGACTCCCCTAGGGTTTCTGGAATATTTGGGAATTTATAGGGCGAAGAGGCGGTGTAGGGGGGCTCCGAGGTGGGCACAGCTCACCTGGGCGCGCATGGGCCTCCTGGCGCGCCGAGGTGTCTTGTGCTCACCTCAGGCCTCCCCTCTGGTACTTCTTTGGCCCACTGGGTGTCTTTTGGTCCAGAAAAAATCTCCAAAAAGTTTCGTTGCGTTTGGACTCCATTTGGTACTGATATTCTGCAAAGTAAAAAACAAGAGAAAAAAAACAACAACTAGCACTTGGCACTATGTCAATAGGTTAGTCCCAAAAAATGATATAAAGTTGTTATAAAATGATTGTAAAACATCCAAGAATGATAATATAACAACATGGAACAAGCAAAAATTATAGATACGTTGTATATGTATCACCTACCGGTGGCCTCCCGGAACCCCTTCCGGCACTCCGATGGTAATCCGGTGCATTCCGAAACCTTTTCGAAACCCGAATACCTTCATCCTATATATCAATCTTTACCTCCGGACCATTCCGGAGCTCCTCGTCATGTCCGTGAACTTATCCGGGACTCCGAACAACATTCGGTCACCAATATACATAACTCATATAGTACTATATCGTCAATGAACGTTAAGCGTGCGGACCCTACGGGTTTGAGAATGACGTAGACATGACCGAGACTCTTCTCCGGCCAATAACCAATAGCGGGACCAGGATGCCCATATTGGTTCCTACATATTCTATGAAGATCTTTATCGATCGAACCTTTGTGTGTTGATATGTTACTTGCCCGAGATTCAACCGTCGGTATCTCCATACCTAGTTCAATCTCGTTACCGAGAAGTCTCTTTACTCGTTCCGTAATACATCATCTTGTAACCAACTCCTTAGTCACTTTGCTTGCAAGCTTCTTTGTGATTCTATATTATCGAGAGGGCCCAGAGATACCTCTCCGTCATACGAAGTGACAAATCCCAATCTCGATTCACGCCAACTAAATAGACAGCTTCAGAGATACCTGTAGAGCACCTTTATGATCACCCAGTTATGAAGTGACGTTTGATAGCACAAAAGTGTTGGGGAACATGGCATGGAAAACAAAAAATATTCTACGCACACGCAAGATCTATCCATGGAGATGCATCGCTACGAGAGAGGGAGAGCATCTACATACCCTTGTAGATCGCTAAGCGGAAGCGTTTATGAACGCGGTTGATGTAGTCGTACACCTTCATGATCCGTCCCGATCAAGTACTGAACGTACGGTACCTCCGCGTTCAGCTTGATGACGTCCTCGCCTTCTCGATCCAGCAAGAGAGGTGAAGTAGTAGATGAGTTCCGACAGCACGACGGCGTGGTGGCGGTGGTGGTGAAACTATTCCACAGAGCTTCGCCGAGCTCAGTGGTTTAGGACAAAGGATGAACTAGAGGGAGAGGGGGCGCCGCACACGGCTTGGGAATCATGGTGTGTGTTGCCCCCTCCTCTCCTCACATATATATAGGTGGAGGGGGAGGGGGAGGCTGCCTAGGGCGTGCCCTAAGGCGGCCGGCGGCCGCCCTAGGCACCTGCCCTAGCCGCCCCCTTTCCTTCCTGCGCATGGAGGGAAAGGCAGGAGGGGAGGCGCCCCCTTTCCTTTCATAGCATGTGGAAGAGAAGGAAAGAGGGAGCTGGCCCTCTTCGTTCCTTCCCTAGGGCCGGCTGCCATGAGGTGGGGGCACACCAGCCCCATGTTGGCTGGTATGCTCTCCCTCGTTGGCCTGTTTGGCCCAATATGCTCCCGTGGCCTCCCGGAACTCTTTCCGGTGATTCGATAATTATCCGGTGCATTCCGAAACCCTTCTAGAGACCAAATACTATCATCTTATATATCAATCTTTATCTCCGGACCATTCTGGAGCTCCTCTTCATGTCCGTGATCTCATCCGGGACTCCGAACAACATTCGGTCACTAGCATACATAACTCATATAATACTATATCATCAACGAACGTTAAGCGTGCGGACCCTACGGGTTTGAGAATGATGTAGACATGACCGAGACGCTTCTCCGGTCAATAACCAATAGCGGGACCTGGATGCCCATATTGGTTCCTACACATTCTACAAAGATCTTTATCGGTCGAACCTTTATGAAAACATACGTAGTTCCCTTTGTCTGTCGGTATGTTACTTGCCCGAGATTCGATCGTCGTTATCTCCATACCTAGTTCAATCTCGTTACCAGCAAGTCTCTTTACTCGTTCTGTAATACATCATCTTGCAACTAACTCCTTAGTCACTTTGCTTGCAAGCTTCTTGTGATGCTGTATTACTGAAAGGGCCTGGAGATACCTCTCCGTCATACGTAGTGACAAATCCCAATCTCGATTCAGAAAATAACGATACCCGCCGCGTGTTTCAACACTTATCGGACTGCATACATCGGTATGTATTATTTCCAATAAGTCATTAGCTCGCTCTATTGTTTTGGAGAATGGAGTTTCAGTCATCTTACCCATGAGGCATGGTTCGCAAGTATCAAATGATTCATAATCAAGTGATTTCAAAAGTCCATCCACATGGAGTTTCTTCATGCGCTTTACACCAATATGACCTAAACGGTAGTGCCACAAGTATGTTGCACTTTCATTATCAACTTTGCATATTTTTGCATCAATATTATGAATACGTGTATCAGTACTATCAAGATTCAACAAGAATAGACCATTCACTAAGGGTGCATGACCATAAAAGATGTTACTCGTATAAATAGAACAACCATTATTCTCTGACTTAAATGAATAACCGTCTCGCAATAAACAAGATCCAGATATAATGTTCATGCTCAACGCTGGCACCAAATAACAATTATTGAGGTCTAAAACTAATCCCGAAGGTAGATGTAGAGGTAGCGTGCCGACGGCAATCACATCAACCTTGGAACCATTTCCGACACGCATAGTCACCTCGTCCTTAGCCAATCTTCATTTATTCCGCAGCTCCTGTTTCGAGTTACAAATATGAGCAACCGAACCAGTATCAAATGCCCAGGCACTACTACGAGCATTAGTAAGGAACACATCAATAACATGTATATCAAATATACCTTTGTTCACTTTGCCATCCTTCTTATCTGCCAAGTACTTGGGGCAGTTCCGCTTCCAGTGACAATTCCCTTTGCAGTAGAAGCACTCAGTTAAAGGCTTGGGTCCAGCTTTGGGCTTCTTCACGGGAGCGACAACTTGCTTGCCATTCTTCTTGAAGTTCCCTTTCTTTCCCTTGCCCTTTTTCTTAAAACTGGTGGTCTTATTAACCATCAACACTTGATGCTCTTTCTTGATTTCTACCTCTGCCGATTTCAGCATCGCGAAGAGCTCGGGAATCGTTTTTGTCATCCCTTGCATATTATAGTTCATCACGAAGCCTTTGTAGCTTGGTGGCAGTGACTGAAGAACTCTGTCAGTAACACTCTCAACTGGAAGATCAATTCCCAGCTGAGTCAAGTGGTTGTGGTACCCAGACATTTTGAGTATGTGTTCACTGACAGAACCGTTCTCCTCCATCTTACAGCTAAAGAACTTGTTGGAGACTTCATATCTCTCAACCAGGGCATTAGCTTGAAATATCAACTTCAGCTCTTGGAACATCTCATATGCTCCATGGCATTCAAAACGTTTTTGAAGTCCCGGTTCCAAGCCGTAAAGCATGGCACACTGAACTATAGAGTAGTCATCAGATCGAGCCTACCAGACGTTCATAACATATGCATCAGCTCCTACAGCAAGCCTGTCACCTAGCAGTAATGAGGATAATCCTCAAGTTACGGACCTAGTCCGTGTAGTTGCTATCATCATCTTTCAACTTAGCTTTCTCTAGGAACGCATTAAAATTCAAGGGAACGGTAGCACGGGCCATTGATCTACAACATAGAAGTGCAAAAACTATTAAGACTAAGTTCATGATAAATTTCAGTTCAAATAATCAAATTACTAATGAACTCCCACTTAAATCAACATCCCTCAAGTTATCTAAGTGATATATGATCCAAATAAACTAACCCATGTTCGATCATCACGTGAGATGGGGTAGTCTTCAATGGTGAACATCTCTATTTTGATCATATCTACTATATGACTCACGTTCGACCTTTCGGTCTCCAGTGTTCCTAGACCATGTCTGTACATGCTAGGCTCGTCAAGTTTAACCCAAGTATTCTGCATGTGAAAAACTGGCTTACACCCGTTGTATGTGAACGTAGAGTCTATCACACCCGATCATCACGAGGTGCTTAGCAATGGTGCATACTCGGGGAGAACACTTTTATCTTGAAATTAAGTGAAGGGATCATCTTATAATGCTACCGTCGTTCTAAGCAAAATAAGATGCATAAAGGATAAACATCACATGCAATCAAAATATGTGACATGATATGGCCATCATCATCTTGTGCATTTGATCTCCATCTCCAAAGCATCGACATGATTTCCATAGTCACCGGCACGACACCTTGATCTCCATCATTGCGTCGGGGTCGTCTCACCAATTATTGCTTCTACAACTATTACTAACGCATAGCGATAAAGTAAAGCAATTACATGGCGCTTAAGTGATTGACACGCAGGTCATACAATAATTAAAGACAACCCTAAGGATCCTGCCGGTTGTCGTACTTATCGACATGCAAGTTGTGAACTTATTACAAAACATGATCATCTCATACATCAACATATATCACATCACATCTTGACCATATCACATCACAACATGCCCTGCAAAAACAAGTTAGACGTCCTCTACTTTGTTGTTGCAAGTTTTACGTGGCTGCTACGGGCAAGTAGCAAGAACCGTTCTTACCTACGCATAACCACAACGGTGATTATCAAGCTGCTATTTAACCTTCTGCAAGGACCGCCGTAGTCAAATCCGATTCAACTAAAGTGGGAGAAACAGACACCCGCCAGCTACCTTTATGCAAAACAAGTTGCATGTCAATCAGAGGAACCGGTCTCATGTACGTCGACATGTAAGGTTGGTCCGAGCCGCTTCATCTCACAATGCCGCTGAATCAAAATAAGACATTGGTGGGAAGCAATATGAACATCACCGCCAACAACTCCTTTGTGTTCTACTCGTGCATATCATCTACGCATAGACCTGGCTCATGATGCCACTATTGGGGAACTGTCGGTGCAACAAACCCTGGGTCTTTTGCCCAGACCATGCACAGGCCCGAGATCGAGATTGCAACGTCCAAGACAAGGCCAAGGTAAAAGAGATAAGCTCTTTGACAAATCAAAGGGCAAGTTGAGGAGACCAAGTCAAGCCAAGAAGCAAGACACCGCTAAGGGAAATTGAAAGTGCAACTAATCCCTGGGTGGTTTTGGTAATTCTTAACAACATATAGCTCATTGAACTAATACTCTTTCAAGATGATCATTTCAGAAAGTTCAGTGATTGGCATGGCATGGACTAGAGATGTGGACCCCTCAAAATGCTAAGGACATATATTGGCTCAAGCTCAAGACTCTACTCTTTTCATTTTAGTGATCCAAGATCACATTGAGTCCATAGGAAAGCCAATACTATTAAAAGGGGATGAGGTGTTGCTTAATGTCTTGCTTGCTCAAAATGCTTAGTGATATGCTGCAAAACCCTCAACCACTTTCTCATATCCACATATGTCTCAAACCAAAAGTCAAACTCGGTCCCACCGATTTGGTCTATCCAGCGCCACCGAGTTCATTTGACATAGCCACTGCCAGAAACCCTAATCAGTTCGGTCTCACCGATAGGGATCTTGGTCTCACCGAGATGGGATTGCTAACTCTCTGTTTCCCTTTGTAACATTTTGGTCTAACCGAGATGAGTGATCGGTCCCACCGAGTTCACAATGCAAACTCTTTGTTTCCTCTTCGTAACGTTTTGGTCTCACCGAAATGAGCGATCGGTCCCACCGAGTTTGCGTGACCAACTCTCTGTTTGCCTATTACAGAAGTCGGTCTCACCGAGTTCATGTGATCGGTCTCACCGAGATTACGCTATGCCCTAACCCTACTGAAATCGGTCTCACCGAGTTGACATGTCGGTCCCACCAAAAATCCTAACGTTCACATTTTTGAACTAAACCGGTCTGATCGAGTTTCACTATTCGGTCCCACCGAGTTTGGTAAATTGTGTGTGACGGTTAGATTTTGTGTGGAGGCTATATATACCCCTCCACCCTTCCTCCATTCGTGGGGAGAGCCATCAGAACGTGCCTACACTTCCAGCATTCATTTTCTGAGAGAGAACCACCTACTCATGTGTTGAGACCAAGATATTCCAATCCAACCATAAGAATCTTGATCTCTAGCCTTCCCCAAGCTGCTTTCCACTCATATCATCTTTCCACCATATCCAAATCTGTGAGAGAGAGTTGAGTGTTATGGAGACTATCATTTGAAGCACAAGAGCAAGGAGTTCATCATCAACACACCATCTATTACCTTTTGGAGAGTGGTGTCTCCTAGATTGGTTAGGTGTCACTTGGGAGCCTCCGTCAATATTGTGGAGTTGGACCAAGGAGTTTGTACCGGCAAGGAGATCGCCTACTTCGTGAAGATCTACCCTAGTGAGGCAAGTCCTTCGTGGGCGATGGCCATGGTGGGATAGACAAGGTTGCTTCTTCATGGACCCTTCGTGGGTGGAGCCCTCCGTGGACTCGCGCAACCGTTACCCTTCGTGGGTTGAAGTCTCCATCAACATGGACGTACGATAGCACCACCTATCAGAACCACACCAAAAATCTCCGTGTCTACATTGCGTTTGCTCCCTCTAAACTCCTCCCCTTTACCTTCATATGCAATGATTTACATTCCGCTGCTATACTCTTAGAATTGCATGTGTAGGTTGATTGCTTGACTTGTGCTAAGTTGCTAAAATCTTCCAAGACTTAAAATTTGGAAAAGGCTAGATTTTTATTTGGTCTAGTAGTCTAATCACCCCCCCTCTAGACATACTTTCGATCCTACAAGTGGTCACCTCGGAACTAGCCTGGGGGCTGGAACCTTGTCCCGCATCAAGCTCGGACCGCGTCATCAATGCCGAACACATTAACCAGCTAAGTCGCTTTCATGCTCTAAATTTTTAATTTTTTATTTGTGTTCGGTTCGACCGTGCTCACATATGTTGTTTGCTAAAAGAAACTCCCTTTACCCATGTTAACTGGGGGCTCTTAAAATTTATATGAGCCGTTTTATAGTAAATGTGTTTTCTTCCTGGTCGTTGCAAAGTCTTTTTCTACCACGCCTTTTTTGACTTGAGTGCACCGTCAATAGCCAGATGGCCTGGTCTCTCTCTAAAGCCGCTCGAGTTTAGTTCGCTAAACTGGCCTTTGAGAAACACTCCGCCTTCAGGATAGGGAGGTTGAAGCCGAAGGCTGACCCGGTTGAAGTCTTGAGATCGTATGCGTCAAGTTAAAACACGGCGGAAGCACAAACTAATTTTAAGACCAATGTTCGGATTGGCACCAAAAACTTGATTTAGTTCGGACGTAAAGTTTTTACTGAAGTTTTTTGGGTTTCCAAGCCTATGGCACTTTTAACCTATTTGTGTGTTTCAGCATAAGTCTCGCAGTGCAACTCCGGACACCTTTAGAGATTCGGCAAAAACATTCTCGGATATTGCTATATATGCATCAGTTTCGAATTGTGTCTTCAGTCAATAGTTGGGTTGCCCGGCTCCTGTGCTTGCCTCCTACGTTTCGCCTTGATCGGCTAGGTGTGCAAAGGGAGAACCATTGCGATTGTGCTTCTAGCTCGAATGGTTAAGCACCTCAGTGGAGAAAGCCGAAAACTGACTGTCACCATGGGCGTAAACTGGTCAGCGATCCGATGACGGTGTCAAACTATAGATCGATACCGATTACCCCGTGTTAAACGATGGGCCTTTCATAACACTGTCCGAAGTGTTAATGGCTAGACTTCGGTCGGTGCCGAACACAAACCGGGGGATCGTAGCTAGCTTCCCCAGTTTAAAGCTCCTATGACTAAGTGAAAGTTATAAAGCCCGTATATCTAATTGCCTTGTTTCTGCTAACACAACTGCCTCCAGGCACCGAGACATCGGCTAAGGGTTGTCTTGTTACTGCGGAAACACCCTGCATAGTATGTACAAAGGGGTAGAAGCCGACGATGGGCCACTTTCAACTGATAAACGGTCGCAACGGAGTCAAAATAAACATATATCATCAGTGTTTGTATTCAGTATATAAGCGCTGCCTTCCGTAATTATCGTTATAAAGCCATAAATATGCATCAAATTTGACTTAAGGTTTTGGCCAAGCTGGGTTGCCTGGCTCCTGTGTTTAACCCTATGTTCCTGATTGTTCGGCTAGGGGGTAAAGGGAGCACCTCTGTGATTGTTACTACCGGGTCATCCGGATTAGTACCTCAGACTGGGTGAAGCTGAAAGCTAGCTATCTTAAGAATATAATAATTGGTTGGCAACGACGGAAGTGAAAATTTTGGTTCATTAAGACCATAGAGTTCGGGAACTTTCCCCACACTAAATCCTCGATATTTTCCTCCCACATTGATCGGAGGTGAGGTTTCATGATCATGATCAGCATGACAACCCAAAGAAAGGAACCGATAGTGGGAATATTTTCTTCGGAAGATGTTTCTTACGTTTAATAGTAATATAACATATCTCTCCGTGTACCTTTGTTTATAAAATCGTATGGCCGAATTGCCTTGTTTGTCGTAAATCTTTGCCCTCATAAAGGCTTTATAAAGTAGGACAAACACTCCCAGGCTACTGGCCAATGAGGTTGAAGCCGATGGTCGGTCATCAAAGTTTTGTACAATGCGGATCCGAGCATTAATGATGTAGAGTACTTGGATACGTAGAATCATTACACATAATTTGTGATTTTACTTCGGATATCGATCCTTAATTCGGCCACCCGTGCCCACATTAAGGCTCGGGGGCTACTGGGCTTCGGGCTTATCATTTACTAATATTAAAGGGGCACATCGATCCCCTGATCTGGTGTTGCCACCCGACCAGTGTCTCGGGGGCTACTGCATTGCCTATTCAATACAGAAAATTCAAAGTGCTCAGTGTTCGGCTTGACTGAACTATGGGCAAACGCGTCTTCAGACAACAATAGGTACCATCTGGGACTTATCTGGCATCAAGCTAATATATTACGGCGACTTCTCAAAACCCTCTCTCAAGGGCCCGCCCGCCGATCACTATCTCCTCTAATGTGCATCTCGGATTTTAGGCCGACACACGCACCTTGAGGGCTACTGGCTATACATCTCGGCAGAGAATACATTGCACAAATCGGAATTAAATTCATAAAAATCAGCCCATGGCCGAGGTGGTGCACCACCTCGGATACTGTCCGGCGTTGGTGCTCGACTGCAAAAGATACCTCGGAAGCAGTTCGGCATAAAGCTCGGTTGCAAGTGGCTGGCTCCATAGAGGGAATCTCCGGCATTAAGCTCGGTTGAACCCTTTTAACATTTTCAAGACCGAGGTAATCTATGACACTTCGGATATAGTCCGGTGTAGGAGCTCGGATACATTCCGGCATTGGAGCTCGGAAGCGGTCCGGCGTTGGTGCTCGGCTGCAAAAGATACCTCGGATGCAGTCCAGCATTGGAGCTCGGACGCAAGAGGACACCGCCGCACGGGAACAACTTCAAACCCGAGGTGTGGCGTAAAAAATAACAAGGCATTGCTAAAGGCCGAAAACTTAAAGGGGCTCCTCGGATACCCGACGTGTAGACTCTTCGGATTCACTTTGGCAATCCTCAAGATCGAAGATGAGAAGATTTGTTGAACCAGTTTTCAAGACCGACGACTAAAGATGAAGAACAGTTCGGAAGAATCGAGGAGCGCCCCCAACTTGAAGACCAGTTCAGGGGGCTACTGACGGTGTCCTGGACTAGGGGGTACTCACCACGTCATCTCCCGACTAGCTGGATCGGGCCGAGGACCCCCGTGGCAGTTCACTTATGGGCCACTTCGGGCAGCCCATGCCGCATACAAGGAGGATTCCACAAGACTTGGTTCCCAAGACAAGGACTCCTCTAAACCCTAGGCCTCCCGTGTGTTATATAAACCGAGGCCAGGCTAGTCAATAGGGAGGCTAATATTCATTAGAACAATCTCGTGGTAGACACATGTACTCTGTACTACACCCCATATGAATACAATCAAAAGCAGGACGTAGGGTATTATCTCTTCGAGAGAGCCCGAACCTGGGTAAAATCCTGTTTCCGTGTTACCATCGCTCCAAGACGCCTAGCTTAGGACCCCTACTACAAGATATGCCGGATATAGAACCGACAGCAGGCGCCGTCGTTACCACCTCCCCTGCAGCCGAAGCAGGAGCAGGAGGCACCGAAGAAGGTCAGCACCAACTGCATTCTAGCGGCCAGGTCCCATGAGGTACGGGAGGAGAGATCATTCCATCTGCACCTCCTCGTCTGGCCGAAGGGCACAACTGCTGCGGGGGTACTTGCTCCGGGGGGAATCGCAACTCCCCGACCGCTCCCGCCACGGGAGCGGCTGTAGAACATGCGCCACCCTCGGAACGAGCCGACCCAGCCGCTACGCCAAACGGAGCCGCTGGCCCTCGAGCGCCAGCACCTCGTCCACACGCCGTCCAGGCGGCTGGCTCACGACGACGAGAGCACGGCGCGACCGCTACCGGCACTGTCAGGAGCCGGGCGATGTTACGATCTTCATCGACATCCATGCTGCGCACCGCTTTGGAGGCCATGGCGCGAGCCCAGCTACTGTTGAAATTTCCGCCGGCAGCCGATCAGATGGATGAGTGGAGAGCCACCATTCAGAGTCTGACTGGCTTCACCGAGGCGGGAGGATCGCAGCGGGCTGGCCCGCCACGGCCTCCCCAAGCAGCGGCAACGGCCCACGCTGCTGGCCATGCGGATGGGGCCACTCCTACGGTGCAGTCCCCTCCGCGCCACCCGCCGCGGGAGCCGCGCGACCAAGAACCTGACAATGTCTCGATGGCTTCATCCGACCCTCGAGCGCGTCAAGGCCCACGGCGAGTCCTAGAGGACAGGCGTAGGGAAGGCATGCGTGTCGACACCGAGCGACACCGCGACGCCCACCGCCAGTCTGACAGGCATGATGGACCCAACATCGACGAGCCCGCACTCGCTGACGGCGGGTACCTGCCTTTCGAGGCTGGGTGCCCTGCCTTCAGCCGCGAGCTGCGGCAAGTCCGTTGGTCGTCCACTCGCACGTTCAAGCCAGAGATACCAGAGAAGTATGACAGAAGACTGAACCCGGCAGAGTTCTTGAGCATCTACACCATCGCTATTCAAGCTGCCAGGGGAAGAGATGAGAAGGTATTCGCCAACTACTTCCCTTTGGCACTCAAGCCAAATGTGAGGGCTTGGCTGATGCACCTACCGGAGAACTCCATTTCGACCTGGGCTGACCTGTGCCATGAGTTCGTTGGCGCCTTCATAGACGGCCATCAAGAACCAGGGCGGCCCAGCGACTTGTAGCTCCTCCCGCAGAAGGAAGGCGAGAGCCTGCGGAAATACATGTAGAGATTCAGCATAGTCCACAGGAATATTCCGGACATCCACCCGGCAGCTGTGATAGCCGCGTTCCAGTCCAACGTACGCAATCATCAGATACGTTCCAAGATGAACGTTCGATTGCCGAAGACTGTGAAGGAGCTTTACACTCTGGTGGATAAGTGCACTCGAATTGAGAAAGGGAGGAAGCTCCCCGGAGAGGAGGATGGCGTCGACATTGATTCAGAAGATGATGACGAGGCCACCAGTCAAAAGAAGAAGAACAAGAAGCACAACAAAAGGCGCAAGGATAAGGTAGTAATGACCGTTGAGGGATCGGGCCTACCTAGTACTGGCAAGAAAGTCAAGGCTGAGATACCCGGCAAGGAGGTTGCCGTGTGCACTGACTGCCAAGAAGCCGTGGCTGCCGAGAAGGCTGGCAAAGGTGATGGGCCGTATTGCAAGATCCATCGGACCAAGGGCCATGATCTCCAAGAGTGTCATCAGGTTGAGCAGCTTCTCAAGAAGCAGAGGGCTGAATATGAAAAGCAAGATAAAGAGAAAGGTCAGAATGGCGCTGGCGGAAAGGGCGAGGGTGGCGGAGCAAGCCGCCCCGGCAAGGCTCCTCAGAATCAAGGGAAACCCGCAGAGGCCGTGAGAAGGGGGATTGCAACGATGAGAGTGATGGAGAAGATGAGGAGGAGACCAGCGAGCAGGAATTCCAGAAAGCCACTGATGCCCTGTGCATTGACGGGGGTGCATCTTTACACTCCTCTCACCGCCAACTTAAATGGTGGGCGCGTGAAGTCAATGCCATGGAGCCAGCGGCAGACTCTCGAAGGCCGCTCAAGTGGTCCCGCATGCCCATCATCTTCGATGAAGAGGACCACCCTGACAGCACCACCGCGGTAGGGTGCTTGCCGTTGTTGGTATCACCAACAATCCGCAATGTCAGAGTCACAAAGATGTTAGTTGATGGCGGGGCCGGGTTGAATCTGATTTCTTCAAAGGTCATCAGCAAACTCCAGATAGCAGAAGAAGAGCTCAAAGTTACTGGTACGTTTCAAGGGATCAACCCCGGCATGAGTCGTCCTAAGGGGAAAATCACGTTACCGGTAACATTTGGGGGAGAATTGAACTACCAGACTGAGAAGATCGTGTTTGATGTGGTTAACCTCCCCCTGCCATACAATGGAATCCTTGGTCGCCCAGCTTTGGCCAAGTTCATGGCGGCATCCCACTATGCCTACAACACCTTGAAGATGACAGGGCTGGTGGGTGTCATTTCCATTCCATCAGACGAGAAGGACACAATTATTTGCGTGGACAAGATGTATCAGGATGCAGTCGCGGCAGAGGCCACTGAAGCTGCAATCCCCGCCAAGGAAAGTAATGGAAAGAAGGAGGCTAACAGGAACGCCGGCAAGGAATCCGGGAAGCGTACCTCTTCGGGGTATGTTGCGCCTGTTGATGACTCGCCGGAGAGTTCCAATAGCAAGAGATCCAAGGCCTCTGCACCCGCTGTGAAACAGGTCCGGGCAGGGCTGGCTGGCGCCGATGGTACTTTCACCATCAGCGCCACCCTCGATGACAAATAGGAAAGCGCGCTCGTTGCCTTCCTGCGGGCGAATGTCGATGTGTTTGCCTGGCAACCATCTGACATCCCCGGTGTTCCCAGGAAGGTAATCGAGCACCACCTTGCTGTCTGCCCACATGCCCGACCCGTCAAGCAGAAGGTTCGGAAGCAAGCTTTGGAGCGGCAGCAGTTTATTGCCGAGGAGATCAAGAAACTTGAGGCAGCTGGTCTGGTTAGAGGAGTGTTACATCCAACGTGGTTAGCAAATCCAGTGGTGGTACACAAGGCCAATGGGAAGTGGAGGCTGTGCATAGATTTTACAGATCTGAACAAGGCATGCCCGAAGGACCCATTCCCCTTGCCGCGCATCGACCAGATTGTGGATTCCACCTCCGGGTGTGACCTTCTTTCCTTCCTGGATGCCTACTCTGGATATCATCAGATCTTCATGTCCAAGGAAGACGAAAAGAAGACTGCGTTCATCACCCCATGTGGCACATACTGCTTCGTGCGGATGCCTTTCGGGTTGAAGAGTGCCGGGTCTACTTTCGCAAGAGCAGTCCAGATTGGTTTTGAGTCATAGTTGCACAGGAACATTGAGGCCTACATGGACGATATTGTGGTCAAGACCAAGGACAGATCAACCCTCATCCAGGATTTGGAAGAGACATTTGCTAATCTGCGCAAGATCAACTTGAAGCTAAATCCGGAGAAGTGTGTGTTTGGCGTTCCTTCCTGCAAGCTACTTGGCTTATTTGTGTCCCACCGAGGGATAGAGGCCAACCCCGACAAGATCAAGGCTATCAAGCAGATTCAAGCACCCAAGACAGTCAAGGATGTGAGGCGTTTGACTGGATGTGTTGCCGCACTCAGCAGGTTCATTTCCAAGTCTGCCGAGCGTGCCTTGCCGTTCTTCAAGGTTTTGAAAAAGGCAGGGCCCATGGAGTGGGCCCCCGAAGCAGACGCCGCACTACAAGATTTGAAGGCCTACCTTTCCTCTGTGCCCACTTTGGTTGCTCCAAAACCTCAAGAGCCGTTGCTGCTATATTTGGCGGCAACTAATCAAGTGGTTAGCACAACACTAGTGGCGCAGAGGGAAGTGGATGAAGCAGCAGACGCAGCAGGTGTCCCTTCCGGGGAGGAAAGCGAACACACCCCGGCAGGGTCAGGAGCAGATCAAGGTAAAGAAGAGCAGAACAGCGGAAGCAGTTCTCTGGTCACGGCAAAGAAGAAAGTGGTGCAGCGCCCAGTATACTTTGTCAGCTCCCTATTGCAGGGGGCTAGATCCAGGTACTCTGGTGTGCAAAAATTGATCTTTGGCCTTACCATGGCCTCAAGGAAACTGCGCCACTACTTCCAAGCCCATGAGATCACGGTTGTCACCCATTTCCCTTTGCAACGGATACTCCAAAACCCTGAGGCTACCGGCAGGATAGTGGAGTGGGCTTTGGAGTTATCCAGCTTTCGTTTGAAGTTTGAGAGCACATCAACCGTTCAGAGCAGAGCATTGGCAGAGTTTATTGCAGAATGGACGCCAACTCCTGATGAAGAGGTATTGGAGACAGTTATCCCCGGCAAGGAAGCACCCCAAGAATGGATCATGTATTTCGATGGTGCCTTCTCCCTACAAGGTGCAGGGGCTGGCGTGCTTCTCGTTGCTCCCACCAGAGAGCACCTAAAGTACGTCGTCGAGATGCATTTTGCCCGAGAGGAAACTACCAACAATACAGCAGAGTATGAAGGACTCCTTGCCGGGCTTAGGATTGCAACAGAACTAGGGATCAAGAAGCTAATCATCCGTGGTGATTCACAACTTGTAGTGAGACAAGTCAACAAGGATTACCAAAGTCCATTGATGGAGGCATACATTGAGGAAGTGAGAAAGTTGGAGGAGCGCTTTGAAGGATTGCAAACAGAGCACGTACCCCGTGCGGAAAATAGCATCGCTGATCATCTATCAAAGTGCGCTGCGCAGAAGCTCCCTGTGGAACCAGGAACTTTTGTTCTCCATCTGACTCAGCCCTCCGTATCCCCTGTAACAATGGCCAGAAAGAGGAGGAAACTAGACTCCGGCAAGCCTCTCCCAGTAGAATCCCTCGAGGATCCTGGCAGAAAGCTTGTCGGGCACAACTCCCCTTCGGTTGCTGAGTTACATCCTCCCGCCAGGCCACCGGTCCCCGCCGTCGAGGATCACACTCTCGCGAATGGGGAGGAGCCGTTAGTCCTCGTTGCCGAGCCACAGGCTCTGCCTTGGGCATGACACATAGTCCATTTCCTCCAAACTGGAGAACTTCCCGAAGAGCAAGAAGAAGCTGAAAGAGTAGCCTGGAGGGCCAGTATGTATCAGTTCGTTGATGACACGCTGTACAGAAGGAGGCCCAACGGTGTGAAATTGAAGTGCATTTGCCGGGAAGGAGGAAAGGAACTGCTGGCGGAGATACACAATGGTACGTGCGGCTCCCACATTGGATCAAGGGCGTTGGTTGGGAAAGCTTTCCAGCAAGGATTCTACTGGCCCACCGCCCTCCAAGATGCGGTTGAGCTTGTCACCAAGTGTGAAGCCTGCCAGTTCCATTCCAAGAACATCCTCCTGCCTGCCCAAGCTCTTCAGACAATCCCTTTGTCATGGCCGTTTTCGGTCTGGGGGCTCGATATCCTCGACCCTTTACCCCGTGTTGCCAGGGGCTTTGAATTCTTGTTCGTTGCAATCGACAAGTTTAAAAAGTGGCCGAAAGTAGAGCCCGTGAGGAAGGTGACTGCTCAGTCAGCTATCAAGTTCTTGAAAGGATTGGTGTGCCGCTTCGGAGTTCCTGCCCGGATCATCACTGACAACGGCACCCAGTTCATGAGTCGCGCCTTCATGCAATACGTTCATGCCCTCGGAAGCAAAATCTCGTTCGCCTCTGTGGCCCATCCAAGGAGCAACGGGCAAGCTGAGAGGGCAAATGCTGAAGTGTTGCGAGGAATCAAGATGAGAACTTTTGATAGGCTGCAGAAGTGCGGCAGGCGGTGGATCGATGAGCTGCCGGTGGTTCTTTGGTCCCTCAGAACGACACCAAATCGAGCTACCGGGCAGACTCCCTTCTCCCTAGTCTATGGGGCAGAAGCAGTTATCCCCACGGAACTCATTTACGGGTCACCTCGAGTGCTTGCCTACGATGAAGTAGTGCAAGATCAGCACCAGCGTGATGACGCTGTGCTACTCGAGGAGAACCGTCTCCGGGATGCTACGCGTGCCGCACGCTATTAGCAGGCCCTGCGTCGCTATCACAGCCGCAGGGTTCGTGCCCAGTGTTTTAAGGAAGACGACCTTGTCCTTAGGCGCATTCAGTCCGCCAAGGGTGCAAACAAGTTGACGCCAAAATGGGAAGGCCCTTACCGGGTAGTACAAGTCACCAGACCTGGCACAGTCCGTCTGGAGACCGGAGATGGAATTCAGTTGCAAAACTCATGAAACATTGAGCATCTCCGCAAGTTCTACCCGTAAGGCGCGGCTGTCGGGCCCTGCTCAACAGCCACCCTTTTGTACAGGCCTTGCCTCTGTTGCATGTAACCCCTTGTACAAAGCCAGGCGCAGACCCTGAGCAACAGAGAAATAAATGAAGCGCTGGGGGGCCCCCGACACATTGCATGCATGCATAAGCATATCATGAGCATTGCATGTTCATGTAGATAAGATCGCATGAGGCTTCATTTTCATCTGCATCATACTGCAGGCTCCTACCATGAATTCGGTCCTGAAAAAGGAGAAGAGAAGACGAGCCTACATCGCGATCCCCGGCAAGCCCAAACAGATAAGTTCTCTCTCTTATCCATACGAGTTCTGTAAGTAAAGCTTGTGCATAAGAAAACCTCGCCGCTTTCAAGACTTAGGTGCTCCCGTCCCTTGACTCGAACGTTGCTTCGGTCAGGGAGGTTGTAGTGGCCTTTGGCGAGGAAGTTGGCGGGGGGCTGGTCCCTCTTCATGATTTGTGCCCGGCAGGCCCAGCCCCGCGGCAGCAACTAAAGGGTACTAGCAGGATAGCCTACCGGGGAAAAACTTGTTTACTTGAGCGTAAAGAGGCATTCTCCCTCTGCCTGGACATGTTACATGCACAAGTGCTCGGCAAGGTTTATCTTTTTCATTAATATGCTGATCAACAAGCACAGACCTTACAGGACACAAACATGGATAAAAGGGATTACATAATTTGAACTAAAGTTTGGCAAGTGCCTGCATATTTTAGATTGAAAAAAGATAAGTGCCCCATAATCCCTTTCTTGTCCACCTCCTCCTAGGCACTGCGGTGGAAGAGAAGGAGGGCAAAAGGGGTGCCTGGGCAAGACGACCCACTCGACCCCGCCAGGACCTGCCGGGCACGGCCTGACAAGATCGAGAGTGGCGAGGCTGCGAAGGAGGGAGATGGAAGGAGCAGCTCGACGGTGCCTTGGTCACCACCTCCAGGGCCAACCAGAAGTTCCAGCAAAAGGCACCGGCAGGGAGAACCACCGAGGCCCAGCTGGAAGACTCCTGGAGGAGGCGAAGGCACCAAGAGAGCGGCCCTCTCCCCGACAACCAAGAGGCCGGTGATGATGGTGCCGGGGAGGGAGGGGAAGAGCGGAAAGACGAGGCAGCAGGTCGGCAATACGAGACGAAGGCGTCGGTGCCATCGTACTCTGACCTGACGCCCTGCCACCCGCCTTCTCCGTCTTCCCTCGATCTTTCTCCATCACCACCGCTCTAGAGGGACGCCGGCTCCGTGAGCCGTTGCCTCCCCCGGAGAAGCTGCGGGCGATAGCGACGTCCGAGGCGCGCGAGGGGCATCGCTCCCCACCTTGGCGGGCAGGAAGATGCCATCGTCTTCAACATTTGTCCTAACTTCACCAAGGGGGGCGGTACCGGGATTACCAAGGAACCCGAGCACTGCGCCCCTGACGGACACCGGAGCCGCCAAGAACTTCAGCACCCAGGAGGAGGGAACAAACAAGCCCCGCGAGAGAAAGGCTCGGCGCCCCCCGCGCCGCGGGTGGCATATCCGCCACGCCCTTTTTTACTCTGGACCAGGCTCACTCCCCGAGCCCCTTCACAAGCTTCCAACGTCGCCGACCTCAAGCTTGAGTCCGGGGCTCGGCCCCGGTCTCTTTCTCTAAGCATTGCGAGAAGAAAGGAGAAGGGCATGGATGAACACACCCGCTTCCCCCTGCCCCTCCTTTTTATAGGCAAGCTAGGGGCTGATTCATCGATGGGTAACCACGGTCCCCCTCCACCAATCCATGAAGACCAGGCCCCTGCCTTAACACTCCGTCGCACCACGCGCCTCCATTACCTACTCCACCTGATGCATGCAACATACGTGGCCGGGGATAAGGGCGTGGTGGGAAGAGTGAATTGGCAGTTACTCGCCCGTGCGTTAAAGTCATTCATGGGCCATTACAAAAGTGGCCCCATCGTGTTTGGCGTTATGCGACGGGCGGAAGAACCGGAAACTGATCCGAGCTTGGATTAATGAAGAAGCAAAGAAGATCTCAAATGGCGAGCAGCTATTTTCCCCCTCGCCTGTGCACAAGTCAGGGCCTACCCCGACGACGCCCGGCAGCTCGTCCGGGCCAGGCCCGGGGGCTCCTGTCGGTGCAACAAACCCTGGGTCTGTTGCCCAGGCCATGCACAGGCCCGAGATCGAGATTGCAACGTCCAAGACAAGGCCAAGGTAAAAGAGATAAGCTCTTTGACAAATCAAAGGGCAAGTTGAGGAGACCAAGTCAAGCCAAGAAGCAAGACACTGCTAAGGGAAATCCTCCCTTGCCGGGCAGGAGAGCCCGGCGAGGTCAAGTTCGCTCCGGAAGCAAAACCTCAAGGCCGCCCCGGCAGGCTTGCCGGGGGCATACGGAGGCAAAACATCCCGCCAAGGCTTCACCGCCCCACCTCACGACGACGCAAGTCACCGATCGGTGTGTTGTCAAGCCCCGAGATGACTAAGTGGCTGCCTTTCACCACATGGCAGCCATTTCCTACAGGAATAACCTCCAAATGACACCCGTCCTGTGATGTGTCATGCAGACTGGAGAGGAGGTGGCCAAATAGCCCGGCAAGGCTTGCCGGGCAAGCCGTGATGTGACACTGAGCGGCGCATTTAATGCGTACTGCTCTGTTTGCAGAGGAGATATGATAGCACTGTTCACTATCTAATCAGTACACAATGACTGATTTGCCACTGCGGTGACCCCTTAATCTATAAAAGGAGGCCCATGGCAACCATAGAAGGGATTCGGACCCTTGTACACCCATACGCGCGTAGCTGCTCTCGCCCCGAGGCAACCCTGCCGGGCAAGAGCGCTGCGTTTCCACCACCATCCACCATCAATCCACCAAAGCAGGAGTAGGGTTTTACGTCTCGCGGCGGCCCGAACCTGGGTAAAAACTGCCCGTGTGATCTCTGCCGTGCTACGCTGTGCTCCTCCACTCTTTGTGCAATGCGCTCAGTCCCCCTGCCGAACCAAAAGGGGCCCTTGGCCCCATAGGTGGCCGTGGTTTCCCACGACAGGAACATTGCATGGAATACAAAAAAAAATTCTACGCACACGCAAGATCTGTCCATGGAGATGCATAACTACGAGATGGGGAACATCTACATACCCTTGTAGATCGCTAAGCGGAAGCGTTTATCAATGCCGTTGATGTAGTCGTACACCTTCCCGATCCGTCCTGATCAAGTACCGAATGTACGACACCTTCGCGTTCAGCACATGTTCAGCTCGATGACGTCCTCGCCTTCTCGATCCAGCAAGAGAGGCGAAATAGTAGATGAGTTCCGGCAGCACGACGGCATGGTGACAGTGGTGGTGAATCTATTCCGCAGAGCTTCGCCGAGCTCAATGGTTTAGGACGAAGGATGAACTAGAGGGAGAGGGGGCGCCGCAGACGGCTTGGGAATCATGGTGTGTGTTGCCCCCTCCTCTCCTCACATATATATAGGTGGAGGGGGGAGGGGAGGCTGCCTAGGGCACACCCTAAGGGGGCCGGCGGCCGCCCTAGCCATGCCCCCCTTTCCTTCCTGCGTGTGGGGGGAAAGGCAGGAGGGGAGGCGCCCCCTTTCCTTTCACAACATGTGGAAGAGAAGGAAAGAGGGGTCTGGCCCTCTTCGTTCCTTCCCTAGGGCCGGCTGCCATGAGGTGGGGGCGCACCGGCCCCATGTGGGCTGGTGTGCTCTCCCTCGTTGGCCCGTTTGGCCCAATATGCTCCTATGGCCTCCCAGAACTCTTTCCGGTGGTCCGATAATTATCCGGTGCATTCCGAAACCGTTCTGGAGACCAAATACTATCATCCTATATACCAATCTTTATCTCCGGACCATTCTAGAGCTCCTCTTCATGTCCGTGATCTCATCCGGGACTCCGAACAACATTCGGTCACCAACATACATAACTCATATAATACTATATCGTCAACGAACGTTAAGTGTGCGGACCCTACGGGTTCGAGAATGATGTAGACATGACCGAGACGCTTCTACGGTCAATAACCAATAGTGGGACCTGGATGCCCATATTGGTTCCTACATATTCTACGAAGATCTTTATTGGTCAAACCTTTTTATGAAAACATACGTAGTTCCCTTTGTCTGTCGGTGTGTTACTTGCCTGAGATTCGATCGTCGGTATCTCCATACCTAGTTCAATCTCGTTACCTGCAAGTCTCTTTACTCGTTCTGTAATACATCATCTTGCAACTAACTCCTTAGTCACTTTGCTTGCAAGCTTCTTGTGATGCTGTATTATCGAGAGGGCCCAGAGATACCTCTCTGTCATACGGAGTGACAAATCCCAATCTCGATTCACGCCAACTCAACAGACACCTTCGGAGATACCTGTAGAGCACCTTTATGATCACCCAGTTATGAAGTGATGTTTGATAGCACACAAGGTATTTCTCTGGTATCCGGGAGTTGCATGATCTCATGGTCGAAGGAATATGTATTTGACATTAAGAAAGCAGTAGCAAAAACTGAACGATCATATGCTATGCTAACGGATGGGTCTTGTCCATCACATCATTCTCCTAATGATGTGATCCCGTTATCAAGTGACAACACATGTCTATGCTTAGGAAGCCTTAACCATCTTTTGATCAATGAGCTAGTCTAGTAGAGGCTCACTAGGGACACGGTATTTGTTTATGTATCCACACATGTATTTAAGTTTCCAATCAATACAATTATAGCATGAATAATAAACCTTTATCATGATTAAGGAAATATAATAATAACCACTTTATTATTGCCTCTAGGGCATATTTCCAACAAGGTATTCCTCCGGTATCCGGGAGTTGCATGATATCATGGTCGAAGGAATATGTATTTGACATTAACAAAGCAGTAGCAAAAACTGAATGATCATATGCTATGCTAACAGATGGGTCTTGTCCATCACATCATTCTCCTAATGATGTGATCCCGTTATCAAATGACAACTCATGTCTATGATTAGGAAACCTTAACCATCTTTTGATCAATGAGCTAGTCTAGTAGAGGCTTACTAGGGACTTGGTATTTGCTTATGTATTCACACATGTATTTAAGTTTCCGATCAATACAATTATAGCATGAATAATAAATCTTTATCATGATAAAGGAAATATAATAATAACCACTTTATTATTGCCTCTAGGGCATATTTCCAACAATGAGATCGTGCAACTCCCTGACACTGGAGTAATACTTAATGTGTGTCCAAACGTCACTTCGTAATTGGGTGATCATAAAGGTGCTCTACAGGTATCTCTGAAGGTGTTTGTTGGGTTGGCACGGATCGAGACTGGGATTTGTAGCTCCGTGTGACGGAGAGATATCTCTGGACCCTCTCAGTAATACAACATCGTAAAGAGATTGCAAGCAATGTGCCTAATGAGTTAGTCATGGGATCTTGTATTACGGAACGAGTAAAGAGACTTGCCGGTAACGAGATTGAACTAGGTATGGAGATACCGACGATCGAATCTCGGGCAAGTAACATATCGCCGGACAAAGGGAATTGCATATGGGATTGACTGAATCCTTGACATCGAGGTCCAACCGATAAAGATCTTCGTGGAATATGTAGGAACCAATATGGGAATCCAGGTTCCGCTATTGGTTATTGACCGGAGAGGTGTCTCGGTCATGTCAACATGATTCCCGAACCCGTAGGGTCCGCACGCTTAACGTTCAATGATGCTAGAGTAGTATTGGGATATGTGCATTGGTAACCGATTGTTGTTCGGAGTCCCAGATGAGATCCCGGACATTACGAGGAGCTCTGGAATTGTCCGGAGGTAAAGATTCATATATAGGAAGTCCTTGTTTTGGTCGCCGGAAAATTTCCGGGCATTATTGGTATTGTACCGGGAGTGCCGAAAGGGGTCCAGGGGACCACCGGGGGGGGGGGGATCCACCTGCCCCGGGGGCCCACATGGGCTCTAGGGGGTGCACCCTGGCCTACATGGGCCAGGGGCACTGATAACCCACAAGTATAGGGGATCGCAACAGTTTTCGAGGGTACAGTATTCAACCCAAATATATTGATTCGACACAAGGGGAGCCAAATAATATTTGTAAGTATTAGCAGTTGAGTTGTCAATTCAACCACACTTGGAGATTAAATATCTGTAGCATAGTGATCAGTAGCATAGTAATATGATAGTTTTGATAGCAGTAGTAATAGTAGCAATGGTAACGGTAACAACATTAACAGTTTTGTAGCAGTTGTAACAGTAGCAATAGCAATAGTAACTTAGCAAGAACAATATGTGGAAAACTCGTAGGCATTGGATCGGTGAATTCGTTGGATAATGTTCATCATATAACAGTCATAACCTAGGGTGACATAGAACTAGCTCCAGTTCATAAATATAATGTAGGCATGTATTCCGTAAATAGTCATACGTGCTTATGGAAAATAACTTGCATGACATCTTTTGTCCTACCCTCCCGTGGCAGCGGGGTCCATAAGGAAACTAAGGGATATTATGGCCTCCTTTTAATAGAGAACCGGAACAAAGCATTAACACATAGTGAATAAATGAACTCCTCAAACTACGGTCATCACCGGAAAGTATCCCAATTACTGTCACCCTGGGGTTTACGGATCATAACATGTAGCAGGTACATATGGCTTGCAATATCAGATCTAGAACATAGATATAATGGTGAAAACATAAATGGTTCAGATCTGAAATCATGGCACTCGGGCCCTAGTGACAAGCATTAAGCATAGCAAAGTCATAGCAACATCAATCTCAGAACATAGTGGATACTAGGGATCAAGCCCTAACAAAACTAACTCGATTACATGATGAATCTCATCCAACTCCTCACCGACCAGCGAGCCTACGAAGGAATTACTCACTCCTAGTGGGGAGCATCATGGAATTGGTGATGAAGAAGGGTTGGTGATGACGAAGACCGAAGACCCCCCTCTCCGGAGCCCCGAACGGGCTCTAGATCTGGCCTCCCGATAAAGAACAGGAGGTGGCGGTGGCTCCATATCGTAAAACGCGATGAAACTTCCTCTCCTATTTTTTTCTAGAAAAATAGGATTTTATAGCATCAGAATTAGGGCCAGAGGGGCCTTGAGGACCCCACCACCCACCAGGGCACGCCAGAGAGGGGTGGCGCGCCCTGGTGCCTTGTGGGCAGCCAGGGCCCCCCCAGTGCGTCTTGGTTCCATTATTTTTTATTTATTCCAAAACAATTCTCCAAAAATGTTCGTCTAAATCCGAGAACTTTTATTGATGCACAAAAACGAGAAATTTTTGTTTTTGCCACTCTAGATTTTGCCAATTTTCCTTATGCCACTCTATATTTTGATATTTTACTTTTGTCACTCTTAGTTTTTTACAATTATCACAATTGCCATTCTCGTGGCAGAAGCAAAATTTTCAGAGTGGCAATTGTGATACATTTCAAAAGCTAAGAGTGGCAAAAATGAAATAAAATTATTATGCTTTTGCAACAGAATGGCAATTGTGATAATTGTCAAAAGCTAAGAGTGGCAAAAGTGAAATGTCAAAATCTAGAGTGGCATAAAGAAAATTGGCAAAATCTAGAGTGGCAAAAACAAAATGTTCCCCAAAAACAACACCATGGTAGTTCTGCTGAAAACATCGTCAGTCCGGGTTAGTTTCATTCAAATCATGCAAATTAGAGTCCAAAACAAGAGCAAAAGTGTTAGGAAAAGTTGATACGATGGAGACGTATCAACTCCCCCAAGCTTAACCCATTGCTTGTCCTCAAGCAATTTAGTTGACAAACTGAAAGTGATAAAGAAAAATTTTTACGAACTCTTTTGTTCTTGTTTACATATATATGCTTAAATAGCACCCAGGTTTTCAGCAAAGATCATGACTAACCATGTCAACAATAACTCTTAGAAATTATATTAACTCATATCAATGGCATAATCAACTAACGAGCAATAATAAAACATCTCAAATGCCAACACTTGGGTCAAAACAATCATGATATAATATGACAACAGTGGTATCTCGCTAGCCCTTTCTGAGACCGCAAAACATAAATGCAGAGCACCTCCAAAGTTCAAGAAGCGACTAAACATTGTAATTCATGGTAGAAGACATCCAGTCATGATGCATTCAACATTAACTAAACACAATGCATGAGGATGACAATAGTGCTCTTAGGTTTGGTGCTTGTTTGAGAAGGTGATGACTCAACATAAAAGTAAATAGATAGACCCTTCGCAGAGGGAAGCAGGGATTTGCAGAGGTGCCAGATCTCAAAGCTTAAATTAGAGATAAATATAATTTTGGGAGGTGCACCCTTCCTGTCAATGTTATGACCAAGAGTTTTCAATATCTTCCATGCTAAACAAATTAGCGGCGGTTCCCAAGTGATAAAAGTAAAGTTTACTCCCCCTCCACCAACAAACACAAGCCATGGCTAGCTGAATCCATGGGTGCCTTCCATACCAACAATAGTCTTGGGGGAGTTTTGTTTAATTATTTGCAATTTTTGATTTCGGGACTAGGAATCCCTATTACCAGCCCCTCTCATGCAAGGACGAGTGAATAAACACTCATCATAAGAATAACCTGCTTAGCATGGAAGATACTGACCACCCCCTGTCGCTCCATGAGCGGTCCAGGCACATAAAACATATGTTCATTTGAAATTTTAGAGATGGCACATGCAAATTTACTTGGAATGGCAGGGTAATACTGCATATAGGTAGATATAGTGGACTCATTTAGAACAACTTTGGTTTAAGGATTTTGATGCACAAGCAGTATTTCCGCTTAGTATAGGTGAAGCCTAGCAAATAGGTTGAGAAGCGGCCAGCTAGAGAGAGAAAACGGTCATGAACATGCATTATGGATAATCGACATTGAATACTAGCATGAGTAGGATATAAACACCATGAACATAAATATCGTAGAGGCTATGTTGGTTTTGATTCAACTACATGCGTGAACATGTGCCAAGTCAAGCCACTTGAAACATTCAAAGGAGGATACCATATCATCATACTACATCACAATCATTTTAATGCATGTTGACACCCAAGAGAAATCATTATCAACTCCTAGTTACTTAAGCATGGCATGAGCAACTATAATCTCTAATTGTCATTGCAAACATGTTTGATCATAATATGATGAATTATGGATACCGAGTTAAACATATTTACAAAAACAAGAAATAGTTGAGTTCATACCCGCTTTTCCCTGCCACAGTCACTTCATCAAATATCATCATTATTGCCTTTCACTTGCACGACCGAATGATATGAAAATAATAATAGTGCAAGAGTGCCGTGGACTAAGCTGGAATCTGCAACATTTTATTCAGAGAGAAAGACAAAATAATATGGTCTCTTTGTTAGATCAACAATAATGCATATGAGAGCCACTCAACATTTTCATCGTGGTCTTCTCCTCGGTACGACTCAACAAAAGAAAATAAATTCAGAGAAACACACTGTAATATTTTTGGAGTTTTTATTTCTTGAAGAAAGCAGATTAAAGAAGGAAAAACAAAAATGAGAAAAACTATTTACACGGGAAAGCTCCCAACAAGCAAAAGAAGAATTGAGAAATCTTTTTGGGTTTTATTTTAATACTACAACTAAATTAAACTAGAAAGAAAAAATGAAAAGAAGCAAGAAATATTTTTGGATTTTCTCAAAGTTTTTCAAACACACAAGAAGAAAGCGAGAAATTAAATCTAGCATGGATAATACAATGAAAAAGTGTGGACACCGACAACTAGAATGAAATGTGTGAACATGAATATAATGTCGGTGGAAATATGTACTCCCCCAAGCTTAGGCTTTTGGCCTAGCTTGGTAATCACCATCCGTAGTAGCCATCCGGTCCCAAGTAGAAGTGCTATGGTGGTGGCACCTGAGCGTTCCAATCCTGAGGCTCCTCCTCTGTCGCTACCTGGTCGTTACAGTAGGCAATACTGCCCTCTAGCATGACCCTATGTCTGCCCCTGGTAATAGAATCAAACAAAGCAGGTGCAGGCAATGGGATAATATCACGGGTTTCCACACTAAAAAACAAATTGTAACGAATGTTATGAAAAGAATCAGCGGCATCAGTAAACTGGTGAGCCTCCATCGCCTGGTGATCTAGATAAACTCGGTGCAAAGGATAATCATGTTGGCGTATCTGAACATTAAAATGACTCGCTAGACGAGTGGCATAAATACCACCATGAATTTTGCCTTTAGTTCTGTTGAGGTGCAGACGGCGTGCAATAATAGCCCCTAGGCTAAAGGTGTGATCATTGTGTAGTGCACGGCGTAAAATGGCGAGGTCGGGAGCACTAAGTGCATCGGCCTTCTCCCTAGCAATTAAACACTTCGCGTTGAATAAAGCAAAGTAATGCACAGAAGGAAACTGCAAACTAGTGGCGGTGGCTTTCGACACGCCTCTTTCATCACCCACTGTCAAAGTGAGGAGAAAGTCCTCAAACTCTACCGGTCTAGGCTCTCTTAATTCCCCGTCAGAGGGAATCAAACATATCTCACAAAATTCACTGAGCGGTATCTGATGGGTTTCAGAATATAAATTAAACCGCACCTCAGGAGGATTGTTCCTATTTAAGAAATAGAAATTTTGCACAAAGGAATTTGTGAGGAGGTGATGTTGGTCACACTCATCTGCGAGGAAGTCAGTCAGCCCGGCATTTGCAATGAATTGGGCAAACTCTTGATGGAACCCAGCCTCATCCATGAAGGCATTATGTGGCCATTCGCACGGCCGCACCTCCGCCGTTCTTGGAGTGTTGAGGTCATTGTCCAATGATTCCCCAATGACTCCCTTAGGATTCTTTTTGGAGGAAAACTTCCTGAAGATACTCATGTTATTCCTGTGAATAAAATTCTAAAAATTTTGGTCCACAAAATTTTTGTCAACAAAACTTCACTAGATTGATAGCAACTACTCATAAGGATGCCTAGAGGCCATATTAAGCATTCAAACTACTTAGAACCCTAAGAATTCAACATGCAAGCCTATTTACAGCAGTACCAAGAGTAGCTAATTATTCAAAATATAAACCACTATAGCAAAAACTAATTGGAGCAATGGAGGAGTCACATACCAAGTAGCAATCCCCCAAAACAGTTTTGGAAACAGAGCTTTGAGTAAAGAGATCGAAATCCGCGGGTTTGAGAGCAAGAACTTGAGAGAGAAAGCTATGGTGACTTTTTCTGGAGGTAGGAGATGACATGGGCTAAAGAGATAAGTGAGGGGACCCACGCGGGGCCCACCACCCACCAGGGCGCGCTCTGGTGTCTTGTGGGCACCAGGGGCACCCCCTCTGATGTTATTTGTACCAGAAATTCTCAAATATTCAGAAAAAATCGTGTTAAAATTTCAGGGCATTCGGAGCATGGCTATTTTTGGGTCATTTTTTATTGCATGAAAAATTCAGAAAACAGGCTAAACATGGCATTTTATTTTATTTAACTAAGAAAAACAGAAAACAAAAGGTAGGGACAGAAAGTTGTGCCTACTAAATTCATCAACCACATGCCTCTCGAAAACAATCCATTAATAAGGTTGATCAACTCTTATTAACAATGACTTTCGATTAACATGAACCCGAAGAACTTTCATAGAACATTAAGTTACCTCAACGGGGATATGCATATCTCCAACAATAAGTATGTCATATTTCTTCTTGGCAGTAAGTAAAGGGAGTTGAAAACTTCCAATAGTAATTGTCGGAGACTTTTCAATAACATTAATACCATTCACTTGGAATTGTTTCTTCGAAAAGTGCATCGTATGCTCATTGCCAATGATATGAAAAGTGACTTTGATTTTATTGCAATCAATAACATCCCCTGCAGTATTCAAAAAGGGTCTACCAAAGATAATCGACATATTGTTGTCCTCGGGCATCTCAAGTATAACAAAGTCTGTTAAGATAGTAACATTTGCAACAACAATGGGCACATCCTCACAAATACCAATAGGTATGGCAGTTGATTTGTCAGGCATTTGCAATGATATTTCAGTAGGTGTGAGTTTATCCAAATCAAGTCTTTTATATAAGGAGAAAGGCATAACACTAACACCAGCTCCTAAATCACATAAAGCAGTTTTGAAATAATTTCTTTTAATAGAGCAAGGTATAGTTGGTATTCCTGGATCTCTAAGTTTTTTAGGTACTCCATCATTAAAAGAATAATTAGCAAGCCTGGTGGAGATTTTAGCTTCAGGTATCTTTCTTTTATTAGTGACAATTTCTTTCATATATTTTGCATAAGGGGCCATCTTTAAAATATCAGTCAAACGAGTGCGAAAAAAGACTGGCCTAAGCATTTCAGCAAGCGTTCAAATTCTTCATCATTTTTTCTTAGATGATTTAGGTGGAAAGGGCATAGGTTTCTGAACCCATGGTTCTCTTTCTTTACCATGTTTTCTACTACTTCTTGAGCTTGCGTTGATTTTTCCCTTGAAGAGAAAAGGGTGATGCAGCAAAGTAGAGATAAGTATTTCCCTCAGTTAAGAACCAAGGTATCAATCCAGTAGGAGGCACAAGCAAGTCTCCAATATATGCACCTGCACAAACTAACAAACACTTGCACACAACGTGAAAAAGGGGTTGTCAATCCCTTCACGGTCACTTGCAAGATTGAGATCTAATAGAGATAGATGTAAAAGATAAATAAAAGGCAAAATAAAGCAAATATAAATAAATTGCAGCAAGGTATTTTTGGGTTTTTGGTTTTATAGATTTGAAAATATATGATGGAAAATAGACCCGGGGGCCATAGGTTTCACTAGAGGCTTCTCTCTTGAAGAAAGCATACGGTGGGTAAACAAATTACTGTTGAGCAATTAATAGAAAAGCGCATAATTATGAAGACATCTAAGGCAATGATCATGAATATAGGCATCATGTCCATGACAAGTAGGCCAAAACGATTCTGCATCTACTACTATTACTCCACACATCAACCGACTCCTGCCTGCATCTAGAGTATTAAGTTCATAAGAACAGAGTAATGCCTTAAGCAAGATGACATGATGTAGAGGGATAACCTCAAGCAATATGATATAAACCCCATCTTTTTATCCTTAATGGCAACAATACAAGACGTGCCTCGCTACCCCTTCTGTCACTGGGTGAGGACACCGCAAGATTGAACCAATCACAAAGCACCTCTCCCATTGCAAGAAAAACCAATCTAGTTGGCGAAAGCAAATCGATAGATCGAAGAGAAATACAAAGCTATCTCAATCATGCATAAAAGAGTTCAGAGAAGACTCAAATAATATTCATAGATAATCTGATCATAAATCCACAATTCATCGGATCTCAACAAACGCACCGCAAAAAAAGATTACATCAAATAGATCTCCAAGAATATCGAGGTGAACATTGTATTGAAGATCAAAGAGAGAGAAGAAGCCATCTAGATACTAGCTATGGACCTGTAGGTCTGTGGTAAACTACTCATACATCATCGGAAGGGCAGCAAGGTTGGTGTAGAGGCCCTCCGTGATCGAATCTCCCTCTGGTCGAGTGCCGAAAAAGGCCCCATGATGGGATCTCACAAGAACAGAAGCTTGCGGCAGCGGAAAAGTATTTTTGGTGTTCCCTCTGGTATAGGGGGAATATTTGGGAATTTATAGTGCTGAGATTAGGGCTAGGGGAGTCCCAAGGAGCCCACAAGCCCTGAGGGTGCCCCCCGGGGCGCGGCCAGGGGGCTTGTGGCCTCCTTGTGGCTCCTCTGGCCTCCTCTCCAAGTCTCATGGGTTTCTTCTGGTCCAAGAAAAATCATCGTAAAGTTTTATTCCATTTGGACTCCATTTGGTATTGATTTTCTGTGAAAGTCAAAAACAAGGAAAAACAACAGGTGGCACTGGGCACTAGGTTAATAGGTTAGTCCCAAAAAATGATATAAAATAGCATATAAATGCATATAAAACATCCAAGATAGATAATATAATAGCATGGAACAATAAAAAATTATAGATACGTTGGAGACGTATCAAGCTTCCCAAGCTTAATTCCTGCTCGTCCTCGAGTAGGTAAATGATAAAAACTGAATTTTTGATGTGGAATACTACCTAACATATTTATCATTGCAATTTTCTTTATTGTGGCATGAATGTTCATATCCATAAGATTCAAAACAAAAGTTTAATATTGACATAAAAACAATAATACTGCAAGCATACTAATAAAGCAATCATGTCTTCTCAAAATATCATGGCTAAAGAAAGTTGTCCCTACAAAATTATATAGTCTGGCTATGCTCTATCTTCATCACACAAAGTATTTTATCATGCACAACCCCGATGACAAGCCAAGAAATTGTTTCATACTTTTAATGTTCTCAAGCTTTTTCAACTTTCACGCAATACATGAGCGTGAGCCATGGATATAACACTATAGGTGGAATAGAGTATGGTGGAGGTTATGAGGAGAAGACAAAAAAGGAGAAAGTCTCACATCAACTAGGCAAATTAATGGGCTATGGAGATGCCCATCAATTGATATCGATGCAAGTGAGTAGGGATTGACATGCAACAGATGCACTAGAGCTATAAGTGTATGAAAGCTCAAAAGAAAACTAATTGGGTGTGCATCCAACTTGCTTGCTCACGAAGACCTAGGGCAATTTGAGGAAGCCCATCATTGGAATATACAAGCCAAGTTCTATAATGAAAAATTCCCACTAGTATATGAAAGTGATAAAATAGGAGACTCTCTATCATGAAGAACATGGTGCTACTTTGAAGCACAAGTGTGGAAAAGGGATAGTAACATTGTCCCTTCTCTCTTTTTCTCTCATTTTTTTGTTTGGGCTCTTTTTTTTATTTTGGGTTCTTTGACCTCTTTTTTATTTTTAAGTCCAGAGTCTCATCCCGACTTGTGGGGGAATCATAGCCTCCATCATCCTTTCCTCACATGGGACAATGCTCTAATTATGATGATCATCACACTTTTATTTACTTACAACTCAAGAATTACAACTCGATACTAGAACAAAATATGACTCTATATGAATGCCGCGGCGGTGTACCGGGATGTGCAATGATCTAGAGTGACATGTATAAAAAATATGAACGGTGGCCAAGCCACAAATACTATGCCAACTACATGATCATGCAAAGCAATATGACAATGATGGTATGTGTCATAATAAATGGAATGGTGGAAGTTGCATGGCAATATATCTCGGAATGGCTATGGAAATGCCATAATAGGTAGGTATGGTGGCTGTTTTGAGGAAGGGTATATGGTGGGACAATGTTACTATCCGCGATGGGTGGGAGGTGGCGCGACAGGTGCGTGGTGAGGCGCGTTCCCTTCCGTTCGGTTTGCAGTTTGGCACATTCCATCGCAGTGCCAGCGCTCTTCTCGTGGGGGTCATCGTCCTTTTCAGATTCGGAATGCAAGCGACGTGTTTTCTGCTGCCGTGTGCAAACTTACTGTAATGGGGTGAGTTTCTGTTTGGATTTAATGTGTTACGCGACGTGATGCAGTTTCTGACCGTACATTTGTTGAGCAATGTTGCACTTCTAGCCGATTTGAGGCTTTAAGACCTTACCGTTTGGATCCATAAATTTGGCGATAGATGGAGTCCCTGATAAATGGCTATTTGGCAAATGGTTTGTACAGCTTGTGCAAGTTTTGAGGTGCAATAGGTGGAGCAAGTTCAATCAAGATCATTACAAAGTTGCTTGCAAACACATTGCAAACCATCATACTTAATCTTGTGCACATGAATACATTTACCAGTGTCACCAGTCTGGAGAAAGCTTGGTCATCCCAAAGTTGGATTTAAAAGAAGCTTTTGATATGATTGAATATAACACAATTAAAGAGCTCCTAATCCCAAAAGGTTTTGGTCCTAGATGCAAATGATTTTTTCCTCTGCTTTTTCCTATGTCCTTCTAAATGGTGTGCCTAGCAAGCAATTCTTATGTAGAAGGGGGCATCAGACAAGAAGATCCACTCTTCCCACTTCTCTTTGTGCTGGCAGCTGATTTATTGCAATCAGTTCTCAATGAAGCTATGGCAAATGGGCTGACCCAAGCCCCCATCACCTTCCTCTCTTGTCCCGACTTCCCTGTAATATAATATGTTGATGACACTGTATTAATCATGCCTACTTGCTCCAACCAGCTAAATCAAATTAGAAACCAACTTATGCATTTATCTGCTTACACTGCTCTGAGAGTCAAGTATGATAAATTTGTTTTGGTCCCCACAAACACTTCCTTACAACAGATGCGGGTTTAGGCACATGTTCTTGGTTGCAAGTTGGGAAGTCTCCCTTTTACTTATTTGGGGTTCCTTTTGTATTTGTCCGTGTTGGAGATATGCCCTAGAGGCAATCATGTATGATGATATTTTCTATGCGTTTATGAATAAAGATAGTCCTTGGATATTATCAATGATGTGTATCAGTAAGTACATGACTTGTTTGTGGGACTATGCATTTTATGATGATAGTCCTAAAAGGTCCCTAGTCAAAAGGGCTGCATGGACGCGCAACTGACTAGACTAGCATATGACACAGTGGATGGCTCGGTCTCACTGGGCATGGAGCATTGGATGCTAGCCGGATAATATGGACTTGAAAGGATTTGGTTGGATTCAACATAGTTGGATCCGAGTCCAGATAAGGTCCGAGTCGGACAGACCAGACTATGAGACGCAGCAATATGTCATCTGTGAGTCTCTAGTACAACATACGTTCTATGTCCTAAGACCTGAGCTGGCGCATGTACTCGGGATGGTGACAGATATGCTTTTGGCCGACCAAACGCTACTCCATAACTGGGTAGTTATAAAGGTAGGTTTCGGGTTTGTCCAGACCCATGTTGCGAGACATGGTCGAGCAAGATGAGATTTGCCCCTCCGATTAGGAGAGATATACTCTGGGCCCCTCGTGTGATCCGACCAAGATAAGTATGGCCATGCGACAAGGATTATGGGATAATCCGATTAGTGGTCAACATGACTGGAACGAGAAAGAGGTCGGTCAAGCACAAGGATGACAAACTCACCTTGAGCCCGACAACATATATCGTGTGGCAAAGGGAACGGAAGTGTGACAAGTTGTACAGGTTCACCAACTGGCTTCATTGTCTACTTGGTAGTCGGCACGCCTTGCTAGAGGCCGCTACCATCCAAGCAGGTCAAAGGTGATCCGACCTGTGACCAAGCCGACTTAAACCTAATGGGTCACGCGCTTAAGGGAAGGAACATGTGAGGCTGGATCCGACTCCAAATGTGATCCTACTCGGACTCGGATCCATGCCGAACAGAATTTGGGCTTTAGGATCCGTGCGAGGCCCAATTGTTGAGCCCGTGACAGATGCCTATGTATAATGTAGATGCGGCACACTCATTCGGCGCCGTCACTAGGGCTTTGCATGTGTTGCAACTAGCCACCTCCACTCATTGTCGGCTATGCGATCGGACCTAGCAGTCCGCTGCACGGTGTTCCTCCTGCATGCACGGATACCGTTAGAGATGGTGCACTTGTGCCGCTCCGCTGAACCTGTACGTGGGATCCGACGATCGACTGATCGAGGGAGATCGAGGAGGAGACAACTCCGTACATTCGCTGCCCCAACTCCACTTCCACTGCGCGACACTGCGTGTCTAGTGGTAACGATCCATGATTCATCTCTCGTAGCATGTTCCTGGATGTTCTACGGGTAGGAAATTTTAATTTGCAGTCGACGCACCCTATCGTAGAACCCAACGGTCCAAGCTCGAAATTGAGGATTTTTTCGCAATAATGCAAAGAATTTAAAGGAGATAGTTGGCTACTCAACTCTAATATCCTATGGAGACAAAGTCAGTCTTTTATAGCCTGCCCATCTTCTTCATGTGTACACTCACACTCCCAGCTGATGTAATTGTTAACTTAAACAAATACCTCAGACATTTCTTCTAGAGAAAATATGGTATGGAAGATGGAGGGACTACTCTCATAGCTTGGGACAAAGTTTGTCAACCCAAGAACACAGGAGGTCTGGGAGTTTCTAATCTAGCTAAGCATAACAAGTGTCTGCTTATGAAAAACCTTGACAATTCTTCAACATAGCTGATATCCCCTGGGTAAGTTTGTTTGAGAATCCTAATACACAAACACACTTGATCTTGATAGAGCTGCAGGTTCATTCTGGTGGAAAAGCATCTTAAAACGTATACCTGATTATAAGCAGTTTGCACAAGTGAAGGTTGGCAGAGGAGACACATCGTTGCTTTGGCTAGATAAATTGTCTAATGAGGCTTTGAAAGACAGGTTTCCAGAGCTATTTTCTTTCTGCTTACATGAGAACATCTACATAAAGGATGCTTGGGCTGCCTCTGATTTCATTGATCTTTTCCACACACCACTGTCAAACCAAGGATACCAATAGGACCAGAAATTTTATATGACAATTTAGCAATCACACTTCTCAGCTGCTCCTGACAGATGGATATACCCCTGGAAACATAATGTTTTCTCCTCCATGCATCTATATAAGTGGTCACATAGGCAAGACAATGGTCATCACATTTTCAAAATTATCTGGAAAGTGCAGCTATGTTCAGATACAAAATTTTCTTCTGGCTATTACTACTTGACAGAGTGAACACAAGAAATATGCTGCAGAGGAACTTTTTCCCTTCAATCCTACCTATGTGAGCTATGCAACTTGCACACTGATGAAACTGCCTTGCATATTTTCTGGGACTGCTCTTTTGCATTTGAATACTCGGACTCCATAAGCAACAATAAAAGAGAGGGATCTTTGCTCTAGATGAAATTATCCTACTTCTAGATTCCATGCCACGTGACTTTGGAATGGACATCATCATCATGGGTTGTTGGCACATTTGGATTCATAGGAATTAAAAAATCATTAAAACTCAGAACCACTCTTTACTAGTTGGAAATTTCTGCTTAGGAATGATCTTCAGCTGATTAAGTCCAGGGTCAAGATCCAGCATCAATGGCGCTTCATAGAGTGGATTGACTCACATCTAGTCTAATTTTTTCGAATGGATTTTCCGAGAACTAGAGTAGGTTAATTTTTGTTGCTTTGTTTTATTTGAGTGTTTGTGCATAATTTATTTGATTAATGGAAAAAAATTCATTGAACAATTGTTCTATGGATTTCGGTTCAAAAATAAATAAATAGCTGGAGCAAGAGTTGATGACTTAAAAAAACCTATGACTTCATCACTTCAAAGGGTTTCCATAGTAACTTTGGATGATCAGAATCCTTAAGGTTTCTTAGGATTAACTCCTACAATTTTTTTCCTAAGTATTCTTTATACTATATTCCATAGGAAATTTAGTATACGTTCAACTTTTGAAAAGAATTATTCGTTTTTCTTGTGATACAATCAAGTGAATAAAAAACATGTAGGATTCAATGAACTTGACATTGCAATTCATTTTTTCCTATTCCCACATTTAGAATCCGACAAATCAAAGAAGCCCTAATGTAACTTCAAGTTTTGCCATGGGTAGTTTCGCTTTAGTTTATGTGATCTCATATATTATGTTCCTTAATAGATCAATAAAGTCGAGTTGTTTGCTGAAGAAAATAAAATATATAGACTAATTATTGAAAACATGGAGCGAGTGCATGCCCGAGTCTATGGACGACGCATTGCATACAAGTTGAGCAAGTGCGCACTAGGCCCGTCCTACTTCTTGAGCTTGCGTTGATTTTTCCCTTGAAGAGGAACGGGCGATGCAGCAAAGTAGAGATAAGTATTTCCCTCAGTTAAGAACCAAGGTATCAATCCAGTAGGAGGCACAAGCAAGTCTCCAATATACGCACCTGCACAAACTAACAAACACTTGCACACAACGCGAAAAGGGGTTGTCAATCCCTTCACGGTCACTTGCAAGAGTGAGATCTAATAGATATAGATGTAAAAGATAAATAAAAGGCAAACTAAAGTAAATATAAATAAATTGCAGCAAGGTATTTTTGGGTTTTTGGTTTTATAGATCTGAAAATATATGATGGAAAATAGACCCGGGGGCCATAGGTTTCACTAGAGGCTTCTCTCTTGAAGAAAACATATGGTGGGTAAACAAATTACTGTTGAGAAATTGATAGAAAATCACATAATTATGAAGACATCCAAGGCAATTATCATGAATATAGGCATCACGTCCGTGACAAGTAGACCGAAATGATTCTGCATCTACTACTATTACTCCACACATCGACCGACTCCTGCCTGCACCTAGAGTATTAAGTTCAAAAGAACAGAGTAACGCCATAAGCAAGATAACATGATGTAGAGGGATAAACTCAAGCAATATGATATAAACCCCATCTTTTTATCCTTAATGGCAAAAAGACAATACGTGCCTCGCTACCCCTACTGTCACTGGGTGAGGACACCACAAGATTGAACCCATCACAAAGCACCTCTCCCATTGCAAGAAAAACCAATCTAGTAGGCCAAACCAAATTGATAGATCGGAGAGAAATACAAAGCTATCTCAATCATGCATAAAAGAGTTCAGAGAAGTCTCAAATAATATTCATAGATAATCTGATCATAAATCCACAATTCATCGGATCTCAACAAACGCACCGCAAAAGAAGATTACATCGAATAGATCTCCAAGAACATCGAGGAGAACATTGTATTGAAGATCTAAGAGAGAAAAGAAGCCATCTAGCTACTAGATATGGACCCGTAGGTCTATGGTGAACTACTCACACATCATCGAAAGGAAAGCAAGGTTGGTGTAGAGGCCCTCCGTGATCGAATCCCCCTCCGGCGGAGTGCCGGAAAAGGCCCCAAGATGGGATCTCACGAGAACAGAAGCTTGCGGCGGCGGAAAAGTATTTTTGGTGTTCCCTCTGGTATAGGAGGAATATTTGAGGATTTATAGTGCGTAGATTAGGGTTAGACAGTCTACGGGGGGCATAAGCCCTGAGGGCGCGCCCCCCTAGGGCGCCCCCCTATGGCTTGTGGCCGCCTCGTAGGTCTTCTGGCCTCCTCTCCAAGTCTCGTGGGTTTCTTCTGGTCCAAGAAAAATCATCATAAAGTTTTATTCCGTTTGGACTCCGTTTGGTATTGATTTTCTGTAAAATACAAAAACAAGGAAAAAACAACAACTGGCACTGGGCACTAGGTTAATAGGTTAGTCCCAAAAAATGATATAAAATAGCATATAAATGCATATAAAACATCCAAGATAGATAATATAATAGCATGGAACAGCCAAAAATTATAGATACGTTGGAGACGTATCAAGCATCCCCAAGCTTGATTCTTGCTCGTCCTCGAGTAGGTAAATGATAAAAATAGAATTTTTGATGTGGAATGCTACCTAACATATTTATCAATGCAATTTTCTTTATTGTGGCATGAATGTTCAGATCCAGAAGATTCAAAACAAAAGTTTAATATTGACATAAAAACAATAATACTTCAAGCATACTAATAAAGCAATCATGTCTTCTCAAAATATCATGGCTAAAGAAAGTTATCCCTATAAAATCATATAGTCTGGCCATGCTCTATCTTCACCACACAAATTATTTTATCATGCACAACCCCAATGACAAGCCAAGAAATTGTTTCATACTTTTAATGTTCTCAAGCCTTTTCAACTTTCACGCAATACATGAGCGTGAGCCATGGATATAGCACTATAGGTGGGATAGAGTATGGTGGAGGTTGTGAGGAGAAGACAAAAAAGGAGAAAGTCTCACATCAACTAGGAAAATTAATGGGCTATGGAGATGCCCATCAATTGATATCGATGCAAGTGAGTAGGGATTGCCATGCAACGGATGCACTAGAGCTATAAGTGTATGAAAGCTCAAAAGGAAACTAAGTGGGTGTGCATCCAACTTGCTTGCTCATGAAGACCTAGGGCAATATGAGGAAGCCCATCATTGGAATATACAAGCCAAGTTCTATAATGAAAAATTCCCACTAGTATATGAAAGTGATAAAATAGGAGACTCTCTATCATGAAGAACATGGTGCTACTTTGAAGCACAAGTGTGGAAAAAGGATAGTAACATTGTCCCTTCCCTCTTTTTCTCTCATTTTTTTAATTTCTTTGGCCTGTTTTTTTATTTATTTTGGTCTCTTGGGCCTATTTTATTTTTAAGTCCGGAGTCTCATCCCGACTTATGGGGGAATCATAGCCTCCATCATCTTTTCCTCACATGGGACAATGCTCTAATAATGATCATCACACTTTTATTTACTTACAACTCAAGAATTACAACTCAATACTAGAACAAAATATGACTATATGAATGCCTCCGGCGGTGTACCGGGATGTGCAATGATCTAGTGTGACATGTATAAAAAATATGAACGGTGGCCAAGCCACAAATACTATGCCAACTACATGATCATGCAAAGCAATATGACAATGATGGTATGTGTCATAATAGACGGAACGGTGGAAGTTGCATGGCAATATATCTCGGAATGGCTATGGAAATGCCATAATAGGTAGGTATGGTGGCTGTTTTGAGGAAGGGTATATGGTGGGTTTAATGCACCGGCGAAAGTTGCGTGGTACTAGAGAGGCTAGCAATGGTGGAAGGGTGAGAGTGCGTATAATCCATGGACTCAACATTAGTCATAAAGAACTCACACTTTTTGCAAAAATTTATTAGCCATCGAAGCAAAGTACTAATACGCATGCTCCTAGGGGGATAGATTGGTAGGAAAAGACCATCGCACGTCCCCGATAGCCACTCATAAGAAAGACAATCAAAAAATAAATCATGCTACGACTTCATCACATAACGGTTCACCATACGTCCATGCTTCGGGAATCACATACCTTAACACAAGTATTTCTACCAATCCACAATTACTCACTAGCATGACTCTAATATCACCATCTTTATATCTCAAAACAAATGCAAGGAATCAAACTTCTCATATATCCAATGCTCTTTATGAAAGTTTTTATTATATCCCTCTTGGATGCCCATCATATTAGGACCAAATTCATAACCTAAGAAAATTGCCATACTATTTTTAAGACTCTCAAAATAATATAAGTGAAGCATGAGAGTTCATCAATTTCTATAAAATAAAACCACCGCCGTTCTCTAAAAAGATATAAGTGAAGCACTAGAGCAACTGCCTAGCTCAAAAGATATAAGTGAAGCACATAGAGTATTCTAATAAATTCATGATTAATGTGTGTCCCTCCCAAAAGGTGTGTAAAGCAAGGATGATTGTGATAAACTAAAAAGCAAAGACTCATATCATACAAGACGCTCCAAGCAAAACACATATCATGTGGTGAATAAAAATAGCCTCAAGTAAATTTACCAATGGATTGAAGACAAAAGGGGGATGCCATCCGGGCATCCCCAAGATTAGATGCTTGGTTGTACTTGAATATTACCTTGGGGTGCCTTGGGCATCCCCAAGCTTAGGCTCTTGCCACTCCTTATTCCGTGGTCCATCAAAACTTTACCCAAAACTTGAAAACTTCACAACACAAAACTCAACATAAAAACTCGTAAGATCCGTTAGTATAATAAAATAAATCACCACTTTAGGTACCATTGTGGACTCATTCTAAATTTATATTGGTGTTATATCTACTGTATTCCAACTTCTCTATGGTTCATACCCTCCGATACTACCCATAGATTCACCAAAATAAGCAAACAACACATAGAAAACAGAATCTGTCAAAAACAGAACAGTCTGTAGTAATCTGAAATTTCGTATACTTCTGTAACTCCAAAAATTCTGAAAAATTAGGACAACCTAGATATTTTTTATATCAATCTTGTGTAAAAAAATCAGAACAAAATCATGCTTCTGTGGTTTTTAAAATTTCTGACAATGAGCACAAATGTTTCTGTTTTTCAGCAAGATGAAATCAACTATCACCATAGACCATCCCAAAGGTCTTACTTGGCTCAAACACTAATTAAAACACTAAAACAAAATTACTACAGAGGTAATATTGTGTATTTATTAGAAAACAGGAACAAAAACAAAAAACACAAAATAAAAATTGGGTTCCCTCTGTGGCACCCCGGCTCAGAGCGACCGGTTTACCTTGCATTGCCAGCCCAGAGATCAAGTCTTCTGGCAACACAGAACAACTTGGTACAGATAGACAACCGCTTTATTGAAGCATAGGTTCGATATTACATCAAGTAGCGAGGCCAAGCGGCACACACGGTGCTGCTGCACATATGCACATTATTTAGTGAACATGAACGGGAGCCTCGACATCACGACATAGCTACGCGGTAGCGAAAAGACGACGTAGAAGGACTCCATCTCACAGGGAGACTGATGTGGACACGGTCTAGACTGCGATGCAACAATGCAACTCCAACTCCGGTACGACTTCTCTTGAAACTGGCATGACACGCCAGGTGAGTACTTTGAATGTACTCGCAAGCTCACACAAATAAAGCAACAATGGTAAACAACAACATGATATTTAAGCAGATTAAATGCAAGAACTAAGCATGCTACTCATGAAGTGACAGTGCTCATAACAGGGCCTTTCAGACCCGCTTACCATCTTAGTTACCTTGTAACCACGATCATCATCATACCACGGTGATCACCTCCGGATCACAAACGAAACCATCTCAATGGTCTCAACAACTCCACCAACATAACAAGTGCCACAAGTATATATTTAGTGTGCAGGTTCAATATTTCTATTGATCCACGGTGTGACCTACTACAAACTGTGTCCATGACCGAGGACGCGGCTATCGATAGATTAAACACACTCTGCAGAGGTTAGCACACTGTACCCACACCATGGAACCCATGGCCTCGAACTCCCATTCGGGTGGACCAACGTCGTTCCAACAGAACTAATCTATTGCCATGACACTCTCCCGGCCACTCCAACCAACTCCCCTTTGGGCTAAGTCATGGGTGGCCCCGATGCCACTCCGGACATCCAACGACCACCATCGTGGCAAAACAAATGGTCCCAAACGGGGACATGGTACCAAAACAAATACGGGCACACAAGGCTATGCCTGCCTACCGGGCCAGGGTAGCGCAAGCGCATAACCTTCCCTAGTTGGAGGCACTGGCGAGAGGTATAACAACAGACCGTGAAAGGGCCTCCCCATAAAGGCAAATGTGGTTGCACTGGGAAGCTCGATTTAGTGGCACCATGACTCAATCAACAACATGTTAAAGTTGGATTATTATCAGGTTTCAACTTGCAAATAAATATTACCGTGTCATAATATGCCATGAAAATGCAATGAACTATATATGCACCATTTCAACATAATGCCGGTATGAACTTAATCATGCTCATCATCATGTTACCTTACTGCATAACTTCAGTCATTCAACTAAAATACCACTGATAACATAGCAAGCATAGCATGAAAATGAAACTAGCATCAAGTGATATTATATGAATTTTCTATATGCATTATAAAGGACCATATTCAAGTGAAAATCATAGTTATTGAAATGACACTCTTGCAAATATTTGTGATGGCTTGCCTTAGTGCAGAGGAGGGTCACACTCCACCTGGTTCTCCTCAAGGCAGCAAGTTCCTTCTGAAAACATTTAAAATGGCAAAAAGAAAATGTCACATAACACATTTAAATGCACCAGAAAATATTCACAGCAAGAAAAAAAATCTCATCTCACTACAAAAAAAAGACACATCCATGACATTTTGGCCCGAACAATTTTTTTTTCCTGTCATGCTTATGACACTTCTATGACGATAATTGTGACAAAACCAGGTATCATCATAGATGTGGTGGGCTCCTACTTCGATGACAAAAAATCATGACAGAAAATGGGCTTTTCGTCCTGGGCGGGCTGGGGACGCACCTGCATGACATTCATTGGGCCGTCCATGACAGAAAAAATCGTGGTAGAAGCGAGGGCGAGGAAAATTTTGGGGAGTTCTCGGTTATGGTGGGTGGTCGGGGCCGAGCGATGCACGGAGGTTTGCGTGTTTCTCTTGTACACGTATGCGCGTGTGTGCGAGGCGTTGGGCTCTAATTGAACCCGAGCGATTGCACTAGCTACGTTACTGAACCCCGATCGATCCCTTGGCTGTTAACTGGACCCGAGTGATTCCTTCGCTACTGCTGCTAACTGAAGCCGATTGAAGCTGCCTCTTGATGAACAGTCCCCCGTGGGGGTTGGATGAACAGTTCCCGATGGGGGTTGGATGAACAAGACCCTGTGGTAGTAGAGGCCGTTGCCGCTGGATGAACAGGACCCCCGATCGAGGAGGTGGGGGTGGATGAATAGTAGCCGGTGGAGGGACCCCGTGGAGGGCTAGTTGAACAGGACCCCGTGGAGGGCTGGTTGAACAGTAGCCGGTGGAGGCTGGATGAACAGGACCCCATGAAGGGCTGGCTGAACAGTAGCTGATGGAGGCTGGATGAACATGACCCCGTCGATGAACAGTAGCTGGTGGAGGCAGGAGGAAGTCGACGATGGATGAACAGTAGCCCGTGGAGGCTGGAGCGAGGCAGTAAACGGTGGATGAACAGTAGCCCATGGAGTCCCGTTTTGTGGTACGCCACACCCCTCCCGATGAACAGGACCCCTGTTTCGACCGTAGCGTTCCAACACAAGTCCGTTTCCTCCGTTTTGCGGTACGCCACACCCCTCCTGATCAACAGGACCCCGTTTTGACCGTAGGCACTCGAACATAAGTCCATTTCCTCCATTTTGCGGTACGCCAGATCCTTCCTGATGAACAAGACCTCGTTTCGATCGTACACGGTCGAGCATAAAGGTCGTTTCCTCCGTTCTGCGGTAAGCCAGACCTCGTTTCGGCTGTTCGGTCCAAGCCGGTTGGCTCCCGATGAACACGACGCTGTTGCTACCGTCTGCTGCCTCTCCATGTACACGAGCCCTGGCCGTACATATGCGTGAGTAGGCGTTCGAGACCCCGCCCGTATGTACGTATGTGGCTGTATTTTTTGCGATTGGGTTGTACGTACATGTACACAGTTTAGAAGGGACTGCATGAACTGCTACGTCGGGGGCTCTACTACTACACATGCCGCTGCTTGCTCGGCCATGGTTCATCATTGCAGAGAGACCGATCGACCAGTATGTACGTACACGTTCGCGACCAGAATGACAACGCTATGTACGCTTCGACCAGGTGGGGCCCGACTGTCAGGGAGGATAAGGAGGCACTTCCTTATGTGCAAAGTTATTGATGGTGAGTCCGAGCTGTCAGGGGGAGGATTCAATTTTTTTCGCGCCTAATATGGAGGCACTTCCTTGCGTCCGAAGATATAGATGGTGGGTCCCAGTTGTCAGGGGGAAACATTTTTTTCGCAAAATATGGCCCTTCCGGTAGGTCCCCGCTGTCAGGCGGAGGAATCATTATTTTGTGCGTAATAAGGAGGCACTTCCCTGCTGCGGCCCTGGACCCAGCTGTCAGTCTCTCCACGTACAGTCCTCTTCTGATGTAAGTCGTTCCTTGACCACGTTGACCACGCCGCGGCGAGAGCACCAAGGCGGTGGATGACGGTGAGGCCTAGGAAGGGAATGACCCGGAGCCGGGGAAGACTCGGCAGTTGTTTCCCACGCGGAGGGGAGTAGAGGGTTTACTGGTTGGGCTGCAGTGTGAGGCTGCCATCGCCGGAGAATAACAGGAGGTCTGGGTGAGTACAGGGATGGCCAGGCCAGTGATGGGAGTAGGGTGGGGTGGTGAGGCCTGCGCGGCAGCAGAGCGGCCACGAGAGGCAGGAGCAGGCAGCACGACAAGGCGCTGGTTTGGGCGGCTGGAGCGAGAAGACCAGAGGTTTAAGAAGCACTACGGCCGTTGGATGGACATCGTACGGTCACTAGAGCTAGAATCGTTCATATTGACTAAGTTGACAAAGCCCTCCGCCCGCGTCAACTTAGTAGGCCCACAAGTCAGCCTCCAACTATGGTGGGTCCCAGATAGCAGGGGGAGTATTCATTTGTTTGTTCGTAATAAGAAGGCACTTCCTTGCGTGCGAAGATATAGCTGGTGGGTCCGAGCTGTCAGCGGGAGGAACGTTTTTTTGGCGAAATACAGAGGCCCTTCCGGTGGGTCCCTGCTGTCAGGTGGAGGAATCATTATTTTGCGTGTAATAAGGAGGCACTTCCTTGCGGCGTGTGGCCGTGGACCCAGCTGTCAGCCTCTCCACCTACAGTCCTCTTTCGATGGATGTCGTTCGTTGACCACGTTGACCACGCCGCGCCGAGAGCACCAGGGCGGTGGATGATGGCGAGGCCTAGGAAGGGAACGACCCGGAGCCGGGGAAGACTCGGTAGTGGTTGCCCACGCGGTGGGGAGTACGAGGGTTTACTGGTCCGGCTGCCGTCGTCGGAAAATAACAGGAGGTGTGGGTGAGTAGAGGAATGGCCTGGCCAATGATGGAGTAGGGTGGGGCGGTGCGGCTTGTGCGGCAGCACAGCCGGCCATGGGAGGCGGGAGCAGGCAGTCCCACCGGCGCTGGTTTGGGCGGCTGGAGCAAGAAGATCAGATATTGAAGAAGCAGCATGGCCGTTGGATTAACATCCAATGGTCACTACTGCTAGAATCGTTTGTGGACTAAGTTGATAAAGCCTTTCGTACACGTCAACCTAATAGACCCATAAGTCAGCCTCCAAATCTGTCTCAAACAGCATACAGCCCGAAATTTCTAGCCAGATTCAAATTAATTTAAAAAATAAACATACCTTAATTTAAATCCAATGAAATTTTACCCGCACAAAAACAATGAAATTTAAAATATCAAAATCCAAAAGAAAAAAGTAGTTTGGAACTAATTGCCTGTTTGTTGTATTTTTTCCTTTTATAGCCCATTTCTTATTACTTATAGCCCATTTTCTGGGCAAGCCCGAATGCATCCCTCCTCGTCTTGAAAGATTTCCGGCCCAGCAGGGCATAGAAAAGCAAGTAGGCCTACGTTGGTTATTCTGCAAAAAACAAAATAGCTGGGCTAGCCATTTTCAGAAAGGAAAAAACTGGGCTGGTCATGTGGTAAACATATGAAATAAAAGCCTAGGCTAGACGGGCCACAGCTCTCGCACAACCCAGTTGATACCCTTCTCCGCCCCAAAAAAAAAAGAAAATATTGCGCCCGCTGCTGGGTCCCGGGTGTCTGCCGCTCCTTGTGCAGTTATCTTGCTTATTGACTATGTTGACAGTGGCGTGCGACCCAGATGTTAGGAAACCATCAGGAGGAACCCTTTTTTTTTCTTGTAATAAAGGAGGCACTTGCTTGCCTACTGCCATGATCCTGGTGGGTCCCTACTGTCATCCTCACCATGTACAATCATCTCCTTATTCCTCTTGGTTGTTGACCATGTTGACAACACCGGAGGGCGGCGCCGCGGCGACCGAACCAAGGCGGAGGACGATGGTGAGGCCTCAGACAGGAACGAACAGGAGCCGGGGAAGATGCGCAGAGTTTTAGGGTGCGATGTGGCCATGATGCGTGCGCGGCAGCACAGCCAGCCGTGGGAAGCGGGAGCAGGCGGTCCTGCCGACACTGGTTTGGCTTTGGCGGCTGGAAGAAGAAGAGACTGAAGAAACACGACAGACGTTGAATGTCAATCCAACGGTCAAGGTTGGCACAATTGTTTGTTGACAAGCCGACACCAAGTAGCATACTTTTTTATATATAGGAAGAAAAGAAAAACTGGGCTCGTTCGCCAGATAACATTCCCGAAACTGCGACCGTTTGATCTTGCGTCGCAACTAAAACTGTGAGGAAAATGCGTTCATTTGCCGTCCTCCTCCCAGGGAACATTCGCCACATAAGTGACTAGCACCCTTGGTTTTTAACCGAGAGGTCTTGGGTTCGAGTCCCAGGAACCCTCAATTTTCTCCTCCTTCCTTCCTCGCAAAAAAAAAAGAAAATCAAAGACTTGAGAAGGCGTACAGAACAAGCTAGTGTACCAGTAAAGAGACGTTGCTGAGTTTTAGAAAAAAGAGAGACGTGCTCCTGTAGCTGGTTCGAATCCAAACCTAGACTATGACTATATATGGTGCTATGCTACTCTGCAAGTAATGAAACTGACATATCCAATGTTCGCTTCTCCTCTTCTCTACTTACTCTGCCTAGCATCAGAAGCTCTGGCCGCAGCAACCATGTCCGCTGGCGGCTCGTCCACCTGCTCTTCGGCAGGCAACAACCAGATATGTGTTAGGAAACTAGACTGGCTAATCTCTCAATCACAGGGGAGACAATGGTTTTGTGTCGCGTGCAACATTGTGACTTTTCTCATTTTTTCTCTCTACTATTTATTCTGTTACAACGAAGGAGAGGCAGGTAGTGATCCTAACTATGCGCCACGATCCGCCGTGCTCGCGCCATCCCACGAGAGCCGATCATGCCTCCTAAGCTACCTGCGAGACTACCGGACCGATCATTGTGACCACGTCCAACCGGCCCATGCAAGCTATTTGCATGGCACGCACACGTCGCGGCTTATGTGTGCCTGATTATTCGACAGAAAACAAACTAGCCTAAGCACAACGACTAGATTAGCTAACAAATCACCCCCCCTAATCTTGGCGTTGGTGAATTATTTCAACCATCCCGATCCTCTTCTTCAGCTCCTGGAAGATGAGACGTCCAAGCGCCTTCGTCAGAGTATCAGCTAGTTGGTCACTTGTCCTGACATAGTCGATGTAGATCCGCCCCTATTCCACACACTTGTGAATGAAGTGGTACCTGATCTCTATGTGTTTACTACGATCGTGGAAGACAGGGTTCTTCGCCAGGGAGATCACCGACTTGTTGTCGACGAGGAGCTTCGGCTGTACGGCTTCCTTGTTCAGCAACTCTCCAAGCAGCCGTGCCAGCTAGATGCCCTGACACGCAGTGGTGGTGGCCGCCATGTACTCGGCCTCGCACGAGGAGATCGCCACCACCCTTTGCTTTTGCGACTACCAGCTCACCGGACTCTTGCCGAGGAAGAAGGTCACACCCGTTGTACTCTTCCTGTCGTCCGTGTCCCCAGCGTGATCCGAGTCGCTGTAGCCGGTCAGCTACAGTTCTCCTTCGCCGCGCCCATATGCGCAGCCATGATCCAACGTCCCGGCCACGTACAGCAAGAGATGCTTCACCACGGCATAGTGATTGGCTGCAGGTTTCTCCATGAACCTGCTCAAGTACCCTACGGCGAAAGTGATGTCAGGCCTTGTGTGCACCAAGTACCGCAGCCCTCCGATGATGCTACGATATTTGGTCTTGTCCACTGGGTCAACGGCGCTCTCCTTGCTCAGCTTGAGCCGTGCCTCCATAGGAGTGTTGCACGGGTTGCAGTCCTTCATCTTTGCATGGTCTAACAGCCTCTTGGCATAGGCCGCCTGCTCGAGCACAATCCGGTCGCGCTCCTGGCTCACCTCAATCCCGAGGTAGTAGCTGAGCATGCCCAGGTCGCTCATGCGGAACAGCCTGGTCATCTGCTTCTTGAAGGAGCCGATCTCTGCCGTGGCTGCTCCGGTGATGATGAGGTCGTCAACATATACCTCGACGATCAGGAGCGAGCTGCCCGTGCCGCGATGGTACACAGCATGCTCCGACGGGCAATGCTCAAACCCCAGAGCGCATAAGCTCTCGTCCAGCTTCGTGTTCCAGGCCCTCGGTGCCTGGCGAAGTCCATACAACGCCTTGCAGAGGCGCAACAACTTGCCCTCCTGGCCGGCCATGGTGTACCCTGGCGGCTGATGCACGTACACCTCCTCGAGCAGGTCACCATTTAAGAAGGCGGACTTCATGTCCATGTGGTGTACCTGCCAGCCATGGTGCGCCGCAAGCGCGATGAGGACGCGCACTGAGTCCATGCGCGCGACCGGCACGAAGACCTCCTCGAAGTCCACGCCCTACCACTGAACGTAGCCCTTCGCCACCAGCCGCGCCTTGTGCTTCACTACCATGCCTCGGGGATCCTTTTTGAGCTTATAAACCCACTTTAGGCCGATCGGGCAGTGACCGGGCGGGAGCTAGCTAAGCTCCCAAGTCTTGTTGGCGACGATGCTCTTCATCTCTTCGTCCATCGCCACACGCCATCCTTGGTCCTTCTCAGCCTCAGTGAAGGAGGCCGACTCTTCTCCCACGAGCATGCACATCTCGCTGTCGCTGTAGTTCGCCTCCACCTCCTCTGTCGTGTCCCACATGTTCTTAAGAGTGCAGTACCGACGCGGCGCCTCCGCGCCGGCAGGTGCCTCTAACGCGCCGGTGGGCGGTGAGATGAATTTAACGCCCGTTGGTGTCGAGATCGGCGTTCCGTACACCGGGGAGGCAGGTGAGGGCGTGCAGGTCGCACTCTGTGGCGTGGACGGCTCGGCGTCGGGCGCGTGCACCGAGTGGTGCTGGCTCGGCGTAGTCTCTGGCTCCACTCATGCGCTCGGCGTGGCCACGAGCTCCAGCTCGATTGTGAAGGACTCGATCCCCTCATCTCGTGTCTTCGTGGCAGCGCACCAGTCCCACGACGCGCTCTCGTCAAACACGAAGTCACGGGACACGTGGGCGCGACTTGACAGAGGGTGGAAGACATGATAGGCAGCAGAACCAGGCTCGTACCCAAGGAACACCATGGGCACACTATGGTCGTCGAGCTTCTTCGAGTTCGGGCGCGTCACCTTCACATGAGCAACACACCCAAAGGTGCGGAGGTGCTGCACACTGGGCCGGTGACCGCACCAGGCCTCATAGGGCGTCATGCCGGAGACGCTCTTCGTTGTCGCTCGGTTGAGTAGGTACACGGCCGTTGTCACCGCCTCGCCCCAGAAACGAGCTGGGACGCCCTTGGCCTTGAGCAGGCACCGCGCCATGCCGACGATCGTATGGTTGCGTCTCTCCACCACCCTATTCTTTTTTGGTGTGTAGGGGGCGGTGAGCTGACGGTGCATCCCCAGTTCGGCAAATAACTCGCCGAGGCTCGAGGAGTTAAACTCACCCCCCGATCGGTGCACAGGGCCTTGAGGCGGTGGCCGGACTCGCATTCTGCCGCCGCCTGGAATTACCGGAGCGCCGTCTCCGCTTCGTCCTTCATCGTGAGCAGGCGCAGCCACATGATGCGGCTCTTGTCGTCGACGAGTAGGAGGAAGTAGCGTTTCCCTCCCGGCGTGGCGGGCGTGATCAGCCCGCACAGATCCGCATGTACGAGTCCGAGCACGTCCTCAGTGCAGTTCAGAGCTTGGCGAGGGAAAGGGGCTCACCGGTGCTTGCCCGCAAGGCACGCCTCGCAGAGTCGATCCGCCTGATCAACGAGCAGCAGGCCGTGCACCATGTCCTCCCGTGCGAGTGAGCGGAGCGCCTGGAAGCCGATGTGGCCGTAGTGCGCATGCCACACCCATGCATCCTCGCCTCCGTGTACTGCGAGGCATACCGGGCGTGCCATGCTCAGGCTCAGCACGTACAGGCACCCATGGTTGCGCTGCACGTGTGCGAGCAGGTGCCCGCTTGGATCTCGCAGCTGAAGAACACCTTGGCTGATGTGTGTCTCGTAGGCGCTCTCATCCAGCTGGCCTATGCTAACAATATTGCTGCACAATCGAGGGATGAAGTACACCTCAGAAAGTACCAAGTGCTCACCATTCAGGCAGGTGAAGAGGATCGTTCCCTTCCCTTCGATCTGCACTGCTGATCCGTCGCCCAGCTTGACGGAGCCGCGCACGCCGGTATCCAGCTCGGAGAAGATTTCCCGTCGCCCAGACATATGGTTGCTGGCGCCCGAGTCCAGGAACCAGGAGGATTCGCACCCTCCACCATCCGACGCGGGGCGTGCCTGGTTGCTGGCTCTGATACCACTTGTTAGGAAACTTGACTAGCTAATCTCTCAATCACAGGGGAGACAGTGGTTTTGCGTCGCGTGCAACATTGTGACTTTTCTCATTTTCTCTCTCTGCTATTTATTCTGTTACAACGAAGGAGAGGCAGGTAGCGATCCTAACTATGCGCCACGATCTGCCATACTCGTGCCATCCCATGAGAGCCGATCGTGCCTCCTAAGCTACCTGCGAGACTACCGGGCCGATCATCGTGACCACGTCCAACCGGCCCATGCAAGCTACTTGCATGGCACGCACACGTCGCGGCTCATGCATGCCTGATTATTCGACAGAAAACAAACTAGCCTAAGCACAACGACTAGATTAGCTAAAAAAATGCGCCAAGTCGCCACCCGTACCATCGCCTGTGAGTCTCATCACACCCCCGCCGGCACACGCACCGCAGTCGGTTGCTCATCGTAACCCGCTGCCGTTGGTGTGGTGCCACTGCTGCAAATCACGCAGAGTCATCCGTCGCGTCTCAACCACAATCCTCAACCCTGGCCGAGTCTTCTACAAATGCCCGAATCATGGGGTAATAATATGTTTAAGTGTTGTTCTGCTGCTTTCAGTTGCTGATTTTTTTAATAGTTTGGTTGATGATCTTCCAATTTGATTCTTGCAGAAAAGGGAAGATTCATGTGATTTGTATTTCTGGGAAGTTGCTGATGTGGGGGAATGGAACTACACTGATTATTTGGTTAGCCGAGGAATCCCAATACCAGCAGGTTGGGGTGTTGGACAAGTAACTGAAGGAATGGCAGAAGAGGAAGATGCAGAGCAGAAGGTTAAAGATGCAGTTCCTCTGATCATGGCCAAGCAACAGCTGCTGAACAGCCTTGACAACAATGAGGAGATGAAAGAGCTTGTGAAGATAATGGGAAAAATTGATGTGCTCTGTAGGATGATTGTCTCTTTATTTGCAATGTATGTAGCACTCGTGATGTATTCAGTGGCTATGACATGAGCACTTTGCTGAAACTAATAATGAATGAAACCTGTTTAGCAGGCTGGGCGTAGTGTTGTGAACATCTAATGATTTCTATTAACAGAAATCGAGGGGTATCCCCTTTTGCTCATAAATAAATAAATAGCAGAGGCCCTTTTGCTAATAAATAAATAAATAAATTAGCAGAGGCCCTGTTGGGTCAGCTTCGTTCCCATTCGAAGACGTAGAGCAAATTGCAGTCCAATAGCAAACTATGTCATCAAATACAAGTTTCACAGCCAAATATGAGTACAACTAAACAACAATGTCATCATGTTTTAGTCGTCATACAATCATCAAACCCAAATCAACATACATAATAAGTGATGTTCTCACAGCAAAATACTAAACAACAACTTCATCAGTTTTCAGTTGTCATAGCAAACACAATTTCACATAGTAGATAAAAAGTCGTCTTCTGACAGGCAAATACGACAAAAGCAATCTAATCATCATCTGCATCAGCAGTGTCAGCATCTTCGCCATGTGTATCAGTCTGAATCGTAATTCCCTCTAGTGTCATCTTCTTCTTCATCCTCAATGTCCTCGAACGTTGGTGTCTTATTGATCAACTCTCGTATGTCCACAGCCCGACAGGCAATCTTTTCTCCAGCGTCATTGACGTGATGGTTCTCAAAGATATTAGGAACATCTATGGAATCTTCTACATCGGGAGCAGTGTAAGCATCATCTTGTTGTGCAACTTCATTAAACGAATTCCTCTGCTCAAACCTTTGCAATACTCTCCAATCATCGCTACGTGCGTATGTGTCTTCCAAGAAAAATATTTGTGTTGCTTGATTTGCCAAAATAAAAGGCTCGTCGGTCTAGTACGCCACCTTGACATTGATGGATTTGAAATAATCATTAGCTTTGGGTTTTGCGATCCTGGAAAACAGGTTATACCAACGACAACACAACAGAACCACACACGGATGAACCTCGAAATTGGAGATATACTGCAATTGAACAATGTCTGTTATGTTAGCATACATTTCAGTTGTCTCTTCGCCATACTTATCCGTGCTCATGATGGCACTGTTTTGTGTCTTCCTGCCTTCGTCACTTGCAAGGGTGGTGTAGCGCACATCTCCAACAATGCAAGATTCATAATGTCTTACCCGAGTATCAGGACCCATTGCTAGTGCATAAAGGGCATTATTAACTGCTTGCCCATCCTCCCGCATCTTCTTAACCTATGGTTAGAAAATAGACAAGCTGATTATCTTATGTACTCAATATATTAAAAAAACTGACAGTGCAATTCAAAAGCTTACATGGCTCTTGAACCATTTCGCAAATCCTACCATAACCAGTTTGTCAATGTTTCTTGGATTTTGTGGCAGTAACTCCTTTTTGTAGATGCTGCACAACATAGTGATCGCGTCAAACATCTAAATATATAAGAATGTGCTGCAAGTTTAGTAGATTACGATGTATAAGCTGCAATACTTAGCACTTACTCGATATAAGGTAGAATCTCAGGACAGTTATTCAACACATACCAAACCATTTTGTCCAAATATTTAGGTTTGTCGTCTTGTCGACTCTTCCCTGTAACTCGAACAGAACAATCGAAAACATTGAGCTCGGGATTGTCTTCACCCACCTCTTTGCTAAGCTGATCAGCTGTTTCAATATATTTTGAGCAGACTGTCAACGCTTCTGTAGCAATGTAGGCCTCTACAATGGAACCCTCAGGTCTAGCTCTGTTCCTAACATAGCCCTTGAAAGTGCCTAGCCGCCTTTCAATAGGGTACATCTAGCCATACTGTACTAGACCTCTAAGTAGTGCCTCATCAGGTAGATGAACAGCCAAATGCACCATCACATCAAAGAAGGCTGGATGATATATCTTCTCAAGGTCGCATAGGATAGTTGCTATCTTATCTCTAAGACGCTCCAAAGCATCTATCCTGATATTTCTACTGCAGAGTTCCCTGAAGAATTGTCCCAACTCTGCAACTGCTCTGTATAAGTCAGGGCGGCCCAATCCTCTACGGATAACAAGTAAAACCCTTTGAAGTAGGACATGGCAGTCATGAGTTTTCAACCCTTGTACCTTGTTTCCATCTGCACTGACTCTCCTTTCAGGGTTGGACGCAAATCCATGTGGGAATCTCACACGTGACAGGACCTTGCAGAATTCTTTTCTTTTACCTTGTCCAAGATGTACAGAGCTGGTGCCATATCCCGTGGTTTACCTTCATCTTCCACCTGCAAATCCTTTCCGATACCCAGGTGTGTCAAATCAATCCTAGATTTTAAGGTATCTTTCGTCTTGCCTTCAATATTAAGAAGTGTGCCGATAATGCTGTCACATATATTTTTCTCGGTGTGCATCACATCAAGATTATGCCGCAGATCCAAATCTTTCCAATACTCCAAGTCCCACAAAGTGGACCTGTGGGTAAACAATAATCTCTCTTGTGCCCTGCCACACTTCCTTTTCCCGCTACCATTATCAGGATGGTTTCCTGGTGTAATATGCCTGACCTTCTCTAATTCCACTTGCAACTCATCGCCGGTGAGCCTCTTTGGCGCATCACGATTTCCGTGCTTTGCATTGAACACATGTCTTCGGTATTTTGTAGGACACGACTTGTCCTTGGCAAGGAAATGGCGGTGTCCAATGTAACAGATCTTGCTACGTATTGCGTATGACAGCGGATTCTTGTCACAATGAACACATGCATTGTAACCATGTGTCGTTCGCCCTGACATAGTGCCCAAAGCCGGATAAACATGGATGCACCAAATTATAACAGCACGCAGAAAGAAATCAGCTGGTGGGCTGCTATATAGGTCTCGAGTGAGAACACCCCTTCATAGCTGTTGAAGTTCCTCTACAAGAGGCTCCATGAATAAATCAAAATCCTTTTCAGGACTTTTTGGACCTGGGATGAGTAAGGCCATCATGTAGTTTGATTCTTTGGTGTAGACATTTGGAGGCATGTTGTAAGGGATAACAAGCACTGGCCACATGCTATATGTGGTGCTCTGGTGGCCAAATGGGTTAAATCCATCTGTAGCTAAGCCAAGTCTAATGTTTCTCGGGTCAGCAGCAAACTTTTTGTGTTTCTGATTGAAGCTTTTCTAGTCACTACCATGAGATGGATGGCTCATTACATTCTGATCTCTGTACTCCTGGTTCCTAGAATGCCACAGTACATCCTCTCTTGTATCAGCATCATGAAACAACCTCTGCAATCTTGGTATAATTGGAAAATGTCTCAGAACATTACGAGGAATCCTCTTCACAGCATCGCCATCTTTCCATCTTGATGATTTGCATTTTGGGCATTCACTTAAGTTGGCATAATCCTTCCGGAACAGAACACAATTATTCTTACAAACATGGATCATATCATATCCAATTCCAACTGCATGAAGGAAATTCTTCATTTTACTGTAGGTGTGTGGCAACTCAGACGCATCTGGGAAAGATTTGCGGAAAGCAGCCAACATCGCATCGAATGATTTGTTGGTCATCCGCTCAGATGTCTTCTCCTGAAGAAAGGTGACCATAGCTGAGAATACTGACAGCTTATTTCCTGGGGTGACAGCCACGTTGCATTGTTCCAACATGCGGGCCCACCATTTTTCTTCTGCAGGAGAAAGTTCACGAAATGCGCGAGCATTTCGTAACATTGTTTCAATGTTGGTCAAACTCACTGGCTCCGCCACCAGCACCTCCTCCTCCTCTTCCACCTGAGCATCAGGCAGATCAAGATGGTGATCTGCTGCTTCCACATAGTCAGTAACATTGATATTCACAGCTTCACCATGATGAACCCACCTAGTATATGTGACCCACATCCCATACCAGTGTAGATGATTTTGCACAGTTGACTGGGGTCTTGTAACTGAATTCATACAACTACTACATGGGCAGAGCACATCTGATTTCGGACCACCGTACTCAGCTCTGATAAAGTCCATGAAGTTTTCAACCCCCTCGACATATGCAGCAGAGAATCTTCGAGCAGAAGTTATCCAAGTCTTGTCCATCTGTTAGACATACAAATTAGTTCTTCTACTAGATATTACAGGAAAAACATATATGTTTTTTATGAAGTCGAGAAAAAAATACCTAGGTCGATGTCTAAAGCTATGGCAAGATATTTGGACAAGCAGATCTAAGTAACAAAATATATGTAAAGCTAATTCAGCAAACATATTTGAGTGCTAAATTATGGCAGGCTGTTTCAGCAGTCAATGAGGCCGAGCACACAGTCATCGAAGGCCATCTCAGCAACGAAGATCGAGTATAAAATGGTGTAGAGCTATTTCACCTAACAGATTGGCTACTAGACCATGGCAATCTACGTCACAATAAATATATGGCAGGATATTTTAGCAACTAATCGGGAGTGGCATGCCATCTCAGCTAAGCAGATTGAGTGCAGAACAGGGCAAGGAAGCTTCTTAAGCAGATCATATTGACTGTAAACTATTTCGGCAAACAGTGAGATTAACAGCGTCTATCAGCTAACATTCAGTGCTACTCCGACATGCACGGGGCCTCAGTCTAGAATGCGCGTACCGTGGGAGAAGCTGACCGCCGTGCATCTCCACAAGAACATTGCCAGCGCCGGCGGCGCGGCTAGAGGATGATAGTCTACGAGAGCGTACTGTGGGAGCGAGAGGATTGCCGTGCGTCCCCTCGACAAACCACGGCGCCGACGTATCGGCACGGCGGGGAGGGCGGCTTTGGCGGAGCGAATGGAGTGGAGGGGGCTGGGGGGAGGGGGGTTTGGGGAATATTATTGGCTAGTTGGCCGAAGGGCGGTTGAATTTGGGATTTGGGGGGAATTTTCGCGCGGTGGGCGGGGGAGTTTGGTGCATGGTCGTTTTCTCCAAGTGCGGTCCCACGTGTCAGTGAAGAGGCAAGCTGAAGCACGTTCCATTTGCGTGAGCCGTGTGCAGGACCGACCATGTGAGGGGTGCAATGCGACCGCGACAGGCGTTCTGTGAGTGTACCACCTTTTTTCCTTTTAAACTTGGTGCTTCACGTGATCCATCGATACTACTACTAGTAATCCGGTAATCCCGACTAAAACGGCATGGCCGGGACTTTTCCCGCGCGATATGCTGGGAGGTTGGCTTAGTTGGGTTTTTTAGGACGAGTAATGCTACACCTACATAATCCAAGTTATGTAATTAACGTAATGTGAAACGTGTGGGCTGTTGATTGGAGATTGGGGGGAGGGAGGGGCCCACCACCATGAAAATCAGGGGGGAGAGAGAGAGGCAGTTTACGTTAACCCTTTCGTAGGTTCCCGTAGATGTAGAAAGATGTGAAATGCGTGAATGTGTAGTGGACGTACTATTGGAGTGCCTAAGATAAATTGTGTATGTAGACCCTATGTGTTTATTTACTTCACATGTTAGCTTTGTCCCAGGTCAAACCTTCTAAGTTTATACACACAAAAACGAATCATCATTCCATATATTTCCATACTCCTACAATATATCTTACTATTATTGTGAAAGTTCATCTACACCGGACGAGATTCATGCAAACACGGCAGATTTTCATTACATTTTGAACTTTTATAGGACAGAAAAATAAAAGAAACCCGACCCTAAACCTATTCTACGGTGGCGACCGACGTCCTCCATCTGCCATCTCCATGTACAGGGGCGGGGTTCAAGACCCGTGAAGTGAAGGTGCGGTCTCCAGCGAGAAAGAGTAGAACACCGGAGACAGACCGACCAGTTGGCACACCATGCCCTGCCGCCTCCCATGCCCTACTCATCCTCGGAGGAGTCCCCGACCTTGGAGGTGCCGGTGGACGTGAGGTCGATGATGATGGACGTGGACGGTCCATCGCTTCACCTGCACATGCGCCACCGAACATTGGACGGCGGCAAGTAGGACGCGTGGCTGACGGTGCTCCCGTCATCGGCCGCCAGCGTGGCCACCGCTTGTGCGGTCGCGTCCGCATCCGGCTACACCGCTATTGTGTTGCGAGCGGCGACTAGAGCGAGGGCGGCGACCTCGAGCTTCATCCCCAAAGACAAGCTCTCCCGCAAAGCATTCGCGCTCGCGGTCATGGTGGATGTGGTGCCAGGTAGCAGGAGGATGCTCTATGGTGTGGAGTTTAGCTGGGCGTTGCCGCTTTAAGTAGCACATTCTGGTGAGGCCAAGCGTCCGGGTGTATCATTAAGTCACTGGAGTTGGTTCCTCGGGCACCGAGCCTCTTAATGACAGCATACGGACGGACGGCATGAATGCGGGCAGCTGGCGCCGGCTGGGAACGCACCGTGCGACGGCATGAGACGAGGGTTTTTGGTGTGCCAGGGTAGTCAGCTGCGGTCTTGGCAACGTTGGAGATGCCCTTTGCTCACATGCGATCCCCACATGTCATTGAAAAAGCAAGACGACCCGGCATGATCTCAGGTCCTGGGGATGCAGTTGGCCGCACTAGAACACTCCGCGGACGCGTCACAGCGCGCGCGCACTTCGGCGCCCCGTGCATCCTCGACGAGCCGGGTGTTGATCTGCTGGTTGTGCCACAGGGCTAACGCCACCCTCGGCACCCTGAAGCCGAGCGTGTCTAGCGACGATGAGCGTGTCGCTCACCGCGGTCGCCGTGTCTAGAGGCGGTGCGGGAGCTGCGCCACGTTGCTGGCCCCCATGACCCACATGAACGGTTGCCGGTGGCGAGGAGGTCGTGGGCCAGCTCCTCCATTGGACTAGTCTGCGCCATGTCATCCTGACAGGTGTGCCCCACATGTCGGTTTCCCTGTTTTCCCGGCCAAATTCGAGCGTCAGTGCACCGCGTTACGCATTAGGCGCAGAACAGGTGGTTTTTGTGCCCTGGTTCAAATGTGGTACAGTACCAAGTTGTTACCCTAGCCCCAAGTGTGGTGATTTTGGGTACAGTACCACCCTTTTCCTTTTCAACTCGTGAAGCATAACACTTGATTAAGTAGCCGGATGGTGTGCTAATATAGGTGTCCGACTGTTTGAAGGAATAATTGATAATTGAGGTGTGCCCGGTCCGTGCTCGCATTTAGGGGTCCAACTTACCATGTTCGAGCAGGAGTAACTATACTAGTCCCTGCGTACTCCCTCTGTTTTTATTTACTCCGCATTTTAGCTTTGCTCAAAGTCAAACTTTGTAAACTTTGACAAAGTTTATAGACAGAAATAATAACATATACAATAACAAATCAATACCATTAGATTCATCATTGAATATACTTTCACATCATATAGATTTGCTATTGTAAATGTTCATATTTTTTCTATAAATTTGGTCAAATTTTATGAAGTTTGACTTTAGTCAAACCTAATATGCAGAGTAAATAAAAACGGAGGGAGTATCTTACTCCGTGACCAAGACGGAAGGGAAAACGAGACAACTTAATGTTTATTTGAGCCGTTCAAGTATAATCATGTGGCGTTGCTTATTTCTCATTCCTCTCCAACCCTCTTCTCCATTGATCATGCCGCCCTCCGGTCGAGTCCATCCTCCCGCATTCCTCATTCAAACATTCCGCCAAGTGTCATTCGCATGTGGGCCTAGACCATTCTTGTATTTCCAATGTTGTAATTTGTCTGACATGCATACAGACAAACGATTCATTTAAAGTTTCACTTTGCCTCCACTACGTGCCGCTTCCCATCTTAGTTTTGACATCCCATTCGGTTCATGCCCCGACACATCTTGACAAGATCGATTGATGTTGAGAGATCAAGTGCGTGTCGTGCAAGGAGATAAAGGTTTGTTGTGTTTCTATGATAGAAATGACCTAGGGAGGGGGGTCTCTGTGTGCGCGTCGGTCATGTACCATCTAGCTAAATCGATTGAAAGAGGACTAGGGTGGGTCCGGAGATTGACCGATCTAGAGAGGGGCGGAGAGGATGAATGTATGCTTAAAAAAAGATAGATGAAAGGCTTGGTTACAATTAATGCATGGTAGAGTGACCTAGGCGTGTGTCAAAGAGCGACCTGACGACGAGCGAGATACAATTCCGATACCTCGGGAGATCAATTAGGTTTGACAAGCACAAAGAGGAAGAGAGGTGGTATGTGTGTGTGTGTGTGTGAGAGAGAGAGAGAGAGAGACCCTGAGATGAAACCGAGAGAGAACGAGTGGGTGCATGTGTGATACCTAAGGCGGATTCAAAATTTTGAACCAGTGATCATAGCATCAGCAAATCATATATAAAGGGTATTCAATGTTCGTTTCGCTTTTGCACGTACAATATACTCCCTCCTATCCTTTCTAGTTTACATATAAGTTTAGTTTTATGTGTAGTCAAAGTATCTCTACTTTGATCAAACTTACAGAAAAAAGTATCAACATTAAACAACGCCCAATCAATATTGTTAGATCCGTACGTACTCCTAGATTTGTATTCAAACAGAAATGGTTTCCAATTTGTTTTCAAACACGTGAATGCTTGTTCTCGCGCATGCTCTTCCTACTAGGATTTCGCCACGTATAGCCAGTCCAATAGTAACTTTTTTAAGCTCCCTGTCCAATAGTAGTATAAGTAGTAGTACTAGTGGAGTACTGACAACATCTATAGTAGAGTATGCAGTGCTCATAGTACTTGTAGTATACTCCCTCCGTTTTTATTTACTCCGCATATTAGAGTTGACTGAGGTCAAACTTTGTAAAGTTTGACCAAATTTTTAGAAATGAATATAAATATTTAGCATAACAAATCTATATGATGTGGAAGTACATTCAACATATTAGAGTACTAGTAACACTCGGCCGACCTCTCTCTCTTCTAGTAGTATAAATGACGCGGGCGGGGGAGGGGGAGGGACATCGGTTTGCTCTCAACTGCGGTCCCACAAGCGAGCGAAAACGCAAGACGAAGCGCGTTCCATTCGGTGAGCGACGTGGAGGGTCCAGCGTGCCCGGGGTGCAACGCGAACGCGACAAGAGTGATGTACACCGTTTGTTCCTTATGAACTTGCATACTTCGAGTACTCCTTTTTTTAACATAGTACAGACACAAGCGCTCATACATGCGCACATACACTCACCCCTATGAACGCACACACACGCACACCCTACCCCTATGAGCACCTTCGAGAGACTGAGCCGTCACACCTCTATCTCTACTCTCGGTGATGATGGTGTGCCTGCCATCTTGCAATATAGACCGTCCGATCTATATCTGATGGATAGAAAGCAATCTATGGCAATTTTGCAAAAAGATGTCCGCACCTCTATCATTCATCCTTATCTCCCACAACTTCATTATTGACTAATTAAAAAAGGAAGCCTCTAAAACAATCTGGCATGGTGGCTGCTGCCGGTGTCGTCCATCCCCATGCCTCCGCTAAGTCCGACCACCAATCACCATCGCGCCCCACTCCTCCTCACCTTATCTCTCACCTTTCTCGAGATATCATTTTTCGATGAAATTCTCGAGATACCATTTTTCGATGAAATTCTCGAGATATCATAAAAAAATGCATCCTGATGTTCCGTGCAATGCACGGGCATCTTGCTAGTCATCTTGATATTTACAAAGTCACCGCCTCGTCGTCGACAGGAACGGTGGGGAGGTCCGGATGTCTGCCACATGAAACTCTGAAACTTTGGTCCCATCCCACCCCACAACTATCCAGGCTCCAGCCGTCTGGCTTTGCAACCTCCGCACAGTCAAAACCGATTGACCGGTCATCACTAGAACCACTATTCACACCAGAACTTTCCCTGCTTGGCCTATGCCAGCTACTTGCCGGCTGGTCACCACTGCCCCAAAACCACACCTCCTCTCCAGCCCATTCCCCCACCTTTCGATCGCCTAGCCCGCATCAACCGTCCCCTAGTTCGCCGGAAAGCCATGGTGCACCGCAAGATCACGTACTACAAGATGCTGACGCCGGAGCGCCGCGTAGAAATCGCGGCGGTGGTCGGTGCCACAGACCTCCATTCCCAAGCTCGCTTTACAGCGGGCCAATCCCCGAGTTCTCTCGAGCCAAGCTACGAGGAGGAGGAAGCCGATCCAATGTTCATTGCGGAGGTCACAGCGTAGAAGGCTCCCGATGCGTATGAGACGATGGACGTCGACTTCGTGCCGGCGTCTGGGTCCCCCATGGTGCAGGCGGACCAGTGGTTCAACCTGGCGATCCTAAAGGAGGACCGGGAGGCGGAGGCTCAACTCGATGCGGAGCGCGCGGATGCTGCTGCCATCGAGGCCCTCCTGTAGGCGGAACCGGATGTCGTGGATGTGAACCGGGCGGCGGAGGCTCAACTTGACGCGGAGCGCGCGGATGCCGCTGCCATCGAGGCCCTCCTGCAGTCAGAACTGGACATCCTGGACTTGAATCGGGCGGCGGAGGCTCAACTCGACGCGGAGCGCGCGGATGCCGCTGCCATAGAGGCCCTCCTGCAGGTGGAACCAGACATCCTGGACTTGAACCGGGCGGCGGAGGCTCAACTCGACGCGAAGCACGCGGATGCCCCTGCCATCGAGGCCCTCCTGTAGGCGGAACCGAACGTCGTGGACGTGAACTGGGCGGTGCTCGCGTCCGTGCAGAGCGCCCGCACACTCCACGTGAACGAGTAGCTGGAGGCCGAGGACAACCACGGTGCGGAGACACACATCGGTAGCTATGGCTGGTTCGCGCCGACAGCCAAAGACGACGAGGCCGTCTCATTCCGCGAGCAGTGATAGTTTTTCTTTATGTTGTTGTTTTTAGGGATCTTTTGCTGTGTAAAAACATATATTTATGCAAGTCGCGTGACTTTCATCATTTGGGTCAGTCGACCATTTCAGGTGGTTGGATGAATATCCTACGTCTCCTAACCCTTCTTCTTCCCCAACAGACCACCGCACGGGCCGTACGGATATTCCCCAACATGCGGTTGGATAAACATACTGTATGAACGAAAATTATGTGTCAGCGGTAGGATGGCTGAGTTTGGTTTGATCACATGCGGTAGCACGTGTCAGTGAGGGTGCGCTCCCTTGATTGGGTTTGCGGCGTGCAGGAGCGACTGTGTGAGGGTGCGGTGCGACCGCGACAGCCGTGCGCAAGTGTACCTCCTTTTCATTTTGAAAACTTTAGGCAAGCTTGGCAAAAATGTGTGGCGAAGTATGGCAATGGAAGGCCTAGACCCAAATAGGATGCAAGTACGTACATACTACTTGTGTTAAAAAAGAAAGGCGGGGTTTTCCTTCACGGGATTGATCGATACAAATCCTCGTTTGACGTGTCAATTAATGCACATTTTTTCTCCAACGCCCAAAGAGCTAACCATCTCACTCCTCATTGCTTGATTAATGCAGCGCCATGCAAACCAACCTTCTGACTTCCGCATGCATGCAAGGGTATATTAATGTCCTTGGTTGCTAGTACGAGGCAAACCCCATCAATTTTGCCTCGATTAGTGTTAGTGGCCTTCTCCAAATTGTAGTTTTGATACTGGCCTTGTATACAAAAAAATGGAGGTAGTAACTATTTGACTTCCATCCCCATTGCGGTGACGTCGACGATATCTCGAACGTTGTGGCTTTGGCGAAGTGCGTTCGACGGAGCACACCATTGAGGGAGACCACGGTAAGTCGTTCGCAAGTGCCGCCTGCAAGCCGAGACAACCGCCTTCTTTGCATCCAGGAAGTCCGTTGAACCAAAGGACGCGTAAATGTACTAGTACTACACAATAGCATCGTCCTTCCAGCTTAGTGCGGTAAGGTGGTTTCTCGAAGAAGATGATGGAGAAGCGGAGTCAGCAAAGAGTGAAATGATGGTTGCTTCGTCCATGCTTTGTGATTTGACGCCTCACTGCTTTGTGATTTGTGATAGAAGGGAGAGGGGAGTAGACTCTGTGCTCTATACTGTATATGCGTCCAAGCATGGGAGAAAGAGGAGAGAGGTTGCATTTTTCTATTCCTTCAATCAATCAATTAGGGAGCTTCGGTTCCATCTTTTTGGCTTTGGCAGCACCCTCCACAATGGTTCCCATCGATGCCAAAAGCTATTTTCACATTTGGCTACACATTGTGGATGCCCTTAACCATACCACTTGGTTTTGCTCCTGTGTGCTATCTATACAAATCTCGATTATATTGATCTAAAAAATTATAGTATCAAGATTAGTAAAAAGGAGGTGATTTGCCGCGCGGAAGGCGGGGGAGGTTTCTTATTTTTAGGGGAAGTTGGCCTGGCGGTTTGCTAACATGCGGTCGCACGTGTCAGTGCTTTACCAAGCCGATCCGCGTCCCACATGAGGCAGAACAACAGCAGAAGCAACACGTGGTTAACTTGAAGAAGATGAGGGAGAAGCGGATTCATCAACGAGTGAAATAATGGTTGCTTCGTCTCTCCAACTTCTTTTTTTAGCATTACTTCATCCCTCCAACTTAACTGCGGGAAGGGTGCAGCTTTGTGATTTGATGCCTCATTGCTCATTACTACGTCGGCGCCATGACTGGGGTGCGTCACCCCTGCGGCTCTGCACTGTTATTTCGGTATGGCACGTGGACCCGATTGCTTGATGTCCCACATGTCGGTGAAAGGGACTATAACATTTACGAAAGCAAGCGCTCCACTCTTACGATGGACGAGTACACGACACGGCGGGCCCAGTGAACTGTTACTTGTACTGTAGTACTACTATAGTTTTGCTGTTTCGCACGATCCATCAATACAAACCCGATTAAACAGGCAAGGGCGGGATTTTTCCCGCGCGGTAGATGATACTAGCCATACATTTCAAAGGCAATTTTAATGTATGCAAACTGAATAATTAAGTAACAATATGAGATCTAGTAAAACTAAAAACACATACGATTTATTGTGTTAGAGTGTAGTAGTAGTGCTCTATTGCATAGTTGTTAGATGTAACATGCGAGAACGTGTAGAGATGTACTTTTGGAGGGCCTACAGAGAGAAATTGGGCATAAAGTGGATTCAAATATTTGTATTCGTCTTCATAGCATTTGTAACTCATATCTACAGTTTGTATAGTAGACGTGAATGCTTGTTCGCTCTTACGAAACCAGTACATCAATAATGGGGTGGCGTGCGCCAATTTAGGCACTGGCACGTTGGCCTACTCGGCTCCACAGAGAGAGTGAGAGAAGAGATAAATACACGGGCGGTCAGTGTATTTCAAGCGAAAAGCGTAATACGGTCACCGGACTTTAGAATACGCTCATTACGGTCACTATATATGTTTTGCGGTGATTATACGGTCACTTGCTCACCGTTCAGCATCGGATTGCACTCTGTTGACCAGCCAAATAGTCTATGTGGCACTATGTTGACTGGTTAAATTGACCACGTTCCTTGTGGGTCCCACCTGTCAGTTCGCATAAGAAAAAGGTAAGATAAACACAAATTTACGCAGGCGTGACAAGACTCCAACCCGTGCGCGGGAACCACCTGGTTGTGTATGTGTCTGTCAGGGCCTGATGTGCGCGCATGCACGTGTAGGTTGAGCATTTGAGCGTGAGAGTGTGTGTTGGTCATGTGGTGTGTGCATGCATGCGTGCGTGTGTGCGACTGTGCGTGTGAGTGTTGCATGCGTGCGTGGCTGCGTGTGTACGTGTGAGTGTTGTGTGCATGCAATTCGTGTGCATGCGTGCGTGTGTGTATAATCACCACACCAGCTCCTGTGTGTTAAAGCAGACAGCTCAGCATACTAATACAAGGCCACCTTGTCTGTTGTGCCCGCGGTCATGACTTCGAATCACCGTCCAATATTTTTTTATCGTTTGTTTTCATTCTTATACACGCCGGCAGGTGGGCCCAATGGTAGTGAGATAATGTGATGCAACACTAGAGGTGCCACGTGGAGCGTTTAACTGGTCAACTAGTCGTGTCTTGAGCAAATACAGAGCTGTACGGTGAGCCCGTGACTGTATAATAACCACAAAACGTAAATGGTGACCGTAATGAGTGGATTCTGAAGTCCAATGTATGTATCATGCTTTCGTTTCAAATACAATGATCATCACTGTATATATCGCGAGAGAAAGATGAAACATGCGTAAATGTGCTAGGGGCGTACTTTTAGAGGACCTGGAGATAGTTTGTGTGCGTACGTGAAAAGGGCGTAGAGGGGGTGTATGCGATGGAGAGAGAGATGCTCTTCGTTTCTCTTTATTATGACTAACTTTATATATAGTATAAAAATATAAAAATTCACAATGCGGAATAAATATCATTGGGTGCACCATGCAATGCAAATTAACGTTCATACTCCTCCATATAACTTTGTAATGTTGTATATATGTAGAAATTCTAAAATAAGTTTTTGGCCACACTTTGTGTGGTTTTATTCAAAAGGAATGTTGTATGCGAAATAAACATGAAGAGAGGGCTTTTTAGATCAATGGGGTATGTGATGTAACATGTGTGAATGTGTAGTTGACGTATTTGGCAGGGCCTAGAGAGGTATGTGTATGTATTACGTATTCGAGAGAGGCATAGATAGACTAGAAGGGCGGCGGGGGGGGGGGTTGGAAGTGGGAGAGATAGCACGAGAAATGAGAGAGGTCTAGAGAGAGAGAGACGAATAGTATGTCATGGCGAGAGATGCCCTTGAGTGTGTATATGTAAGGGGGGAGGGGATAGAGGCACGAGGAGAAAATATTTTGTGTGGTGTCTGTGTTGGTATGTGTGGGTGTGAGAAGATAACGAGACCTAGGGGCAGAGGGTGTGTCACCGCGTGAGGTCTGGTGGGCCGAGGTGAGGCCCTTGGTTCGGTTCCGTCCTGCGCCACATTGGTCGGCCCGTGACGCATTCAGGGAGACCCATGGAGGACTAGTGGTACAAGACAAAGATACCAGAGTCATGAAGGACTCTGTGTCCACTGACAAAGCAGGCTAGGATTTGTAACCCTAGGTCCTCGGACTAAGGTAACCCCTTATCTCTGATATTACCATTCATCCAACCTAACTTTAAGGGGCATCCTACAGAATGCTCTGCTAGAATCATACTCGTCAATTAGGAAGAGAGGTGGAGACAATGTGTGCGAGACAGGCCTAAAGATAATGTGCGTGTGGGAGACACGTAGGTAGGTCTATGTATATAGAAAGGGTCGATGGGGATTGTGCATGTGTATGCGTGTGAGAGGAAGAGTGCTTGTGATAAAGGTTAGTGAAAACAATCTTAAATGGTTGCGAGAGGGAGGGAGGGTAATATCGAGAGCATGTCTGCGAGAAAGACACCTCGGGAGAGAGTGTGTGAGCATGTGTGAGAGACCACCGATGGATATACACCATGTGCGCGTATGTGTGAGAGAGAAAGTCAGCACGTGTGTGAGGAGGGGCCTATGGAGAGTGAAACTACACGTAAAAGACTGATGTACACATTGATTAAAAATATAAATTGTATCTAAATATTAGGATGGGATCATGATATTTGCAATTCGCGTAAGGAACGGTCATTGATCCATCAGACATCTATATTCTATCGAATTTGAGCATGTCTATGTTATTATTCGACATAATTGATCCACATAGTCAATATTTTGAACTCCAGACAATGCATCACTTTAGCAATTCGAATATAAACGTGAGTATAGTTCATGTTGTGTGTGTAAAGCACATTATACATACAAAAGTTACACAATGAACATTATAAATAGCTAGCTATGAACTAGCATACATTTGAATTCAACTTAAGGTGGTTTAAAAAATTTGAATTCAACATGAAGTCCATTCAATTATTTGAATTCGAGATCATGGCATTTGTAAATCATACCTAAATTATGGGGGCACCAATCTTTGCTCTGCTTTTGTACATAATAACATATATAGTCGTGTACAAAATAGATTCAAATTTACCTCCTCCATTCCAAAATAATCGTAGTTATAGGATTTTCAAGTGTCAACATTTCAAAAAGAAGCGCATAATTTAATGAGGTTTTCAAACATACAAGGTCAAATTTAGCGTTGTCTATTTAGGTCAATCCTCAAAGTTCAAGAGTACTCTAAACGTGAATGCTTCTGTTTCAAAATTTCGAACGAAGCACCAAAAGAGCCTGTACTCGCCCGAAACCGCGTGAGACCAATGTTTGGTAGAAGGAAATTACTTTTCTAACTCCGACCCGTGAAGCCTACCGGCCCGACGTCTATAGGTCTAAACCGGGGTAGGTTTGTAACTTCATCTAGACGCCACGCAACCGCCTCCGAAAAATATTCATACACCGTGGCCGCCTAAACACACATTCGCTCGGCCAAAATTGCTCACGCCCACTATTTGGGACACCTGGAATTACCGTCCTACCCCTGACCCATAGTAGGTCCGAAATTTATGAGGGGGGCAAAGTTTGTACTTTCCCCAAATTTCAAACAAGCGTGTCCCATCTGTTCAAAAACAAAAACAAAAACAAGCGCGTCCCAGACCGAAACATGGTTCCCCCTTAGCTCCCCCCGCCACCCCCGCCCCCCGTCCGATTCCCCATTCGTACTCCGTGGGCGCCAAAACTACCTCTCCACCAGCCGCGAAACCCCGACGTCCTCCGTCCGCCACCCCATCCCACCCATCAACCGCTGCCCTCCTCCATCACATCGGAGCCGATACCCTGACGTCGTCGTCCATCACAACTGCAACCGCAACGCCCTCCAAGGCTAGTAGTTGAAGCCGAGGCCAAGCAGCCTCCAGGACACCGACGTGCGCCGTACCCGAGCCAGTTCAACCATGTCGTTCTGCGCCTCACCGCTGCCGCTCCAACGTCGCCACCGTCCACCGCACCGGAGCTGTTCCCGCTACGCTTTCCTTCGCCGCCTCGGATCTGCTTCCCCTCCGCCGACAGACGGCCACCGCAACACAGTCAACAATTTGGCCATGGGTTCGTCCAAGGCTCCACCCTCCTCCAAAACATCGGTTCCCCCGGTAAAAAGAAGAACATCGCCGCGATATCAGGAGGACACAACACTGGCAACTGGATCTAGTACTCCTCTTCCCTTATTCGTGCAAATCTTACGTGTCTGCTTGCACGGTATTCATCCCACAGAAGACACTAGTTGACCGCTTCTTCCTACACCTTCTTCCTGATACTAGATGTTCCTAGTAACTCGCGATGCACAAGGTTTCTCCTCATATACTATTTCACCTTAGCTAGAGGTCCGTCGCCCCCTCGATTTCAATTCCTAGTCAGTTGATTCCCAATTAAAGGAAGCATTCCCCGGCTTAACAGGCGCTAGTCCGCCTAGTACGCCGGGGAAGCAGCGCCTCGGTGTTTATCTTAGGGGTGTGTGTGGGGCCTAGGAGCTGCTGGTGCCTGATCTGGAGGTCGGCCAGGCTTAAAGGGATGGCCGGGGGGGGCACTGCTAAGCACGGTGGTGGTGTGAGGTCGAGCGGAGGGCGGGGCGGTGGAGGCAGGGGTCTGGGCCGGTGGTTGCTGGCAGTTCGAGAAAGATCGTCAACAGTGACTGGCGAGAGGTAGACGAAGGCCATCTGCCAGTTCCTTGTAGATCGGATGGTTCATAAAAAAAATCGAATGACCTATTTATTTTCATTCGACTGTTATTTTGATAGGACCACATGTGGTGGTGTGCTGGAGGAGTACCTGCATTTCCCAGCCATCCCTGTGCTCATATATTACAAAATCATACGAAGTAGAATCTAATTTTGTTTGCCATGCAATGCTGTAGAGCTATCATATGTCTCCTGTCATTTATTTTTCAGCCACCTGCTATCTGCTACTTTTACAGTGCACTAGTTCTGCACACACTTCACCCATACTCTCACTATTGTTTTTTATGCATGGGCATTTCAGCCTTTGCCGACCGGTTGATAGAGGCACGAAATAAAAGAGATAAGTTGCTCCAGCTTTCTTCGTGCTTAGGCAAGACACGTTTCGGCGCTATAAAGGGTGTAGTGTCAACAGATGGAGACGGTAAACGTAGCTCCGGAGTGGATGACCTCGCTCGCCATGAACCACCATCCCAGGTGCTTGCTTTAACTTTGCGGTGTCATATGTGGTTGCATGTTGCATATGGTGTCTAGCTTGTATTCGAAAGGCCGAAGTCAGTCTTTATTAAGATAAGGAAAGATATTTTTTACATGAACCACCATCCCGGGAGCACCAGAAGCCAAATAGCTAGTCAGGGCACTGGCCGAGCCAGTGACAAGCCCAGCACAGACAGGCATCACCTGCAAGCCAACTAAAAAGCCACGGTGGTGGCGAAGCAGCCTGCCTCCCACCAGGCTCTCAGGTCCTCGATGATCATGCTCACCACTCCAACCGGGTGTCTAGCTTGCATTGCTTCCAATTTGGTTAAATTGCATCTGCTTAGCTTACACATTATACCTTTGAATATGACATGCCTTCCTGTTTTTCGATACATACTACTACATCTGTCTATTAACCATGTTCTTACATCAAACTAATGTTCTTGTGTATCCCTCATCAATCACTTATGATGAGACAGTCAGGCTCGTGGACTGCTGTAAGAAAAGATCCTCTTTTAAAGAATGCAGTGTCAGCCTCCCCACATGATTCTCAAGAAACAACAATGCTAGATGAAGATAGTCAACGTAGCTCTGTAGTTGATGACCGCATTTCCCCTACACCACCATCGCAGGTGCTTGCTCTAACTTGGCAGTGTGATATGTGGTTGCATGTTGCATATAGTGTCTAGATTGTAATTCTTCCAATCTAGTTAAATTGCATGTGCTATTCTGCTTAGTTTATACATTATACCTGTTAATGTGACATGCCTTCCTGTTTTTGGTACATAGTACATCTGTCTATTAAGCATGTGCTTACATAAAACTACTGTTTTTTTGTATCCCGCATCAATCAATTATGACGAGACACCTTTAGTATATGCAGAGTGATATTGGTTGCATCTTTCATATGATTTATAGCATGCACTGCTTCTAATTTGTTGAAACGCCATTTATGATGGGACGCTTTTAACTTGGCAGTCATATTAGTTACATCTTTCATGTGGTGACTAGATTGCATTGCTTCTAATTTGTTGAAATGGCTTCTGCTTAGTTTACACAAATAGTTGTGAATATGCCATGCCGTCCTGTTTTTCGTACATATTCCATCCTCGTATCATGTGTTTGCCTTACATCAAAGTAGTGATTGTCAGTATCATGCATGAATGAGTTCTGAAGAGTGAATTTTATTGCTTTTTCTTGTCGGTTTTACTTGACAATGCAAAATCAATAAAGCGGAAGGAAATTAGCAATGCAGTGGATAAAGGTGCTCCTTCCAAACAACTGAAATGGAGGGCCTCTACAGATTCTACTCCGCCACCCCCCAACAAGATTTGCAAGACAACACACACATAGACACTCAATGTAGCTGTGTTGATGATGAGCACGTCTCCCCTAGTCCACCATCACAGGTGCTCCCTCTAACTTGGCACTGTTATATGTGGTTGCATGTTATGTATGATGTCTAGCTTGTATTGCTTCTAATTTTGTTGAATTCCATCTACTTACTTTACACATTATACTTGTGAATAAGACACGAGTTCCTGTTTCTAGAACATACAATATCTGTCTATCACACCATGTTCTTACATCAAAGTACTACTGTTGTGTAACCTGCAACAATCACTTATCATAAGACATGTTTAACTTGGGAGTGCGATATAGGTTACATCTTGCATTCTTTTCTAGCTTGTACTACTTCTAATTTGTTGAAATGACACTTATGACGAGACAGTTTTAACTTGGTAGAGTGATATTCATTGCATCTTTCATATGGTGTCTAGCTTTCATTGCTTCTAATTTGTTGAAATGCCTTCTGCTTAGCTTACACATCATAGCTGTGAATATGCAATGCTATCCTTTTTTCTTACACATTCAATCGTCCTATCATGCGGCCGCCTTACATTAAAGTAGTGCTCGTCAGCATCCTGCATCAATGAGTTCTGAAAAATGAATTTTTATTCATTTTTCTTGTGGGTTTGACTTGACAAGGCAATAAAATTAAGAAAGAGGAAAGAAAAAATTAAGGCAGGGACTGATGGCGGTCTTCCAGCGAAACCGGCATCCTAGGTGCTTTCTCTAGCTTGGTAGTGTGATATTGTCTTGCATGTTGCATACGGTGTCTAGCTTGTATTGCTTGTAATTTGATTAAATTACTTCTGCTTAGTTTACACATCATAACTGTGAATATGCAATGCTGTGAATATGCAATGGCACTAATGACGAGAGACCTTTAACTTGGTAGTGTGATGTTGTTTGCATCTTGCATATGATTTATTTCTTGTACTGCTTCACATTTGTTTAAATGCTAGTTATGATGAGACACTGTTAACTTGGCAGAGCAATATTTGTAGCATCTTTCATATGGTGTCTACCTTCCATTGGATTGCTTCTAATTTATTGAAATGCCTTCTGCTTAGTTTACACATCATAGTTCTGATTATCTCATGCCATCCTATTTTTCGTACATATTACATCCTCCTATCATGCGGTTGTCTAACATCAAAGTTTAGTTCGTCTATATCACACATCAATTTGTTCTGAAGAACTAAATTTTTATTCCTTTTTCTTGTCGGCTTGACTTGACATGGCACAAAGGAACACATAATGGCAGGGGATGGTGTTAGTACTGAGGACGCACAGAAATGGAAGCGGAAGAATTATGCTGATTCTACAGGTACTGATGGTGTAATAGAAGGTCAAAGTCCACCGGAAAATTGTACAAACACGGTATCCCGTGCTACACCAGCTGCAAAACAATCCAAACAGAAACTAATAGCTGCCACCAAACAAGTAGTGACAGCCCAAGTTGTTGCAACACCTTCCACAGTACCACCAGCTGCACGAGTTACTCGTTTGTCAACTCAGCTAGCAGCACGTTCCCAAGCTCCCTTGCCACCTGACACTACTTCTAAAGCACTCTTGACACAAGACGAGTTGGCAAGATCATATGAACCTTGTGAGCTTCAACAGCAAGAAGGTAGTTGCTGGAGTCAAGTTACAGTTGCATGCTTCTTTATATGTAGTCTGACAGTTTGATGTACACTAACACTTCCTATGTTCGTTGTTGGACTAGCACTTAGGCGCAAGAGGAAACAAACATCAGGGATAATGCTCGATAGGTTAACTAAATCTAGAGGAGGAAGAATGGAGATCCATTTTGAGGCAGGTTTAAAAAGGCCACGTGATGTTACAGAGTCAGCCAAGTTAGTATCAGAGGCAACGGTTGCCGTTAGGTGTCATGCACGTATCCTCCCAACATGGATTCAGTATAGGAATGACAAAGATGAAAACCAGTTCAACACCTTCCTCGACCATTTATCTGTAAGTGGTTATGTATGGAAATTAGTAATATCGTCTTGGTCTATCCCATACTTTCTAGGTTGCTGGTAATGAGACTCCCATAATTTTCAACAGATGAGGTTCAAGTTGGATAGCCAAGATGATGCAACCAGACAAGCATGCACCCATGTTTTCAAGTCTGCTCTACGACAGTATCGGTATAACTTGAGGAAAACTCACTTTGAAGGCAAGGCTAACAGTGAACTTGCTCAAACATCTCCAGTGGAAAATATATAGGATGAAGACTGGAGAGGCCTCGTTAAACACTGGTCTGATCCAAAGTATCAAGTACGTTATATATATGTGATCAGATCACATGTTGAACTCCTATTTATGCATGTGCCTCACAAATCTATCTTCTTGTAGGTGAACTATTCAAAGAACAAGGCCAACCGTACGAAAGTGAAATTCCAACAGACGACAGGATCTCGTAGCTATATTGCACACTACAAGGCTCTTGTAATTAGCTACTGTTTCACTCTTTTCGCTGTGCCATATTATCAGATCTATATTGACTCATTCCAAATCCAGAGGAAAGCCCGCAAGGACCAAAAAGTACCTGAACCAAAAGCTGTGGAAATCTTTAATGACTGTCACACCAGCAAGACGAAGGGCATGACTACACCAGTCAAAGCTATTGTTGTAAGTCCTTAATCCTCATGCCTTTTAACTACTACTTACTCTGACTTGTGTTACTCTTTTCACTTTTATACACAATTGTCTTAGCGTATCATTGCACCTTACAAAGTTTAAAAGAGAGGAGTGATGTTCCTTTGATCTTGATCTATAATCTAGTTCCGTGCTGGACTTGTCCACACAACATTACAATTGCATGTTTGTCTGTTCTTAATTGTTTTGTGATATGAATGATGTCATACTATGCTTACCATATTGTTAACTTTGTCTCTTTATCCTTAGCTGTCAATACAATGTGAAGAAATAGACAATACATTAGCCAATGTACATGGTCATATGTTTGGAACCTGGTTTTATTATGTACTTTAAAGTAAAATACAACTAATATTTTACACGGGTTCACCAGAATAAGTTCTGTATATAGACCAAAGCTATTTTGTTTGGTTTTGCTGCCTCCTTAATATCTTCCATTCTGGTACTACTAATGTAAAAACTCAACTTTTCAGCAAGCTATGGAACAAATGGTGGAACCGCCACCTTCTGAAGGTGACGAGGCAACTATAACCGCAATGTCACCTCTTGCTGCAGTGGGTCAGTACTTGTCCACTAACAGTGCCAAAAGCTCGTTCCTGCGTAATACTGGGTTGGTTGTTAAGGTAATCTCGTCCAAACTGCCTCATGATCAAGATATGCAAGCTCAAAACAATGTTATATCTGCGCTCCAGACACAAGTTAATTCCCTAACAGAGACCCTTTGTGAAACAAGTACAACCATTGTTCGATGTCGTCAAGATATGCATGGTTTTGAAACCAGACTATCAGACATTTGCTATGTTGTTCAGGAGCCTAGGAGAAATGAAGGCGAAGGTTATGGTGCTCCATCGGACAGTACAGCATGAAAACGTAACAGTCAGGTCAAATGAACTAAGCTTCTGAACTTCTGGTGGTGCATTTATCTACCGGACTGTTAACTTTTATGCCAACCTTCCTTTTGTTTTATGGTTGTAATTTGTTTTGTTGTGATACAAAATTTGTTCTTAATGTGCTACGATCGGCTGAAGAAAACAACAAGCCATTTTTGTATAGTGTACGGTGTTCCCTATATTTGCATTGGTGGTGAACTTTGATGCCCAGTGGATGTAATCTGTGCAATCGCCTTAGTAGCCTAGCGTTAGTTTCTGGCTTATTTATTTCCCTAGTCTTCTTTTTCCTTGGTTTGCTAGTGGCCGTAACAACCATGGGCCATATACAGACCGTGGTAACCTTGAGCCTGCTATGGGCCGTAGGACCCATGGGCCTCCTACGGGCCGTCGGATAAATGGGCCTCCAACGGCCCGTAGATTCAGTGGGCCTCAGGCCGTCGGATAAATGGGCCCACATGGGCCATAAACGGGCATAATTGGTATTGGGCCAGCACGGTAATGGGCCATTAACAGGCCGGAAGACAACAAAGGCTTAATTTTGTCACAGGCATAACGTGTCGTTAATGGGTCAGAATATAGGACGGGCTGGAAACGGCGCAACGGGTTAATAGGCCACAAACGGGCAGATTCTAACCATAGGCCGAATTTGGCCCATTAGGGGAACAGGCCAGTAACGGGCCGGAAGTAATCGAGGGCCGGAAAGGAGCCCAAGAATGTATGGGCCGTCAGTAGGCCGAAAGCTAACACGGGCTGGAAACGGCCCATGTGAATCATGGGCCGTAAAGAAATTTACTGTTTATTATGGGAGAGAGTCACCGCGGCCCATTAAAGGGCCCAAAGATATGAAAGGCCTTGTATGGACCGAAAGACATCGTGGGCCATACATGGGCCGGAAATGAAACGGGCTGGTATTATACTGGACGGCCCACATGACGCTGTTGGGCCGATTTCGGGAACGCCATAACGGGCCGTGAGTTCCCGGGCGGTAAAATGGGCTATATGCGAACAGACCGTTAACAGGCTTTTCATGAGCCGGCCCGCTATCTTTTGACCAAGTCAAACAAGCTGGCCTTTGTAAGCTAAATGGGCCAGTGTTGGGCCATCGCACGTGTCGACATATCATAGGCGTGTACTGACCCAATGAAGAGCTGACACGTGTTTCCTCTGGCCAATGAGAATTTTACACGTGGAAAATCGCCATTGGTCATTGCTGTTAATGGGTTATCGGATCCAAAACCGGACCCGATAGATAAACGGCGACCCGTTACGGTGGATGCCACGTGTCGGTTACCCTTGACGAAAGCACTTCCATGACGCGTCATTTATCATCCTGGAAGTGAACACTTCCGTGATGATAATTTTGGTATTGTCACACTGGTACAGCAAGGTGATATACAAACGGTTTTTAACCCCTTTCCGCGGAGGCGTTCTGAACCATCACCTAGTGAGTGACTGCGATAGGGGGGGTCCTTCCCACACAACCCAGAAACCGTCGGGGATATGCCCTCCTGGCACACACGCTCAGCAAAATGAGGTCGTGTGCGACCGGCGAGCGATCAAATACGGTTATACATACAGTAGTGCTAAAAAAATACAATTATACAGGCGAAATCGTTTCCGGTCGTAAGTACATCCCACACAGTCAGTCCTCGCTAAACGTTTCCATTCGTATATACATCCCACACAGTCGCTCCAAGGAAAACGTTTCCGTTCGCAGGTACATCACACACAATTTTCCCCGTTAAATCGTTTGTGATAGCGTTGCCATTGCACGCGATATTAAGAATTTTATCGTTTGCGTTATTGAATGCATCACACACGGTGCGTAGAAGAAACTGTGTGGCAAAGGCTGTCCATCACACACAATTTTTATGTGGTAAACATTTGCGCAAGGTGGCCTAACGCAAACAGTTTTCAAGAGAATGTCATGTGTGATTGTTCATTGATCCAACACGGTTTATTCCTAGAAACTGTGTGCGTTGCTTGAGGTCATCGCCCATGGTGTTTTCTCAATAACCGTTTGCAATAGAAAAACCCAATTACAATTAGCAGGCTAATTGGCCATTAGCAGGCTAATTGCCCTATTATTAATAATCCATTTATTAATCTAATTGACATTCATATTAAGAACATAATATATTTCATTTCCATATTAAGGAAGCAGGATTTCATAATTGAAATACATCAGAGTACAACATGATATAGCTTCAGCACTCAGCTACCCCATTACACAACTGCACCAACACCAAGTTTCACATGCAACATCTAGAACCTTTTGAAATTAGCATCATAGACGGTACATAGACAGATGCATCTCATCTGGAAAACTGCTGAAGCGGAAGGCGAATATTGAGCCTTCATTCATGTTGAAGGTCTTTTCAACTTTAGGCTAGTGCCTGTGGATGATTGACCGTCCATCCTTCGTCCTCTTCAGGAACACTTCAATATTGAACCGTGGGTGTTGTATGAAAACCTTCCTCGCCTCCTGACCATAGAGGTGGTTTGAGAGGTAATCATCAGAGAACTGCTTTGGAAAGGCCTGAAAACAAGGATGTGCATAAATATCTTCTCTATATTGGAAATGGGGCAAAGGAATAAAAAAAGGCAAGGTATAATAAATAGTACCATCTTGTAGTGAACTGATGTCTTCTTCATTGTGCAGACAAAGATCTTGTTGTTTTTTGTCGCTAATTTCCTTATCCTAACAATCTTTCTGAGTTTCTTGACTTGATTGATATTCATGGACAACTCATTTCCCCATATGCAAAAAGGGTCGAACAGTGGGTCAAAACCTCTGACAGCAGGACCTACATGTGCAAGACCAAATTGTTAAAAACCTAAATATTAGAATGGTTCCTGCAATTGCACAATAATGTGCTATTAGACAACGGACCATGCACGTGCTAAGCTCGATTGTAAACCTCAGTGCTTCCCATTGTTTCCCTGCAACACATATAAGGTAGTTAGTCATCAGGTTAAGTAAGGGTTCACATGCTATCAGTAAAATATGTTATTGAAAAATAAGCACATTGCAGGTTCATCAGATTAATTCAAGCCACATGGAAAACCCATTTATCCAAACCAAGCATGATTAAGAACTAGGAAATATAGCACTTGTATATGTTTCTCATGTATTAAGTGCAGCCAAATTTGATTTATGCCTCACATGCACAACAATACAAAATTCTACCCACGACAATTGGACATCGCATTGCAGAATTGAACCAAGTAGTTAACTAAACACCACAACAAATGAACCAAACATTAACTGAGCACCACATTGCACAATATAACATACTCCTAATAGAAGATCAGACAGTTAACCAAACCAAGCATGCTTAACAACTTGGAAATATAGCAATTGTATTTATTTCTCATGTATTTAGTACAGCCAAATTCAATTTATTCCTCACATGGTATACAATAACAGAATGCACCCACCACAATTGAACATCGCATTGCAGAATTGAACCAAACAGTTAACTAAACACCACAACAAATGAACCAAACGTTAACTGAGCAACACATTGCATAATATAACATACTCCTAATAGAAGATCAGACAGTTAACCAAACCAAGCATGCTTAACAACTTGAAAATATAGCAATTGTATTTGTTTCTCATGTATTTAGTACAGCCAAATTCAATTTACTTCTCACATGGTATACAATAACAGAATGCACCCACAACTATTGAACATCGCATTGCAGAATTGAACCAAACTGTTAACTAAACACCACAATAAATGAACCAAACGTTAACTGAGCACCACATTGCACAATGTATAACCAAACCAAGCATGCTTGACAACTTGGAAATATAGCAATTGTATTCGTTTCTCATGTATTTTGTAAAGATAAATTCGATTTATTTCTCACATGGAAGACAATACAAAATTGCAGCCTGAAGAATTGAACATCACATTTGCAGAATTGAACCAAAAAGTTAACTGAAGACGACAACTTATTAACCAAACAGTTAATAAGTGAGCACCACACTGCATGACATATAGAACATATACACTAGAGTAACAGATTGCATGGAAAAATTAGATAGCACAATTCACTAGAATTTGTTAAGGAAAGGCAGGAGTAGCACACGCAACGGGTAAACCGAGCATGCTTAACCAGCGTAGCTAGCAAATGGCAAGGTGCTCCTCCAAGATCTGGGGGTCGGCATGAATGGCAGCCATCGCGACCTCATCCGCGCATGCGGCCGCGATTTGCTTCTCCGCTGCCAAATGCTCCTTGAGCTCCTGGCTATACTGCGTGCACCATGGCTTAGGGCGGCACTTATTTGGTGGAGGGGTCGGTGATTTGGGTGGAAGGTGTCGCGTCGGCGGTCGGGGCATGTGGGATGTGGAAGGATGAGGAGGATGGGGGTCGGGTGTGGATTACTTGCCTGGATAGACGAGGCCGAGCAGCGTGAAGAAGGGTAGCCGGCGAGGAGGCGGTGCTGCAAGGAAGGAGTGAAGGTTTCAACTTGGAAAGGAAGGCGGAAACAGGGGAAATGTGGCTTTTGGTAAGGGGGAGGGGGTGGGGAGGTAGATATTTCCACGGAAGCCGAAAATTTTGAATCGGTTCAGCGAAAAAACTGGCGCGCAAAGTGTCATCAGACATGGTCCCTTATTCAGAACTGTGTACGATATGTGAACATCACAAACGATTCAGATAGCTTAACCCGTGTGTTATGAGTTTGAACGTAAAAAATTTTGGTTCGAATTTCCCTGGTTACAGTGGTCATCCACGTCATTGCATAATTTGGGTACACAAAGGAGACTACAGCACACCCACACTTCTTAATCAAGCAAGTTCAGCAATTAAACAGAGCTAGCTGACCTAAACATTACTCTAACAAATTAAAGATCGGCACTCTTAATTAAACAAAACAAAGAGTACTACTACGGCTGGTGCTCGTCGATCTCCGCCGCCTCCTCCATGTCCAGCTAGCGCCCGACGGTCTCCTGGGGAAGGGGCTCCATGGCATCCATCGCACCATACTCGGCAAGCATCTCGCCATCCGCGTCCGGCATCTCTTTGGAAAAGGCCACCACGAGCTGGGCATGGGCGGCCACGATCTGGGCTTGGACGGGCTCCGTCATGGCAAGGTATGCGGCGGAGGAATGGACGGCTGCTCGAACGCTCTCGGCGATTGCCAACTCTTCGGCCGTGGGTTGCCGACCATTGTCGGAGAAGCTTCGTTCGATTTGTGTGGTGACCGCCACGAGCTGGGCGTGGGCGGCCATGACATGGTTGTGGGTGGCCTCCATCAGGGCTAAGGCCGCCGCTGCGGAACGGACAGCTGCTGTGCCGCTCTCGCCAGTTGCTATCCCCGAGGCAGATGTTGCTACCACCACCTGAGAAGCAACAGCGGCCGTTTGGGCTACCTTGGCCGCCCGGTCGCAGATTGCGGCCGCGCTCATGCACCTTGTTAGCACGCGCATGGCGGCTGCGGCCGCGCTCTCGCCGGAGTGGGCCGCCGAAGTTGCCCTCACGACGCGGGTCCATGTCCCCATCTTTCACCGGCGACGATTGAACAGTGAAATGATATTTGGGAAGCGAGCTAGTGTGCTTGACACGCCGGCTGTGGACTGTAGCCGACGCACCTTCTCGCGTAAGCCATAGGCGTACTATACACCAACGGTGCTCCAAGATATTTTGTACTGCATCTCACATGGTTGGTGATAATAAACTGTGTGGGATCTACTTGATTTTTCATCTTGATTTGAATTACATAATGGGGTCACAGCGGCAATGGACGGTGTTTGAATTGCTAGAACTTTTATCTGCAGTGAACATGCAACTATATGTGTGTCGTAAAAGAATTGGAATTATTCAGGGTTCGTTTGGACATTTTATACATTAAATTGGTTTTCTAGCCATTTCAGGTGCACAATTCAAAATTAAACTACATGCACATGCTCCGGTGCACCAACATGGGTTGTAAAATCATATATGTGTCCATGGGTTTATGCTTATGTCCCATGCAAGAAATGGGGATGAATTTCGAACACCACGGCACCGTGGCTCTCCGACAAATGTTGAGGTACTTGCTTTTGTAATTCTAGTAAATCCAAAACCCGTCTGAAATTCATGAACCTTGGCATGCTATCATGGAATGGCATCAACATGCTGGGGTAAAAAATATTGTCCCATTTGGGGCAGGTTATGGAATAAGCTTCTCACAAACCAGAGCTTCTCAGAAGAAGCCTCATGGTTCCGTTAGGGAAACGTGTCACCTTTGTGGACAATACAATATTCGTCGCTTCTTCTTCCTTTCAATTTTTTTTCCTAGTGTCAACATAGAACAACAGGAGTGTCGTGTTAAATTTTGGATTTTTTCGGGGATCGTTTGGACATTTTTATACGTTAACTGAGTTTTCTAGGCATTTATGTGCATAATTCAAAATTGAAGTACATGCACATGCTCCAGTCCATAAAAATCAAATGTTTGTCCTTGGTTGCAAGCTTAGGTCACATGCAAGAAATGAGAATGAATGTCAAACACCTTGACACTGTCGCTCGGCCGCTAACATTGAGATACATGGTTTTAAAATTCTAGTAAATCGAAAACTCATCTGAAATTCATGAAACTTGACATGATATCATGGAACGGCATCGACATGCCATGGTAAAAATATTGTCCCATTTGGGGCAGGTTTGGGTATAAGCTTCTCGCAAACCAGAGCTTCTCTCACAACAAGCCTGATGGTTTCGGTAGGGAACGTGCCACCTTGGGGGATGAAACGATATCTATTGCCTCTTCTTACTTTCAATTTTTTTTCTCTTGTCAACATAGAACAACACGAGTGTTGTGTCAATTTTTGGGATTTTTTGGGGTTCGCTTGGACATTTTTATACATTAACTGAGTTTTCTATGCATTCATGTGCATAATTCAAATTTGAACTACATGCACATGCTCCAGTGCATATAAATTGGTTCAAAATTGGAATGTGTGTCCTTGGTTACATGCTTAAGTTCCATGCAAGAAATGAGAATGAGTGTCAAACACCTTGCCACCGTCGCTCGGCCGCTAACATTGAGATACATGGTTTTTAAATTCTAGTAAATCGAAAACGCGTCTGAAATTTATGAAACTTGACATGCTAGCATGGAACGGCATCAACATGCAGTGGTAAAAATATTGTCCCATTTGGGGCAGGTTGGGGTATATAAGCTTCTCACAAACCAGAGCTTCTCACAACAAGCCTCATGGTTACGGTAGGGAACGTTTCACCTTTCTGGACGAAACGATATCCGTTGCCTCTTCTTGATTTCAATTTTTTTCTAGTTTCAACATAGAACAACATGAGTGTTGTGTTAATTTTAGGAATTTTTTGGGGCTCGTTTGGACATTTTTATACATTAACTGAGTTTTCTATGCATTTATGTGCATAATTCAGATTTGAACTACAGGCACATGCTCTAATGCATATAAATTGGTTGAAAATTCAAATCTGTGTCCTTGGTTGCATGCTTAGGTCCCATGCCAGAAATGGGAATGAATGTCAAACACCCTGCCACCGTCACTCGGCCGCAAACATTGAGATACCTGGTTTTTAAATTCTAGTAAATCCAAAACTCGTTTGAAATTCATGAAACTTGGCATGCTATCATGGAGCGGCATCAACATGCCGTGGTAAAAATTTTGTCCAATTTGGGGCAGGTTTGGGTATAAGCTTCTCACAAACCAAAGCTTCTCACAACAAGCCTGATTGTTTCGGTAGGGAACGTCCCACCTTTGGGGACGAAACGATATCCGTTGCCTCTTATTTCTTTCAAAAAATTTCTAGTGTCAACATAGAACAACAGGAGTGTTGTGTTAAATTTTGGAATTTTTCGGGGTTCGTTTGGACATTTTTATACATTAACTGGGTTTTCTAGGCATTTTATGTGCATAATTCAAATTTGAACTACATGCACATGCTCCAGTGCATATAAATTGGTTGAAAAATCAAATATGTGTCCTTGGGTGCATGCTTAGGTCCCATGCAAGAAATAGGAATGAATTTCAAACACCAGGGCACTGTTGATTGCCGGCAAAATGTTGAGATACTTTGTTTTTAAATTCTAGTAAATCCAAAACTTGTCTGAAATTCATGAAACTTGGCATGCTATCATGGAATGGCACCCGACATGCTGTGGCATTTTTCGTGTCCATTTTGAGAGAAGGCGCACTCGAATAACAACCAACAAAGGCATTTTGAAAAAATAGCTACCACTTTAATATCTCAAATGTTTGTATAATTCAAATCGTGTGCGTTCTGTTAACCATTCACGTGACGCCACGTGTCTTGGTTTTAATGGCTATAGGAGGTGCCGTGTGGACTGTTGCTTGACTGAACGAGAGGCGTGCGAGCGCAGTCCGGTGCGCAGGCTGACCGAGAGGCGTGCAAGCTGTCCTCCAATGCGCAGGCTCACCGGGAAGCGTGCGAGCTGTACGCTACGCAGGCTCACTGGGAAGCAAGCCCTTTGACTTCCATGGCCGCCCGCCTTCCTCTCCATTAATGGCGCCCGAGCCGCTGTTTAATACGGGCGGCCTTACTGTTCGCCTCCCTCCCGCAGACCTCCACCAACGCCATGGCGCAGAAGGATCATCTGCCACTAGTCTTCAAGTTTGGTGAACTCGACTCCGAGCCGAAGGAGATAGAAAATAAGGAGGAATGGGGCCTCATGGACATGGCCCTAAACGAGCTGGCCGCGGCAGTTGCTGCCCCCGCTCCCGTCCCAGCTCCCATCCCCGTGCCCGCGCCAGCGACCATCCCCGTAGCATTGAAGGGCTGGTCGCCAAGCACTATCGCAGAGCTAGAAGCCGCGGGCGTCAGCAAGGTCTCCGCGGATCCGCGCGAGCTCGTGTACATGCCAGCACCCGTGCCCGTGCCCATGCCCGTGCGCGCCCCTCCACCCACCACGGCGCCGGTCCCCGTGCGTTTGGCTGCACCCGCCGCGCCCGTGCCCGTGCGCGCCCCCCTCACCGGCATGGGACGCCGCCATCGACCGCTACCTCTCAGCGCCGCCAGTTGCCGTCCTCCCGCGCCCCGCCCGTCGATCACGCGACGACATGATGTTTTATTTACAAGTGAAGAACATTCTGTGCTGCCTTGAAGACTTCAACAACGGCGTCCCGGAAGACGACAATGATGCCGCGGCACGCCGCCTCCGCCGCCGCCAGAAATAGTTTTTTTGGGGTTTAATACTGTATCTCGATCATATGAATATAAATTCGCAGTGTGACTGAATGAAAGATATGGTTTGAACGAACTTGCATTTTTCTCTCCTAATGTACAGACTTATCAAACGATTTTCTTTTGAAAAAAACATCAATGGTTTTTAAATATAGAACACTCATCGCAAACGTTTTGGTTAGAACACCCGTATGCAAACCGACAGCTTCCCCAGGAAGCCAATGGAAAATGTGCCTAGCAGGATTTGTGCAGCTCTTGATCGCAAACGTTTTAGATAGAACACCCGTATGCAAAGTGAGAGCTATGGTCTTCCCCCTTAAGTCAAGGGAAATTTCACAGCGCAGGATTTGTGCATCTCTTCAACGCAAACGGTTCGGATTGAATACGGTATTTGAACATAGTTTCCAATTATATAATTTTTATAACATGCATTAACATTTTGTTGGTTAAATTTAAGGGCAAAGTATGGCACATAATATAAAGGGGACTATAGACCAAGACGAAGGTAGTAGCACACGGCCGCTCTCTACACAGCGACGCAACTGTCGGCCGGCTTGTAGGCGACCATTTCCTGCGTGTTCAACTGCTCTATGCGTGTGGTTGCTTGCGGTTGAGGCGGCCGCGGCGCGCTCTGCTCGTGTCCCGCCGCGCGCGCTCTGCTCTCGCGTCCCTCCGGGTGCTCTGCCCTCGTCCCTCCACGCGCGCTGCCAGTGTTTGGGGCCGACGCATGATCACGCATGTTCGTGTGCATGCGGTTGCGCCGGGCGCGGCGCAATGATGCAGTTACCCGCTGCAAAAACTGCCATGCGGACGCGCCGAGAATCCAGGCTGCCCGACCCCCATTTATTCCTGTGACCATTTACCTTCATCTCTTGCGTCACACAACACAATAAGCACACCCATGACGACACATACAGAGAGGACATCCAGCGGTTCCAATGGCGCTCCCCGTGGCTCCAATGGCGCTCCCAGCGGCCGACGACGACAACGGCCGGCAGTTCACCACGCATCACGTAGTGGACACCCACATGAGGGGGAAGGCCCTCTCGGTGGTGTACACGAACAATCCGGTCTCGGTGGAGAGCTCCATCCAAACTATGGAGCAGTTCCTTGCCGAGGACAAGTACCAAGTGGTTGGCTTCGACCTCGAGTACACCATCGGTCGTGCCGGGCACGATCAGAAGGTTGCCATCGCCCAGTTGTGCGTGCGACATGACGTCCTCGTCTACCACTACCACCTGGCCAAAAGGCCTTGCGAGCATTTCTCCAGGTTTATCAACAGCTCCGACTACAGTTTTGCTACGGTGGACACCACCAACGATCTAAAAGCACTCAAGGTTTCGGGCTTGAAATGCCGGAATCTTGTCAACATCGAGGACCACTACAAGGTCTGGGGCAGCGACAACAACAAACTGAACTCCCTGGTTGACCTCGCCTCAGCCATCATCGACCCCTACTACATGAAGATGAAGGATGAGAGCAAGAAGGACAAGAACACCTGGCACAGTGTTTGGCATGAGAGACTGGATGAACAACACGTCAAGTACGCGGCCAAGAGCGCGTACACAAGCTACAAGATGTACAGGTGGATCGTTGACATGAGGAAGTGTCTTCTTTCTGCCCCAGACGAGGGATCGAGCCACAGAGCAGTGGCGGGAGCATCACAAGAAGTAGATGACTAGACGATCGTTTCTCCTACTTTAGAATGCATGCAATTGTTTATTGAGGTGTGTGCGAATGATATGTATAGTCACTTATGTAATTGGATGTTTATTTTAGTTATATATATATATATACACACACATGTTATTCTTCTATAGACAGAGCAAATCACATGGCTTATTAGCAGCAATCGTCTGTGATATTATTGGTCTTCGCACACATTTCTGATTACGGACCTGTTTGCCGCGTATCACACATATCTTGTTCAGTTGAACCATTTCCATTGTGTTGCCTAATCACACACAGTTCATCCTAGTGAACTGTATGCTGTATATCATGCACACCCTCATCTAGCTGCTCGTTTCTGTTGTTCTGCATCATCACAAATAGTTCTTCTAGATTAACTGTTTGCCACTCATCGCACATGCAAATCTAATATGAACCGTGTTTGATGTCGCCACCATCGCAAATGTTTTGCATCTTTTTTGATGGTTTTATTACATCACCGTTTGTGATTGATGCATCGCACACAGTTTCGTCGAAGGGTCTCTGATTTGACTGTCGCGTTTGGACCATCCTGCAGTAGTGTCATGGAACACTCACTACTGCAGGATGCTGCTAACGTGACACTACAATCAGAGACCATTCGACGAAACTGTGTGTGATGCAATAATCGCAAACGGTGGTGTAAAAAACCCGTCAAAAAAGGTGCAAAACGTTTGCGATGATGGATGCATCAAACATGATCAGATTTTAGTTGCGTGTGCGATGCAGGGCATACGATTCAGTTCAATTAACTGTTTGCGATGAGGAGGAACAAAAGAAACGGGCAGCCAGATGAAGGTGTGTGCGATATACAGCATACGGTTCACTCGGATGAACTGTTTGTGATTAGGCAACACAAAAGAAATGGTCAGCCAGATCAAGGTGTGTGCAATATACGGCATGCGGTTCACTCGGATGAACTATTTGCGTTGAGACAAGAGAACATAAATGGTTCAATATAACAAGATGTGTGTGATACGCGGCAAACAGGTCTGTAATCAGAAATGTGTGCGAAGACCGATAATAACACAGACGATTGCTGCTAATAAGACGTGTGTGTTGTGCGATGGGATTGCATACAGAACAACAACATATATATATACACACTTATAAGGACATGGTTGCATAACCAAATTAAACATCCACTTACATAGGTGGCTACTACAACCATGGCATTTGCACACAACAAAGTAAACTATTACATGCATAATTACATAGGTGGCTACTACACACATGACATTTCCACACACCAAAGTAAACTATATATTACATGCATGATTAACTAGGATATACGATCATCTGATCATCATCTACTTCTTGCGACGCTTGCTCTGCTTGTGGCTCGATCCGGCCTTGTCGATTTGGGTAACGAGGCACTTCCTCATGTCAACGATCCGCCTGTGCATCTCGTAGCATGTGTACACGCTCTTGGCCACGAACCTGAGGTGAGGTTCATCCAGTTGCCGCATCCAGGCCCCGTGCCAGGATACGAGACGTGTTCTGTTGGCATCCTGCTTCATCTTTTCGTAGTATGGGTCGATGATGGCCGAGGCGAGTTCAACCAGGGAGTCCTTCTTCGTGCTGCCCCAGACCCTATAGTGCTCATGATTTCGACAAGGTTCTTGCAGGCCAAGCCCGTAACCCTTAGCACTTTTACATCGTCGGTGGTTTCCACCGTAGCGAACTTGTAGTCGGTGCTGTTGACAAACCTGGCGAAACGATCGGAAGGCTCTGTGGCCATGCAGTAGTGGTAGATGAGGACATGATCGCGCATGCACAACTGGGTGACGGCAACCTTCTGATCTATGTTGGGATGACCGGCGGTGTACTGGAGGTCGATGCCGACCACCTTGTACTTGTCTCGAGCAAGCAACTGCTCAACGGTGTTGATGTAGTCGTCCACCGCGGCCGGGTTGATGGTGTACACCACCGAGAGATCCGTCTCCCTCGCGTGGGTCTCCACTTTATGCTCGCCGAACTCCATTGGAGCGCCGCTAGACATCCCCTCTCTATGTGTCGTCATGGGTGTGCTTGTTGTGTTGTGGGGCGCGATCGAAAGGTTGAAGAGACTAATGTTATAATGGCCGCGGGAATTAAAGGGGAAGTCGGACGGCCTGGAATATCGGCACACCCTGATGGCAGTTCTAATTTGCAGCGCGTAACTCCATCGTGCCGCATGTAACTGCATCGCGTGGCAACGCGCGCGGCGCAACCGCATGCATATGGGGCCCCTGACGTGATCATGCGCAGGCCCAACTACGAGCAGAGCGCGCGCGGAGGGACGCGAGCAGCGCGCTCCACAGTCGCCTCAATGGCGAGCAACCATATATATGCATATAGCAGTTGAACACGCAAGGAAAAGAGGTCCACAAGCCAAGCGCGCCGACGGACGTGAGTAGAGCGCGCCGCAGCGCCTAACGGCGAGCACAGCGCGCTGCGGTGCCTAACGGCGAGCAGAGCTTGCCGAGCGACGCGAGCAGAGGCCGGCACAGTGATACGTGACAAATAAGACGAACTGTGCGAGCGATGTCGGAGACATCAAGCACGAATCAGATTAGAGTTGCGTGTGCGATACGTGGCATATAGTTGATCCATCCGAGCTGTTTGTGATGGAATAAGCCGTGTGTGTTGTGGGCAAACGCTTGCTGGTATATAACCTTAAATTTAACCAACAAAATTTTAATGCATGTTACAAAAATTATATAACTGGAAACTATGTTCAAATACGAATCCAACGATATGATCTTTGGCGACATGCATTCGTATTTTATTAGTTAAATCCTACTTATAAACCAGGACGGGGGCATAGTAGGTAATTAAATCGCAAATGTTTTTTTATTAACCGTTTGTGTACGTGTCCTTTTGTCCTCCTCTCGCACGTCTTGTCACCCCGTTGCCGTAGATGGCTTCGAGCGCAAGCTTGAGCAGCGCGCGGGGGCGTTCTTTTGGCCAAACAGTGGTGAGCCCGTTCCCGCGCAACCGCGCAAGTTCCCGCGCAAGCTTCCCGCCCGACTTGATGAAATCTTCCAAAATCCCAATGCTTACCAGCCTACTATATAAACCCTCATGGCCGGCGAGTCCTGCGTCGCATTTTCCCCTCCCTCCCTGTAGCTTATCTCGTCTGCTTCTCCCACAATCGCCAATGGCACTGGTCCGTCGTCGTCACTCAGCCACTCCGCCATCATCAGAGGATAGCTCCAGCTGGGAGGCTACACTGCGGCGGCGGCGCAGTCCCCGGCGTAGTGTAGTGCGCGTGGCGTCCCTGTTGGGTGTGCGTGGAACACCCACCACACGCTCCGCCGCCGCTGCCCGTCGGCAGCTGTGGCCGGCCGCCGTTGCCGCCACACCACCGTCGAAAGCCAGGGCCATCACCCGCTCCGCCGCAGCAGCCCAAAGGCGGGAGGTGGCCGTCGTGGCCGCCACCCCACTGCCGGCCACCGTGGCCATCACCCGCTCTGCCACCGCGGCCCGAAGGCGGGGAGGTGGTGGTCGTGGCCTCCACCCCATCGTCGGCCGCCGTGGCCGCCAGCCCACCGTCAACCGCCAGGATCATCACCCGCTCTGCCATCGCCGCCCGAAGAAGGGAGGCGGAGGTGGAGGCCCGCACGTGCGTCAGCGACCTTGTGCGCTACATCGAGTTCCTGCGGGAGGAGGAGGAGCGCCTCGTTGAGCATGCAAAGAGCCTTACCGCAACCGTGGCCGCAGCACACGCCGACGCAGAGGCGAGGAATCAGGAGATCTACGAGCAGTCCGGCCGCTTCGAGAGGGGTCGTCTGGAGCGGCAGAGGGTGTTCGAGGTGAGCGTCACTGAAGATGCAGCAGCAGCAGGCACCGTATTGCAGTTGTCTAGCACGTCGGTAGGCTCCTCCTCCTCTTCCTCTTACTGAGCGCGCTCGGCAGAGGAGAGGCTGCCGAAAGTAGTACAAAGCCCCTCCATAGTAGTAGTAGTATTTAGGGGCTATTTTGTTCAGTTCATCTGACTATAGATGTGGTGGAACGGTACAACGTACTTAAAATTAGCTAGTATATATAGTTGAACTAGCTATTTCAGTACGTAGTTGGCAACAATTGGGGAAAAGTTTGGTCGGTTCAGCTGTCGAGTTGAACTATTTGTATAAATTAAGAACGACTGCTTAATCTATGAATGAAATCTATGCTTAATTACTGAATTTTAGTTGCAAAAATTAGATAGTGCTAGTGATTTTTAGGTGCATATTTTGACAAATCGCAGTGTTACAAGGATTGACAAATGGCAATGTTACTAGATCAACAAATGTCAATCTTTCCAGTTTGACAAATGGCAATATACCCAATGTGACAGATGCAAATCTTACCAAATTGTCTGTACGTGGTTGCACATGGGTCATCCGAAAAAACCATTTGTGTTGAAGGGAGGTACAAATCCTGCTTGCCAAATTTTCTGTTGGCTTAGCGCCGAAGTCTCGCTTTGCATACCTTATTCAATCTGAACCGTTTGCGTTGAAGAGATGCACAAATCCTGCGCGGCGAATTTTCCCTTGGCTTACTGCGGAAGACCATAGCTCTCACTTTGCATACAGGTGTTCTATCTAAAATGTTTGCAATGAAGAGCTGCACAAATCCTGCTCGACACATTTTCCCTTGGCTTACTGGGGACGCTGTAGGTTTACATACGGGTGTTCCATCTAAAACGTTTGCGATGTTAGAATGGCAGCTATTTGTTTCAAAATGCCTTTGTTGGCTGTTATTCGAGTGCGCCTTCTCTCAAAATGGACACGAAAAATACCACAGCATGTCGGGTGCCATTCCATGATAGCATGCCAAGTTTCATGAATTTCAGATGAGTTTTGGATTTACCAGAATTTAAAAACAAAGTATCTCAACATTTTGCCGGCAATCAACAGTGCCCTGGTGTTTGAAATTCATTCCCATTTCTTACATGGGACCTAAGCATGCACCCAAGGACACATATTTGATTTTTCCACCAATTTATATGCACTGGAGCATGTGCATGTAGTTCAAATTTGAATACGCACATAAAATGCCTAGAAAACCCAGTTAATGTATAAAAATGTCCAAACGAACCCCGAAAATTTCCAAAATTTAACATAACACTCCTGTTGTTCTATGTTGACACTAGAATTTTTTTGAAACCAATAAGAGGCAACGGATATCGTTTCGTCCCCAAAGGTGGCACGTTCCCTACCGAAATCATCAGGCTTTTTGTGAGAAGCTCTGGTTTGTGAGAAGCTTATACCCAAACCTGCCCCAAATGGGACAAAAATTTGACCATGGCATGTTGATGCCGCTCCATGATAGCATGCCAAGTTTCATGAATTTCAGACGAGTTTTGGATTTACTAGAATTTAAAAACCAGGTATCTCAATGTTTGCGGCCGAGTGACGGTGGCAGGGTGTTTGACATTCATTCCCATTTCTTGCATGGGACCTAAGCATGTAACCAAGGACACAAATTTGAATTTTCAACCAATTTATATGCATTAGAGCATGTGCCTGTAGTTCAAATTTGAATTATGCACATAAATGCATTGAAAACTCAATTAATGTATAAAAATGTACAAACGAACCCCGAAAAATTCCAAAATTTAACACAACACTCCTGTTGTTCGATGTTGACACTAGAGAAAAAATTGAAATCAAGAAGAGGCAATGGATATCATTTCGTCCAGAAAGGTGAAACGTTCCCTATCGTAACCATGAGGCTTGTTGCGAGAAGCTCTGGTTTGTGAGAAGCTTATACCCCAACCTGTCCCAAATGCGACAATATTTTTACCACTGCATGTTGATGCCGTTCCATGATAGCATGTCAAGTTTCATGAATTTCAGACGAATTTTTGATTTACTAGAATTTTAAAACCATGTATCTCAATGTTAGCGGCCGAGCGATGGTGGCAAAGGTGTTTGACATTCATTCCCATTTCTTGCATGGGACCTAAGGTTGCAACCAAGGACACACATTTGATTTTTCAACCCGTTTATATGCACTGGAGCATGTGCATGTAGTTCAAATTTGAATTATGCACATGAATGCATAGAAAACTCAGTTAATGTATAAAAATGTCCAAGCAAACCCCGAAAAATCCCAAAAATTGCACAACACTCCTGTTGTTCTATGTTGACACGAGAAAAATTTTGAAAGTAAGAAGAGGCAACAGATATCATTTCGTCCCCCAAGGTGGCACGTTCCCTACCGAAACCATCAGGCTTGTTGTGAGAGAAGCTCTGGTTTGCGAGAAGCTTATACCATAACCTACCCCAAATGGGACAATATTTTTTTACCCCAGCATGTTGATGTCGTTCCATGATAGCATGCCAAGGTTCATGAATTTCAGATGAGTTTTGTATTTACTAGAATTACAAAAGCAAGCACCTCAACGTTTGCCGGAGAGCCACGGTGCCGTGGTGTTTGAAATTCATCCCCATTTCTTGAATGGGACATAAGCATCAACCCATGGACACATATATCATTTTACAACCCATTTTGGTGCACCGGAGCATGTGCATGTAGTGTAATTTTGAATTGTGCACCTGAAATGCCTAGAAAACCAAGTTAATGTATAAAAATGTCCAAACGAACCCTGAATAATTCTAATTTTTTTGACGACACACCTATAGTTGCATGTTCACTGCAGATAAAAGTTCTAGCAAGTCAAACACCATCCTTTGCAGCTATGACCCCATTATGTAATTCAAATCAAGATGAAAAATCAAGTAGATCACACACAGTTTATTATCACCAACCGTGTGAGATGCAGTACAAAATATCCTGGAGCACCGTCGGTGTATAGTACGCATACGGCTTATGCAAGAAGGTGCATCGGCTACAGTCCATAGCCGGCATGTCAAGCACACTAGCTCGCTCCCAAATATCATTTTACTGTTCAATCGTCGCCGGTGAAAGATGGGGACGTGGACCCGCTTCGTGAGGGCAACTTCAGCGGCCCACTCCGGTGAGAGCGCGGCCGCAGCCGCCAGGCGTGTGCTAACAAGCTTCATGAGCACGGCCACAATCTACGACCGGGCGGCCAAGGCAGCGCAAACGGCTGCTGTTGCTTCTCAGGTGGCGGCAGCAACATCTGCCTTGGGGATAGCAACTGGCGAGAACAGCACAGTAGCTGTCCGTTCCGCGGTGGTGGCCTTAGCCCTGTTGGAGGCCTCCCACGACCATGTCGAGGCCACCCACGCCCAGCTCATGGCAGTCACCACACAAATCGAACGAAGCTTCTCCGACAACGGTCGGCAACCCACGGCCGAAGACTTGGCAATCGTCGAGAGCGTTCGAGCAGCCGTCCATTCCTGCACGGCATGCCTTGCCACGACGGAGCCCGCCCAAGCCAAGATCGCGGCCGCCCATGCCAAGCTTGTGGTGGCCTATTCCAAAGATATGGCGGATGTGGATGGCGAGATGCTTGCCGAGTATGGTGCGATGGATGCCATGGAGCCCCTTCCCCAGGAGATCGTCGGGCGCGAGCTGGACATGGAGGAGGCGGCGGAGATCGATGAGCACCAGCCGTAGTAGTACTCTTTGTTTTATTTAATTAAGAGCGCCAGTCTATAATTTGTTAGAGTAATGTTTAGGTCAGCTACCTCTGTTTAATTGATGAAATTGCTCGATTAAGAAGTGTGGGTGTGCTGTAGTCTCCTTTGTGTACGCAAATTATGAAATGACGTGGATGACCACTGTAACCAGGGAAATTCAAACCAAAATTTTTGACATTCAAACTCATCACACACGGGTTAAGCTATCTAAATCATTTGTGATGTTCACATATCGTACACAGTGCTGAATAAGGGACCGTGTCTGATGACACTTTGCGCGCCAGTTTTTTCGCTGAACCGATTCAAATTTTTCGGCTTCCGTGGAAATATCTACCTCCCCGCCCCCTCCCCCTTACCAAAAGCCACATTTCCCCTGTTTCTGCCTTCCTTTCCAAGTTGAAACCTTCACTCCTTGCTTGCAGCGCTGCCTCCTCGTCGGCGACCCTCCTTCACGCTGCTCGGCCTCGTCTCTCCAGGCAGGTAATCCACACCCGACCCCCATCCTCCTCCTCCTTCCACATCCCACATGCCCCGACCGCCGGCGCGACACCTTCCACCCAAATCACCGACCCCTCCACCAAATAAGCGCTGCCCTAAGCCATGGTGCATGTAGTATAGCCAGGAGCTCAAGGAGCATTTGGCAGCGGAGAAGCAAATCACGGCCGCACGCGCGGATGAGGTCGCAATGGCTGCCATTCGTGCCGACCCCCAGATCTTGGAGGAGCACCTCGCCGTCGAGGCCACCGTCGACGCCTCGCGCGCCGACGCCCCGACACGGTTGGCTGATTTAAATGACAGTTCGTGGCATTTTCTTGAGGCCACCCTCGGTGCCTTCGACGAAGACTACGAGGTGTTTTCTCAGCGTGCACGTGCTTACCTCAACTCGAGAGCCAGTAGGTTGGTGCCCGGAGCGGCTCAGGCAACTCACCACTACGACGAGGGCACCCATGATGCGAAGGCCTCGCCCTCTTCCATGTCCAATGAGCCAATCGTCATCGATATCTCCGACAATGAGGAGTAGCTTGTCTTATTAGCTCACTATAAGGACCCATGTTCAGTTTGCTAGCTACTGCCTTTCCTTAACAAATTCTAGTGAATTGTGCTATCTACTTTTACCATGCAATCTGTTGCTCTAGTGTATATGTTCTATATGTCGTGCAATGTGGTGCTCACTTATTAACTGTTTGGTTAATTAGTTGTCGTGTTCAGTTAACTGATTGGTTCAATTCTGCAAATGTGATGTTCAATTCTTCAGGGTGCAATTTTGTATTGTCTTCCATGTGAGAAATAAATCAAATTTTTCTTTACAAAATACATGAGAAACAAATACAATTGCTATATTTCCAAGTTGTCAAGCATGCTTGGTTTGGTTAACTATCTGATCTTCTAGTATGTTATACATTGTGCAATGTGGTGCTCAGTTAACGTTTGGTTCATTTGTTGTGGTGTTTAGTTAACTGTTTGGTTCAATTCTGCAATGCGATGTTCAATTGTTGTGGGTGCATTCTGTTATTGTATACCATGTGAGAAATAAATCGAATTTGGCTGTACTAAATACATGAGAAACAAATACAATTGCTATATCTCCAAGTTGTTAAGCATGCTTGGTTTGGTTAACTGTCTGATCTTCTATTAGGAGTATGTTATATTGTGCAATGTGGTGCTCAGTTAATGTTTGGTTCATTTGTTGTGGTGTTTAGTTAATTGCTTGGTTCAATTCTGCAATGCGATGTCCAATTGTCGTGGGTAGAATTTTGTATTGTTGTGCATGTGAGGAATAATTGAATTTCGTTGCACTTAATACATGTGAAACATATACAATTGCTATATTTCCTAATTCTTAATCATGCTTGGTTTGGATAAATGGGTTTTCCATGTGGCTTGAATTAATCTGATGAATCTGCAATGTGCTTATTTTTCATCAACATATTTTACTAATAGCATGCGAACCCTCACTTAACCTGATCACTAACTACCTTATATGTGTTGCAGGGAAACAATGGGAAGCACTGAGGTTTACAATCAAGGTTTGCACATGCATGGTCCTTTGTCTAATAGCACATTATTGTGCAATTGCAGGAACCATTCTAATATTTAGGTTTTTAACAATTTGGTCTTGCACATGTAGGTCCTGCTGTCAGAGGTTTTGACCCACTGTTCGACCCTTTTTGCATATGGGGAAATGAATGGTCCATGAATATCAGTAAAGTCAAGAAACTCAGAAAGATTGTTAGGATAAAGAAATTAGCGACAAAAAACAACAAGATCTTTGCCTGCATAATGAAGAAGACATCAGTTCACTACAAGATGGTACTAACTATTATACCTTGCCTTTTTTATTCCTTTGCCCCATTTCCAATATAGAGACGATATTTATGCACATCCTTGTTTTCAGACCTTTCCAAAGCAGTTCACAGATGACTACCTCTCAAACCACCTGTATGGTCAGGAGGTGAGGAAAGTATTAATACAACACCCACGGTTCAATATTGAAGTGTTCCTGAAGAGGACGAAGGATGGACGGTCAATCATCCACAGGCACTGGCCTAAAGTTGCAAAGACCTTCAACATCAATGAAGGCTCAATATTCGCCTTCTGCTTCAGCAGTTTTCCAGATGAGATACATCTGTCTATGTACCATCTATGATGCTAATTTCGAAAGGTTATAGATGTTGCATGTGAAACTTGGTGTTGGTGCAGTTGTGTAATGGGGTAGCTGAGTGCTGAAGCTATATGATGTTGTACTCTGACGTATTTCAATTATGAAAATGAAATATATTGTGTGCTTAATATGAAATGTCAATTAGATTAATAAATGGATTATTAATAATAGAATAATTAGCCTGCTAATTGGGCTTTTCTATTGCAAACGGTTATTGAGAAAACACCGTGGGCGATGACCTCAGGCAACGCACACAGTTTCTAGGAATAAACCGTGTTGGATTAATGAACAATCACACACGACATCCTCTTGAAAACTCTTTGCGTTAGGCCACCTGGCGCAAATATTTACCACATAAAAACTGTGTGTGATGGACAACCTTTGCCACACAGTTTCTTCTACGCACCGTGTGTGATGCATTCAATAACGCAAACGATAAAATTGTTAATACCGTGTGCAATGGAAACGCTATCACAAATGATTTAACCGAGAAAATTGTGTGTGATGTACCTGCGAACAGAAACGTTTTCCTTGGAGCGACTGTGAGGGATGTATATACGAACAGAAACGTTTAGCGGGGACTGACTATGTGGGATGAACTTATGACTGGAAAGGATTTCGCCTGTAGAATTGAATTTTTTTAGCACTACTGTACGTATAACCATATTTGATTGCTCGCCGGTCGCACACGACCTCATTTTGCCGAGCGTGTGTTCCAGGAGGGCATATCCCCGACGGTTTCTGGGTCGTGTGGGAAGGACCCCCCTATCGCAGTCACTCACTAGGTGACGGTTCCAAATGCCATCGCGGAAAGGGGTTAAAAACCGTTTGTATAGCACCTCGCTGTACTAGTGACTTCTACGACAGCACATGTATGACTATCTTGATTCTGTCATAAAATCATCATGGATGTACATGCATGACAGAAAACATGACCTAATATGACAAACATGTATCATCACGGAAGTGTATTTTTTTGTAGTGTCTTTTGCATGCTGATAGAGGAGCTCAATACAAAATCAATGCAAAAAGAATCAGGTCATTTGGACTTATAGAATAAAAGTTAGAGCAGGTTAAAGTTTTGTCAATATTCTAAATTAAAATGATTTTAGAAAAATAACCAGAGGGAGTGACGTCAAAGACGTATTTTAGAAATACGCCTCCACTTATACCGCTTCGGCGGGCACACAGTGAGGCTGACGGGCGGGCCCCACTGGCAGGGTTAGAAGAGAGAGAGAGGCAGGGGACAGCGGCTCGGACGGCGGTGGTTCTCCGGCGAGGAGGCCACGGCTGCCACCGGCGAGTGGATGGATGGTCATAGCGCTTCACGGAGAACACACACGTACCAGTAGCTCAGTCGGAGGTGGACGAATGGCATTGTGGTGGTCGTCTCCAGAGGCATCGGCGGAGGGGGCTCATCGGAGTTGATGAATCTGGCGAGGCAGGGGCGATCCAGCAGCTCCAGCGGCACCAGCACGACCAGGGGAGCACCACAAACATGTCGGAGAGGTTGGAAGGAGTCGAGGGGCACCGGAGGAAGCAGAACGCCAAGAGGGGATCGGCGGCGATCTCCGGAGTAGAACGGCGGCCGGAGGCCCGCCTGGCCTGGCCGGTGCCTTCTACTAGCTTGGTTGGGGTCAGAGGAGTTGGGTGGTGCGGCTAGATGAGCTCGGGAGGGGCTCCTATATATAGGTAGGGCGAGAAGGGGATCGAGGTCGCCGGAGAGCTCTCTGGAACGGTGAGCGGCGACGAATGGCGCTTAGAGCCGATGGGAGAGGTCGAGGGGGTTCACGTGCACACAGAGGAGGCAACGGGCCAAGCACAGGGCGATGGAACGAGCTCATGGGGGCACTGTGCTCCCTGCTCCGCCGTGGCCGGATCTGCAGCGGCTGTCACCGATGTCGGGAAGCTCCAGCGAGATGTCAAGGGTGACGGGTCGAGGCTCGTGAAGGTTGGAGACAAGCTAGGTTGGCCTGGGGCAGGCACACGGGGCGAACTAAGGGGCTGACGGTGCGTAGAGCGCGTCGAACGCATGCCTGGCACCGTGGCCACATGCGGTCACCGCGTGCACTGGCACTACGCGGCGCGCTCGAGAGTTTAGATCATGTATGGGAGCTTGTCCCTGCAGTGTTTGGTCTGTCTGAGCTGATGGATCGAAGCCAGGTTAACAAGGAATGACTTGAGCTTCACCGCAAGTTTCTGGACAGAAACTTGTGAGCTAAGTAGAGAGGGTTTTATAGAGAGTTAGGAGCTAATTTTTGGTAGTTAAGGGTTACTTAGGAAGGTCATTAACCCATAAAAATTTCAGCTCGAGAGGATCAAGCAAAAATACACTTCCTTCACATAGTGCATTTTCTGACCAGAATGGAAAATATCTTCTATAGCAAAAATATTCCAAATAACCATGAAATATTTTTGCACAGGAAGTTGGGCCAAGGTTCAAAGAATATTTGGGAATTTTCTCAGATTTTTGTGGCCAAGAAAAATGATGGTTGCTTTGGAGGAGAAGTGGAAATAGGGCTTTATCAGAGGGAAATGAATATTTTTCATTTGAGAAAAATATTCCCAAGGTCATATTTTGATATATCAGAGGGCAAGAGATGTTTTTGAGAGGGAGAGGAGCCACTTGGGTGAAAATCAAAGCAATGCCCAAGTGTTAAGTCCAAATGAGTTGATTCAAAAACTCAAATTCAAACCAAATTTGCAATAAAATCCAGAAAAGGAAAAAGGGCAAAAACCAGGGTGTCACAGCCTCCCAACAAGCGCTATTGTTTTATGCCCCTAGCTAGGCATAATGCATAGATCTAGGTATTGTCATCTTTGGTATGCAATCCATAAGTGGCCCTCATAATAGATTCGTATGGTAACTTAATTTTCTTTCTTGGAAAGTGTTCCATGCCCTTCCTTAATGGAAATTGAAATCTAATGTTTCCTTCTTTCATATCAATAATTGCACCAATCGTTCTAAGGAAAGGTCTACCAAGAATAATAGGACATGTAGGATTGCAATCTATATCAAGCACAATAAAATCTACGGGCACATAATTCCTATTTACAACAATAAGAACATCATTAATCCATCCCATAGGTTTCTTAATAGTGGAATCCGCCAGATGCAAATTCAAAGAACAATCATCAAATTTATGGAAACTTAGCACATCACAAAGAGTTTTTGGAATAGTGGAAATGCTAGCACCCAAATCACACAAAGCATTACACTCATAATCTTTAATTTTAATTTTAATAGTAGGTTCCCATTCATCATAAAGCTTTCTAGGGATTGAAACTTCCAACTCAAGTTTTTCTTCAAAAGATTTCATCATAGCATCAACAATATGTTTAGTAAAAGATTTATTTTTATTATAAGCATGAGGTGAATTAAGCATGGATTGCAACAAGGAAATACAATCAATTAAATAACAATTATCATAATTAAAGTCCTTGAAATCCAAAAGAGTGGGTTCATCGCTACTAAAAGTTTTGACCTCTCCGATCCCACTTTTTATCAATTTTTTCATTAAGATCTTCACCCTCCAAATTGTTGGGACGCCTTCTAGCTAAAGTTGGCTCATTAGTCCCATTTTTATCAAGTTTTATATTAGAAAATAAAGATTCAATAGGAGTCACACCAATCACTTTAAGATCTTCATCATTATTATTTAAAGACTATGGTTTAGTGGCCATTTTATTTAACAAAGTGGTTTGCCTATCGGAAATTTGGCCTACTAAATTTTCAATATGAGCAAATTGGGATTTAAGACCATATATTTCCTTAATAACATCATCAAGCTCTTTATTAATATATTCCATCATAGTTTTTTGTTCTTTAAGTTCGTTCCTAAAGAAACTATTATACTCAAATTGTAAGGACATGAAGCTTTTTGTATTATTTTCAATTTCTTCCAACTTTCTATAGTAAAAATCAAGGCTCTTGGGTTGAGCCATGGAGGCAAGTAAGCAATCTAGCACACAAGTAAACAAAAAGCAAAAGAAAAGACGAACGAAAGAAGGGCGAATAAAAAGGCAAATAGTTTTGTGTTTTTCTGAAAACGTTTTAGAAGTGGGGGAGAGGAAAACAAGAGGCAAATGGCAAATAAAGTAAGTGGAAGAGATGAGAGTTTATGATAGGTACTTGGTAGGCTTGATGTAGAACCTCCTCGGCAACAGTGCCAGAAATTCTTCCTGCTACTTCTTGAGCTTGCGTTGATTTTTCCCTTGAAGAGGAAAGGGTGATGTAGCAAAGTAGAGATAAGTATTTCCCTCAGTTAAGAACCAAGGTATCAATCCAGTAGGAGGCACAAGCAAGTCTCCAATATATGCACATGCACAAACTAACAAACACTTGCACACAACGCGAAAAAGGGGTTGCCAATCCCTTCACGGTCACTTGCAAGAGTGAGATCTAATAGAGATAGATGTAAAAGGTAAATAAAAGGCAAAATAAAGTAAATTGTAGCAAGGTATTTTTGGGTTTTTGGTTTTATAGATCTGAAAATATATGATGGAAAATAGACCCGGGGGCCATAGGTTTCACTAGAGGCTTCTCTCTTGAAGAAAGCATACGGTGGGTAAACAAATTACTGTTGAGCAATTGATAGAAAAGCGCATAATTACGAAGACATCTAAGGCAATGATCATGAATATAGGCATCACATCCATGACAAGTAGACCGATATAATTCTGCATCTACTACTATTACTCCACACATCGACCGACTCCTGTCTGCATCTAGAGTATTAAGTTCATAAGAACAGAGTAACGCCTTAAGCAAGATGACATGATGTAGAGGGATAAACTCAAGCAATATGATATAAACCACAAGAACAGAAGCTTGCGGTGGTGGAAAAGTATTTTTGGTGTGCCCTCTGGTATAGGGGGAATGTTTGGGAATTTATAGTGTTGAGATTCGGGTTAGGGGAGTCCCGAGGGGCCCACAAGCCCTGAGGGCGCGCTCCCCTAGGGCACGGCCAGGGGCTTGTGGCCTCCTCGTGGCTTCTCTGGCCTCCTCTCCAAGTCTCATGTGTTTCTTCTGGTCCAAGAAAAATCATTGTAAAGTTTTATTCCGTTTGGACTCCGTTTGGTATTGATTTTCTGTATAAGTCAAAAACAAGGAAAAAACATCAACTGGCACTAGGCACTAGGTTAATAGGTTAGTCCCAAAAAATGATATAAAATAGCATATAAATGCATATAAAACATCCAAGATAGATAATATAATAGCATGGAACAATCAAAAATTATAGATACGTTGGAGACGTATCAGTTTCTAGCAACAAAGTCTCTTTTGTCATATCATTTATTTTTAGGTTGTGGGTTATCAAGATCAACAGCAGGTTCTATCTCAACATCATTATCTGGTTCTTTATCATTGTCTAGTTGAGTATCTTCATAAACATCATCATTATCATTTTCATTATCACTAGGTGAATGTTCATTACCAGATTGAGTTCCAGCATCAGAGATAGAGACGTCATTACTATCTTCAGAAGGTTTTTCTATTTTAGGGTCAGTAGAGGTGTGCAAAGTCCTATCATTTTTCTTTTTCTTTTTATTTTTAGAAGGACTAGGTGCATCAACATTAATTCTTTGAGAGTCTTGTTCAATTCTTTTAGGGTGTCCCTCAGGGTAAAGTGGTTCCTGAGTCATTTTGCCTCCTCTAGTTGCTACTCTAACAGCATAATCATTCATATTATTGTTCATTCCACTAAGCAATTCTCTTTGAGATTTAGCAACTTGTTCTAACTAAGTTTGAACCATGGAAGCGTGTTTTCCTACACCCCTAACATCATTAGTGTTTCTAAATAACAAGTCACTCAAGCGAGCAATCATATCAGAATTTTTTTTCAATTGTTTCATAACATTTGCATTGAAGTGATCTTGTTTTCTAATGGAGTTATCAAACTCATATAAGCATTGGCTAGGGTGTTTATTGTAAGGGATATCACCTTCATCAAACTTTAAAAGAGAATTTACCTCTACCACCTATGTTGTTGGTGTGTCAAGTCCATGTATTTCTTCAATAGGTGGTAAATTCTTAACATCTTCAGCTTTAATACCTTTTTCCTTCATACATTTCTTTGCCTCTTGCATATCTTCAGGACTGAGAAATAAGATACCCCTCTTCTTCGGAGTGGGTTTAGGCGGTGGTTCAGGAAGAGTCCAATCATCATAATTTTTCAATATATTATTCAATAATTCCTCAGCTTGTTCAACAGTTCGTTCCCAGAAAACACAACCATCACAATTATCTAGGAAGTCCCTCGAAGCATCGGTTAGTCCATTATAGAAGATGTCAAGTATTTCATTTTTCTTAAGAGGATGATCAGGCAAAGCATTAAGAAATTGGAGAAGCCTCCCCCAAGCTTGTGGGAGACTCTCTTCTTCAATTTGCACAAAGTTAAATATTTCCTGTAAGGCAACTTGTTTTTTATGAGCAGGAAAATATTTTTCAGAGAAGTAGTAAATCATATCCTGGGGACTACGCACAGAACCAGGAGCAAGAGTATTGTACCATATCTTAGCATCACCCTTTAATGTGAACGGAAATAATTTGAGGATATAGTAATAGCGAATTTTCTCATCATGAGCAAATAGGATGGCTATATCATTGAGTTTAGTAAGATGTGCCACAACGGTTTCAGATTCATAGCCATGGAAAGGATCAGATTCAACCAAAGTAATTAACTCTGGGCCGACAAAGAATTCATAATACTTATCAGTAACAAAGATAGGTGAAGTAGCAAACTTAGGATCACATTTCATTCTAGCATTCAAAGATTTTTCTTTCAGCTTGCATAATAATTTATTAAGATCATCTCTATCCTTGCAAGCCAGAAAGTCTCTAGCTACCTCCTCATCCATAACATAACTCTCAGGTATCTTAGGCAATTCAAATCTAGGAGAGCTAGGTCTAATAGGTGTTTCATAGTTTTCAGTTTCAAAGACTTCATCAGTTTCAGTAATTTCATCAGTTTCAGCATTCTCAATATCTTTAGCTCTAGCAATTTGTTCATCAAGAAATTAACCTAGTGGCACATTAGCATCAACCAAGGTACTAGCATCATCATAAGTGTCATTCATAGTAGAAGTAGCATCATCAATAACTTGCGACATATTAGGATTAATAGCATGTGGTGGTGGTGCAAGCTTACTCAAAACAGAAGGTGAATCAAGTACAGAGCTACTAGATGGCAGTTCCTTACCTCCCCTCGTCTTATAGGAAAAAATCTAGGTTCTTGTATCTTTCAGATTCTTCATAGTGATAAATATATATAAATCCCAAGTGACTCAACAAATATAGCTATGCTCCCCGGCAACGGCGCTAGAAAAAGGTCTTGATAACCCACAAGTATAGGGGATCGCAACAGTTTTTGGGGTAGAGTATTCAACCCAAATTTATTGATTTGACACAAGGGGAGCCAAAGAATATTTGTAAGTATTAGCAGTTGAGTTGTCAATTCAACCACACCTGGAGATTAAATATCTGCAGCACAGTGATCAGTAGCATAGTAATATGATAGTTTTGATAGTAGTAGTAACAGTAGCAATGGTAACAGTAACAACAGTAACAGTTTTGTAGCAGTTGTAACAGTAGCAATAGCAATAGTAACTTAGCAAGAACAATATGTGGAAAACTCGTAGGCATTGGATCGGTGAATTCGTTGGATAATATTCATCATATAACAGTCATAACCTAGGGCGACACAGAACTAGCTCTAGTTCATAAATATAATGTAGGCATGTATTCCGTAAATAGTCATATGTGCTTATGAAAAAGAACTTGCATGACATCTTTTGTCCTACCCTCCCGTGGCAGTGGGGTCCATAAGGAAACTAAGGGATATTAAGGCCTCCTTTTAAAAGAGAACTGGAACAAAGCATTAACACATAGTGAATACATGAACTCCTCAAACTACAGTCATCACCGAAAAGTATCCCAATTACTGTCACCATGGGGTTTACGGATCATAAAACGTAGCAGGTGCATATGGCTTGCAAGATCGGATCTAGAACATAGATATAATGGCGAAAACATAAACGGTTTGTCGGTGCAACAGACCCAGGGTCTGTTGCCCAGACCGTGCATAGGCCTAAAAGAGCAAGGTTGCAACATCCAAGTCCAGACCAAGCGAGGAGAGATGGCTCTTTGAGAAATCAAAGGGCAGAGCAAGAAGACCAAGACAAGCTAAATGAGCAAGACACTATTAAGGAAAAATCTCCCTTGGCGGGCAGGCGAGCCTAGCGAGGACGAGGTGGCCCCGAAGACAAGCCTCAAGACCGTCCCGGCAGGCCTGCCGGGCACTACGAAAGCAAACCACCCCGCCAAGGCTTCACCGCTCCACCTCACAGCGACGCAAGTCATCGATCGGTGTGGTGTCAAGACCCCAAGTGACTAAGTGGCTGTTATTCGACACATGGCAGCCATTTTCAGAGGAAACCACCTCCAAATGACACCCATCCAGAGACGTGTCAGGCAGACAGGCGAGAAGGTGGCCGAGCAGCCCGGCAAGGCTTGCCGGGCAGGCTACGATGTGACATTAAGCGGCGCATTTAATGCGCTCTGCTCTGCCTGCAGAGTTAGGTATGATAGCATTGTTTGCTATCTAATCAGTACACAATGACTGATTTGCCACTATGGTAACCCCTTAATCTATAAATGGAGGGCCATGGCAACCAAAGAAAGGATTCAGAACCTTGTACACTCATACGCGCATAGCTGCTCTCACCCTGAGGCAACCCTGCCGGGCAAGAGCGCTGCGTTTCCACCACAATCCACCATCAATCCACCAAAGCAGGAGTAGGGTTTTACGCCTCGCGGCGGCCCGAACCTGGGTAAAACTGCCCGTGTGATCCCTGTCGTGCTGCGCTACGGTCCTCCGCTCTTTGTGCAATGTGCTCAACCCCCCTGCCGAACTGAAAGGGGCTGATGGCCCCATAGGTGGCCGTGGTTTCCCATGACATCTTTGGTGCGCCAGGTAGGGGGCAGCGCTTGCACGAACCCGAGAAGCATATGTAGCACATCATCTTCATCGACGGCTCCATCGTTCATGGCGCCCAAGAAGAAGCCTGGTGCTGCAGCCCACCCGTCCACTTCAAAGGCCCCGCCGCACGCGGCCGCCGACGCCGCGGGGGCTACGAGGACGCACGGAGACATGGACGCTGCGGGGGACGTGGCTGGCGCAGGCGGCGTTGTCACCACCTCCCCTGCGGCAGAAATGAGAACAGAAGGCACCGGGGAAGTACAGCACCAACAGCACCCGAGTGGCCACGCTCCACAAGGTATGGGTGGAGAAATCATTTTGTCTGCACCTCTCCGCCTGGCCGAAAGGCACAGCCGCAGCGGCGGCTCTCGCTCTAGGGCGAATTGCAACTCTCCGGCTGCTCCCGCTACGGGTGCGACCGCAGGGCGTGCGCCACTCCAGGAGCGAGCCGACCCAGTCGATGCACCAAATGGAGCCGCTGGCCCTCCAGTGCCTCCACCTCGTCACCACGCCATCGTGGCCACGGGCTCACGACGGCGAGAACACGGCGTAGCTACTACTGGCACCGTAAGGAGCCAGGCAACGCAACGGTCTACATTGTCCTCCATGCCAAGCACCGCTTCGGAGGCTATGGCGCGGGCCCAGCAGCTATTGAGATTTCCGCTGGCAGCCGATCAGATGGATGAGTGGAGGGCCACCATTCAAAGCCTGATTGGTTTCGCCGAGGCAGGAGGATCACAGCGAGCTGGCCCGCCACGGCCTCCCCAGGCGACGACAATGGCCCGTGGGGCTGGCCGTGCCGAGGGGGCCACCCCCATGGTGCAGTCCCCTCCGTGGCAGCCCGCACAAGGGCCACGACCAGAACCACTCGATCAAGAACCCGACGACGTCTCGATGGCTTCATCTGGCCCTCGAGCGCGTCGGGACCAGCGGCAAGCCCAGAAAGACAGGCGAGGGGAAGGCGCGCGCGCCACTGTCGAGCGACGCCGGGACACCCACCGCCAGTCTGATAGGTGCAATGGCCCCGACGTCGACAAGCCTGCGCCCGGTGAGGGTGGGTACCTACCTTTCAAGGTTGGGTGCCCCGCTTTCACTCACGAGCTGCGGCATGTCCATTGGCCATCTTCCCGCACCTTCAAGCCCGAGATACCAGAAAGGTACGATGGGAGATTAAACCCGGCAGAGTTCCTGAGCATCTACACCATCGCTGTTCAGGCTGCCGGGGGAAGAGACGAGAAGGTGTTCACCAACTACTTCCCTTTGGCACTCAAGCCAAAGGTGAGGTCTTGGCTGATGCACTTGCTGGAGAACTCCATTTCAACTTGGGCTGACCTGTGCCATGAATTTGTTGGCGCCTTTACGGGCGGCCATCAAGAACCAGGGCGGCCTAGCGATCTGCAGCTCCTCCCGCAGAAGGAAGGGGAGACCCTGCGGAAGTACATGCAAAGGTTCAGTCGAGTGCACAGGAACATCCCAGACATCCACCCGACAGCCGTGATAGCTGCATTCCAGTCCAACGTGCGCAACCGCAGGAAACGTTCCAAAATGAACGTGCTACTGCCCAGGACTGTGAATGAGTTATACACACTGGTGGATAAGTGTGCTCGCATAGAGGAGGGAAGGCGACTTCCCGGCAAAGTGGACGGCGTCGACATCGATTCACACGATGATGACGACGCCACCAGCCAGAAGAAGAACAAGAAACACAATAAGAAGCGCAAGGAGAAAGTTGTGATGGCCGTCGAAGGATCAAGCACACCTAGTACCGGCAAGAAGGCCAAGGCCGAAGCCTCCGACAAGGAGGTTGCCGCGTGCACTGACTGCCGGGCGGCTGCGGCTGCCGAGAAGGCCGGGAAAGGTGAGGGGCCGTATTGCAAGATCCATAGGGCCAAGGGCCACGACCTTCAGGAGTGCCATCAGGTTGAGCAACTCGTCAAGAAGCAGAGGGCTGAGTACGGGAAGCGTGATAAGGAGAAAAATCAGGATGGTGCTGGCAGAAAGGGCCGCGGCGGCGGAGTAAGCCGCCCCGGCAAGGCTCCTCAGAATCAAGGGAAACCCGCCAAAGGCCACGAGAAGAAGGATTGCAATGATGAGACCGATGAGGGAGATGAAGAGGAAACCAGCGAGCAGGAGTTCCAGAAAGCCACTAACGCCTTGTGCGTTGACGGGGGTGCACCTCTGCACTCCTCTCACCGCTAACTTAAACAGTGGACGCGTGAAGTCAATGCCATGGAGCCAGCGGCAGATTCTCAGAAGCCGCTCAAGTGGTCCCGCACACGCATCATCTTTGACGAAGAGGATCACCCTGATCGCACCACTGCGGTAGGGTGCTTGACGTTGTTGGTCTCACCAACAATACGCAACCTCAAAGTCACAAAGATGTTGGTTGACGGTGGGGCCAGGTTGAATCTAATATCTCCAAAGGTCCTCAGCAAACTTCAGATAGCAGATGAGGAGCTCAAGGTTACTGGCACGTTCCAAGGAATCAACCCCGGTAGGAGTCGTCCTAAAGGAAGGATCATGCTGCTGGTGACGTTCGGGGGGGAGTTAAACTACCGGACTGAGAAGATCATGTTTGATGTGGTTGACCTCCCCTTGCCGTACAATGGAATCCTTGGCCGCCCAGCTCTGGCCAAGTTCATGGCGGCATCCCACTATGCCTACAACACCCTGCAGATGTCAGGGCCGATAGGAGTCATTTCCATTCCGTCAGATCAGAAAGACGCAGTCATATGCGTGGACAAGATGTACTGGGAAGCAGTCGCGGCAGAGGCCGCGGAAGCCAGTGTTCCCGCCAAGGAAAGTAAGAAAATGAAGAGAGTTAGCAAGGATGCCAGCAAGGAATCCAGGAAGCGTGCCTCTCCGGAGTGTGTTGCGCCTGTCGATGACTTGCCGGAGAGTTCCAATAGCAAGAGATCCAAAGCTGTTGCGCCTGCTGTGAAGAAGGTCCCGGCAGGGCTGACTGGCGCTGATGGTACCTTAACTATCAGTGCCACCCTCGATGACAAATAGGAAAGCGTGCTCGTTGCCTTCCTGCGGGCGAATGTTGATGTGTTTGCCTGGCAACCATCTAACATCCCCGGTGTTCCCAGGGAGGTAATCGAGCACCACCTTGCTGTCTGCCCACATGCCCGACCCGTCAAGCAGAAGGTCTGGAAGCAAGTTTTGGAGCGGCAATAGTTTATTGCCGAGGAGATCAAGAAGCTTGAAGCAGCTGGTTTGGTCAGGGGAGTGTTGCATCCCACATAGTTGGCAAATCCAGTGGTGGTGTGCAAGGCGAATGGGAAATGGAGGCTTTGCGTAGATTTTACAGATCTGAACAAGGCATGCCCGAAGGACCCGTTCCCCTTGCCGCGCATCGACCAGATTGTGGATTCCACTTCTGGGTGTGACCTGCTTTCCTTTCTGGATGCCTACTCCGGATACCACTAGATCTTCATGTCCAAGGAAGACGAGGAGAAAACCGCGTTCATAACCCCGTGTGGCACGTACTGCTTTGTACAGATGCCCTTTGGACTAAAGAGCACTGGATCCATCTTTGCAAGAGAAGTACAGATTGGCTTTGAGTCCCAGCTACGCAGAAACATTGAAGCTTACATGGATGATATTGTGGTCAAGACCAAGGACAGATCAACCCTCATCCGGGATTTGGAAGAAACCTTTGCCAATCTGCGTAAGATCAACTTGAAACTGAACCCGGAGAAGTGTGTGTTTGGCGTCCCCTCCGGTAAGCTACTTGGTTTCTTTGTGTCTCATCGAGGGATAGAGGCCAACCCCGACAAGATCAAGGCTATCGAGCAGATTCAAGCACCCAAGATAGTCAAGGATGTGACGCGTTTGACAGGATGCGTGGCTGCACTGAGCAGGTTCATTTCCAAGTCTGCCGAACACGCCTTGCCGTTCTTCAAAATCTTGAAGAAAGCGGGACCTATGGAGTGGACCTCGGAGGCAGACGTTGCGCTGCAAGATTTGAAGACCTATCTTTCCTCTGTGCCCACCCTGGTCGCTCCCAAACCACAAGAGCCGTTGCTGCTATACTTAGCGGTAACCAATCAAGTGGTCAGCGTGGCACTGGTGGCGCAGCGGGAAGTGGATGACGCGGCAACCACAACCAATGTCCCCTCTGGGGAAGAAAGTGGACCTATCCCGACAAGGCCAGAGTCGGTCCAGAGCGAAGAAAAGGCAGGGCAGCGGTGGCAGTTCCATGGTCGCGGCAAAGAAGAAAGTAGTGCAGCGCCCAGTGTACTTCGTGAGCTCCCTGTTACAGGGGGCTAGATCGAGGTACTCTGGCGTGCAAAAGCTGATTTTTGGCCTCATCATGGCCTCAAGGAAACTGCGCCACTACTTCCAAGCCCATGAGATCACGGTGGTCACCCGCTTCCCCTTGCAACGCATACTCCGAAACCCTGAGGCCACCGGCAGGATTGTGGAATGGGCTTTGGAGTTGTCCAGCTTTGGTTTGAAGTTTGAAAGCACGTCAACCATTCAGAGTAGAGCACTAGCAGAATTCATTGCAGAGTGGACACCAACTCCTGATGAAGAGGTATTGGAAATAGTCATTCCCGGCAAGGAAGCGCCCCAAGAATGGATCATGTATTTTGATGGTGCCTTCTCCCTACAAGGTGTAGGGGCTGGCGTGCTTCTTGTCACTCCCGCTGGGGAGCACCTTAAGTACGTTGTCTAGATGCACTTTCCCCGGGAGAAGGCTACCAACAATACTGCAGAGTATGAAGGGCTCCTTGCCGGGCTCAGGATTGCAACAGAACTGGGAATCAAGAAACTGATCATCCGTGGAGATTCACAACTTGTGGTGAGACAAGTCAACAAGGATTACCAAAGTCCATTGATGGAGACATACGTTGAGGAAGTGAGAAAGTTGGAGGAGCGCTTTGACGGATTGCAAATAGCACACGTACCCCGTGCGGAAAACAGCATCACTGATCATCTGTCGAAGTGCGCTGCGCAAAAACTCCCTGTGGAACCAGGGACTTTTATTCTCCATCTGACTCAACCCTCCGTATCCCCGGCAACAATGGCCAGAAATAGGAGGAAACTAGACTCCGGCAAGCCTCACCCGGTAGAGCCTCCCGAGGCTCCCGGCAGAGAGCTTGGCGGGAACGACTCCCCTTTGATCATGAGCTGCACCATCCCGCCAGACCACCGGTCCCTGCGGTCGAGAAGTGCGCTCCTGCGAATGAGGAGGTGCCGCTGGTCCTTGTTGTCGAGCCCCTGGCCCCAACTTGGGCACGGCACATAGTCCATTTCCTCCAGACTAGAGAACTCCCCGAAGGGCAAGAAGAAGCTGAAAGAGTAGCCCGAAGGGCCAGTGTGTATCAGTTTGTCAACGACACACTATATAGAAGGAGGCCCAACGGTGTGAAATTGAAGTGTATTTGCCGGGAGGAAGGAAAGGAACTATTGGCAGAGGTACACAAAGGTATGTGCGGCTCACACATTGGATCAAGGGCTCTGGTTGGAAAAGCCTTCCGGCAAGGTTTCTATTGGCCCACAGCCCTCCAAGATGCAGTTGAGCTCGTCACCAAATGTGAAGCCTGCCAGTTCCACTCCAAGAACATTCATCAGCCTGCCCAAGCCCTTTAGACGATCCCTTTATCGTGGCCCTTCTCGGTCTGGGGGCTCGATATCTTAGGCCCCTTCCCCCGTGCTACCGGGGGCTTTGAGTTCTTGTTCGTCACTATCGACAAGTTCACAAAGTGGCCAGAGGTGGAGCCTGTGAGAAAGGTGACTCCTCAGTCAGCTATCAAGTTCTTGAAAGGATTGGTGTGCCGCTTCGGAGTCCCTGCCCAGATCATCACTGACAATGGCACCCAATTCACGAGCCGCGCCTTCATGCAATATGTTCATGCCCTCGGAAGCAAGATCTCATTCGCCTCTGTCGCCCATCCCAGAAGCAACGGACAGGCTGAGAGGGCGAATGCTGAAGTGCTGCGAGGTCTCAAGACAAGAACCTTTGATAGACTACAGAAGTGTGGTAGGCGATGGATCGACGAGCTGCCGGTGGTTCTTTGGTCCCTCAGAACGACACCAAATCGAGCTACCGGGCAGACTCCCTTCTCCCTAGTCTATGGGGTAGAAGCAGTTATCCCCATGGAACTCATATTCGGGTCTCCTTGAGTGCTTGCCTACGATGAAGTAGTGCAGGAATGGCATTGGCGTGACGATGCTGTGCTACATGAGGAGAACCGTCTCCGGGCCGCTACGCGTGCTGCACGCTACCAGCAAGCCCTGTGTCGCTATCACAGCCGCAGGGTTCGTGCCCGGGGTTTTGAGGAAGGCGACCTTGTCCTTAAGCGTGTTCAGTCCGCCAAGGGTACCAACAAGTTGACGCTGAAGTGGGAAGGCCCTTACCGGGTAGTACGAGTCACCAGACCTGGCGCAGTCCGTCTGGAGACCGGAGATGGCATTCAATTGCAAAACTAATGGAACATTGAGCATCTCCGTAAGTTCTACCCGTAAGGCACGGCTGTCGGGCCCTGCCCGGTAGCCACCCTTTTGTACAGGCCTTGCCGCTATTGCATGTAACCCCTTGTACAAAGCTAGGCGCAGACCCTGAGCAACAAAAATAAAGGAAGCGCTAAGGGGCCCCCAAAACCTGCATGCATGCATAAGCATAGCATGATCATGTAGATGAGGTCGCATGAGGCATTGTTTCATCTGCATTAAGTTGCAGGGTTTTTGCCGTGGACTCGGTCCCAAAAGAGAAGAAATGAAGACAAGCCTACGTGACGATCCTCGGCAAGCCAAACAGATAAGTTCTCTTCTTATCCTTACGTGTTCTATAAGCAGAAACTTGTGCATATGAAAACCTCGCCACCTTCGAAACTTAGGTGCTCCCATCCTTTGACACGAATGTTGCTTCGGTCAGGATGGTCACAGTGGCCTTTGGCGGGGAAGGCTTGGCGGGGGGCTGGTCCCTCTTCGCGATTTGTGCCCGGCGGGCTTAGCTCCACGGCAACAATTTGAGGGTACCGGCAGGATAGCTTGCTGGAGATAACTTGTTTACTTGAACGTATAGAGGCATTCCACCTCTGCATGGATATGTTACATGCACGAGTGCCCGGCAAAGTTTGTCTTTTTCATTAATATGCTGACTGACAAGTACTGATCTTACAGAACACAAACAAGGATAAAGAAGATTACATTATTTAGACTAAAGTTTGGCAAGTGCCTACATGTTTTAGATTGAAAAAAGATAAGTGCCCCGTGATGCCCTTTCTTGCCCTTCTCTTCCCAGGCACTACGGCGGAAGGTGAAGAGGGCAAAAGGAGCGCCTGGGCAGAAGCCCAGCTTGACCCTGTCAGGCCCCTTGGCGAGGGGCCTAACAAGAGCGGGAGGATGCATGCGAAGGTGATGGTGAAGAGAGCGGCAGAGACAACCCACCAGCCACCGCCACCAGGGCCAGCAGGACACGGCAGGGCAAACGGAGCTGCAGCCCGCGAGGAAGCCTGCCGGGGTCCAGCTGGAAGGCTACTGCGGGAGCCCAGGGCACCACTCCACCTCTGCATCCAACTCCCCGGCGAATCACCTTGCCAGGAATGGGATGCAGGTGCAGATAGTGGTGTTGCCGCCTGACGGTGATGGTGCAGCTGACGATCAGTCGGAGTCAGAGTCGTCGCCCTCCCCATCGGTGTCGTCGTCATCACCGTCACTGTCCTCCTTGTCACTGTCGCTCGAGGAGGAGCTTTCATCGTCGGTCGAGCTCTCTGCGCAGCGCCCTAAGTGAGCACCCGAGCACCCAAAGACCTTGACGGAGAGCAGATCGGCCTCCATTAATTTGAAATGGAGGACGTGCCCCTCTGAAAAGCTGTGGGCACGTGCAAAGGTCTTCCAACCGCGTCGAAAGAACATGACATGAGGGGCGGGGAAATCCACATCCACCCGCATGCCGCCGTTCCCGCAACCCCTCATGTGCAGCTTCAATGCGCGCGGTTGTTCGAGCTCGATCGCCCTTGCTAATGGAGTAGGGAGACGAAGGCGGCCACGCGGAGGCTTGTAGAGTCTGATGATGAACTCTAGGGGTTGATCTCCAAAATGGCCTTCCATCGGGGGAGGGGCGGCCGGCGGGGGTGCAATCAGAGCACCGCCCCATCCTCCTCGGCCCCGGGCGCCATGACGACCTCGACCTCGCCCCCTCCCACCTCCCATCACGGTGGGCTCCGCCCCTGCATTTTCGAAGGGAGGAGGGAGACGCTGTCGAGCAGAAGTTCTCGTCACCGCCACTGGAGCAGCACCGCATCCCCGGCCTCTCGCCATGGCGGGCGAGAACTACTGCAGGAATGGAAGGAGAAGGATGTGTGGGAAGACACCTTGCCCCACGTCCCCTTTTTATAGGCGAGCGGGGCAGGGGGCTGGATTTCTCCATGAAGGTGGCCGCCCTGTTCGGCCAGTCCGGCTCCTCGCCACTAACGGCTCGAGAAATCAAGGCCAACCCCCTGCACCAATCTATGACGCTTGGCTTTCTGCCACGACGCTCATTCCCGCGCCCTCCGCATCCGCCACCAACCCCGCGCAATGCATGCAGTACACGTGGCAGAGGCACTTGGGGTGGGAAGGGTAATGGGGAGGCGGTTACCACCCCGTGAACGTGGGACGTGGGTACCCCACGGATCGTGGCCCATTATCTCCCCCACTACAATTGGCGTTACACGACGTGCGAAAAAACCGGAAACTGACCTGGACTCAGGTTAGTGAAGAAGCAAAGAAGATCTCAAAGGACGAAGCAACTGCTACCCTCTTGCCTGTGCACTAGACATGGCCTACCCCGACGACGCCCGACAGCGCGATCGAGCCAGGCCCCGGGGCTCCTGTCGATGCAACAGACCCAGGGTCTGTTGCCCAGACCGTGCACATGCCTAAAAGAGCAAGGTTGCAACATCCAAGTCCAGACCAAGCGAGGAGAGATGGCTCTTTGAGGAATCAAAGGGCAAAGCAAGAAGACCAAGACAAGCTAAATGAGCAAGACACTGCTAAGAAAAAATCTCCCTTGACGGGCAGGTGAGCCTGGCGAGGAAGAGGTGGCCCCGAAGACAAGCCTCAAGACCGTCCCGGCAGGCCTGCCGGGCACTACGAAAGCAAACCACCCGACCAAGGCTTCACCGCTCCACCTCACAGCGACGCAAGTCATCGATCGGTGTGGTGTCAAGACCCCAAGTGACTAAGTGGCTGTTATTCGACATGTGGCAGCCATTTCCAGAGGAAACCATCTCCAAATGACACCCGTCCAGAGACGTGTCAGGCAGACAGGCGAGAAGGTGGCCGAGCAGCCCGGCAAGGCTTGCCGGGCAGGCTACAATGTGACACTAAGCGACGCATTTAATGTGCTCTGCTATGCCTACAGAGTTAGGTATGATAGCACTGTTTGCTATCTAATCAGTACACAATGACTGATTTGCCACTATGGTAACCCCTTAATCTATAAAAGGAGGGCCATGGCAACCAGAGAAAGGGTTCGGAACCTTGTACACTCGTACGAGCGTACCTGCTCTCGCCCTGAGGCAACCCTGCCGGGCAAGAGAGTTGCATTTCCACCACAATCCACCAAAGCAAGAGTTGGGTTTTAGGCCTCGCGGCGGCCCAAACCTGGGTAAAACTGCCCATGTGATCCCTGCCGTGCTGTGCTATGGTCCTCCGCTCTTTGTGCAATGTGCTCAGCCCCCCTGTAGAACCGAAAGGGGCTGATGGCCCCATAGGTGGCCGTGGTTTTCCATGACATGGTTCAGATCTGAAATCATGGCACTCGGGCCCTAGTGACAAGCATTAAGCATAGCAAAGTCATAGCAACATCAAATTCAGAACATAGTGGATACTAGGGATCTAGCCCAAACAAAACTAACTCGATTACATGATGAATCTCATCCAACTCGTCACCGACCAGCGAGCCTACGAAGGAATTACTCACTCCAGGTGGGGAGCATCATGGAATTGGTGATGAAGGAGGGTTGGTAATGACGAAGACCGAAGATCCCCCTCTCCGGAGCCCCGAACGGGCTCCAAATATGGCCTCCCGATGAAGAACAGGAGGTGGCGGTGGCTTCGTATCGTAAAACGTGATGAAACTTCCTCTCCTATATTTTCTGGAAAAATAGGATTTTATAGCATCAGAATTAGGGTCAGAGGGGCCTCGAGGGCCCCACCACCCACCAGGGTGCGCTAGAGGGGGGTGGCATGCCCTGGTGTCTTGTGGGCAGCCAGGGCCCCCCTCCAGTGGGTCTTGGTTCCATTATTTTTTATTTATTCCAAAATAATTCTCCAAAAAGTTTTGTCTAAATCCAAGAACTTTTATTTCTGGACAAAAACAACACCATGGTAGTTCTACTGAAAACAACATCAGTCTGGGTTAGTTTTGTTGGATTCAGGGCTCTGCAGACCCAAGAAGGTTCGAACTCTGGGGCATGTCCGAATATCTCAACCTCTCAAGCCTAGAGCCCGTCGGCCCACAGCCTAGCCTAGCCGAACTCGCGTGAACAAAGAAGAAGATGAACACGGCAGTTTACCAGGTTCGGGCCACCTTGCGGTGGAATACCCTACTCCTGCTTTGTGGTGGATTGGCCTCATGAGGGGCTAAGGATGAACAAGTACAGAGGATGAACAACCTCGCTAGGGCTCGGGGGTGAGAATGAGTCGACCCCTGCTATGGTGGTGGCTAACCTATATTTATAGTGGCCTTGGTCCTCTTCCCTCAAAACTTAGGCGGGAAGGGATCCCATAACGGCTAATTTGAAAGGGGACAAGTAGTACATCCTATCATGACAAAAGGTGGTCTTCTCCTGCAAAGCTTCTAGTCGTGACGCAGTGGTGGGTTCGGCGATGACCTCCGCCTTGCCAAACCTGTGGTCTTGGTCTTGTTGCACCGGAATGGAAACCTTTGGGAGATTCCTCGGGAGCCCACGCCTGTCCTTGCCTCCTTAGCACCAAATAGGAAACTGCCTCCTTTGCGCCCGCTGGTGCCCGCCTAGTGTTGGTCGTCATGGCTCACATCATCGCAGCCTCATGAGGTGGGGTACCTGCATAGAAATCTCCGCTCCTCGGGAGGCTGCCTGGGGAGGCCGCTCCCTCGGGAGGTCTTGGTGTCATCCTCCTCGCGAGGCCTGGCCCCTCGCGAGGGTCTTGTCTTGGTGGTCTTGGAGATGGGCCGTACCAGGCTGTTGAGGAAGCCACGCCGTGGGCCCTAGGCAGGCAAGTCTGGGTACCCTGGTTCCCAGAACGCCGACAGTAGCGCCGGGGCCCAAGGTGCGCTCGGGTTGGCTTCGAGGCGAAGCCAAGGGGCAGGGGTGAAGCGCCATGGGCCCCAACCGCCTGCGGGCCAGGTTGACACATGGCGCTTGATGGGACGTGGACACCTCCGCTTTCCCACGTCGTCTCGACAACCGCCCACTGACAAAAGGCCGACGCACACCCGCGGGGCCATCATTGCCCTACTGCGTGCTTGCCCTTTGCCCCTCCTCCTCGCAAGCTTGTGCCTTCCTCGCCGGATTACGCGCCAATTAAAATCCACCTCGCCGCCATGGCCCCCAGGAAGAAAAGGAGCAAGGTCGCGGCTACCGCAGAGCCCCCGGCGGGGCCGGAGCCCTCGCTGGGCCGGTCCACCGTGGTCAACCGCGAGGGGCTGGACAAGGTCCGGCAAGCGATTGCCGCCGATTCCAACGAGTGGAAGGTGACAAAGATCTGGCCGGCCTCCCGGCTTCTAGCTGACATGGAGGCCACCGAGATCCCTCTTCACCTCCATGCCCTTTTCGTCGGCCTGCTGCCACCGTTCTCTAATTTCTTCAATGCCGTGCTCACGCACTATCAAATCCACACGCTGCATCTGGATCCTGGTTCCATCGTCCTCTTCTCCGCCTTCGTGTTTTTGTGCGAGGCCTTCGTGGGCATTTCCCCGTTCGTGGCCCTGCTCCGCCACTTCTTCTTCCTCCAGTTGACCGACGGCGAGCAGCGCTCGGGGTGCGTGTCGCTTCAGGCGGTGGCGGCGACCGCAGGCTCCGGCATTGACGCCACGCTCCGCCCGAATGCGGCGGGATTCTGGAGGCAGTGGGTGTACGTAGACGCCACCGTGCGCAACCCCCTGCTCCTGATCCCGTCCACCCCCGCGGAGCCGAGCTCCGAATGGGAGCACGCGGAGCTGGTCGATCCGCGCCTTGCTCAGGTCTTGACCAGGCTGGCCAACTTGAAGAAGGCAGGGGTGACGATGGCGATGGTGGTGAGGGAATTTGTCCGGCAGCGCATCGCTCCACTCCAGCGCCACTGCCGTCTGATGTGGGCATTCACCGGCCCCGCAGACAGCATGAGACTTTAGGAGCCTTCCCTTCCTTCCAGCACATTGTGCGGAGTGCTCCGCCTCCTGACTAGTGAGGAGCCTGCCGAGCTCCCCCCAAATGGGTTCCCCATCTACGACCACCCAAACGAGGGAGCCTTCGCCAAAAAGATGCCGCGCTTCGACGAGTGGGGGCTGCTCCCCGAGGGCCACGCGGGGCCTCACGACAACCGCCTCCAGGTGACCCAGGGTGTGAGGGCCCTGAGGCGCGCGCTCCTCGGGCAGCCGCGGGGGAGCGTGCTCCATCACGTGCCCCTCAGGCACTCACCTTCAGCCCTACGGGTGGTGGGGGAGGCGCCCTGCCTGTAGATGCAGCTGCCGCCCTCACCGTGGAGGGCTACGCGCTAGGCCCCAGTGCGCCCCCTCTGGACCCAGGGTGGTCCGGAAGTGGAAGGAGCTCGGGAGCCGACGCAGCCCTGCCTCAGGGGTCCTGAAGAAAAGGAAGTGGATCGCCGTGGAGTAGTAAGAGCCTTGCCTCCTTCCTGATGCTTGCATTCTGCATCACCTCCTGACTCTTGTCCCTTAGGGTCCCTCCCGACGAGGGGGCGAACGCGCCCCGAGCACCGCCTCCGGAGGGCACCGGTCCCGCCGCGACCTCGTGCCTCATGAGCCGCGCAGTTGTGCGCAAGGTGGCGCCCGTGCCCGAATCGAGGCCAACCCTAGGGGGCCTCAGGCCTGCATTCCTGGCATCCTTCCTTCAGGGAGGCCTCTCGGTCGTGGGGGCCGTGCCAAGGGCTCCGCCACTGATGCTCGTCGGTAGCCGGGCTGCCTGTGGAACAACGCCATCCCCAAGCAGAGGGGTGAACCCGCGTCGGGCCCTGGCCCAGGCCGAAGGAGCGAGCAAAGAAGCTCCATCCCCCGGGCCCCTGCCGGAGATGGGCGAGTCCACATGTGCTTTCGCCGCTGACTGGGACGCGGGGGAAAGCTCTGGCCGAGTGTTGGAGCTCATGCGCGGGCGCAGCGTTGTCTGGCACGGCCTTCTCCAGGAGTCGGCGAGCGCGCTCGGGCGCCTCGGGGTGGAGCTCGGTGATGTCAACATGTGCCTTGAGGCGGAACGCTTGCGCCTGGCGTGCGAGTGGCGCCAGCTCGGGGTCGCCGTCAACTTCGGTCGCCTGCAGTGCGAGCATGCTCGCGCGGAGGTGGAGGAGTCCCTTGCCATGGCGAAGGAGGCTCACGATCATGCCCTGGAGGAGGCCCGAGCTACAGACTGCTGGCGCGAGGCAGTCGAGAAGCGTGAGAGGGAGCTCCAAGCTTCGAACGCCGCCCTCGAGCGGTAGGTCCTAGCGCGCAAAGCGGCACTTATCGCCTCGGCAGGCGGGCTGCCTACGGGCAAAACGAGGCTCCGCACGCTGGAGGACACACTGACGCTGGAGGCGCTGGAACAGAGCCTGGAGCGTGAGCGTCTGGAGGTGATGGAGCGCTAGGTGGCCACTGCTGAGGACGTTCTCGCCTCTCGGGAGACGATGATCTGAGAAGAGGCTGACGAGAGGGTAGCAGGGGTCCACAGGGCCCTTGTTGAAGAATATCGCCGGAAGCTGGAGCTTCAGGAGGCCCGCTTCTGTACGCGGTGCGATGATCTGAAAGGCAAGGCCGATGGCCTCAAGGAGAAGTTGGCCGCGACAGAACAACGCGAGAAAGCCGCAGCGGACGCTCGGGCCGCCGCTGAGGCCAAGCTATCCTTCCTTTTCAAGTTGGTGGAGGGCGTTTCCTCCCTCGTGGAGAAAGCTTCAGACGAGGCGGGCCGAGCCCGGGTGCTGCAGCATGAGCGCTCCCAGATGTTTGAGGCCCTCGAGCGCAGGGCCAACCAGGCCCTAAGCAGCATTTGCGACAAGAGCATCTCCAGCCCGCTTGTTGCTGATGAAGCCAGCTACCTCAGCTTCTTCACCAAGGGCGTGGCACGCCTCGAAGGTGGGGCCGTGAAAGCGTGCCGGCTCGTTGAGGAGAGGAGCCGCGACCTCCTTGCGTGTGCGTTCTCGCGCGTCTTCAGCCATCTTCTCCGCTCCGATCCCGACTTCGACTTCAAGGCCGCGATAGCCCCCGTACCCGGAGCAATCCAAGGCACCCTGGCGGGCTGGGTGTAGGATCATGTGGACGACCTGATCGCCAAGCTTACCCCTGCCGAGGATGTGGGTGCGCCCATGGTTAAGGAACACAGTGCTAACGACGACGACGATGGCAGCATCGACAGTGACAGGGCATCTTCCTAAGCTTGTTTTCTCCCGTTTTCCTGTCAAGACTATTGATGTGACCCCGCGGGGATGCGAAAGTTTTTTTTGGGAAAGACCTTCTCTGTGATGTATTAAATAGTATTACACTCCCTGATGTCGCCTTTCCTTTACTTTTTGCGCGCCTGCGGCCCCCGAGTAGGGGCGGCCGTCATTGTCATGTCGCATCACGATGTCCGACCAAGGTCCGGAGGCGGACGCTTGCCGAAGACCCCGGGCCATACGTACCCGCTGGCTCGCTTGGGAGCGCCGCGCGAGGATCCTGACGCCGAGGTCCCGGAGAGGTGTGCGCGCGGGCAAGGCCGCGGCTGCTATGGCCTGAGCCCTTAGGGCATTTGAGCGCCGCTGGGCTGACCCAAGCGTGCGCTCCATGCCCAGCCCTCGCTTGCGGGGCGCAACGGAGGGAGCCACGGGTGCCCGCCGTCTTCCATAAAGACGGAAACCAAGAGAGGAAGCACCGCAAGAAAAAGAAAGCGAGTCCCCCCTTTTTTTTAAAAGATGAAAACGCAAGAACTTCAAACTGACTCCAAGAAGCAGCAAACTTGGTTACAAGAGAGAGCAAAGAACAGCCGCGTCTGGCACCTATGCTAGTCTTCTAGTCTTCCCGCCAGCGCGGAGCATGGGGCTTCCACTAGGCATGGGCATAGTCGCTGATTGACCGTGTCGTCCGCCAGCGCGGAGCATGGGGCTTCCACTTGGGCGTGGGTGGGAGCCCCCGTGAGGCTCGAAGGCAGCGCTCAGCAGACTCCAGGGCATGTATAGCCCAACTCATTATTACGTGAGAGTGTCACGGGCGGAGACTGGGAGAGCGCAAGGCGGCCGCCTTCCTCGCCGGCAGGGACCCCAGCCCCTGGTCCCCGGATTGCGTGCCGGCGAGTCCGAGGCGCAGGAGGCCCGGGCAGTGTCGCTGACCTAGCAATCACCAGTGGGCAGCGCGATGCGCCTTCTCACCGTCCACGGTCCGCTCGGCCAGCCTGCGGCGTAGGCCGTGGACCCCTCCCGAGCCTTTGGGTCCCTGGGTCGCAGCGTTGAGCGGTCGCGGCCCAGGAGGCCCCGGGCCCTCATGAGGCGTTCTAGCCTCATGGGCCCCTCTAGCCCTCGGGCCCATTGGGACCCTGTCCGCGCTCGGGGCGCGCCATGCGCCCAGCGTGGCTCAGCACACCTAGCCCGACCGCCGTTTCCCCGGTGCGCTGCGGAAGCGTAGTTCACCTGCATCCAAAAGTTAGCACATACGCTCTGAAAATTCTTGTTGCCGCGGGGAAAAGGCTTTTAACGACGCGGTCGGGGCCCCGGAGGCCACCCCTGCCGGTGGGTCATAATGGCCACGAGGTGGTCCGTCACGGTGCATCCCCCGGGGGGCCGTATACCCTGCCCGAAGCTTGTGGGAGTGCTTCTTGGGATGGAAGGGAGGTCCTGCCGGGCTCCTTTCTGCTACTTGGCCCACCAGATCCTCCTGAGAGGGGTGAGCAAATGCAGCAAGGGCATGCTCGGGCCCGTGACGAGGGCCGCGGCACGGGCGGGGGGCACAAGGGCCCCGTACCCTGGCAGGCGACATTGAGCAGCTCAGCAACCCGATCGAGCAAGACGGCATGGTCGCCGTTGGCGGGGCGGTAGCGCAGTAATTCATGCGCCGCGAGGAGCGCGGCCTGCGCGCCCGTTAACCCTCGCGTAGTATGGAGGGGCGGCACCGTGGCGGCGCTCGCAGAGGGCGTGGCAGCACACCTGCTGCGCCGCACGAGGGGTGATGGTGACAAGTCCTGCCGTTGGCAACGACATGACGAGGAAGGCGGGGCATGGTGGGAGACGTTGCGGCCGTAGGGCGCCGTCCGGTCAGAGCGCGCGGGCCACCGCTTGGCACGGGCTCGGCCAGTCTTCTTCATGGGTGTGACAAGGCGAGGATGGAGCATGGCTGGTGAAGAGGCAGGGCTTCGACATGCCCCTACCTGGCACGCCAAATGTCGGATTCATGGCTCCGCAGACCCAAGAAGGTTCAAACTCTGGGGCATGTGTGAAGATCTCAACCTCTCAAGCCTAGCCTAGCTGAACTCGCGTGAACAAAGAAGAAGATGAACACGGAAGTTTACCCAGGTTCGGGCCACCTTGGTGGTGTAATACCCTACTCCTGCTTTGTGGTGGATTGGCCTCACGAGGGGCTGAGGATGAACAAGTACAGAGGATGAACAACCTCGCTAGGGCTCGGGGGTGAGAATGAGTCGACCCCTGCTATGATGGTGGCTAACCTATAATTATAGTGGCCTTGGTCCTCTTCCCTCGAAACTTAGGCGGGAAGGGATCCCACAACGGCCAATTTGAAAGGGGACAAGTAGTACATCCTATCCTGAAAAAAGGTGGTCTTCTCCTGCAAAGCTTCTGGTCGTGACGCAGTGGTGGGTTTGGCGATGACCTCCGCCTTGCCGGGCCTGTGGTCTTGGTCTTGTTGCACCGGAATGGAAACCTTTGGGAGATTCCTCGGGAACCCACGCCTATCCTTGCCTCCTTAGCACCAAAGAGGAAGCTGCCTCCTCTACGCCCGCTGGTGCCCGCCTGGCCTTGGTCGTCATGGCTCGCGTCATCGCAACCTCATGAGGTGGGGTACCTGCATAGAAATCTCCGCTCCTTGGGAGGCCGCCTGGGGAGGCCGCTCCCTCGGGAGGTCTTGGTGTCATCCTCCTCGTGAGACCTGGCCCCTCGCAAGGGTCTTGTCTTGGTGGTCTTGGAGATGGGCCGTACCATTGAGGAAGCCACGCCGTGGGCCGCAGGCAGGCAAGTCTGGGTACCCTGGTTCCCAAAACACCGACAAGTTTCATTCAAATCATGTAAATTAGAGTCCAAAACAAGAGCAAAAGCCTTAGGAAAAGTAGATACGATGGAGACGTATCAACCAGCCCCAGGAGGCCCATGCGCCTAGAACAAGGAAAAGGGGAAGAGTCCTAAGGGGGGAAGGCACCCCCTAGGTGCCTTGGGGAGGGAGGATTCCTCCCAAGGCCTGCGCCCCCTCCCTTGGAGGAGGGGCCAAGGCTGCGCCCCAACCCTTCCCCTTGCCTCCTATAAATAGTGAGGGAGATGGAGGGGCTAGACACACCAAATCCTATGCCCCGGCGGTAGCCCTACCTCTCCCAACACTCCGTTTTCTCCTCAGATTTGTTTCGACAACGTTTGGCGAAGCCCTGCCGGGATTGCACCACCACCATCTCCACCACGCCGTTGTGCTAGTTGAGATCCCATCTACTTCTCCTCTCTTGCTTGCTGGATCAAGAAGGACGAGACGTCATCGAGCCACACGTGTGCTAAACGCAGAGGTGTCATCCGTTCGGCGCTAGATCGGATTGGATCGTGATTGGATAGCGAAGAGTACGACTACACCAACCGCGTTATATACGCTTCCGCTTTCGGTCTACAAGGGTATGTAGACACACTCCCCTCTCATAGCTATGCATCTCCTAGATTAGATCTTGGGTGTTTCGTAGGATTTTTTTGATTTTCATGCTTCATTCCCCATCAGTGGTATCATAGCTGTAGATGTATATGCACGAGTAGAACACAAAGTTGTTGTGGGTGTTGATGTTCAAATTGCTTACTTCCCTTGAATTATTTGGATTCGGCGGTATTGTTGGATGAAGTGTCTCGGATCAACCTTACATGTCCATGCACATGAGACCGGTTCCACTGTTTGACATGCAACTTGTATTGCATAAAAGTGGCTTTGCGGGTGTCTGTCTCTCCTACTTTAGTTGAATCTGATTTGACAAGGGTGGTCCTTGTAGAAGGTTAAAAGGCAACTTGTATATTACCGTTGTGGTTTTGCATAGATAAGAATGGTTCTTATAGTTTGCCCTAGCAGCCACGTAAAAATTGCAACAACAAAGTAGAGGACGTCTAACTTGTTTTTGCAGGGCATGTTGTGATGTGGTATGGCCAAAACGTGATGTGATATATGTTGATGTATGAGATGATCATGTTTTGTAATAGGTTCACGACTTGCATGTCGATGAGTATGGCAACCGACAGGAGCCATAGGGTTGTCTTTTATTTATTGTATGACCCGCGTCTCAACAAATAACGCCATGTAATTGCTTTACTTTATCGCTATGCATTAGCAATAGTTGTAGAAGCAATAGTTGGCGAGATGATCACGTGACGACACGATGATGGAGATCATGGTGTCATGCCAGTGATGATCGAGATCATGCCGGTGCTTTGGAGATGGAGATCAAAAGCACAAGATGATAATGGCCATATCATGTCACATATTTTTATTGCATGTGATGTTTATGTTTTATGCATCTTATTTTGCTTAGGACGATGGTAGCATTATAAGATGATCCCTTCACTTAATTTCAAGATAAATGTGTTCTCCCTAAGTATGCACCTTGCGAAAGTTCATCATTTCGAAGCACCTCGTGATGATCGGGTGTGATAGACTCTACGTTCACATACAACGGGTGTAAGCCAGTTTTTACACATGCGGAATACTTGGGTTAAACTTGATGAGCCTAGCATGTATAGACATGGCCTTGGAACACAGGAGACCGAAAGGTCGAACATGAGTCATATAGTAGATATGATCAACATGGAGATGTTCACCATTGATGACCACCCCATCTCACGTGATGATCGGACATGGGTTGGTTGATATGGATCATGTAAACACTTAGACAACTTGAGGGATGTTGATTTAAGTGGGAGTTCATTAGTAATTTGATTAACTGAACTAATTATCATGAACATAGTCTAAATTATCTTTGCAAATTATGTTTTAGATCAATAGCTCGCGCTTTAGCTCCCTGTTTTAATATGTTCCTAGAGAAAGACAAAGTTGAAAGATATTGTAAGCAATTATGCGGACTAGGTCCGTAGTCTGAGGATTGTCCTCACTGCTGCACAGAAGGCTTATGTCCTTAATGCATCATTTGGTGTGCCATCCCCTCTAGCGTCATTTGTGGATGTTGTGAACGTCTAGTAGGAAAGTTCTGATGACTACTCGATAGTTCAGTGTGCCATGCTTTATGGCTTAGAAATCAGGGCCCCAAAGACGTTTTGAACGCCACGGAGCATATGAGATGTTCCAAGAGCTGAAATTGGTATTTCAGGCACATGCTCGTGTTGAGAGGTATAAGACCTCTGACAAGTTCTTTTGCTTGCAAGATGGTTGAGAATAGCTCAACTGGTGAGCATGTGCTCAGAGTGTCTGGGTGCTACAATCGCTTGAATCAAGTGGGAGTTAATCTTCCAGATAAGACAGCGGTTGAAAAAGTTTTCCAGTCACTGCCACCAAGCCATAAGGATTTTGTGATGAACTATAATATGCAAGGGATGGAGAAAATGATCCCCGAGCTATTCGTGATGCTTAAAGGCCGCAGAGGCAGAAATCAAGAAAGAGCATCAAGTGCTGAAGGTCAATAAGACCACCAGTTTCAAGAAGGGCAAGGGAAAGAAAGGGAACTTCAAGAAGAATGGCAAGGCAATTGCCGCTCCCATGAAGAAACTCAAGGTTGGACCTAAACTCAAGACTAAGTGCTTCTATTGCAAGGGGAAAGCCATTGGAAGCGGAACTGCCCCAAGTACTTGGCAGATAAGAAGGATGGCAACGTCAACGTAGGTATATTTGATATACATGTTATTGATATGTACCTCACTAGTGCTCGTAGTAGCGTCTGGGTATTTGATACCGATTCAGTTGCTAATATTAGTAACTCAAAGCAGGAGCTGTGGAGTAATGGAGACTAGCTGAGGATAAGGTGACGATGAGTGTTGGAAGTGTCTCCAAGGTTGATATGATCACCATCGACACACTTGTAATACCTTCAGGATTAGTATTAAACCTAAATAATGGTTATTTGGTGCTTGCGTTAAGCATAAAACATTATATCTGGATACTATTTATTGCAAGACGGTTATTCATTTAAGTCAGAAAATAATTGTTATTCTATTTATATGAATAATATCTTTTATAGTCATGCACCCCTTGTGAATGGTTTATTCTTGTTGAATCTCGATCGTAGTGATACACATATTCATAATATTGATGCCAAAATATGCAAATTTAATAATGAAATTACCACATATTTGTGGCACTGCCGCTTAGGTCATATTGGTGTAAAGCACATGAAGAAACTCCATGCTGATGGACTTTTGGAATCTCTTGATTATGAATCATTTGAGACATGTGAACCATGCCTCATGGGCAAGATGACTAAAACTCCGTTCTCCGGGACAATGGAGCGACCTAGTGACTTATTGGAAATAATACATACCGATGTATGCGGTCCGATGAGTGTTGAAGCACGCGGTGGGTATCATTATTTTCTTACCTGCACAGATGATTTGAGTAGATATGGGTATATTTACTTAATGAAACACAAGTCTGAAACATTTGAAAAGGTTCAAGGGATTTCAGAGTGAAGTGGAGAATCATCGTAATAAGAAAATTCAATTTCTACGATCTGGTCATTGAGGTGAATATTTGAGTTACGAGTTTTGTATGCATTTAAGACAATGTGGAATTGTTTCATAGCTCGTGCCACCTAGAACACCACAGTGTAATGGTGTGTCTGAACGTCGTAATCGTACCCTATTGGATATGGTGCGTTCTATGATGTCTCTTACCGATTTGCCACTATCGTTTTGGGTTTATGCATTAGAGACAGCCGCATTCACTTTAAATAGGGCACCATCTAAATCCATTGAGATGACACCGTATGAATTATGGTTTGGCAAGAAACCTAAGTTGTCGTTTCTTAAAGTATGGGGATGCGACACTTATGTCAAGAGGCTTCAGCCTGATAAGCTCGAACCCAAAGCGGAGAAGTGCGTCTTCATAGGATACCCTAAAGATACCATTGGGTATACCTTCTATCACAGATCCAAGGGAAAGATCGTTGTTGCTAAAAATGGGTCCTTTCTAGAGAAAGAGTTTTCTCTCGAAAGAAGTGAGTGGGAGGAAAGTAGAACTTGATGAGGTAATTGTACCTTCTCTCGAACTGGAGAGTAGCACATCACAGAAAGCAGTTCCCATGATGCCTACGCCAATCGGAGAGGAAGTTAATGATGATGACCATGAAACTTCTGATCAAGTTACTACTGAGCTTTGTAGGTTGACCAGGACACATTCCGTACCATAGTGGTACGGTAATCCCGTCTTGGAAGTCATGTTGTTAGACAATGGCGAACCTACAAACTATGAAGAAGCAATGATGAGCCCGGATGCCAACAAATGTTTAGAGGCCATGATATCTGAGATAGGATCCATGTATGAGAACAAAGTATGGACTTTGGTGGACTTGCCTGATGATCGGCAAGCCATTAAGAATAAATGGATCTTTAAGAAGAAGACAGACGCTGATGGTAATGTCATCGTCTATAAAGCTCGACTTGTCGCAAAGGGTTTCCGACAAGTTCAAGGGGTTGACTACGATGAGATTTTCTCACCCGTAGCAATGCCTAAGTCTGTTAGAATTATGTTAGCAATTGCTGCATTTTTCGATTATGAAATCTGGCAGATGGATGTGAAAACCGCTTTCCTTAAGGAAGAGTTGTATATGATGCAGCCCAAAGGGTTTTGTGGATCCTAAGGGTGCTAAAAAGGTATGCGAGCTCCAGCGATCCATCTATGGACTGGTGCAAGCATCTCGGAGTTGGAATATATGCTTTGATGTGGTGACCAAAGCTTTTGGATTTATACAAAGTTTATGAAGAAACTTGTATTTACAAGAAAGTGAGTGGGAGCTTGATAACCCACAAGTATAGGGGATCGCAACAGTTTTCGAGGGTAGAGTATTCAACCCAAATTTATTGATTCGACACAAGGGGAGCCAAAGAATATTCACAAGTATTAGCAGCTGAGTTGTCAATTCAACCACACCTGAATGACTTAATATCTGCAGTGAAGTATTTAGTAGCAAAGTAGTATGGAAGTAACGGTAACAGTAGCAAAAGTAACAGTAGCAGTTTTGTAGTGATTGTAACAGCAGCAGCAATGAAAGTAACTTAGCAAAGATCAATATGTGAAAAGCTCATAGGCATTGGATCGACAATGATAATTGTGTTGGATAATATTCATCATGTAGCAGTTATAACCTAGGGTGACACAGAACTAGCTCCAATTCATCAATATAATGTAGGCATGTATTCCGCATATAGTCATACGTGCTTATGGAAAAGAACTTGCATGACATCTTTTGTCCTACCCTCCCTTGGCAGCGTGGTCCTAATGGAAACTAAGGGATATTAAGGCCTCCTTTTAATAGAGAACCAGACCAAAGCATTAGCACTTAGTGAATACATGAACTCCTCAAACTACGGTAATCACCAGAAAGAATCCCAATTATTGTCACCTTGGGGTATGCGGATCATAACTCGTAATAGGTGTCTACAACTTGCAAGATAGGATCAAGAACTCACATATATTCATGAAAACATAATAGGTTCAGATCTGAAATTATGGCACTCGAGCCCTAGTGACAAGCATTAAGCATAGCAAAGTCATAGCAACATCAATCTCAGAACATAGTGGATACTAGGGATCAAAACCTAACAAAACTAACTCGATTACATGATAAATCTAATCCAACCCATCACCGTCCAGCAAGCCTACAATGGAATTACTCACTCCCGGCGGTGAGCATCATGGAATTGGTGATGGAGGAAGGTTGATGATGATGGTGGCAACGAATCCCCCTCTCTGGAGCCCCGAACGAACTCCAGATCAGCCCTCCCGATGAAGAACAGGAGGCGGCGGCGGCTCCGTATCATAAAACGCGATGAATCCTTCTGTCTAATTTTTTCTCCCTGAATAGGTACTTATAGAGTTGGAATTAGGGTCAGAGGAGGTCCAGGGGGCCCACAAGCTTGCAGGGCGCGCCCTAGGGGGGTGGGCGCGCCCCCAGGGCTTGTGGCCTCTGGGTGGCCCCTCTGGTTACTTCTTGCACCAATATTTTTTATATATTCCACAAAAATTCTCCATAAATTTTCAGGTCAATCCGAGAACTTTGATTTCTGCACAAAAATAACACCATGGCAATTCTGCTGAAAACAAAGTCAGTCCGGGTTAGTTCCATTCAAATCATGCAAATTAGAGTCTAAAACAAGGGCAAAAGAGTTTGGAAAAGTAGATACGATGAGACGTATCAACTCCCCCAAGCTTAACCCATTGCTTGTCCTCAAGCAATTCAGTTGACAAACTGAAAGTGAAAAAGAAAAACTTTTACAAACTCAGTTTGATCTTGTTGTTGCAAATATGTCTAGCCAATATTCAGGTTTTCAGCAAAGATTATGAACTAACCATATTCACAATAACATTTAGGTCTCACATTTACTCATATCAATGGCATAATCAACTAGCGAGCAATAATAAGATATCTCGGATGACAACACTTTTTCAAAACAATCATGATATAATATAACAAAATGGTATCTCGCTAGCCCATTCTGATACCGCAAAACATAAATGCAGAGCACCCCTGAAGATCAAGGACTGACTAGACATTATAATTCATGGCAAAAGAGATCCAGTCACACTCGTACTCAATGTCAATTAATAACAAAACATATAAATGACAGTGGTGCTCTCTAACTGGTGCTTTTTATAAGAAGATGATGACTCAACAATAAAAGTAAATAGATAGGCCCTTAGCAGAGGGAAGCAGGTATTTGCAGAGGTGCCAGAGCTCGAAGCTTTTTAAAACAGAGATGAATATAATTTTGAGCGGTATGCTTTCATTGTTAATACAACAACCAAGAGATCTCACTATCTTCCATGCTAGACACATTATAGGCGGTTCCCAAACAGAATGGTAAAGTTTTTACTCCCCCTCCACCAACAATCACACTCCACGGCTAGCCAAATCCACGGGTACCGTCCATACCAACAACAGTCCTGGGGGAGTTTTGTTTAATTATTATATTTTGATTTGATTTTCAGCATGGAACTGGGCATCCTGATTACCAGCCACTTTCTTGTGAATGACAAGTGAATAAACACTCATCGTGAGAATAACCCACCTAGCATGGAAGATACTGACAGCCCCCAGTCGCTACATGAGCGATTCGGGCATACAAAACAGATTATTATTTGAAGGTTTAGAGTTTGGCACATGCAAATTTACTTGGAACGGCAAGTAAATACCGCATATAGGTAGGTATGATGGACTCATATGGAACAACTTTGGGTTTAAGGAAGTGGATGCACAAGCAGTATTCCCGCTTAGTACAAGTGAAGGCTAGCAAAATATTGAGGAGCGACCAACTAGAGAGCGACAACGGTCATAAACATGCATTGAGATTAATCAACATTGAATGCAAGCATGAGTAGGATATAAATCACCATGAACATAAATATCGTGGAGGCTATGTTGTTTTTGATTCAACTACATGTGTGAACATGTGCCAAGCCAAGCCACTTGAATCATTCAAAGGAGGATACCATCCTATCATACTACATCACAACCATTTTAAATGCATGTTGGCACGCGAGATAAACCATTATCCACTCCTAGCTAATTAAGCATGGCATGAGTAACTATAATCTCTAATTGTCATTGCAAACATGTTTCATTCATAATGGGCTTAATCAGGAACGATGAGCTAATCATATTTACAAAAACAAAATAGGTCGAGTTCATACCAGCTTTTCTTCATCTCAATCATTTCATCATATATCGTCATTATTGCCTTTCACTTGCACGACCGAACGATGTGAATAATAATAAGAGTGCATGTGCATTGGACTAAGCTGGAATCTGCAAACATTTATTCAAAGGAAAAGACAAGGTAATATGGGCTCTTTGTTAGATCAACAATAATGCATATGAGAGCCACTCAACATTTTTATCATGGTCTTCTCCTTACGACCCAAAGAAAAAGAAAAAGAATTTCAAAGAAACACACTGAAATATTTTTGGAGTTTTTGTTTTCCTGAAGAAAGCAAAATGAAAACGAGAAAAACTATTTACACGGGAAAGCTCCCAACTAGCGTAAGAAGAACGAGAAATCTTTTGGGGTTTTCTTTTAATAATACTACTAACTAAAGTAGAAAGGAAAACTAAAAAGAAGTAAGAACTATTTTTTTTATTTTCTCAAAGGTTTTCAAACACACAAGAAGAAAGCAAGAACAATAAACTAACATGGATAATACAATGAAAAAGGATGAACACCGATAACTGGAATGAATGTGTGAACATGAATGTAATGTCAGTGAGAAATACGTACTCCCCCAAGCTTAGGCTTTTGGCCTAAGTTGGTCTAGGGCCACGGCTGGAAATAACCCTCTCCTCGATATGGCAGTGGGTCCTGAGGGTTCCACTGGTTGGTGAGCTCCTGTGGCTCCCACTGATAAACAGGCTCCTGATAAGGATCAGGAACTGGTGCTGGCTCAGGTGCTGGAGGTTGTGTCAGCCTCTAGTATGTGTAAATGTCCTCGAGCATAATGGTGTACCTGCCTGAACGAATATCGAACAAAGAAGGTGCAGGAAAGGTAATAATCTCACAAGTACCCTAACTAAATACTAGGTTGTAGAGGAGTCGCTTGTCATCGTCTTTGGCAATAAAATCATGTGCTATCATACTAGCATAGTTTAAATATTTAGTGGGTAACAACATCTCCTCCTTCTCATCATGCCTAATGGGTATCTCAAACTGTTTAGCAAGGCGGGAGGCATAGACACCTCCAAAAATAGTACCCTTCGAACGGTTTGTGTTTAACCGCCGAGCAACAATAGCGCCCAAACTAAAAGTTCTATCAGCATATAAAGCATGGCGCAAAATAGCAAGGTCAGGTGAGCTGAGAGTTCCACTCTCCCCACGACCAGTCAGAAATCTCCCAGCAAATAATGAATAATAGTGTAAAATAGGAAAAAAGTAAACTAGCCACTCTCGCTTCTGACACTCCTCTCTCTTCCCCCACAGTAGTGTCAACAATGAAATCTGCCATGCCCCTAGGACGTGGATCACTGATGCTGCCCTCATAAGGTATTTTGCAAACATCGCAAAAATCATATAATGTCATCTCCTTAGGCTCATAATACAAATTAAATTCTACCGTGGGTGGTGATTTCCTAGGATAGAAGTGAAAGTTCTGCACAAAGGTATTAGTGTGTAGGAGGTATTGATCACACTTATCTTGGAGGAAAGAAGTGAGGACTGCATTCTCCGCCAAATAATAAAAATCATCATAAATTCCTGCCTCCCTCAAGAATGTGTCACTTGGCCATTCACACGGCCGAACCCCCGCAACGCGAGGAAGGTTGTACTTGGGCTTCTTCTTCTCCTCATTTTTATTTCCTTCCGAATTCCGGCTCGAAGAACCCCTTAACCACCTCCTCATGGTTTCTTTTTCCTCTAAAAAATTTCTGAAATTTTTAGTGACTCAAAATAAAAGTGAACCAAACTCAACAAAATTGATAGCAACTACTCCTACAAGTGTCTAGAGGCTATATCATGCAACAAAACTACTTTGGACCATATAAATTTGACATGCAAGCTCAAGAACAAGGTCACCATAGCAGCAAAAATTTGCAATATATAAAGCACTATAGCAAAAACTAATTGGACCAACGAAGGAGTCACATACCGATGAACAATCCCCCGAAACAGTTTCAAAAATGGAGTTCAGAGCAAGGAGATCGAAAATGGCAGCAAAATGAGCAAGAACATGGGTTTGAGCAATGGTGTGATTTTTTTATGGAGGAAGATGAAGTGGATGGGTGGCTGGAATAAGTGAGGGGGTCCACGTGGGACCCACAAGCCCTCTAGGCGCGCCCTGTGGGCTTGTGGCCCACTGGTGCACCCCCCTAAGGTGTGTTCAGTGCCAAAAATTCTTAAATATTATAGAAAAAATCATACTAAATTTTCAGGGCATTTGGAGAACTTTTATTTTCTGGTTATTTTTTATTGCACGGATAATTCAGAAAACAGAAAAATAATAGTATTTTTACTTTATTAATTCTAAATAACAGAAAGTAAAAAGTGGGTATAGAAGGTTGTGTTTACTAAATTCATCCATCTCATGCCCGTCAAAAGGAATCCATTAACAAGGTTGATCAAGTCTTATTAATAAAATTCTTCCGAATGACATGAAACCGAAGAATCTTCGTATAGCACTAGGTTACCTCAACGGGGATATGCATGTCCCCAACAATAAGAATATCATATTTCTTTTTGACAGTAGGAATAGGGAATTCAAAACCTCCAATAGTAATTGTTGAAATTTTTCCAATAGAATTGATACTATTCACTCGAGGTTGTTTCTTCGAAAAGTGTACCGTATGCTCATTACCATTAAGATGAAAAGTGACATTGCCCTTGTTGCAATCAATAACAGCCCCTGCAGTATTCTAAAAGGGTCTACCAAGGATGATCGACATACTGTCGTCCTCGGGTATATCAAGAATAACAAAGTCAGTTAAGATAGTAACATTTGCAACTATGACAGGCACATCCTCACAAATACCGATGGATATAGCAGTTGATTTATCAGCCATTTGCAATGAGATTTCAGTTGGTGTCAATTTATTCAATTCAAGTCTACGATATAAAGAGAAAGGCATAACACTAACACCGGCTCCCAAATCACATAAAGCAGTTTTAACATAGTTTCTTTTAATGGAGCATGGTATAGTTGGTATTCCTGGATCTCCTAGTTTCTTTGGTATTCCACCCTTAAATGTGTAATTAGCAAGCATAGTGAAAATTTCAGCTTCCGGTATCTTTCTCTTATTAGTGACAATATCTTTCATATACTTAGCATAAGGAGACATTTTCAGAATATCAGTCAAACGCATACGCAAAAAGACAGGTCTAAGCATTTCAACAAAGTGCTCAAAGTCTTCATCATCCTTTTTCTTGGATGGTATAGGGGGAAAGGGCATGGATTTCTGAACCCATGGTTCTCTTTCTTTACCATGTTTCCTAGCAATGAAGTCTCTCTTATCATATCTTTTATTCTTAGGTTGTGGGTTATCAAGATCAACAGCAGGTTATATCTCCACATTATTATCATTACTAGGTTGAGCATCAACATGAACATCATCATTATCATTATTACTAGGTTCATGTTCATCACCAGATTGTGTTTCAGCATTAGAAATAAAAATATCATTTGGATTCTCAGGTGTGTTTATAACAGGTTCACTAGAAGCATGCATAGTCCTATCATCTTTCTTTTTATTTTTAGAAGGACTAGGTGCATCAGTATTAATTCTCTCAGAGTCTTGTTCAACTCTCTTAGGATGGCCCTCAACATACAAAGGTTCCTGAGTCATTTTACCACCTCTAGTCATAACTCTAACATCATTATCATTCATCTTATTATTCATCTCATTAAGCAAATCATTTTGTGCCTTGAGAACTTGTTCTACTTGAGTTTTTACCATGGAAGCATGTTTACTAACAAACTTGAGATCATTAACATTTCTACACATATAGTCACTCAAAGTGCTCAAGCATATAAGCATTACGTTTCAGTTGTCTACTAACATATGCATTGAAGTTTTCTTGTTTAACAATAAAGTTATCAAATTCATCCAAGCATTAACTAGCAGATTTATTATAAGGAATATCACCTTCATCAAATCTATAGAGAGAATTTACCTCTACTACCTGTGTCAGAGTATTGAGACCATGTATTTCTTCAATAGGAGGTAAATTCTTAACATCTTCAGCTTTAATACCTTTTTCTTTCATAGATTTCTTTGCGTCTTGTATATCTTCAGGACTGAGAAATATAATACCTCTCTTCTTCAGAGTTGGTTTAGGTGGTGGTTCGGGAAGAGTCCAATCATTATCATTACTCAATATATTATTCAATAGTACTTCAGCTTGTTCAACAAGTCGTTCCCTGAAAACACAACCAGCACAACTATCTAGGTGGTCCCTAGAAGCATTGGTTAGTCCATTATAAAAGATTTCAAGTATTTCATTTTTCTTGAGAGGATGATCAGGTAAAGCATTAAGTAATTGGAGAAGCCTCCCCCAAGCTTGTGGGAGACTCTCTTCTTCAATTTGCACAAAGTTAAATATTTCCTGTAAAGCAGCTTGTTTCTTGTGAGCAGGAAAATATTTTTCAGAGAAGTAGTAAATCATATCCTGAGGACTACGCATACAACCAGGAGCAAGAGAATTAAACCATAACTTAGCATCACCCTTTAATGAGAAAGGAAACAACTTAAGAATATAGTAGTAGCGATTTTTTTCCTCATGAGCAAATAGGGTGGCTATATCATTTAATTGAGTAAGATGTGCCACAACAGTTTCAGATTCATAACCATGGAAAGGATCATATTCAACCAAAGTAATTAACTCAGGATCAACAGAAAATTCATAATCCTTATCGGTAACAAAGATAGGTGAAGTAGCAAACTTAGAATCATATTGCATTCTAGCATTCAAAGATTTTTCTTTCAACTTGACTAGTAATTCCTTAAGATTTTCTCTATCCTTACAAGTAAGAAAGTCCCTAGCTACCTCTCCATCCATAACATAACCCTCAGATATAACAGGCAATTCATATCTAGGAGTGCTAGGTCTAATGGGTGTTTCAAAGTTTTCAGTTTCAATAATTTCATCAGTTTCAACATTCTCAATATCTTTAGCTCTAGCAAGTTGTTCATCAAGAAATTCACCCAGTGGCACAGTATTATCAAGCAAAGTAATAGTATCATCATAAGCATCATGCATAGCAGAGGTAGCATCATCAATTACTTGCGACATATCAGAATCAATAGCAGGTGTAGGTGTCACAAGCTTACTCAAAACAGAAGGTGAATCAAGTGTAGAGCTAGATGGCAGTTCCTTACCTCCCCTCGTCCTAGAGGAAAAAATATTGGTTTTGGTATCTTTCAAATTCTTCATAATAATCAACATATATAAATCCCAAGTGACTCAGCAAATATAGCTATGCTCCCCGGCAACGGTGGCAGAAAAAGGTCTTGATAACCCACAAGTATAGGGGATCGCAACAGTTTTTTAGGGTAGAGTATTCAACCCAAATTTATTGATTCGACACAAGGGGAGCCAAAGAATATTCACGAGTATTAGCAGTTGAGTTGTCAATTCAACCGCACCTGAAAGACTTAATATCTGCAGCAAAGTATTTAGTAGCAAAGTAGTATGGAAGTAACGGTAACGGTAGCAAAAGTAACAATAGCAGTTTTGTAGTGATTGTAACAGCAGCAACAACGAAAGTAACTTAGCAAAGATCAATATGTGAAAAGCTCGTAGGCATTGGATCGGCAATGATAATTGTGTTGGATAATATTCATCATGTAGCAGTTATAACCTAGGGTGACACAAAACTAGCTCCAATTCATCAATATAATGTAGGCATGTATTCCGTATATAGTCATACGTGCTTATGGAAAAGAACTTGCATGACATCTTTTGTCCTACCCTCCCGTGGCAGCGGGGTCCTAATGGAAACTAAGGAATATTAAGGCCTCCTTTTAATAGATAACCGGACCAAAGCATTAGCACTTAGTGAATACATGAACTCCTCAAACTACGGTAATCACCGGAAAGAATCCCAATTATTGTTACCTTGGAGTATGCGGATCATAACTCGTAATAGGTGTCTACAACTTGCAAGATAGGATCAAGAACTCACACATATTCATGAAAACATAATAGGTTCAGATCTGAAATCATGGCACTCGGGCCCTAGTGACAAGCATTAAGCATAGCAAAGTCATAGCAACATCAATCTCAGAACATATTGGATACTAGGGATCAAACCCTCACAAAACTAACTCGATTACATGATAAATCTAATCCAACCCATCACCGTCCAGCAAGCCTACGATGGAATTACTCACTCCCGGTGATGAGCATCATGAAATTGATGATGGAGGAAGGTTGATGATGATGATGGCGACGAATCCCCCTCTCCAGAGCCCCAAACGGACTCCAGATCAGCCCTCCCGATGAAGAACAGGAGACGGCGGCGGCTTCGTATCGTAAAACGCGATGAATCCTTCTCTATGATTTTTCTCTCCCCGAATAGGTACTTATAGAGTTGGAATTAGGGTCAGAGGAGATCCGAGAGCCCACAAGCCTGCAGGGCGCGCCCCCAGGGCTTGTGGCCTCTGGATGGCCCCCCTCTGGTTACTTCTTGCGCCAGTATTTTTTATATATTCCATAAAAATTCTCCGTAAATTTTCAGATCAATCCGAAAACTTTGATTTCTGCACAAAAATAACACCATGACAATTCTACTGAAAACAACGTCAGTCCAGGTTAGTTCCATTCAAATAATGCAAATCTTTCCCTAATAATAAAGCATGCAGTGCTTTTGCCCGTTCACCGTCACGCACCTTTTGCAAAAGGCCCTTGTGTTTTTCGATAATTGAACCCGTAGTACGTTTTTAAGTGGATGTCTGAGAAAAAACATTCCGCTTTTTACAAAAAAAACCCGTGTTTTGTAGTAATCAACCCGCGGTCACGTCCTACTACAGAAACAGCAGTAATTTCGCCCGTACGTTCAGCCGTCGCGCACGCACGCAAACTCTGTATGGTCGTGCGTTGATTACGTTCGATTTTTTATCCCACCTCGATCCCTTCAACTGATTATCATCAATTTATATACAATTGCAGATTATCCATAATATCAACCAGCCTCCTCAAAAAACAACATACAGAAAACAGACTCCGAATACATGGCAGAGATCCTTGGCGAGGCAATGAATTAAGAGGGACTGAGAATCAGAGGTGAAGGCGTGGTCACCAGACATGAGAATCAGAGGCCAAAAAGAATTAACCCAGAATGAAAGCATTGGAGACAGGGAAGGGCGCGTCCGTGGCGGGATCCGGCGGCGGCGCTCCAGATCTGGGGTCTAGACTGGACTCTGGAACTGGAACGGGGCACCGGCGACTTGGCTTCACATCAGCCTGCATGCATGCACTCAATAGAATTAGAACGAGATGAGGAAATTAGAGACAGAGTGGAGGGGAGGGGACAGGATCTGGCGGTGGCGCTCCACTGGAACGGGGCGTGAGGGGACGAGCCGGGATCTGGAGGTGGCGCTCCTCTGGAACGGGCTGTGAGCGACTTCCTGCATGCAGCCAGTTCACAACACGGGGATGAGAAAGGAGAGATGAAGCGAGCGAAGTAAGATGTGGATGCAGATTTATCTCGCTGGAGACCAGCAGATAAGCTTTAAAGCGGTGGGTGGAGGTACATGTGCCTGATGGGTGTGCGTGCCGGCCGCTCGATCAACCCCAACTTACATTGTTTTTATCAGCCAGTACACGGGTATTTTTCTTACGTTTGGGCCAAGCCTTAATGGTGAAAAAACATTGGAAATGAAATATAATCTTCAAATAAAACAACCTCGATAAAATACTAAATAATCAAAATCATTAGAATCAAATATTTTGATAATTTATAAATAATTTAAATGAATTATTAAACTCTCGAGGAGCATTTAAGGGCATCTTCAACGCCGACCCTCAAAACGCCCGCAATCGTCCGAACCGCGCGGTCCGAACCCGTAATGCAACCGAACATATGTGGATAGCTTTGGATGATCAGCTTCTGCATCATTGTCCACGGACTGGTCCCCCGGTCTGTGCATGGTTCTGCTTCACCAACTTTTGTTCCATTCTACATTTATACCATGGGAAAAGGTAGCCAATATAGTGATTTTAAGCAGGTACAAGTGTTTACTTTTTTTGTTTTCTATCCGTTGCAACGCACGGGCCATTTTGCTAGTTACAGTCCAAAACAAGGGCAAAAAAGTTTGGAAAAGTAGATACGATGGAGACGTATCAGAGCTCTATAGCATTTCTGATAGTATATGTGGATGATATATTGATGATTGGAGATGATGTAGAATTTCTAGAAAGCATAAAGGGTTGTTTTAAAGGAGTTTTTCAAAGGAAGACCTGGGTAAAGCTGCTTATATATTGGGTATGAAAATCTATACAGATGGATCAAGATGCCTGATAAGATTTTCACAGAGCACATACCTTGACAAGATTTTGAAGGAGTTCAAAATGGATTAGTCAAAGAAGGAGTTCTTTCCTATATTGTAAGGTGTGAAGTTGAGTAAGACTCAAGGCTAGACCACGGCAGAAGAAAGAGAAAGGATGAAAGTCGTCCCCTATGCTTCAGCCATAGGCTCTATAATGTATGCCATGTTGTGTACCATACCTGATGTATGCCCAGCCTGGCAAGGGGGTACAAGAGTGATCCAGGAGTGGATCACTGGACAGGGTCAAAATTATCCTTAGGTTCCCGAAGAGGACTAAGGAAATGTTTCTCGGTTATGGAGGTGATAAAGAGTTCATCATAAAGGGTTACGTCGATGCAAGCTTTGACACCGATCTGGATGACCCTGAGTCGCAAACCGGATACGTATAGTGGAGCAGCCATTTGGAATAGCTCCAAGTGGAGCGTGGTAGCAGCATCTATAGTATGACATAGAGATTTGCAAAGTACACATGGATCTGAATGTTGCAGACCTGTTGACTAAAACCTCTCTCACAAACAAAACATGATCAAACCCCAGAACTGATTGGGTGTTAATCACATGGAGATTTGAACTAGATTATTGACTCTAGTGCAAGTGGAAGACTATTGGAAATGTGCCCTAGAGGCAATAATAAAATAGTTAATATCATATTTCTCGTTCATGATAAATGTTTATTGTTCATGCTAGAATTGTATTGACCGGAAACTTAAATACATGTGTGAATACATAAACTACACCGTGTCCCTAGTATGCCTCTACTAGACTAGCTCGTTGATCAAAGATGGTTAAGGTTTCCTAACCATAAACATGAGTTGTCATTTGATAACGGGATCATATCATTAGGAGAATGATGTGATGGACAAGACCCAACCATAAGCTTAGCATCAGATCGTTTAGTTATTTGCTACAGCTTTCATCATGTCAAGTATCTGTTCCTTAGACCATGAGATCGTGCAACTCCCTGACACCGGAGGAATACTTAGTGTGTGTCCAAACATCACTTCATAACTGGGTGATCATAAAGGTGCTCTACAGGTATCTCTGAAGGTGTCTGTTGAGTTGGCGTGAATCGAGATTGGGATTTGTCACTCCGTATGACGGAGAGGTATCTCTAGGCCCTCTCGGTAATATAGCATCACAAAGAAGCTTGCAAGCAAAGTGAGTAATGAGTTGGTTACAAGAAGAGGTATTACGGAACGAGTAAAGAGACTTGCCAGTAACAAGATTTAACTAGGTATGGAGATAGCGACAATCGAATCTCGGGCAAGTAACATATTGCCAGACAAAGGGAATTGCATACGGGATTGACTGAATCCTTGACATTGTGGAATATGTAGAAACCAATATGGGCATCCAGGTCCCTCTATTGGTTATTGACCGGAGAGGTGTCTCGGTCTTGTCTACATGATTCTCGAACCCGTAGGGTCCTCACGCTTAGCGTTCGATGACGCTAGAGTAGTATTGGGATATGTGCATTGGTGACCGAATGTTGTTCGGAGTCCTGGATGAGATCCCGGACATCATGAGGAGCTTCGGAATGGTCTGGAGGTAAAGATTCATATATAGGAAGTCCTATTTTGGTCACCGGAAAAGTTTCGGGCATTATCGGTATTGTACCGGGAGTGCCGAAAGGGGTCCGGGGGTCCACCTGCCCCGGGGGCCCACATGGGCTGTAGGGGGTACGCCCTGTCCTACATGGGCCAGGGGCACCAGCCCCAAGAGGCCCATGCGCCTAGAACAAGGAAAAGGGGAAGAGTCCTAAGGGGGGAAGGCACCCCCTAGGTGCCTTGGGGAGGGGGATTCCTCCCTTGGAGGAGGGGCCAAGGCTGTGCCCCAACCCTTCCCCTTGCCTCCTATAAATAGTGAGGGAGAGGGAGGGGCTGGACACACCAAATCCCACGCCTCGGCGGCAGCCCTACCTCTCCCAACACTTCGTTTTCTCCTCAAATTGGTTCCGGCAGCGTCTGGCGAAGCCCTGCCGGGACTGCACCACCACCATCTCCACCACACCGTCGTGCTGATTGCGATCCCATCTACTTCTCCTCTCTTGCTTGCTAGATTAAGAAGGAGGAGACGCCATCGAGCCGCACGTGTGCTGAATGCGGAGGTGCCGCCCGTTCGGCACTAGATCGAATTGGATTGTGATTGGATAGCAAAGAGTACGACTACATATACGCTTTCGCTTTCGGTCTACAAGGGTATGTAGACACACTCCCCTCTCGTAGCTATGCATATCCTAGATTAGATCTGGGTGTTTCATAGGAATTTTTTTGATTTTCATGCTGCGTTCCTCATCAAGAGCATATACTCCCTAGAGCCAAAAGCAATATCCACTATGCGTCAGGTAACATTGGATGGATCGGATCGAAATCTAATAACTGTCCCATCTTCTTCCTCCTCACGAAGCCACACCTCGATGCCCGACCCTCTGCCTCTCCTTCGGCGGTGACGCCACAACGTCTCCGACGAAATACTAACTCTGCTTCAAAGTTGCAGATCTTAACTTCCAGGAGACGAACTAATGCTAAGGCCATCTCCAACGCCGACCCTCAAACCGCCAGCATCTGTCCGGACCGCGTGGCCCGGACATGTTTTGCCATCCAACGCGGACTTGCATCGTTCCGCCGACCGATCTAGGCCTGCTTTTTTCCGCAAATTGGAAGCAAACTAGAGGCTTTGCGGGAGTTTGGACCGCCGCCACGTAGGAGACACCCCGACCCACTCAAACCCCCTTCAGGTCCCATTCCCTTCCACTCCGCCCTTCTCCCCCTCACTTTGCGTCTGCACCCTCCTCGTCTGCCGCCGCCGTTGTATCTCTCTGGTCACCACCCAGGAATTGCAGGACGTCCGCATCCACCACCCACGCGCCCGCTCGCCTTGTACTACGACGCCATCCACCCAAGATCCGTCCGTAGCCAGGTACCCTCCGCCCCTTGTCGACGATGTCATGGCGGACACAATGCCCGACAGGTGTTTGGTCGAATGCCATTGAACTTATTTCGAACTCCATGTCGTTTTTTTAGAGTAAGAAGGATGGTGAGGTATTCGACCATGGAGGATGAGTTGTTGTGGAATGCGTGGTTGGCCGTATCTGCGGACTTCGTAGGCAGGAGCAGAAGGGGACTCTTTTGGCAACGCGTGCATGGTTCATTTCATGCGCGAAAGCACATTGCGCCCTACGACATGTACATCATCCATGAACGCAATGTGAAGTCGTTAGCGTATTGATGATACACCATAAAAAATTCCGTCACGAAGTTTTGTGGCACGGTTGATCGGCTGCAGGCAATGTGGCCAGTGCACGCGACAACCATGGAGATCATAAGTTTCGCTTCTTGCTCAATTTGTTGATTGATTAATTCGTTCACTCAATGTTGCTTTACATGTTGTGTAGCCTGTACACGCTGCCGTGACATACTACATGGTAGAGGACAGACCATTCACGCACACACATTGTTGGATGAAAATCAAGGGGGGTATGTCTGGAACAACATCATCCATCCATGAAAAACATGTTGAACATCCGGTTTATCTCGTTCAATTTGAACTATTTATCATTATATTTGAACTACTGTTGCATTAGACTTATTTGGATGCTATGCATTGATGATTTGTGTCATTTTCCATCCGAACTTTGATGAATTACGTGGTGTTTGATAAAATTCATTCGGTTAGTTGAAATCCGATTTGAATGTACGTGGATAGCTTTGGATGGCCGTCTCCCGTATTCATGTCTGCGGACTGGTCACATGGCGGGTAACGTCGGAGATGCCCTAATACTATTTTCATTAGCAACTAAAAAACCAAAGTCGGTTCGTATAATAAGAATCATATAAAACGGAACGCTCCCGAGTCGGTTCCCTATAGTCGGTTCCTTTTCGACCCTTTATTTTCTTTTTCTTGACCAAGCAACGGACGAGGCAACACCTCCCGTGTCCAATCAGTTTCGACCGCCTTCGTCTCTGGAACCGGGTCCATGAACGCCCTTGACTCGGGTGTGCGCTTCGATCTCGCGCCGCCAATGGCAAAGCCAAGCGCCGCCTCCCCCGCCTGGGAGAGGGAGATCACGCGCCCGTCGAGCTCGCTGTCAAAGGCCGTCCGCCGCCGCGCCGACGCCGTGTCCCACAAGCTCGCGGCGCGCGGCCTGGGGGCCTTCGTCTGGCGCAAGAAGCTCGACCGCGATCTCTCCCGCGGCCTCCTCCCAGACATCGTCTCGATCCGCTCCGAGCGTCGCCGCTGCCTGGCCCGCCGCAAGGAGGCCGCCGCCGCCAGTTCGTCGGCCGCGACCCGGCGGAGCTCGCCGCCGCCGATCACGCCCGCGTCGCTGGCCAGGGCGGAGGAGGAGGCGAAGGAGGCCGCCTTCCTCCTCGAGCAGAGCAGGCTCCGGGCCGAGACGCGGTTCGGCTACGGGCGCCCCAAGCCCATCGACGTGCTCGTGAAGTCCCTCGACGGGACGCGGCCCCGCGCCGTCGCGGCGTTCCGCGGCGCGTCCTTGGAGGACCTCAGGGAACTCGGCAAGGAGATCGATCAACACGCCGAGATCGACCGGGCGAACGGGCCCTTCTGGGAGGCCGCCAAGATAATGTGCGACGCCGAGATTGCCAGGGCCGCCGGGACGGCCGGGCACGGCGAGAGGCTGTTGCACGCCGCGATCTTGGCCGACGTGAGGAGCGTCGTCGAAGGCAAGAGCGTCGAAGAGCTCGAGGCGATGCAGGAGGCCGTCGCCGCCCGGATTGCCGCCGGCGAGGCCATGGTCGTCGAGCACTGGCAGGGCGTGACAGAGCTTATCCGAGTCGAGAAGGCCAAGAAGTACCTGGAGCAGAACTACTCCGCATGCAACGACGAGGAACCGCCCTCTTCTGACGACAAGGACGACGATCCCGAGAGCGCACACGACGGAGACATCACGGCCGATGCTGACGACGAGGAAGGGTCGGAGGCGCTCTGCCCGGTCGCATTGCCACAGACGGCGGCAGGACCGGAGCGGAGGAGGAAGCCCAAGTACATCACGCGGGTGCGGTCAGGGTTCGAGTGGAACAAGTACAACCGTGTGCACTACGACCATGACCAGCCACCGCCCAAGATCGTCAAGGGCTACAAGTTCGTGGTGCACTACCCCGACCTCGCCGGCGCGAAGCCCCCAGAGTACACCATCCACGAGGACGGGGAGAGCGGAGAGACCTGCATCATCAGGTTCCACGCCGGGCCGCCGTACGAGGACGTGGCGTTCAGGATCGTGAACAAGGAGTGGGAGTACTCGCCGAAGGCGGGATTCAGTTGTACCTTCGAGAGGGGCATCTTGCACCTGAATTTTAACTTCAAGCGCTTCTTTTACAAGCGATGAGAGTGGATTTCCGTTTACTGAATTCTTCATGCTCCAGCAGAAGAGATTGACCGCATATGCATATTTGACTAAAAAAATAGATGCTGATTTTTATGTTAATCTGCTCTGAATTAGCACAAGCTCTTTATTGTGTAGGAAAATATTTCAGCCAGAGGCTACCGCTGTCAGGTAACTCAGATCTACTCGGCTGCTTGGTTCAGTTTTTCTTTCCATGTTGCTTCTTTGTTGCTGTTTGATGGCCAGTGTTCTATAGGATGGAGCTTTGTTTGCTAGCTCTTTGTTTTTGCGGTTCAAGTTATAGTTGTCGAAGCTTGGTTTGCAAATGCATGTTGCAGTGGTCATGACAGCAAACTTATAGGAAATGCCTGTTCAGAGTTAGAGTGATATCCAAAAGCTTAAATGTCTGCTTATATGTCTTAAAACACGGTACAATTGTCAGTACCACTTGAGAGGTTATATGTTGTTGTTTCCAGCGTAGGGGTGGCCATACAGTTCCTTGGGAATTATTTGATGCCTCCTGTCAATTCTTGTAGTTTAACACCCATAGATTTTTTTCTTCCTTTTTTTTCTTCTTGTTTTTCAAAGTAGAGCATCTTCTGCATTCATGTCATCCAAGAACAGTATGGCTCTGCATCATTCTCAGCTTTCTCAGCGATACGTAGGCAGTAGTGATTCTGCTAACTAAATCAACTGCAAGGGGCGAGAGGCGCTTCAACAAGTGTCAAAACTGTTGTCTGGTCGAACCAAAGAAAATGCAGATGAGCACCACGAGAGCGAGGGCGAGGAGGGATGGCGATTCAGTCCGGTGAACAAGTGGCAAACTGTAGTCTGATGGAACCATGGAAAATGCAGATTGACGGGTCTAAATCAACTGCAGATGAACACCGCGAGAGTGAGGGCGAGCAGCACTACAGTCCAGTGAAGATCAAGTGTCAAACTGTTGTCCGACAGAACCAGCAGCAATGCAGACGAGCGGGTCACCTGGAAGGCTGGAACCACAAGGGAACCATATAATCACATGGGCAACAAATGCTATCTCGTACACAGCTCACAAATACAGTAAGTACGTAACAGTTAACATGGATTAAACACATGAAGCTATGAACATGTATTGCCGAGGTGATGCAAAGGTAAATAAACTTACGAGCCGGTGCGATGAAACTTGGCCATGGTAATTAGCTCAAGCATGCTCTGCCTGTACTGTACCCACACACATCCTTAATTTGCCCTAGAGCCTCAACAAACAGAAACCACCAGGCGCTGATTAATCAACTCGCGGCCGTACGAATCGATCAACACCGGATCCACCATGGCATAGGCTACAGCCCATCCGACCGCGATTACAGATCGAATCGAATTCCCATTGGCCCGTGAGCTGAAACCTCGCCTGCGTAGCGTAGAGACAATGATCGGGACCGGATTTGCTCCCGTCGATTTCCATTAAACAAGGACGGAATCAAAGTGGCTCATGTATCCCCGTAGCTCTTACGCTCTAGTCAGCACACTGAACTGTTGGCACCTAAATGGACTGCACATGAACACCACGAGAGTGAGGGCGAGGAGCGGTTCAGTCCAGTGAGCAAGTGGCGAACTGTAGTCCGATGGAACCAAGGAGATACAGATCCATGCACGTCGGTCTGAATATTGTTCACTTGAAACCTTTTCTTTTCAAACAAGGAGTTCGCTCGTTGACTTACATAAAAGAAACACATAGGAGGAGTACTGTTCAATCTGCAGTAACGTTGATCAGGTTCCAAGGCAATTAATTAGATGTGACGGCACAGGTCTGTGTTCTCTATACACTTGTCCTAGGTAATCTTTCTTGGCTAAAATGGAGCAGAGCTGAATTACTATACTACTGCCATGGACTACACAAGCATGATAAGTATTATCCAGAATGTTTATATTTCTTCCGAAGATCAGGCCTGCTGCATATTCTCTGCAAACGGTGCGCTGAAACCAGCTACAGATATCACATGCATGTCTCTTGCCGGTTGTTTACTCGCAATCATCTGGCAATTTTAGTTCCCCATTGTTCGGACGTGGAAAAAGAGAGAGAAATCCATCAGAGGATTATAGAAAATCTTTGAATAGCCCCCAAAATGCGATTCTACGGAAAATAGGGTGTATCTCTCGAATGCAACTGAAGGTGATAACTGAAGATAAGGAAAATCATCATCACTTGCTATGTTCAGTATTTCAGTTCACTGAAGATGACAACTGCCACCCAGGAGCATTTGCTCCTGGTGTGAACAGTAAAATCAAATAAATTCAAAAAATTCTGAAATATTTTTGTGTCATACTTTCACAAATGTTTGTTGCGCCTGCAAAATTTCATCGCAAAATCACATTGGTGGAAGGCGTGGTAAAAAAAACCAAAATCGATGCTCTGAAAATGTTACTTACAAAAGCATTTTGGAGCTCTGATTTTGTTTTTTTTTGGCATGCCTTCCACCAATGTGATTTCGCGATGAAATTTTGCGTGCACAACAAACATTTGTGAAAGTATGTCATAAAATAATTTCAGGATTTTTTGATTTTTTTTGATTTTACTGTTCATAGAAAGAGCATTTGCTCTGGGTGTAGAAAGGTACTTCCGCCTCAGGCTACATCTTGCAAACTTATAGAAAATGCCTGTTCAGAGCGACAGTGGTATCCAACAGCTTAAAAGCCTGCTGTGTTATTTCCAGGATAGTGATGACCATACAGTTCCTTGAGAATTATTTGATGCCTCCTGCCAATTCTTGCAGTTTTACACCCACAGTTTTTTTTTCCTTTTCTTCTTCTTTTGCAAAGCAGAGCTTGTTCTGCATGAATGTCATCCAAGGACAGTATGGCTCTGCGTCATTCTCAGCTTTCTCACCCATGGGTAGGCAGTAATGATTCTGCTAACAAAATCAACTGCGGATGACACCGCAAGGGCGAGTTCGACAAGCGCTTCAGTCCAGGGAACATGTGGCAGACTGTAGTCTGATGGAACCAAGGAAAATGTAGATGATGGGTCTAAATCAGCTGCAGATGAACACCGCGAGAGCGAGGGCGAGCAGCGCTTCAGCCCAGTGAACATCAAGCGTCAAACACTCGAACTGTTGTCTGATAGAACCAGCAACAATGCAGACGGGCGTGTCACCTGAAACCACAAGGACAAGGTAACTATATAATCACATGGACAACAAATGCAGCAGGTCTGAACAATAACCGGGTGGCCACCCAATATTGTCTCGTCCACGGCTCAAAAACAACATTTAGCGTGGATTGAACACATGATGAAGCTATGAACATGTATTGCCGAGGTGATGCAAAGGCAAACACACTTGCGAACCGAGCCGAGCCGAAACAGCGTAGCGTCAGTCGTCGCCGCCGAGGGGACAGGCGACATGGGGCGTGATGGGCTGATGGCGCAAATACACTCGTGATCACTCCCTCTGCCCCTCTGCCCCTCTGCCGAGCAGATCAGCACACAAGCAGTAAATAAATCACGTGATGAAACTTCGCCATGGTCAACTGTACTTATAATTAGCTGAAGCATGCTCTGCCTGTAGTATACTCTCACACACACACCCTTCAGGCCTCTTTGATTTGCAGGATTTTGAAAACGCAGGAATAGGAAAAATATAGGATTAAAGTGTCATGCCTACTTGAATCCTGTAGAATTAGCAAAGAGTGTTTGATTTCATGAAAAAATAAAGGAATTGTAAAAAGATGTTGGAGTGGATGTTAGATTTCCTATGAAATGTAGTACAAAAAATTTCATTGGAAAAATTCTATGAGATTCAATCTTATGAATCAAAGGACAAACGTAAGAAAAATTCGAAAGGATTTCAAACTTTCAAAAATCCTATAGAATTCCTTTGAATCAAAGGAGCCCTTGTATGGGGGAGCCGTGGAGCCCTGGCGCCTCAACAGAAATTCAGTAAACCCTGCCAAGGCAGAAGGCACACGGTTCAAGGTGACGTTTCTCACAAGGAAAAATTATCAGCGCCTCAACAAACAGAAACCACCAGGGGCTGATTAATCAACTCGTGGACGTACTAATCGATGAACACCGGATCCGCCATAGGCTCCAGCCCATCCGACCGCGATTTCAGGCCGAGTTCCCCATTGGCCTATGGGTTGAAACTTGGCCTGCGCAGAGACAATGATCGGGACCGGATTTGTTGCTCCCGTTGGTAGACAGTAATGATTCTGCTCATGGATCCCCTTACCTCTTACGCTGTAGCCTGCACCGAAATGGACTGCAGATGAACTCCACAAGAGTGAGGGCGAGGAGCGGCTCAGTCCAGTGAGCACGTGGCGAACTGTAGTCCGATGGAACCAAGGAGATGCAGATCCGTGCACGTCGGTCTCAATATTGTTCACTTGATTTTTTTTCTTTTCCTTTTTTTGAAACAAAAGGAGTTTCCTCGTCGGTTTGCATTGAAGGAACACCTGCTCATTGTTCAACTGAAACTACAATGATCATAAGAAGAGCAAGCAGGTGCACCAAGTCTGAACAATAACCGGGTAGCAAATTCTGTCTAGTGCTGCAGATCATCTCATAGCTAAGCGCATGCAACAGCTGGGTGCCCCGAACCCGCCACAAACGCCCGGTCACTAACCAGTCGCAAAAATCCAATCCAGACGGGCGCCTCAAACGTCTGGTCTGATCGGCATCCCTCATATATCCAGCTCAAACATAGGGCAGATATGAGGAGGCCCGAGCAAGCCCGGGAGCATCTGTCACATTGGACTAACAGCCGGGTCCCACAGAAACGCCCGGAAACCCAACCGTCCTACGGGCGTCTTCTTCGGTGGGGTTGTGAACGCCGCGTGACGCCGCTCCGGCTCACTGCCCGAGGCTAAAGTCCGGCTATTTAAGCCGGCTGGCGTCCCTAACTGTAGCCACAACCTCTTTCGCCATCTCCGTGCCGCCAGCTCGAGCACATTCCCCTCCGTCTCCACCTTCCTCTTCTCTCGCGGTCCGCCATGGCCCGGCAAAAGAACACGACCTATGCAATGCTCACGCCGGAGTGCCGCTTCCAGATCGAACAGGAGATCCGGGCGAGGTGGGCCGCCCGCATCGCAGCCAGCATGCCTTCGGACTCGCCTGAGCCGGAGGAGGAGGAGGACGAGGAGCAACATCCGGTTCCGATGTAGGAGGCGGATCCGGAGGAGGACGAGGCGGAGCAGCCATAGGTGGAGGTGGCGCCGGCTCCGGACTTCAACATGGAGGACGCGGAGGCGGAGTTCGCAGTCGCCCAAGCGGCCGAGATGGCGGAGCAGCAGGCCATCCAGGATGAGATTTATGTGGAGGCCAACTGGCAGTTCATCCGGCAGGAGCGGGCGGCGACCGACACGCTTTTTGCCGAACTTGACGCGGAGGCGAAGGCGGAGGCCGACGCGAAGCAGTCGGAGGAGCCGGAGTTGCGTCTGCACCATGTACCCGGAGCCCGAAACAAAGATAGTGGACATCTCCGACGACAACGAGTAGCTCAGAACGGATAGTTGATCTACGTAATACATAGATGTTTTATTTGCATGGTTTGTGTGGTTTTAAGATTTTTATATATGAGGTGTTCGGATGCAGAGAGATATTTAAGGAGTGTCCGATCAATGCCCGCAGATGCGTCCGGCCATGTCCGTGGGTGTTTGAGGGCCGGATTTGCCCCGTCCGACCGTAGATGCTATAACAAACAACAACAGACATCAGCGGCAAAAAAATACGACGATTGACGTGGATTTGAGCATATGAAGCTAGGAAGGTGCATTGCCTTGCTCAACCGTGCTTAATTAGCTGGAGCATGTTCCGGCTACAAAAACAAATTCAGTGAATCCTGCTGCCGAGGCACAGCAGTGAAACTGAAAGGTGACGTGTCAGGAGGGAAAATATCAAGGCAGATACAGGTCGATGACGCCCCTCCTTTCCTTTCAAGGAAACAAGTAGCCCCACCCCATGGTAGTAGTACGTCCGGCATCCGCAGCGATCATGTGGAGCCGCGGAGGCCTAGTGCCCCAACAGACAAAAACCCGCCAGGAGGCGACGAATCGATGAGCAGCGGATCCACTGTTAGCCGGGCCGACAGGAAATCGGAGATAAAATTCCCCATTGGCCCATGAATTGAAACTTGGCCTGAGGACAGACAACGACCGGGACCGCCGGATTCGCTGCGCCTGCGCCAAAGAACAAACCACTGTCCACAGCATGACGCCATGGTCGACGTGGACCGGTGCAACTTTGGCGGATGGCTTGTAACTCTCCGGTAGGCGGAGGCGGCAGCGACGGCCGTCGCGGAGGAGAGACGTCCCGCGGGGCTTTGCCTTGCCGAGAGCGCGAGGTCTCGATCCGGCCAAAAGAGGTCGCCAGCCTATCCCTTCCCACCTGTCGTCGGCGATCTGCCTCCGATGATTCTTCCCGCTGATGGTCACGGTAGCGGACAAAAGGCACGGGAGGTTCGCTACGGGGCTCCGTCACCTTCACCCGTGACCAATCCAATCCAAAGCCGGGCTACGTAGCCGCTCCCGGGGTCTCTCATCGATCGATCACGTTGCTTAGCTCTCCTATCCTAGGTATCCTAGGTGGAAGGAACTGAAGGAAACCAATTTGGCTTTCGACCGCGGCTTACATAGCTCGGTGCACTCCAAGGACGCGTTGTTGTCCACTCCTAGGACGCTCCATCGCACGCTAGCAACCTAGCTCAGTAGGGCGTGCCGTATTGAAACCCTCGTACAACCTAATACGAGTAGTAGCCATACGTAAAAGTAAAACCAGTGGACGGTAGACACGTACGTAATGGCGCCGGGCGATGCGACCGCTGCTGGCAATCAGCCGGTACACGGTCGAAACGTGTAGGCTAATGTCGGACGTCCGATTGAAGCTAGCCGTGGGAAGAATCGTGACACTGCTGTTTTGTTGCCTCGTGACACTGGTGTAATTTGTCCTCGCCCATGCCAGCGATACAAGCAGGTCACTGGTGATCAGCAGGGACACGCTTTATAGCTCTAACCACCAGCTGTCTGGTTCATATCAAGTGTAAAACTTGCCATACTTTGTAACCGCGTATGCAATACTTTCCTTCCCAACTTTGGGAAGTCCCATCATTTCAACAAAGCCCGCTCGCTACTTTGCCATATGTGTCCGCCTCTGTTACCTCTGCGTCTTCACGTGCGAAGAAAATTCTACTACTTTCCTAGTATCTCCGGAGACGACTCTAGTGGCTGAGAATATCTTATTTGGACACAAGAAATTTAAAATCTATCACGACTAGACCAAATTACCACAATGTACTTTGTTGAAACTTTTTTCCACAGACTAACATGAATGGCCTGCCTGTCAATGTGACGCCGACAAATGACTGCATCAGGGACGGAGCTCCGACGATATTTGGGAGGAGGCTAAATGAGCATGGGAAAAAGTTGCGGGGGCTGATTTAGATTATCATGTCAAATTTGGCTCAAAATAGTCTAAGTATCTAAGAGCATCTACAGCCGGGCGTCCTATATCCGTCTCATACGTCCGGGTCGGCCGTCCGGTCACTGACCGGTCACAAAATACTGACCCAACTAGAGCTCTCAAACGGGCCTCAAACGTCCGGACTGACCGGCACCCCTCATATCCGTCCCAAATGTAAGGCGGATATGAGGCGGCCCGGGCATCCCGGGCGCGTCCGCCTGACAAGCCCGGCCCATCACTGACCCCACAGATGTCCCACAAAAAACCCCATCGGGCTCATCGCTCCGAACCCCCTAGCTCACTCACTCTCCTCTCTCGCTCCGTCCCACTACTGGGAAAGGGCTTATAGGTGAACCCCAAAGAGTGGCCGGCGTGATGGGGCACCCGCCACTGCTAATTAGCAAAAGTAACTATGGCGGGTGCTAGAACGCGACCGCCAGAGGTACTGGGCTAGTAGTGGCGGGTGTCGCACATGACCCGCCACAAATAGGCACCAACGAGGGTGGACACATGATGAATGTGATCAGTGACGATTGTGTAAAACTGCTCGCCACTACTCTGCGAGGCACCAGTGGCGAGCGTACAATACTGCTCGCCACAGTTTAGTGGCTGCAACCGGTACCAAAAAAATTATTTATGCACATTTTACCTGTGGCGGGCAGCTGCCAGCAACCGCCACAGCTAAGTTAGCTGTGGGGTCGGCCCCAAATCAAATCAGCTGTGCCGCCCGCTACCCCAAAGTAGCGATAGCGGGCAATGTGAAGCGCCCGCCGCATTCGGCGAAGTCAACCACCCACAGAAACACGCGCCCGCCCTCATTCCCAACTCACTTCACTCCCTCACTCTCACTCTCCCTCCATTGACTCATCCACGCTGCCGCTACCGCCGTCGATGTCGGCCTCGACGTCCGCTGCCGCTGTCGCCGTCCACCTGCCTTCGCCCTCGCCGTCCGCTGCCGCCGTCACCGTCGGCCTCGGCGTCCGCTGCCGCCGTCGCCGTCCGTCCGCTGCATCCATCGCCCTCGCTGATGATCCGCCCCGTCGCCCTCCACTCGGTAATACATCACCGTCCCCGCCTCTCTCTCCAGCTTTGCTCCTCGCCACCCGCGGCCGCGGTCGGCACGCACACGGCAGCCGCGGCAGCAGCTACGCACACGCACACGGGCATTCGACTAGGGTTAGGTATATATTTTTATTATTGTGTGTTCATAATCGTTAATGAGTTCAATTTATTCATACTAGAGTTCAAATATAGTTGTAGTTTATAGTTCTATAGTTTTGAAGGCACACATCAAAACTATTATAGTTGCAGCAGCCACATACGTAACCATCAACGAGGAAACGCAATTGTTCATATTAGAGGTCAATTATATAGTCTCGCATATATATTCTATTATTCTTTACATTATTTCCATTCATATCGAGTTCAATAATATGTTGCAGTAGACGCCCTCAGTTAATTACAGGTATACATGCTATAAGTGCTAAAGTTTTGGCGAAGCGTTGATTCATTTCCGCTTCGTCAGATTTCTAGCACTTAATGTGTCCATTTTTACGAATAGGTCAATGCCAAATTTCCTTGTTTATTGATATTGAGCTGTAGTAGATGTCTTCATTTCTTTACAGGGATTCATACTATAAGGGCTAAAGTTTTGGCGAAACATTGATTTATTTCTGTTTCGCCAAATTTCTAGCTCTTAATGTGTCCATTTTTATGCAGAGGTCATGCCAATTTTTTTGTTTATTTTTAATTCAGATTGTGTTGTTGAAGATTTCTTCGGTTCTTTCACCAAATTTATTTATCTGCATGTTTAGGTCATTTTTTCCCGAAATGGCAGACAACGGCAGGTACCGTGGTGTTTGCCAGAGGCCCTGGGGAAGTGGGGCGCCCAAATCCAAAAACCCGTCACTGGCAAGAAACAGTGGCTCGGCACGTTCGACTTCGCCGAGGAAGCGGCGCGTGCTTACGATGCCAAGGCGCTCGAGTACCAGGGGCGAAGGGCCCAGCTCAAATTTCCTCAGGATGCTTGGCGCGCGAGTGAGAGAGCGCCTCCTAACATGAGGATAGTCTCCAGGGCCGAGGAGCAGGAGCACCGGAAGGCCGAGGCACTCCTTAGGGCCCGTGAACGTCAGAGTACCGATCCCTTGGTGGAACGGTATCTTCGGGAGGATCGGCATCTGTACGCCATTAACGAGGCGTTGATGATCACAACACACAACCAGAAGGATGCCGAGGATGACCCAATAGACTACGATGATCTTGCCAAGGAGTCCGACGAGGATTACGATGATGAGGATGGCGATGACGATGACGACTCCGGGTCTGACATTGACTTAAATTAGGAGTTGATCTCTCCATCGTGCCTTGTCGTATAACTCCGTACTTCAGATGTTTGAACCTGCTTTAATGTAGTACTTATGAATCTTGCTATGGCGTACTATATATGTCCGTGACTTCGTGATAAACCTGCTTATATATATATATATTACTTTCATGTCATAGCAACAATGATAACAGTGTTTAACGTTTTGAAGGAGGGGATCATGGTGCTTAAGGTCTGCAATGTCTGCAAAAATCCCTGTAGGGATAATTTACCCCATGCAGTAGATTCAGGCTGTTCTTGAGGGATGGATTCGAAAAATCTGTGGTAACAATGTTCATCATTCAAATCTAATCACTTGCTGACTTGTTGTATTGTGCATACCATTAATTATTAACTGCAAGATTCTTAATTGTTACATAGTGTATCCCATGCAACGTAAGGGTCCAATTCAATGAATTAATTGGCGATAGTTTCAACTTTTCGGATGGTCAAGGGCAATCATTCAAAATTGACGTTTGTAAACAAAAGGATAAAACCATCATAGGAGGCGATGGATGGAACAAGTACATTTCAAATAAGAAGCTCACCGGGGGAGAATACATAGGCTTTTACTTGAGGAAAGCAGTCAACAAGTTAAGGATTAAGTATTTCTCCGACCAAGATGATGAGCTTGACGAGGATGATGCTGAAGATTCCTAGGATGATGATGATGAGAGCCAAGATGATGATGATGCTGATGGGGAACGAAGCATGAAAATCCATTTTTTTCCTACGAACACCCAAGATCTATCTAGGAGAAGCATATCAACGAGAGGGAAGAGTGTGTCTACGTACCCTCGTAGACCGAAAGCGGAAGCGTATATAGCGCGGTTGATGTAGTCGTACTCTTCGTGATACGATCACGATCCAACCGATCTAGTGCCGAACGGACAGCACCTCCGAGTTTAGCACACGTGCGGCTCGATGCCGTCTCCTTCTCCTTGATCCAGCAAGATAAGGCGAAGAAGTAGATGGGATCACAACCAGCACAATGGCATGGTGGTGGTGGAGCAACGGCAGCGCTTCGCTAAGCAAAAAACCGTGGACGAGAACTATGCCGGGATGGAGAGACGGGGCAGCAGCCAAGGCCAATGTCTTGGGGTGCCTTGTTGCGCCCCCTCCCCTATATTTATATGTGTGGGAGGGTTGGGAGTCCAGTCCTACTCCTAATAGGAGTTGGTGCCAAGGGGGAGAGGTCTTGGATTCCAAGTCCAATCCTATTCCTACTAGGACTCCCCTTTTCCCCTTCCCTAGCAGCATGGGATTTTGAGGACTTGGTGCACTTGGCCCAATAAGGCCATGGTGCCTCCCCTCAGCCCATGCCAGCCCCTGGGACATGGTGGACCCACTTGTAGACTTCCGGACCCCTCCGTAATCCTCTGGAACCTTCTAGAAGCTTCCCAGTGCAATACCGAAAAACTGCACCTTTTTCCGGAACGCAAAATATGACTTCCCATATATAAATCTTTACCTCTCGACCATTCCGAGACTCCTCGTGACGTCTGAGATCTCATCCGGGACTTCGAACAACATTCGATTACCAATCATCAAATATCCCAATACTACTCTAGCATCAACGAATGTTAAGCATGCGACCTTGCGGGTTCGGGAATCATGTAGTCATGACCGAGACACCTCTCCGGTCAATAACCAATAATAGACCTGGATGCCCATATTGGTTCCTACATATTCCACGAAGATCTTTTATCGGTTGAACCACGATGTCAAGGATTCGGTTAATCCTGTATGCAATTCCCTTTGTCCGGCGATATGTTACTTGCCCGAGATTCGATCGTCAGTATCTCCATACCTAGTTCAATCTCATCACCGACAAGTCTCTTTACTTGTTCCGTAATACAAGATCTCGTGACTAACTCATTAGGCACATTGCTTGCAAGCTCTTTACGATGTTGTATTGCCGAGAGGGCCCAGAGATATCTCTCAGTCACACGGAGTGACAAATCCCAGTCTCGATCCGTGCCAACCCAACAAACACCTTCGGTGATACATGTAGAGTACCTTTATGATCACCCAGTTACGAAGTGATGTTTGGATACACACTAAGTATTCCTCTGGTGTCAGGAAGTTGCACGATCTTATGGTCTTAGGAATAGATACTTGACATGAAGAAAGCTATAACAATAAACTGATACGATCAACTGCTAAGCTTACGGTTGGGTCTTGTCCATCACATCATTCTCCTAATGATGTGGTCCCATTATCAAATGACAACTCATGTCTATGGTTAGGAAACCTTAACCATCTTTGATCAACGAGCTAGTCTAGTAGAGGCTCACTAGGGACATAGTATTTGTTTATGTATTCACATATGTATTTAAGTTTACGGTCATTACAATTCTAGCATGAATAATAAACCTTTATCATGAATAAGGAAATGTGATAATAACCAATTTATTATTGCCTATAGGGCACATTTCCAACAGTCTCCCACTTGCACTAGAGTCAATAATCTAGTTTAGATAGTTATGAATCTTACACCCATGGAGTCTTGGTGCTGATCATGTTTTGCCCATGGAAGAGGTTTAGTCAAGGGTCTGCCACATTCAGATCCGTATGTACTTTGCAAAGTTCTATGTCTCCATCCTTAAAATAATTACGAATGGAGTTGAAATAACGCTTGATGTGCTTGGTTCTGTTGTGAAACCTGGGCTCCTTGGCAATGTCAATAGCTCTAGTGTTGTCACAAAAAATAGTCATTGGATCCGATGCACTAGGTATTACACCCAGAGCGGATATGAACTCCTTCATACAGACTCCTTTTTGCGCTGCCGCTGAAGCAGCTATATACTCCGCTTCACATGTAGATCTCGCCATGACGCTCTGTTTGGAACTGCACCAACTGACGGCTCCACCATTTAATATAAATACTTATCCAGTTTGAGACTTAGAGTCATCCTGATCTGTGTTGAAGCTAGGATTGACGTAACCCTTTACGACGAGCTCTTCGTCACCTCCATAAACGTGAAACATGTCCTTAGTCCTTTTCAAGTACTTCAGGATATTCTTGACCGCTGTCCAGTGATCTACTCCTGGATCACTTTGGTACCTCCCTGCCAGACTTATGGCAAGGTACACATCACATCTAGTGCACAATATGACATACATTATAGATACTATGGCCGAGGCATAGGGAATGACTTTCATCCTTTCTCTTTCTTCTGCCATGGCAGGCTTTGAGTCTTACTCAACTTCACACCTTGCAATACAGGCAAGAACCCTTTCTTTGACTGATCCGTTTTGAACTTATTCAAAACTTTGTCAAGGTATGTGCTTTGTGAAAGTCCTATTAAGCGTTTTGATCTATCTCTATAGATTTTGATGCCCAATATGTAAGCAGCTTCACCGAGGTCTTTCATTGAAAAACTCTTGTTCAAATATCCTTTTATGCTTTCCAGAAATTCTATATCATTTCCAACAAACAATATGTCATACACATATAATATTAGAAATGCTACAGAGCTCCCACTCACTTTCTTGTAAATACAAGCTTCTCTGTAAGTTTGTATAAAACCAAAAGCTTTGATCACCTCATCAAAGCATATATTCCAACTCCGAGATGCTTGCACCAGTCCATAGATGGATCGCTGGAGCTTGCATACTTTGTTAGCATCCTTAGGATCGACAAAACCTTCTGGTTGCATCATATACAACTCTTCCTTAAGAAATCCGTTAAGGAATGCTGTTTTGACGTCCATTTACCAGATCTCATAATCATGAAATGCGGCAATTGCTAACATAATTCTAACAGACTTAAGCATCGCTACGGGTGAGAAAGTCTCATCATAGTCAACCCCTTGAACTTGTCAGAAACCCTTTGCGACAAGTCGAGCTTTATAGATGGTGACATTACCATCAACGTCCGTCTTCTTCTTAAAGATCCATTTATTCTCAATGGATTGCCGATCATCGGGCAAGTCCACCAAAGTCCATACTTTGTTCTCATACATGGATCCTATCTCGGATTTCATGGCCTGAAGCCATTTGTCGGAATCCAGGCTCATCATAGCTTCTTCATAGTTCGTTGGTTCGCCGTTGTCTAACAATATAATTTCCATGACTTGATTACCGTACCACTCTGGTGCGGAACATACCCTGGTTGACCTACGAAGTTTAGTAGTAACTTGATCTGAAGTTTCATGATCATCATCATTAGCTTCCTCTTCATTTGGTGTAGGCATCACGGGAACTGCTTTCTGTGATGTGCTACCTTCCAATTCGAGAGAAGGTACGGTTGCCTCATCAAGTGCTACTTTCCTCCCACTCACTTCTTTCGAGAGAAACCCCTTCTCTAGAAAGGACCCATTCTTGGCAACACAAGATCTTGCCCTCAGATCTGTGGTAGAAGGTATACCTAATGGTCTCTTTAGGTTATCCTATGAAGACGCACTTCTCCTCTTTGGGTTCGAGCTTATCAGGCTGAAACCTCTTGACATAAGCGTCGCATCCCCAAACTTTAAGAAACGACAGCTTAGGTTTCTTACCAAACCATAACTCATACGGTGTCATCCCAACGGATTTAGACGGTGCCCTATTTAAAGTGAATGCGACTGTCTCTAATGCATAACCCCAAAATGATAGTGGCAAATCGGTAAGAGACATCATAGAACACACCATATCTAGTAGAGTACGATTACGACGTTCGAATACACCATTACACTGTGGTGTTCCAGGTGGCGTGAGCTGTGTAACAATTCCACATTGTCTTAAATGCATACCAAACTCGTAACTCAAATATTCACGTCCACGATCAGATTGTAGAAACTTTATTTTCTTGTTACGATGATTCTCCACTTCACTCTGAAATTCCTTGAACTTTTCAAATGTTTCAGACTTGTGTTTCATTAAGTAAATGTACCCATATCTACTCAAATCATCTATGAAGGTAAGAAAATAACGATATCCACCACGTACTTCAACACTCATCGGACCGCATACATCGGTATGTATTATTTTGAATAAGTCACTAGCTCGCTCCATTGTTCCAGAGAACGGAGTTTTAGTCATCTTGCCCATGAGGCATGGTTCACATGTCTCAAATGATTCATAATCAATAAATTCCAAAAGTCCATCAGCATGGAGTTTCTTCATGCACTTTACACCAATATGACCTAAGCGGTAGTGCCACAAATATGTGGTACTATCATTATTAACTTTGTATCTTTTGGCATCAATATTATGAATACGTGTATCACTACGGTCGAGATTTAATAAGAATAAACCATTCACAAGGTGTGCATGACCATAAAAGATGTTACTCATATAAATACAATAACCATTATTCTTTGACTTAAGTGAACAACCGTCTCGCAATGAACAAGATCCAGATATAATGTTCATGCTCAACGCAGGCACCAAATAACAATTATTTAGGTTTAAAACTAATCCCGAAGGTAGATGTAGAGGTAGCGTGCCGACGGCGATCACATCAACCTTGGAACCATTTCCGATGCGCATCGTCACCTCTTCCTTAGCCAGTCTTCGTTTATTCCGCAGCTCCTGTTTCGAGTTACAAATATTAGCAACCGAACTAGTATCAAATACCCAGGCGCTAGTACGTGAACTAGTAAGGTACATATCAATAACATGTATATCACATTTACCTTTGTTGACGTTGCCAACCTTCCTATCTGCCAAGTACTTGGGGCAGTTCCGCTTCCAGTGACCATTCCCCTTGCAGTAGAAACACTCAGTCTCAGGTTTGGGTCCAGCCTTGGGTTTCTTCACGGGAGCGGCAACTATCTTGCCGTTCTTCTTGAAGTTCCCTTTCTTTCCCTTGACTTTCTTGAAACTAGTGTTCTTTTTGACCATCAACACCTGATGCCCCTTCTTGATTTCTACCTCCGTGGCCTTAAGCATCACGAAGAGCTCGGGAATCATTTTCTCCATCCCTTGCATATTATATTTCATCAGAAAGCCCTTATAGCTTGGTGGCAGTGACTGGAGAACTCTGTCAATGACCGTGTCATCTGGAAGATTAACTCCCAACTGAGTCAAGTGGTTGTGAAACCCAGGCATTCTGAGTATATGCTCACTAACAGAACTATTCTCCTCCATCTTGCAGCTAAAGAACTTGTTGGAGGTGTCATACCTCTCAACCCAGGCATGGGCTTGAAATACCAACTTCAGCTCCTCGAACATCTCATATGCTCTGTGGTGCTCAAAACATCTTTGGAGCCCCGGTTCTAAGCCGTAAAGCATGGCGCACTGAACTATCGAGTAGTCGTCAGAACATGCCTGCCAGACATTCATAACATCTACAGGCAATCCTTGAGGGGGTCCATCACCAAGCGGTGCATTAAGGACATAAGCCTTCTGTGCAGCAATGAGGATAATCCTCAAGTTAAGGACCCAGTCCGCATAGTTGCTTCCATCATCTTTCAACTTAGCTTTCTCTAGGAACGCATTAAAATTCTGGGGAACTACAGTGCGGGCCATTGATCTACAACACAAATTTTGCAAATAAAATTAAGACTAAGTTCATGATAATTTAGTTCAGTTAATCAAATTACTAATGAACTCCCACTTAAATCAACATCCCTTAAGTTGTCTAAGTGATACATGATCCAAATCAACTAACCCATGTCCGATCATCACATGAGATGGGGTAGTCATCAATGGTGAACATCTCCATGTTGATCATATATACTATATGACTCATGTTCGACCTTTCGGTCTCCTGTGTTCCGAGGCCATGTCTGTACATGCTAGGCTCGTCAAGTTTAACCAAAGTATTCTGCATGTGTAAAACTGGCTTACACCCGTTGTATGCGAACGTAGAGTCTATCACACCCGATCATCACGAGGTGCTTCGAAACGACGAACTTTTGCAACGGTGCATACTTAGGGAGAACACAATTTTTTGAAATTAAGTGAAGGGATCATCTTATAATGTTACGGTTGTTCTAAGCAAAATAAGATGCATAAAAAGATAAACATCACATGCAATCAATATGTGACATGATATGGCCATTATCATCTCGTGCCTTTGATTTCCATCTCCAAAGCACCGGCATGATCTCCATCGTTACCAGCATAACACCATGATAACCATCATCATGATCTCCATCATCGTGTCGTCACGTGGTCGTCTCGCCAACTATTGCTTCTACAACTATTGCTAACACATAGCGATAAAGTAAAGCAATTACATGATGAATAATAAATTAAAGACAACCCTATGCCTCCTGCCAGTTGCCATAATCATCGACATGCAAGTTGTGAACCTATTAGAAAACATGATCATCTCATACATCAACATATATCACATCATGTTTTGGCCATACCACATTGCCCTGCAAAAACAAGTTAGACGTCCTCTATTTTGTTGTTGCAAATTTTACGTGGCTGCTATGGGCAACTAGCAAGAACCATTCTTTACCTACGTAAAGCCACAACGGTGATAATCAAGTTACCTTTTAACCTTCCACAAGGACCGCCTTCATCAAATTAGATTCACTAAAGTAGGCGAGACAGACACCCGCTAGCCACCTTATGCAAAACAGGTTGCATGTCTGTCGGAGGAACCGGTCTCTTGTGCGTGGACAAGTAAGGTTGGTCCAGGCCGCTTCATCCCACAATACCGCCGAATCCAAATAAGACAAGAGAGGTAAGCAATTTGAGCATCAACATGCACGACTCTTTGTGTTCTAGTCGTGCATATACATCTACGCATAGACCTAACTCATGATGCTACTGATGGGGAACGAAGCATGAAAATAAAAAATTCCTATGAACACTCAAGATCTATCTAGGAAAAGCATAGCAGCGAGAGGTGAGAGTGTGTCTATGTACCCTCCTAGACCAAAAGTGGAAGCGTATATAACCCCGGTTGATGTAGTCGTACTCTTCACGATCCGATCACGATCCAACTGATCTAGTGTCGAACGGACGACACCTCCGAGTTTAGCACACATGCGGCTCGATGATGTCTCCTCCTCCTTGATCCAGCAAGAGAAGGCGGAGAAGTAGATGAGATCACAACCAACATGACGGTGTGGTGGTGGAGCAACGGTAGCGCTTCGCTAAGCAAAAAACCATGGACGAGAACTATGCCAGGATGGAGAGACCGGGCAGCAGCCAAGGCCAATGTCTTGGGGTGCCTTGCTGCGCCCCTCCCCTATATTTATATGTGTGGGAGGGCTGGGAGTCCAGCCCTACTCCTAATAGGAGTTGGCGCCAAGGGGGAGAGGACTTGGACTCCAAGTCCAATCCTATTCCTACTTGGACTCCCCTTCTTTCCCTTCCCTAGCCGCATGGGCTTTTGAGGACTTGGTGCGCCTGGCCCAATAAGGCTAGGGCACCTCCCCTCAGCCCATGCCAGCCCTTGGGACGTGGTGGACCCACTTGTGGACTTCCGGACCCCTTCGTAATCCTCTGGAACCTTCTGGAAGCTTCCCGGTACAATATCTAAAAAATGACACCTTTTTTCCGGAACCCAAAATATGACTTCCCATATATAAATCTTCACCTCTTGACCATTCCGAGACTCCTCGTGACGTCTGAGATCTCATCCGGGACTTCGAACAACATTCGGTTACCAATCATCAAATATCCCAATACTACTCTAGCGTCAACGAACGTTAAGCATGCGACCCTGCGGGTTCGGGAATCATGTAGTCATGACCGAGACACCTCTCCGGTCAATAACTAATAGCGGGACCTGGATGCCCATATTGGTTCCTACATATTCCACGAAGATCTTTTATCGGTTGAACCACGATGTCAAGGATTCGGTTAATCCTGTATGCAATTCCCTTTGTCCGGCTATATGTTACTTGCCCGAGATTCGATCGTCGGTATCTCCATACCTAGTTCAATCTCGTCACCAGCAAGTCTCTTTACTCATTTCGTAATACAAGATCTTGTGACTAACTCATTAGGCACATTGCTAGCAAGCTCTTTACGATGTTGTATTACCGAGAGGGTCCAGAGATATCTCTCCATCACACGGAGTGACAAATCCCAGTCTCGATCCGTGCCAACCCAACAAACACCTTCGGTTATACCTATAGAGCACCTTTATGATCACCCAGTTACGAAGTGACGTTTGGATACACACTAAGAATTCTCTGGTGTTAGGGAGTTGCACGATCTCATGGTCTTAGGAATAGATACTTGACATGAAGAAAGCTATAAAAAGAAACCGATACAGTCAACTGCTAAGCTTATGGTTGGGTCTTGTCCATCACATCATTCTCCTAATGATGTGATCCCGTTATCAAATGACAACTCATGTCTATACTTAGGAAACCTTAACCATCTTTGATCAACGAGCTAGTCTAGTAGAGGCTCACTAGGGAATTAGTATATGTTTATGTATTCACACATGTATTTAAGTTTCCGGTCAATACAATTCTAGCATGAATAATAAACCTTTATCATGAATAAGGAAATATGATAATAACCAATTTATTATTGCCTCTAGGGCATATTTCTAACAGATGCTAGTGAGGATGACGATAGCCAGGAGCATGAGGATGAGGATGAGGAAGATGATGAAGATTGCAGAGATGATGATGATCCATAAAATTATGCAATTTTCTCTCAAAGAATGAAAGAGCTTAATGAGGATAAGAAGGCCAAACTCATCATGATCCTACCATCAAGTGTGCACTACTTGAGGAGGCCATTTGTGCATCGTTTTACCAAGAACAACATCGTGAAACACACCATGGTATGTTTTGTATCTTTTCTCTTTTTTTCTTTCATAACACTTTATGGCAAGATGTCTAACATTGTGTGCTCTATATTGTTTTTAATCACGGGGATCGTAGAGATTACCTATGAAGATGTTTTGTGCCGAGGACATCGCTGCTGTCGGCATGGCCGGAGTAAGCCTTGGAGCAGCAGGTCCTGTCACCAGCGTTCGATACAAGACGGACACAGATGGCCGCATATCGTTCTATGAGGTCGGCTGCGGAAATTCCTGAAGGGAAAGAGACGACTAACGGTTGACACAACAATGCTCATCACGATAAGGAACAACAGGAACATCAACTTCCAGATGATGGTTGTTGTAGATCTTATTAGAAATAAGGTCTATTCAAATATCTCCTAGCCGATGAACTCTTAGTTACTTTGATGTTGGTTTGTTAACTAGAACAAACTTGAAGTGTTACTAGATGTTGTGAAGAGTACTAATTACCTAGTGAACTTGCATGTCTAAGCATACAATGCATGCTTTTTTTGACTATGTACTGCAAGGCAATAGCCTCACAACTCTTTATTCAAAAAATAAAAGAGTCCAAAGTACAAGGTATAAAAGTTAGCAGAGAAAGAATACTTACAAGACTAGCTAAGGGAGAGAGGCTATCCAAGCTAACAAGCTATCTCTATATTTGCATTCAATCCTATGTGCTAAGAGAGAAAGGTCATGAACAAAATTCCTTCTCCAGGATCTGAAACTAGGTGTCTCATTTCTGAACATCTTCCCATTCCTTTGTGTCCAGATATTCCAGGTGGCAGTGAAAACTACCTCAGAGACGAAGGGTTTGTGAAACTCCTCTCTGGTAGCCGAGGCCATCATGAAAGTGGACTGGTTGGGTAGAGCCTGCCAGGAAATCCCAAGATAGTTCCATACCCTCTGACTAAAATTACAGGTGAAGAAAAGATGGATTCTGTCTTCATGGGTGAATGAGTGGCAGAGAATACAAGTGTCATCCTGAATATTCCAGTGCCTTTGCTGCATCATATCCCTTGTGTTTAGGCGATCCATCAATAGAAGCCATCCAAAGACTTTTATCTTGAGGGTGCAGGAGCATTTCCATATCCACTTGAAGATAGGGTCAATCACCAGATGAGAGAAGGTGAAATCATGGTAAATCTTAGACTGAAAATCCCCTGTTTTAGATGGCCATTTCCAAATATCTCTCCCATGTGGATCTAGGATAATAGGATGCAGCAAGGATTGGAGTTGAGCCAGTTCCAGATACGCCTCCGAGGATAAAGGGAGGTGGAAGCAATCAACCACAGCTGGTAGATCAAAGAAATCTTTGACAGTGATCATATCATCGATAGCAAAAGAATGCAGTCACGGGAAGCGATCCTTCAGAGCAATGGATCTGTCATCTAGCTTCCACCGATCCAGCCAGAAAACCACAGTGTCCCCTACTTGCACCTGTGGTAATGCTAGTTTGCAAAACTTGTCATATAGCTTCAGCACATCTCGCCACCAAAAGGATCCATAGTGCTGAGTAACTTTTGGAGCCGAGGAATGATAATACGAATCCCATATAAGGTTAACCCAAGGCACATCCATCTTGTCAAAAAACTTGAAAAGGCGTTTGATCAGAAGAGCTTCATTTTGTATACCCAAATGAATCACTCCAAGGCCGCCATATTTCTTTGGTCTATAGATCAAGTCCCAAACGGCCAATGATTGACGCGGGGTGTCTGAATTGCCTCTCCAAAGACACTGACGCTCGGTCCTTTCAATCTGTTTGGGAATGCCCTGGGGTATTGACAAGGAGCAGAGAAAGTATATGGGCATGGACGTAAGAACAGACTGAAGGAGCTGTAGACGACTCCCTTGGTTTAGCAGGCAAGAGGATGCAGACAACCGTCTTTCAATGCGATCTACGAGTGGCATCAAATCATATATGGTTGGCCTGGATGTGCCCATAGGTAGTCCCAGGTATGTGAAGGGCATCGAACCAACTGCACACCCTAGCAGGCTGGCAAGCCTAGCCCCTTCTTCTTTAGACATGTTCATTGGGATCAGGGAGGATTTACTGAAATTAACTCGCAAACGCGTTGAGACAGCAAAAATCTGAAGCATCTCCTTTAAAGCAATAAGTTGACTATCAACTGCAGGCAAAACTATGAGTATATCATCAGCGTATTGAATGATTGGGTAATCATTGGACCGTGTAGGAATTGGCATGGTGAGGATGGTCCGTCTGCACATGTCATTAACCACATATTGTAGGACATCAACCGCAATTACAAACAAGAGTGGGGATAATGGGTCCCCTTGACGGACTCCACTTCTGCACATAAAATGCTGTCCCGGGACTCCATTGAGCAAAACCCAGGAAGAGCCAGACGATAGCAAGCTGCTGACCCAACCGTTCCACCGATCATTAAAACCCTTACATTGCAGAATCCTGAGTATGGCTTCATGTTCAATCATGTCAAAGGCCTTGGTGAAATCAAGTTTTAACAAGACAATTGGTTGCTTGGAAGCTTTGGATTGATGTATATATTCAAAACACCAGGCAAGGAAATCTTGGATAGAGCGACACTTAAGAAATCCATACTGATTGCAGTGGATACACTGAAGAATGACTTTCTGCAAACAATTAGCCAGTAGCTTGGTTAGGAATTTTAAGCATGTGTTTGTTAGTGAGATAGGCCGGAAATCACCAACAAATTCAGGGCTCAGTTTCTTGGGTATGAGAGCAATGAGGGATGTGTTAAGACACTACTGCAGGATGCTGCTAACACGACACTACAATCAGAGACCCTTCGACAAAACTGTGTGCGATGCATTAATCGCAAACGGTGATGTAAAAAAACCATTAAAAAAGATGCAAAATGTTTGCGATGGCGGATACATCAAACACAGTTCAAATTTTAGTTGCGTGTGCATTGCGGGGCATACGGTTTAGTTCAATGAACTATTTGTGATGAGGCAGGACAAAAGAAATGGGCAGCCAGATGGAGGCGTGTGCGGTATACGGCATACAGTTCACTCGGATAAACTGTTTGTGATGAGGCGGAACAACAGAAACAGGCAGCCAGATGAAGGTGTGTGCGATATACGGCATACAGTTCACTCGGATGAACTGTTTGTGATTAGGCAACACAAAAGAAATGGTCAGCCCGATGAATGTGTGTGCGATATACGACATACAGTTCACTCGGATGAACGGAACAGTATTCTTTACTGTGAATAGTGTGCTCTATTGGGCACACAAGTATATGGATCCTAGCCTTGGGCGAGCAATGTGCCCGCACGCGTCGTGCTAGCTCGATGTTCCTTCTATGCTAAGTTTCCATTAATTGATGGCGTTTTATGAACACGCCACCGTTTCCCGCCATTTCCTCACCGGTTTCCCGGTGCCACCCAGCGATATTGCGTGCGGCGCACGACGCACGGAGGCAACAAGAACACCTGTAGCACATCCACCTTTTCTAAGCATGCCAACCCACCAAAGCGCCACCTCTTCCATCAACCTCCTTGACAAGGAAAACAAGAAGGCGCCATGGCCCGTCGAGGCCGAGGGGCTCCCCGGTAACGCGATGGACGACGCCGTGATGCGCGTCATCGCCAGGGTTGAGCAGACCCTTGGCGCATGGCGCTTCAGCGCCGCGGATCAAGATAGGCATGTCAGCGCCGAGAGCCTGCAGCTCGCCGCACAACATGATCGATGGCGGGCTGCAGAGCAAGCTAGGCGCGTCCGCGCCGATAGGCTGCGGCTCGCCGCACATCGAGACCGTTGGAGCGTCGCAGAGCGAGAGGCGCGGCGCGCCGCACAGCAAGAGCGGATCCATCAGCGCTTGCCTGCTGTCGACAAGGCGTCGCAGCTGGGTACACGTCCTGTCAGTACCCCCATTCCTCGCCAAGGGTGGGCAGAGGCCGTCTGCGCCGTACCTGCACCAGAGGCCGACCGCGCCGTACTTGCACCAGACGCCCGGCGCGCCGTTCGCATGGGTCACGCCGTTCGCCTTGTCCGCGGCCCGCTTGATGCCAACGCGCTGGTTACTAGGCTCGACCGCCTCCTTGGCCCAGGTGTCCACCTGGCCGCAGTAGAAGAACATGGCCGTCGCATCCTCGAGCTGGTGATCTCCGATGAAATAGCCAACTTGGAGCTCGAGATTGCGCTCCAGATGTACCGCGAGCGTGTCGACCGCTTGGATGAACGCCTGCATGAGTTCAGGCAGAGCCAAGAGCTACCGTAGGCAAGGGCTGCTGGTCATGGTCTCATGGACGCATTTTATTTTGTTGAGTCATTTCGACGTGGATCGCTATGTATTCACAGCAATCATAATATTGCTCTGTTTATTGCTCTGTTTCAATGTGTGTACTCTGTTTTCCGTTCTTATATGTTCTGTTTCAATGTGTGTGTATATGCTTTCCATTCTGTATATGTGGATGATAACAGCTAGATACAAATAAGTATACGAAAACAGATAGAAATTGGAATTCATAATATATATTAATTGTTCATTAGTTCATCACAGAATATATATAATATCATCACATATACGTGATGATACTTAACTACTAGGTACAATGCATAAAATTGAAAATGAACTAAAACTAATAATCCCTCCTAGGGTTAGTATTCCAGTAGCTCCTCGCCAGCAGCTCCCTGGTGCGCAGCGTCTTCCCAGCGCGGAGGTAGTACTCCGCCTCCTCCGCCTCGCAGCGCTTGACGTACCGATCTGCCTCTTGCTGGCGGACGAGCGCGAACGATCTTGCCATTTCATTGGGCGCCCACCGGAGTTCCCCGTCGGTGGTACGCTGGAGCTTATCGGCCCACCTCCACGCAGCACTGAGGCGCCTAGCGCCTTTGACCTTCCTCGCGAAGTACCCGTCTTCGTACACCTCCTCCGCACGACGACGAGCCCACCCCCAAAGCTCCACCGCCTCCTTTTTCCAGGCGGCATCACGGTCTTCACAGGCCGCCTGGTACCTGGCTTCCTCCTCCGCCATCTCCTTCTTGAACGCCACTTGCCTGGCTTTCTCAGCCGGCGGCAGCGACTTCCACAGACAAAGATTGTACTGGCCCCAAAACCACTCCAAAGTTGGGGGGTCCGGCGCAACCTCGTCCGGTGGCGCGTAGGGGTCCTCCTCATCGCTCCTCTTCGACTGAGCGTCCTCGGTGGGCGGCGCCTCCTCGTCGGCGCATGGGCAGATCGACGACGCCATGGCAGAGATTTGAGAGAGAGAGAGAGGGCGAGCGAGGGGAGGATGTAGATGAGAATGCAGGCGGGACGACGTGAGGAAGGTAGTATTTATTGGCAGCCAGAATCGAGATCGACGGGAACAGTACACACGCCGATCGCCGGAATTTACGAGTACTGTAGTTTGAATTACACACAATTCCCGCATCAAAATTTGTGTGTGAACTTAATAGCCGACGAATTCCAATACAGAACCGTGTCTGATTAATAACTCGCGCTACTCACCTTCCAAACCTCGAGGCGCAAAATAGAGTGCCAATCGTGTGGGGCCCGGTTGTCTTGCCAGATCTTTACATTTTCTTTTTTGAACACCAGATATTTACATCGTCTGATCATTTTTTAATTTTTTGGAATTTAAATGCCATGGCACTCCATGCATGTGTCCAAGCCGTGACACCAATATGTTTGAAAATTCGTTCCAATTTACTGCACATGGAATTAACTCGCACACAAGCACACAAATATGATTTTTCAAACCGTTATGGTTAGCCGCTGCATGTAGATGTAGTTCAAATTTGGATTACGATCATTAAATGGCTAGGAAATCACTTAAATATCTTAAAAAGGTCAAATGACCCCTGAAATTTTCCAATTTTTTACATGACAGTTATATTAGTGCACGTTAACTGTAGAATTTTTTTGAAGCCCATAAGAGGAAGCTATCGTCGATTCATCATCAAACATGCATTGTTCCCTCTCGAAAGCGCGAGCCTTCTAGTGAGTTGCTTCGGTTTGTGAGGGGTGTCTGTCCAAACTTTCGTCAAACAGGCCAATTTTTTTACCACATCATCTTGGTGGCATGACATTACGTCAAGCAAGGTTTCATGTGTTTCTGATCATTTTTTGGTTTTTTGGAATTTAAATGGCATGGCACTCCATGCATGTCTCCAGGCAGTGACACCAATATGTTTGAAAATTCCTTCCAATTTACTTCACATGGAATTAACTCGCACACAAGTACACAAAAATATGATTTTTAAAACCGTTATGGTTAGCCGTTACATGTAGATGTACTTCAAATTTGAATTATGGTCATTAAATGGCTAGAAAATCACTTAAATGTCTTACAAAGGTGAAACGACCCCTAGATTTTTCCAATTTTTCACATGACAGTTGTATTAGTGCACGTTAAGTGTAGAAAAAATTTGAAGGGCGTAAGAGAAAGCTATCTCCCATTCGTCATCAAACATGCATTGTTCCCTCTCGGAATCACGAGCCTTCTAGTGAGTTGCTCCGGTTTGTGAGGGGTGTGTGTCCAAACTTTCGTCAAACATGCCAAATTTTTTACCACATCATCTTGGTGGCATGACATTACATCAAGCAAGGTTTCATGTGTTTCTGATCATTTTTTATTTTTTTGGAATTTAAATGCCATGGCACTCCATGCATGTGTCCAGGCCGTGACACCAATAAATTTGAAAATTCCTTGCAATTTACTGCACATGGAATTAACTCGCACACAAGTACAAAAATATGATTTTTTTAAACCATTATGGTTAGCCGCTGCATGTAGATGTAGTTCAAATTTGGATTACGGTCATTAAATGGCTAGGAAATCACTTAAATGTCTTAAAAAGGTCAAATGACCCCTGAAATTTTCCAAATTTTTACATGACAGTTGTATTAGTGCACGTTAACTGTAGAATTTTTTTGAAGCCCATAAGAGGAAGCTATCGTCGATTCGTCATCAAAAATGCATTGTTCCCTCTCGAAAGCACAAGCCTTCTAGTGACTTGCTCCGGTTTGTGAGGGGTGTCTGTCCAAACTTTTGTCAAACATGCCAATTTGTTTACCACATCATCTTGGTGGCATGACATTACGTCAAGCAAGGTTTCATGTGTTTCTGATAATTTTTTGGAATTTAAATGGCATGGCACTCCATGCATGTGTCTAGGCCGTGACACAAATATGTTTGAAAATTCCTTCCAATTCACTGTACATGGAATTAACTCGCACACAAGTACATAAAAATATGATTTTTCAAACCGTTATGGTTAGCCGTTACATGTAGATGTAGTTCAAATTTGAATTACGGTCATTAAATGGCTAGAAAATCACTTAAATGTCTTTAAAAAGTCAAATGACCCCTAGAATTTTCCATTTTTTCACATGACAGTTGTATTAGTGCACGTTAAATGTAGAAAAAATTTGAAGGCCGTAAGAGGAAGCTATCTCCCGTTCGTCATCAAACATGCATTGTTCCCTCTCGAAACCACGAGCCTTCTAGTGAGTTGCTTCGGTTTGTGAGGGGTGTGTGTCCAAACTTTTGTCAAACATGCCAAATTTTTACCACATCATCTTGGTGGCATGACATTACATCAAGCAAGGTTTCAGGTGTTTCTGATCATTTTTTAATTTTTTGGAATTTAAATGCCATGGCACTCCATGCATGTGTCCAGGCCGTGACACCAATATGTTTGAAAATTCCTTCCAATTTACTGCACATGGAATTAACTCGCACACAAGTACGCAAATATGATTTTTCAAACCGTTATGGTTAGCTGTTGCATGTAGATGTAGTTCAAATTTGAATTACGGTCATTAAATGGCTAGAAAATCACTTAAATGTCGTAAAAAGGTCAAATGACCCGTAGAATTTTCCAAATTTTCACTTGATAGTTGTATTAGTGCACGTTAAATGTAGAGAAAATTTGAAGGCCGTAAGAGGAAGCTATCTCCCGTTCGTCATCAAACATGCATTGTTCCCTCTCGGAACCATGAGCCTTCTAGTGAGTTGCTCCGGTTTGTGAGGGGTGTGTGTCCAAACTTTCGTTAAACATGCCAAATTTTTTACCACATCATCTTGGTGGCATGGCATTACATGAAGCAAGGTTTCATGTGTTTCTGATTATTTTTTAATTTTTTGAAATTTAAATGCCATGGCACTCTATGCATGTGTCCAGGCCGTGACACCAATATGTTTGAAAATTCCTTCCAATTCACTACACATGGAATTAACTCGCACACAAGTACACAAATATGATTTTTCAAACCGTTATGGTTAGCCGTTGCATGCAGATGTAGTTCAAATTTGAATTACGGTCATTAAATGGCTAGAAAATCACTTAAAGTGTCTTAAAAGGTCAAATGACCCCTGGAATTTTACAATTTTGACATGACAGTTGTATTAGTACTACAAATTTTCTCGTACATTTAAAACACCATCCGTTGCCACTTTACTCCAAATTCTTCTTTCACATCTAATAAAAAATATCAACAACATCACACACACTTTTTTTGTAGGAACCATTTGCGATGAAAATTTGTGGGTCTATTTAAGTCTTCGTCCTTAAGCTTCGCCGGCTCGTCTGCTCTAGTGCCGGCAATCCCCGAATCCCCGAATCCCGATTCCTATTCCCGCAACTCCTTCTTGCAAAGATGACGCCGTGGAAACGCTTCGTGAGGGCACGTACGGTGGCCGCGTCCTCGCCGAGCGCCGCCACCTGCGCCGAGAGCGCGGCCGCCTACGCCGAGAGTGCCGCCGCATCTGCATTGAGCGTAGCCGCATCCGCCGAGAGGGCATCTGCGGCAGCCGACAAGGCAGCTGCAGCAGCCGAGACGGCTGCAGCAGCTGCTGCGACGGCGGCTGCAAATGCCGAGAGCGCTCGAGCTGCCGTCCGTGCCGCCGATGTTGCCCTGGCCCGGGTTGAGGCCATCCACGCCAAGATCGAGGACACACACGCCAAGATATTCCAGGCCACCTCGAAATCCAGCATGCAACCCATGTCCGAAAAGGCGGCGGTGGCCATGGAGCACCTGCTTCCTCATGAGATCGCCGAGCGGGAGCTGGAGATGAAGGAGGCGGTGGAGATCGAGGAGCGCCGGGAGGAGGAGTTACGCGTGGCCGAGGTCGAGGTAGGGAAGAGTCTGTCCGTTAAGGAATCGGCGGTGGAGTACCAACGCGAGCTCTGGCGCAGCCACTACTATGAGTACTACAACCTTGAGGGCGGTGCCGAGGCCGAGGATGAGAACGCGGTCGACTTCAGCAGGGGGGACGCTGAGTCCACCAACGGCAGCATGTCGCCAGGACAAGTCATCGATGTCTCATCTCACACCAGCGATGCATAGGCTGGCGCGGCGGTGGCTTTGTTAAAATTATGCGTACTTAGGCTTTGTTTTTAATGCTGGTCTTTTGTTAGAGCAATGTTCAAGTCAACTGGCTCTGTTTAGTTACTAAAATTGCTCGATTCAGTAAGTGTGGTCTGTGTGCTGTACGCTCTTTTGTGTGCCCAAATTAGCAAGCGATGTTAAATTATGCAATGACGTGGATGAGGACAGTACCCAGGGAAATTTCCACCAAAATTTGAATTATCAAACTCATCCCATGCGCGTAAAGCAGAAGAATTGTTTGTGATGCACAATCGTTCAAAGTGAATGGTGTCCGGCGACACTGCGCGCAAAGTTTCCCTCCACATTTCGAAATTTTTGGCCTACCGCTGAAGTATCTACCCCCGCCCCCTCCCCGCCCCCTTTTCTCCCCGACCACAAGTCACATTTCCCCTGTTCCCTCCTTCCTTCCTTCCGAAGCTATAGCCGCTTCCTTGCTTGCTTCCTCGCTCTCGCCGTCTCGCATCCTACCGCCGGGGTCGCCATGGTCTTCTTCAATGACCTCTCCAGCGGTTCCTCCTCCGACGACGTATTTTTTAGCACCCGGTTATGCCTCTCTTCTCTCTCTCGGGTTATGACTTGGAATGAAGGATTTTAACCCGGCGGTCGATTTGAGTCATTTCTTCCTTTTGTAGCTCCCTAGGACCATCAGTTGCAACGAATGGAGCGGGGTGGCTGAAGATCTGCCTGCTCGTTGTCACCATCAATCTCCATGCGTGAAGCTAGTTGCGTTTGAATCTGTGGACAGTGGGAGGAAGTTTCTGGCATGTGCAGAGAAGGTTAGCCCCACTTTTGTTGTTACAAATCATTTGTTAGATGTGATTCAGACACTGTCACTGTGCTATGTTATTCTGGATGTTAAGACAGTGTCACAGTTTGTACCTAGTATCTAAAAATGTTTCCATCTCATCAGTGGTGCCATTAGAAAATTATTTGGCACCACTTCAGTAGTTTGTGCAGCCAACTTTGGTCCACACATCCGAGTAGCCAAGCAGTAAAATACTAAATCTTTATGGCACAAAGGAACTGGGCATCGGAGCAACTAGGTGCTCCGGAGTCCGGGTCCCTGATTTTTCCCCGCTGCATCGGCTCGCCAGTGCAGGGCACCGGTGCCAAATGTAGCAACAGTTATCTTTACACCGGTTTTGGCATACATAGTGGACGGCCTTAGTGCTATTAGTTCTATGTTACTAAATTTGTGCATGTACACACCTGTTAGTATCAATTTGCTGTCATCCAAACACTGTCGCTATGCTGTTGCAGTTATATTTAGCTTCGTCATAAAATGTTCAATTTGTTATTTATAGTACATGACTAAGAACTTGTAGCATTGTTGTAGTTAATTATAGCTTCTGATGTTTTAGAATTTGGTTGTTGTCTCAGTAGCAATTAATTCATTTGCACATTGATCTTTTTGAGAAGATATGTCATAATTAACCTGTTTCATCAGTTTTTCAAAATATGTATTTAGTGATTTTCTATGTTGCTAGAAACCCATTTCCCCTACAATTGTTACTGATATAGTTTTAAATATTATAGGATGAACGGAAGTGTTCTTACTTGGAGTGGGTTGATCAAGAGTGACCACAGTCTTTGAAGATGTGCCTAGCAAAGCTCTGGAGCATGTATGAGGAAGAGAACAAAGGTAGGCTTAGAGAAAGTGTTGTCAACACTGAAGAATATTTGAAGCTGTGCGATAAAAAGAGGAAGATGGAGAATGAGCTCATATTTTTTAAATTAGACTTTGCTAAGATGGTGTTGGCGAAGGAGGAGGCACTTTCCCAGTTGGCCAGTGCAAAACAGGTTCTTACTGAACTGAAAGCAGAGGTGGATAAGACGAGCCTGGATGATCTCGATTAGGGAAATGAATATATTGTTCTAATATTGCTCTTATGAAGGTGAACTAGCTATATGCTCTATTGTTCTGTTTTCAGGTAGCTATCGTACTGTGATGTTAAAATATATTTACGTGCCTGATATGAAATTGGCAAATAGCTGTTCGATATGAAATGTGAATTTGCGTAATACTGGAATTATTAATTGTAAACTAATAAACCTGCTAAATGGGTCATGGAACTTTGCAAACGGTTCTAGCAGTAAAAGCGCTTGTGATGGATAGCCCAATGTGATACAATTTTCTTCATCAAATCGTGTGTGATGTAGTTGAATAAAAGCAAACGGTTAACCGAGGCAGAGCGTGTGTGATAGTTACACCTATCACACACGAGGCTATACATAAAACTGTGTGGGATGTATATATGAACGGAAACATTTTCCCTGGATTGACTGTGTGGGATGTACATACAAACGGAAACATTTTCCCTTGATTGACTGTGTGGGATGTACATAAGAATGGAAATGTATTCCTTGGATTGACTGTGTGGAATGTACATAACAAACGGAAAGTTTTTTGGGACTGACTGTGTGGGATGTACTTACGACCGGAACCGATTGGACCTGTATAACCGTATTTGATCACTCGCCGGTCGCACATGACCTCATTTTGCCGAGCGTGTGTGATCGGAGGGCCTATCCCCGACAGTTTCTGGGTCGTGTGGGAAGGACCCCCCTATCGCAGTCACTCACTAGACGATGGTTCAAAACGCCATCGCGGAAAGGGGTTAAAAACCGTTTGTATAGCACCTCGTTGTACCAGTGAGACACTCCAAATTGCATTTTCCATCATAAAATTCCTTGACCAATTCCATAAAGTCATCCTTGAGAATATTCTAGCACTTTTTCATAAAGAGTCCAGTGAACCCATCCGGCCCAGGAGCACGGTCTGTAGGCATATGTTTGATCACATCCTCCACCTCAGATGCACTGAAAGGCCTAGACAAATCATCTAGCCCATCAATTCTTGTCAAAAGGCTATCTAAATCAAAGCCCATTTGAATGCATTTAGATTGGCCCATGCGTTGCTTGAAGTCAGCCCAAAACATTCTAGCTAACTGTTGATGATCAGTCACCACATCACCTACTGCATTTTTAATGGAGGAGATGGTGTTTCGACGATATCTCTCAGTAGCCATGGCATGAAATTTTTTGGTATTTTCTTCTCCAATTTTGATGGATCTGATGGTACATCTTTGTTTCCAATATATAAATGCAAATGAAGTATTTTTTTCAAATGAAGTTTAACAATTCTTCTGAAGTTCATTTCTGGCCATGTAAGGGATCTGAGTTCCTCCAAACCATCAAAGTATAAGATAAGTTTGTTGCAGTCCATAATTAGGGCTTTAACCTTGGACAAACTCACATGCCATCTCTTAAGAGCATAGCGTAGAGCCTTGAACTTGGCCGAAATATTACCTGTAGCAGAAACTTTCCTTGTGGGTTTATTCCAAACCTCTGAAACACATTCCATAAAGCCTAGGAGATTCACCCAGTAGTTCTCAAAACGAAAGACTTTGGCTTTAGGTATAGAGGTGGCAACAATGACTACACATGGCTCATGATCCGATGCCGTACGTGCAAGAGGCATAACCATAGTATTAGGATGATCAGATGTCCAAGATACTGACATGAAAAACCAATTAATCTGCTCAAGGAGAGGGCTAGTCTGCATGTTGGACCAGGTGTATTATCTTCCTTTGATTGGCAGCTTCACAAGACCCAAGTGTCCAATTATCTCATTAAAAAGAAAAATGTCATTGACATTACTCCCCGACAAGTTACGGTTATCCAACGAGCGCATAAAGTTGAAGTCACTGATGAGTAACCATTTATCCTCAAATTGGATGTCAAGATTATATAACCATTGTGCAAATTCATCACGAGCTGGGTTCTGACATGGTCCATAGACTGAGACCAAGGTCCAATTTTTAGAGGTATGTTTGGAAGAAAATTCCACAATAATACCATCAGATCTTGCTTCAATTAATTTTCCAGAGAAGAAAGAAGAATTCCAAATAACCACAAGGCCAGCAGAGGCACTAGACGATGGCATGTACACAAAGTTATCAAAACGCCGAGGGCAGAATTTCCTAAGAAACCACTGATCAATATGCATGCATTTAGTTTCTTGTAGACAGACAATAGAACATCGACTTTCATCTATCTTTTGCTTAACTGCGAGCTGACGTGCTTCAGAATTAAGTCCACGCACATTCCAACAGAGGATCTTCCAGTCTCTAAAGTTGTTTTGATTCATTACAGAGCATAGGAAATAACAGCAAAAGCAGGCCACACAATGACCTACAGGATCCAACTAATAGAACCATAAAGTCTAACACAAAGTAACATAAATAAAGATAAGTGACAATTAAATAGGTTTGCTAGGGACCGATGTTGCTCCATGATTTACTTATCATCAGAGTTCTTGCTGGTGCTTCTGCCAGAAGGATCAGCTACAAGCTTCTCCACCGTGATCTTCTCTGGAGTGATGTGCAGGTGTGCCCCAATGCATTGAATGTCAGTGATGGTTGTTGGAGGCGGCACAACAGATTCATCTGGAGCAGTCAGAGCAGGTGTATCTGTCGGAGTAGATGTCTTGGCCGAGCTGGTTTTTCACTTCTTAGAACGCATCACTTGATGGGGGCTCGGTATCTTCGGTGGCGCCTTACGGAAGCCATCACGCAATGCACTGAGCCTAGCGCTGCGACGAACCTGAAAATCAACCAGTATCGGCCTAGCAGAAGCAGTTTTGCGAGCTCGCTTCTTAGAGGTTCCAGGAACTGCAGTGAACTAAAATTTCTCTGTCATAGGTTTAGAGAGTTCATCAAAGCAGAGTTCTCGGGCAACAGGCCTCTTGACTGGTGAGAATCTACGAACAGGCTGAGGAGCAGTGGAGGGTGGTAACAGATTGAGCTCCAAAACATCATCAGAGAAGCAGATATCCTAGGAACGCTTGAAAATTGGCTTCAGCAGAGGCAATTGAAGTGGCCTGTGGATGACTGCAGAGTCAAAACAATGCATGAAGCGCTGAAAGTTGCGAGTCCACTGCACCTCAAGGGGCAGAACTGGCCCAAAGACAGTCAGGACTTGTCCAATGTGGATAACAGGCTAGGCTGGGGAGTGAGCTGCAGGTGGTTGATAGAGTACAAGGGCATCATCTGGTAAAACAGCATGAGCATCATCAACATTGACTGAATCTTCAGATACTTGCAGCACCATAGATTCCTGAGACTGAACAACTTCTTCAACAGGTTCCTCCTGCTCTGCAGCATTACCATGCACATCCGCAGCATCATCGTGCACCTGGTCTTTGGCAGCAGGCAGGGGCACATTGTTCCATCCTAATTCAGGAAATTCTGGCATCACCCAGTTGTGATTGTTAAAAAGCATCTGACCAGGGAGAGGATGTGGATTGCCATCAAAAGGCATTGGGTTCTCATCCGCAGGCAACACATCTGCAAAATCTGCTGACAGAACATATACCGGAGAAGTCCAAGAGACCGTAATAGCACCAAAATCTCCATATTCACGATAAACCACATCGCGAGGGACCATAGAAGGTGCAGGGAAAGAGACATAAGCAAGCGTGCGAACTATCAACTGATCTGTCTGATGCCAAGCATGAAAACGCCCAAAAGTGCTAATTACATCTGCAATATACTCAGTCCGACGATAGTCCAGGGGTATGCCCAGAATCATGACCCAACCGCGGCGGAAACCCTGAGAAGCTCTATAATTGATCCCCTCATCGTGCGGAATAAAGCGAACAAAGCGGTCATTGCCCATATCAAAAGGAGGGTGATCCACCATAACTTGCCTAGAAGCAGCACTACGGAAGCGGAACAAGCCGACACCCTGAATCCATGGCTGAGCATCTGAAACATCCCTTCCCAGTTGATTGACAACAAAATCACTAACCATGTTGCAGTATAGGGGAATCTCCTCAGGAAGTGGCTCCGGCTCGATGATGCCAATGGCGTACTCCTCATGCCTTCTGTCAGGAGCTGTTGCTGGAGCGAAGAAGGTGCGAGGAAGGCGCAGTGGCCCTCCATCAATGATGTCGAAGCCCGGAGGAACATACAACATAGGGTCCAGCTCAAAGTTGGCCATCTCTTCTGGCGGTGGGGGTGGAGGTGGCGATGGCAGAGGTGGAGGTGGCAATGGTGGTGATAGTGGAGGCGGTGATGTTTCCGGCCGTGGGTCAGACGGTGGAGGTGGAGGTGGCGATGGCGGAGGTGGAGGTGGCGATGGTGAAGGCGCTGGTGGCGATGCTGATTGTGAATCCCCGACGGGACTGCTCAATGGGCAAGCAACAGCAGATTGGAGGGAACTTGAGGCGTCAAGCGGTAAAATCAGTAGTGGGTTGTCAGGCAGGTTTGCAGGTGAAGTCTCACTGACGCGTGGGACCCATCTAAAACCCCCGGCAGGTGCTGATCCTGTGCAAGATTTAGCTCTGTGGCCTTGCCTAAAACAATGGCGGCAACGCATTTGATTGGTGCATGCAGGTGTGATATGTGCCTTCGAAAAGCAATTTTGTCATTTCCAAAACAGAAATGCAATATTATCAACCATAGAATGAAATCCCTCCAAATCCTCAACCGAATGACCAAATAAGCTGGTAGGTGATAAGTAATGATCCTGGCTGACCTGCCATGCATTGAGAGAACCATAATGTACCGGTGTCACTGGGCTTGCTGGAGTTGGAGTAGATGGGCTAACATCAGAAGGCCCAGTCCTAGGCATGGAAGAAACTGGGTCTAGAGGCCCAACAACAGAAATCGGGTCGGGGGGGGGGGGCATCGATTTGAAAAATTCCCAGAACCACCCAACGATCGCGCTGAAGATGGCGCTTGATGAACCAAATCTGGCGAAGATGTCGGTGCCAAAGATTGCTATGGCGGGACCGTACCAAAATAGATCGACGGCACAATCACAGTCCACCAGAGTTCCAGCGCCGGTGATGGATGAATAATGACATGCTCATGAGGATTAATATCATAACCCGCATCTTGAACAGTATCAATGCAGACTTGCGAGACCGGATACCTATATCCTTTGCATGCAGGATAATTCTGAAATGTGGCAAACTAAAGTTTCTTCCTGCAGAGAGAGCCAGACTTCAAAGAAGATTTGGCCGGAGGCTTATGCATGGCCATCATGCCTAAGGTAGCTCGACGCTTGGTAGGACTAACAAAAAAACCATTCTGCATCACATTCTTTCCTCCAAATCAGAACCCCCCGCTTCCAATTAGGGCTAGCATGGCCCCAAAGGTGGAAGTAGCACTTAAAATGCACGCAAGCAAAATTTCGAAGTGCTAGAACGTAGAGGCCAACTTTTTTGCATGAGACATGAAAAGAGAATACCTTGTCTCGAATATTGGAAACCATGAATTCAATCGCAGAACCACCAATGGCTGCCTCCAAGGCCGCCACCACAGAATCATCAGAAAGGCGAAAATCATGCCTGCTGAAAGACACAACCATGATGAAATGGCCCGTGTCGTCCGATGGCTGGACAGTGACACCACAAGATCTATAGATCTCATTTGCAAAAACCAAACCCTTGGAGAAATCCAAGTCAGGGTGGATCCAGAGCCGTGATCCATGCGAGATGGTGATCTCCTTGTAGAGGAGGAGACGCCAGAGAGGATGAGTGGATTGGCTTGAAGGTTTAGTGGCTATGGTGGGAGATCGTCGGAGAGCCTAACGGCGTGGGTGGGGTGGAGGTGGGAGCCATCCAAACATGTCTTCAACCTTGGAAAGTGGGCATGACAAAATTTACAATGCATGCTTCATTTGTGTTTATATTGGATTTATGCAAAACACATCCATGGCAGCATAATAGGTGCCATGGCTTTAAAATTTTAATTCGCATGAATAAACAATCAGTGGCGGGCTCGCCAATACGCCCGCCATTGCAACATGAATAAATAGTGGTGGGCAGACAAGCATCGCCCGCCACTGTAGGAAGATAACCAGTGGAGTGCAAGTTTGCTTGCCCGCCACTGCTGTGCTATACCAGTGGTTGGCCGCCTGCCCGCCACTGATGCCATTATAGCAATGGCCGATGGTCAGCGGCGGGCGCCGCTGGGAGCCTGGCTCGCCACTGCTGGCCATTTGGCGCCCGTCATTACTAGGCATTCCTGCAGTAGTGTCCTCCCCCTCCCCGCACCATTTTTGATCGAATCCAGTGCAATGCCGAGCTCTGGCAGCTACTCTGATGATGAGTTGGATCCAGAGTATGAGCTTGCCCTCCGCATCGCCTTGGAGCGGTCCAAGGTGGAGACCGGGGGCAGCTCTGGATCTGCAGCCTTGCCGCAGTCGTAGCTTCCCCGTCGGCACAACTCGGATGCCGGTGCTGGCCCCTCACGGCCCGGGGGCAGCTCCGATAGGTGGCCTGCGCAATCCGCGCCTCCCCTATGCCATCCCCTGGCCCCACCGGCTGCTGCTCCCCCTCGTGGGCAGTGGTGGGTGGTTGTGCCCACCCCGCCGGCCTAGACGCGCATGTCGGAGTTAGAGGCGCTAGCTGCCCGCCGCGAGAGGCAGCGGGCAAGGGAGAGGGACGCTGCAGAGAGATCTGTCCGCCGAGGACGAGCAGCTCCTTGCGTGGGTCTACCGCCGGTCGCTTACGACGGCGGAGACGGACTCTCGGCGGCTTTGCCGGAAGAACACAAAGGCTCTCCGTCTTGCCATCGAGCAGTCCAAGCGGGAGGCGATGGAGAAGGCGATGGAGGCGGCTCGGCTGGCCCGGACTGTCTAGGGCCTCAAGGGCCTCGTCATCGTCTCCTCCTCCTCGTCCGACGTTGACGGCTCCTCGTCAGAAGAAATGGATGATCCTCCACCAGCCGCCGACGGCTACAGCTACGCCGGTGATGAGAAGGGGAAAGGGCCAACCCAGTAGTGGTGAATTTCAATTTCATTTCAAGTTTTAGATGTAGTATAAAGTTGTCCGTCGTTTGTGTGAACTTTGGTGGACCTATGAACAGCCGTTCGTGATCTTTTGGTGAACTATTGTGCTATCCTATGTCTGATTGTATGTCCGGTCAGTTGATCTACGTACTTTGATCGACATTGCATGATTTAGTATGGATATAGGGGTTTGGATATGAGATACACATATGTGAATGACGCGATTTCAGGAGTGCTCGACTAGTGTCTGCGGACGCGCGCGGGCGTTTGAGGGGCCGGATTTGCCAAATCCAGCTGTAGATGCTCTAAGAAGATGTTAATCTAAGGAGATGGGGGCCAACCGAGCATTGGAAAAAATGAGGTTGACCACTGACTAAGATCACCCGAGATGAATATTTTCGTAGCAGCATCCCGCTGGTTTTCTTCCTCCCTATCGAGAAAAGCTTCTGACCACTGCTCGTATGAGTACACACTACCTAAAGAAAAATCTCATACAGACATGTACTAACTTTGGTACTGTTGAGTATTATGATTATTAGGTAGTATAGGATAAACTAGGATTTGGTCCTACCTTGTCTTGTACTTCAAATTGGTCATTGTACTCCTATATATATGCCTATGAGGCTCAAGCAATAATCTATCGATTTCACCAATCCTTCTCTCCCTATCCCTTCTTGTCGGCATTCTGGGAGCGGGGGTACCCAGACTTGCCTGCCTGCGGCCCACAGCGCGGCTCCATGGACGGCCTGTTACGGCCCAGCTTCAGCAACAACAACTCAAGACCCTCGCGAGGGGCCAAGCCTCGCGAGGCGGATGACACCAAGACCTCCACGAGGAGCGGCCTCCTCAGGCTGGCTCCCGAGGAGCAGAGATCTCTATGCAAGCCTCACCTCGTGAGGTCCGGATGACGTGAGCCATGATGACCAAGGCCAGGCGGGTGCCAGCGGGCGTAGTGTACCAGTTTCCTCTTCGGTGCTAAAGAGGCAAGCGCAGGCGCGGAGTCCCGAGGAATCAGCCAAAGGTTTCCATTCCCGTGCAACAAGACCAAGACCGCCAGGATGGCAGGACGGAGGTCATCACCGAGCCCACCACGGCGTCACGACCAGAGGCTTTTGCAGGCGAAGACTACTTTTGTCAGGATAGCATGTACTAGTTGTCTCCCTTCGAATTTGGCCGTTGTGGGATCCCTTCCCGTCTTTCATTTGGGAAGAGGACCAAGGCCACTATAAATAGGACTTAGCCACCACCGTAGAGAGGGGAGTTCACATCCGACCCCCGGACAGATCACTTAGATCACCCTCACTCCCCCAGCTCGCTCGAGCTCAAGAACACCTCTCCTCCTGAGGCTGTTCGCCACTGTACTAGTTCATCCTCAGCCCCTAGAGGCCAATCCACCACAAAGCAGGAGTAGGGTTTTACACCGCAAGGTGGCCCGAACCTAGGTAAACTGCTGTGTCTCTTTTCCTTACAGTTCATCGAGCTAGGCTATGAGATTAGCGAGTAGGCAGACTGGGGAGGACGAGTTCTTCGCACGCACCCCAGAGTTCGAACCTCTCAAGGGTTTGCGGAACCCGAAATCCGACATTTGGCGCGCTAGGTAGGGGCTCGTCGGAGCCTCTCTTCCGCCGGTCTCGCATAGGAAGGCGCGCCCGACGCCCCTATCAGGCTGGGCTCGGGGGCTCTCCTCTGGAGGGCCTCTGACCTGGCCAACGTCATGAGGGAGGCGCTCGGGCACCATGTGAAGGCGTGCTTTAGCGAGCGCTTCCGCCAGGAGGGTACAAGGCGCGAGGTGCCAGGTGCTCAGGAGTTCATCACCAAGGCAATCGAGGAGCTTCAGGAGGCAAGAGCTATGCGAGGCGACCATCGCCCACCACCCGGCGCGGCTCCTTGTCCCGGCGAGGACAGCGAGCTGCGCGTCTGCGTCAACATCCCAGGGCTCAACAGGGCCGCATCTCAGGAGCGCTTCTGGCCGTCCCACGCTTGCCGGTGTGAGGGTCCCCCTCACAGCTATGTTCGCATGCCTTTGGGCTTGTCGAGCGCAGCTGCTGCACTCCAGCGCCACATGCGGGGCGTCTTGGCGGCTCATGAGGCCAGAAGCCAGGCGATCCTTTCAGAGGAGGAGATGGATCCTCACGAGCCCCCCGGGCCCCCAGAGCCTCCCGAGGTTCAGGGCCTGGGCGGCTCATGAGGAGCGACTTCTGCAGCACGCGTCTTCAGCTACCCCAACATCTCTTCAGCAACGGTGCCAGGTGACATTTTCTGGTTTGTTCAGTTGGGGGCGCCCCTCGGGCTGCATTATCCCCAAGCCGCGTGGGTCCGTCCCTGCGGCATGTATCATTTTGCATCTATCAGAACTAGCTCTACCCTATCCATGAGTTTATTTATGATTATCACTTGACTGTCCGGTGCCTCGTCACCACGAACGTCGTACGCCCTTGCAAGCCCACCCACGACCGCCTCATGATTAAGGACTGGCACGGCGTCTGTGCTCAGGTCCGTCCCTGCAGCGTCGCTAAACCCAAGTGGCTGAGCTTTGGCTCACGGGCCAGCTCCCGTGCACGTCACCTCCCATGGTCCTTGGTGCCTTGTTCTCGCATGAGCTAATCGGGGGCGGGTAAGTTAGGGCGCGCGACCCGGTGCCTCGCCACGCCGGCCACCTTCTGGTCCTCCTCTTCAGCAGCGTCAGCCTGGTCCTAGGCTACCCTGACGGATGAGTCAGCCTGGAGCCACCCCTAGACCAGCTCCAGGTGCCCCGACGCCCGGCGCCGGTCGGGGCCCCGAAGATCATTCCGGAGTTGATCCAACGCGGAGAAGGCCTGCCCCAGAGCACCGGGCGTGGTAGAAGAGCTACGGCCCGCCAGCGTGGCGGCTGGAAGAGGAGACGGCGATGGCATCAATACTGGCGAAGCAGCAGCAGCATGGATGGCCTGGGGCTCCGGAGCCCTCGGGTCGTCAGCAGGCGCGCTGAAGGCAAGCGTCTCTGAAGCCGGCGCGGCTGCGGAGGCATCCTTCTCCTGAGGCTGGGCCCCTGGGCCTCGCGAGGGCAACCCTGCGACAGGAGGACGCAAGCTAGCCTTGTTCGTCTGCGCCAGAACCTTCGGGGCCGAGGCGGGCCGCTTGGCCTCAGGAGCCCTTGCCTCCTCCTTCTTCCTTTTCGCCGCCGGCATTAGCCTGGCCGCAGAGAGGAAAATGTCAGAGCACTACGCCAAGAGCAGGAAGCAAAGACAAGATGGTGCGCTTACTGATTCGTGGCAACGTACTCCCTCGTCCTCTTCAGGAGCGCGATGCCCACAGGCTCCGTGGGCGCGAGCCCCGCCACGCTTTCGGGAGCGGTTGAGCGCGCGGCAGCCGGATCTGCGACAGCGGCGGCCGACGGCGGGGCGGAGGCGCCACCTCGGGGAAGCAATGACGACCTGTCCTTCTTCGGGACACCGTGCTTCAGCTTCTTCGGAGGGGTGCCCCTGGACCTCGTGGTAACCCTGGCAGAGCGCGGCGACTCCCTGACTGGGTGCTCGTCGGCGTCGTCGTCAGAGAAGGCACGGAGGAGCTTGCTCCGCCGTGGTGGATAAGTCTCCCCCACCTCCTCCAAGGTCGCCTCTGAGCTCTCGTTCCCCTCCTCCCCGGAGGGATCGCCGGAGGACACCGGCACCGGGGAGCCCGCGGGCAGGGAAGGCTCCAGCGGCATGAGCCCCCACTCGTTGAAGACAGGCATGGTGGCGGCTATCTTCTCCCCATCGGCGCGACGGTACAATGGGAGATGGGCGTCCGAGGGGCCACCCTGGTCCTTCCCGAGCAAGGTGCGCATGACCTTGCTCAGCTCCTCGCCAGACAAGTTGTCCGGGCGCAACCAAAGGTCGTCTTCCGCGCCCTTGAAGCTCCACAGGGGGCGCGAGTGCGCCTGGAGCGGAGCCAGGTGCTGCGTCAGGAACTCCTTGATGATCATGGCCCCTGTCAGCTTCTCCGCCTTCGGGTCCTCCGCCTTTAGGTCGGCCGTCATCCTCTCCAGCAACTGCTCCGCCCTGGGGTCGGTGAGCTTCTCGTGAGCCCATCGATCCAGGGGCTTCGGCAGCACGGTCGGCAGCTCTAGCCGAGCGTGGGAGCGCTTGGCGTCCATAAAGATCCACTTGTTCCGGAAGTCCTCCACCTTCTTCCCGGCCCGCGAGATCGGGTTGCTGCCGTTGGCCGCGATGAAGTTGGCGCACCCAGAGTACTGGCCGCTGCTTATCCGGAGGTAGAAGAAGTGGCGGAACAGCGCGACGGAGGGCGTCACCCCCACGAATGCTTCGCAATAGAAGGCAAAGATCGACATGAGGAGGATGGAGTTGGGATGAAGATGGTGGGCATGGAGACCATAGTGGTTGAGGACGGCGTAGAAGAAATGGGAGAAAGGGGGAACCAGCCCAACGAAGACGCTGTGGAGGAAGAAGGGGCAGAAGGTTTCACTCAAGGCTTCCGGCTGGGCAGAGCCGACCCGGAGCGCCGTCTCCCCTCCCTCATTGTCGCTGCACGCCGTCAGCGGGAGCACGGCAGCAAGGTGCTTCTCCTCGGCGATGAAGGACGCGCTCAAGGCCGGCTCAAACCAGGGAGCCGAGCACGCGGAAGAGGCCGATGACTTCGCCTTGTCGGTGGCCATTGGTGGTGAGTCCGGGGAAAGGATTCAGCAGATCTGGAGGTGCGCTGAGCAGAAGGAGAAGGGGATCTGGAACAAGATGGAAGGAAAGCAATGAAGGCTCAGCGGCAAGCGCCAGCCTTTTTGTCAGCCAGGGGCAGTTGCCGAGGCGGCGTGGGGAAGCGGAGACGCCCACGTCCCATCAATCGCCATGTGTCGACCAAGGCCGCAGGCGGATAGGGCCCGCGGCGCTCCGCACTTGCCCCTTGGCTTCACCTTGAAGCCAAGTTCGAGTGCGCCTTGGGCCCGGGGGCTACAGTCGGTGTTCTGGGAATGGGGGTACCCAGACTTGCCTGCCTGCGGCCCACGGCATGGCTCCATGGACGTCCTGGTATGGCCCAGCTTCAGCAACAACAACTCAAGACCCTCGCGAGGGGCCAAGCCTCACGAGGCGGACGACACCAAGACCTCCACGAGGAGCGGCCTCCTCAGGCTGGCTCCCGAGGAGCGGAGATCTCTATGCAAGCCTCACCTCGTGAGGTCCGGATGACGTGGGCCATGATGACCAAGGCCAGGCGGGTGCCAGCAGGCACAGTGTACCAGTTTCCTCTTCGGTGCTAAAGAGGCAAGCGCAGGCGTGGAGTCCCAAGGAATCAACCAAAGGTTTCCATTCCCGTGCAACAAGACCAAGACCGCCAGACCAGAGGCTTTTGCAGGCGAAGACTACTTTTGTCAGGATAGCATGTACTAGTTGTCTCCCTTTGAATTTGGCCGTTGTGGGATCCCTTCCCGCCTTTCATTTGGGAAGAGGACCAAGGTCACTATAAATAGGACTTAGCCACCACCGTAGAGAGGGGAGTTCACATACGACCCCCGGACAGATCACTCAAATCACCCTCACTCCCCCAGCTCGCTTGAGCTCAAGAACACCTCTCCTCCTGAGGCTGTTCGCCACTGTACTAGTTCATCCTCAGCCCCTCGAGGCCAATCCACCACAAAGCAGGAGTAGGGTTTTACACCGCAAGGTGGCCCGAACCTAGGTAAACTGCTGTGTCTCTTTTCCTTACAGTTCGTCGAGATAGGCTGTGAGATTAGCGAGTAGGCAGATTGGGGAGGACGAGTTCTTCGCACGCACCGCAGAGTTTGAACCTCTCAAGGGTTTGCGGAACCCGAAATCCAACACTTCTAACATGGTATCAATCTAACCGATCCAACCCTAGCCGCCGCCCGCCGCCCCCGGGGCAGTCGGCCTACATGACTGTCGCCGGGGGCCGTGCCGCCCGTACCTAGGGTTCGGCGGCTGGTCGTGTTGACCAGTTGCCCTAGAGAGTCTTTTTCTGATCTTTTGATCCGAAGTTTTCTCTCTCTCGTCGGTTGTTTTAATCGGCATTTACTTTTAAGTTTTTTGATCTAAGATCTGTTTGCGTTGCCCGCCGTCGCCGTCGACCTTGCGCCTCTACTCCGACACCGGCTTGACCACCCGGCATCCACTGCGACCCGGCGGCCTCGTGCGACACGTCTGCCCTCCCGGCCGTCGCCCGCGCGTCTGTCACCCGTTGCACTGTGCCGGCAGCCGCCGCCCTGCTCCAACCGGGACTTCTTCACCATCCACCGCCTCCGCCGTGTCTGTGAGGCCCCGTCGCCGGCTGCCTCGGGCCGGCTGCGCCGACCTTGCCGCTGCGTCGAACTCGCCGGTCGCGGCCGCGTCACCGGCTACCTCCGGTTCATTGGTTGCGGCCCCGTCGCCGACTGCCTAGGGCCAGCTGCATCGTCCTTACCGGCTGCCATGGGCCGGCTTAGTCAGACTCGCCGGTTGCACCGTCCTCGCCGGCTTCATATTGGACTTCGCTGCCACCCCGCCTCCACCGAGCGGTGTCCCCAACCTCGCGTGCGATCAGACAGATCACCCGCCCACCCGCGATCCCCCTCATCTATGTCGTGCGATCGATCTGGCCCGTTAGTTGCGCGCGCATCCAAAGATCCCGTGAAAACTGTCCCTGAGTACAACGCGCTCCTCCACCGATCGAGCAACGGGCTGCCGCTGCATCGCCTGATCGGGCCGCAGCGCCGCTGCCCCGTGGTTCTTCCCGCGAAAGCACCGACTCGGGCGTCACCGCTGCATCGCCCCTTCGGGCCGTAGTGCCGCGACACGCGGTCCCCGCCGCCGCCCCGAGGCTGTCCCCGCAGTTGCAGCGACCCGCGCTCCGCGCCCCTTCGGGCCGTAGCGCCGTGGCACGCGGTCACCGCCGCCGCCCCGAGGTCATCCTATCGTCGCTCCGACCCACCTATTGTCACTGCGTCGCCCCTTCAGGCCGTAGCGCCGTGGCCCGCCATCCCCTGTGCTGTCCCCGTGCATCAACTTCACGTGGTATGCACCGTGCCGCCTCCCTTGGCGCTGGAATGCCACTGTCCGCGCTAGTCTCCGTCACGCTGTTGGGTTCTCCTCGCCTACTTCGAGCATCGCCGCCACGCTCCTAACCAAGCCGCGACTGCCGCCGTCAGGCCGTGGCCGCCGCTGCAGCCTGCTCACCTTAGCCACACCACTAGTCCACCCCCTTCATTTTCGTCCAGTACCAGCTCGTCGCCAGCATCACTGTCATCTTCCCCGACCACTTCGTCTACTCCGACCACCGTTGTCGACATCAGCCACGCACCGTTTGGCGCCGCAACCATTGTTGAGTTCTTCTCTGCTGGCCCCTCCGACTCCTTGACATGGCGTACAGCTTGTGCAGGTCCCTCGTCTACGCATGCCCCGTGCTGGCAATACCGATGCGTGCCTTCGTCCACGATGTGTCCCCGGGCCTGGCAAGCCTGGTGCGGCGCTTCATCAACTTCGTCTTCGTCCGTCTATGCATGCCCGATGCTCACAACACCGATGCGTGCCTTCGTCCATGATGTGTCCCCGGGCTTGGCAAACCCGACGCGACGCCTCGTCAACAACGTCTTCTTCCCGGTGCACCACTACTTCGACACCACTGCGCCTATGAATAACTCGGCGCCTCCTTGCTCACGCGGCTCCACGATGACTTCCTCGACACCGGCTACCCTGATTCGACATCGACCATGGCGTACTATGCACGGCTACCTCGACTACGGCTACGCCACCTTGTTTTATTTTCTTTTGATAATTGAGACCCAAAATATAACTTTCTATTCTCCGTTGCGCTAGTATTATATCGAAAGTGCTCATACGTTAGGATATATATACGTGTTTATAAGGGTAAGTGTATGCATGTATATGTGAGCATCTGCCATTATATTTTGTAAGGAAAAATATTCGTCTCACATGTAACACATTCATCTCTAGCCATCGACGGCGCGTATGTTTCACGTTGCTTATTCGGTGAAAACAATGCCCATTCTCAACACCTTCTCCAGTTCTCATGTCCTCCACTTATTAGTTTTGTCTTTTAGATGGTGCATGGTTGCGCCTTTCATGCATTCATCTACAGCCGGACTTGACAGATCCGCCCCCTTAAACGCTCGCGGGCACTGTTCGGGCACCCCTCAAATCGCGTCATCTACATCCGTGTATCTTATATCCGAACCCATATATCCATATTAAATCATGCAACGTCGATCATACTACGTAGATCAGCTGACCGGACATAGAATCAGACATAGAATAGCACAATAGCTCACCAAAAAATCACGAACGATTGTTCAAAGGTTCCCCGAAGTTCACATAAACGATAGACAACTTTATACTACATCTAAAACTTGAAATGAAATTGAACTTCACCACTTTCGGGCCGGCCCTATCCCCTTCTGGTCACCGGCGCAGCTGTAGCCGTCGGCGGCTTGTGGAGGATCATCCGATTCATCGGATAAGGAGCCGTGGTCGTCGGACGAGGAGGAGGAGATGATGACGAGGCCTTTCAGGCACTGGATGGCCTGGTCCTCCTAGCACATGAGCTTGGCCAGCCGAGCCGCCTCCATCGCCTTCTCCTTCGCCTCCCGCTCGGCTGCTCGATGGCAAGCCGGAGAGCCTTCGCGTTCTTCCGGCGGAGCCGCCGAGCGTCCGTCTCCGCCGTCGTAAGCAACCGGCGGTAGACCCACGCGAGGAGCCGCTCGTCCTCGTCGGGCTCCGCGGGTAACCCACGGCGGCGGCGACAGATCTCTCCACTGCGTCCCTTTCCCTTGCCCGCTGCCTCTCGTGGCGGGCGGTGCGTGCTTCCTACTCCGGCGTGCGCGTCCGGGCCTGCGGGGCGGGCACAAGCACCCAACCCTACCCACGCGGGGGAGCAGCAGCCGGGGCAGGGGAAGGGGGTAAGGGACGACATGGGGTCGGGGCGGGCTGCGCAACCCTTGCGGAGCTGCGCGTGGGCCGGGAGGAGCCAGTGCCGGCGTCCTAGTTGCGCCGGCGGGGGAGAGGCGAGGGAGCTGATCCGGAACTGCCCCCTATGTCCACCTTGGAACTCTCGAGAGCAATGCAGAGGGTGAGCTCCTCGTCAATGTCCATGTCGGAGTCGAAGCGGCTGCCGGCTCTCGACATGGTCGTCGGAGCTGTCGGATGGATCGAATCAGACGGGAGAAGAAGAGACGAAGCGAGAGCGGAGTGAGCTAGGGTTTCTGGATTGGGATATATGTGGGGACGGCGTGGGGTCGTGGTGGCCGGGCTGATGTGGCGGACGCGCCCAGGCGCCCCCATATTTGCCCCATATTTTGGGCTGGATATGAGGGGTGCCGGACAACCCAGATGTTTGAGACCCGTTTGAGGCCCCCGTCTGAATCAAAAAATTGTGACCGGTTAGTGACCGGGCGGACAGCCCGGGCGCTTGAGGCCGATTTGGGGCTGCTCTAGATGCTCTAACATTTTCTCTAACCAATACCCATTCTTTTCTTCCTCCTCTAGTGTCAATTACTTGCCGTAATAGCTTAGACTGTTAAGTTCCTCCTCTAGTGGGTTCAACGCTTAGACTTGGCACATGTGCTCTCATTTTTCTGGATTTAATTCAGGCGTTCGGGCAACATTCATTGTTGAGTGAGGACTTTCCCATCTACTACGACATGTTTACAATGATTTCGTCAATCTCAAGATTTACCAGCTCAGTGTGCCATAGAAAGAGAGTGTGTGTACGTGCGTTCACAGAAGTAACTGTATATCTGTGTACGTAAATGTCTGCGTTTGTATGCACGCGCATCAAGGGGCACACATTTGTTTTGGCAGAGTTGCATGGTCCATCCATCCCGTCGATCATACTTTTTTTTTATATCTTCAAATTTGAATCTAGTATGTCTTTTGAATTGAAAGATCAGAACAAGACCAATTTTATATACATTTGACTTTAATTTTACTAAGTTTCAAATATTAAAGCTTGATAGTCATAATAGTCATAACATTAAGCTTTTACTAAATTTCACCAACTTTTGCCAAGTTTCATTTGCTTTTATGGTTTAGGGTTTAGGGGTTGGACTTTGGGCTTATGGTTTAAGCTTTACTTTTTGAAACTTGGTGAATTTAACATTTTCGTTCATATCAAGTTTTAATAGTTGAAACTTGATGAAGTTTTTAAAACTTTGTCAAAATGTATTCAAAGTGGGTCACAAGAAAAATGAATATGGAAACGTAATATAAATTAGAATTTGTTTACAAAAGATATAATAGATTCAAATTTAAAAGCAAAAGCACGGAAGGGGAGGGTGAGTGGGGCATGCACTCTCTATCAAGAGATGTATAGGTGGACCCTCTTTACAGTAATTAAGCCCTAATCACGTGCACGGGACCAGCCCACTTTGCCAATAACCACATAAATAGGCGGGCACAAATATTTGTGCCTCCGGGAGGATTTGTGGGATATAACGGAGAGGGTGTCGGAGCAGGAGAATGATGGACTAGCTCTGTCCTTCCCGCCGCAAGAGATCGACAAGGCCCTTGCTGACATGAAGATAGACACGGCGCCTGACCTGGATGGCTAGCCCGTGGAGTTCTTCAAAAAGTTCTGGCCAAGCCTTAGGCAATTGTTCTACGCAATAGTGAATAGCTTTGCCCTAGGCACGGTTGATATGTCCCGCCTGTATTACGGTGCCATTAGCCCGATTCCTAAGGTCAAAGGTGCGGACATTATCAAGCTGTTTCGGCCAATTACCCTCATAAATGCCCCTTTCAAGATATGTGCTAAAGCTTACGCCACTCGTCTTGTGCCAGTCGCACAACGAGTGATTCTCAAAAACCAAATTGCCTTTCTCAAGGGACGCAACAGCCTAGAAGGCCCGATAGCGCTCTTAGAGATAGTCCACGAGCTAAAGCGCACCAAATAGAAGGGCATTCTTCTTAAACTTGACTTTGAATAAGCCTACGACCGTCTGAACTGGGAGTTCATGCGTGAGGTCCTCCTCAAAAAGGGTTTTGAGGTAGGCGTTGTGCATCGTATCATGCACCTTATTAGCGGAGGGCACACAATGGTTACTATTAATGGAGAGATGGGCAAGTTTTTCCGCAACAAAAGGGGTCTTCGCCAAGGAGACCCCATCTCACCGCTCATATTCAACTTTGTTGCGGATGCCTTGTCGGACATGCTCGCCAAGGCCAGGGTGGCTGGGCACATCAAAGGGTTGGTGCCCCACCTCATCCCTGGGGGTTGACCCACTTGCAATACACAGACGACACGATGCTGTTGTTCGAGCCAGACGACCACAACATCGCCTCAATTAAGCTCCTGCTGCTATCGTGTGAGATTTTATCAGGTTTGAAAATCAATTTCCTGAAAAGTGAGGTCATCACCATGGGGATGGAAGACCAGGATAGCGAGCGGGTGGCTAACCTACTTAATTGCAAGCTTGGGGGCTTCCCAATTAAGTATCTTGGCCTTTCGATATCCCATCGGAAACTTATTTCCTAAAAAGCGAGGTCATCACCATGGGGATGGAAGACCAGGATAGTGAGCGGGTGGCTAACCTACTTAATTGCAAGCTTGGGGGCTTCCCAATTAAGTATCTTGGCCTTTCGATATCCCACCGAAAACTTTCAATTCATCAGTGGGAGCCACTTTACGGTAAAGTGGCTAATAGGGTCAGCCCGTGGAGAGGGAGATTTCTGTTGTCGGCGGCTAGGCTTATCCTTACTAATTCGAGCCTTTCCTCCCTTCCACTTCTTACTATGGGGATGTTTCTCCTCACTGACGGGGTTCACTCGAAGATAGACCCTCCCCGTTCTCGGTTCTTTTGGGAAGGAACTGGTATCAAGCGAAAATACCACCTTGTCAGCTGGGCCGCAGTTTGTAGACCAAAAAATTTCGGTGGCTTGGGTATTATAAACACTAAGCTTATGAATGTGGCCCTTCTCACGAAGTGGTGGTGGCGCCTTGCCTAAAATGAGTTGGGACTCTGGGTGGATTTACTCCGTGCAAAATACTTCCCGGACGGGAACCTTTTCCCGGCGAAATCATCAGGATCCGCGTTTTGGAATGGGATCCAAGCGGTTAGGCCGACATTCACGGTTGTGGCTAATTTTAGGGTTAACAACGGTCAGTCTACGCGGTTCTGGCTCGATTGTTGGTTGGAGCCGGTTCCATTGTGGCAGAGTCATCCCTCCATTTTCCAACTTTCCACCGACACGAACATTCTAGTGGGCGAGGCCCTGCGATGTTCCCCTCCCGCAGTCCACTTTTTGCGCGCCCTCTCCCCGGCCGAAGGGGCGTGCTGGATGATCTAGTCCACAGGATAGGGGGGGGGGGGACGCTTAGCTTGGGGGCTGATTCCTTAGCGTGGAGTTTATCTGCCTCCGGGAAGTTCTCGGTCAAATTATTGTACAGTAAATTGACTGAAGGGAACTCGCTGGACATAGCTAGGGGGCTATGGAAGGTTGGGCTCCCACTCAAGATAAATTTTTTCTTGTGGCAAATGTTTAAAAACCGCCTCCCAATGTATGACAACATGGCTAAGCATAACGACCTAACCGATGGGTCTTGCGGTATGTGTGGTCTAGGGGAGGACGCCGTCAGAGAAACGTTTGAGCAGAACTGGAACCCCTCATCGGGTGCTGATATGCTCACCTTGCTTCAAGCCCAGAACGGGTCTAATGCAAGGATAGCATGGCGTTGCGTAGGGGCACTGCTTTGGTCTATTTGGACGATACGTAACAAGATTACGATAGAGAAGAAATTCCCTACCCATCCTGCTGATGTTATTTTCAAATGCCATCTTTTCCTATAGACGTGGATACCGTTGGGGAAGTAGCGTGATGCTGAGCGCATGCTTGAGGTCATGGAGCGGATCAGATGCACCCAGGTGTTGGCTCGGCAAGGTGCGACGCACGATTGAGCTTATTTTGGAGTATCTTCTCATTTCCGGAGGCTAGACGTGTGGGATGTTTAGCTTTGTTATGTCTAAGCCTTCGTGCTTTTGGACCTAAGTATCCGTGATGTATCTTTTGGTCTGGGTGTGGTTATGTACGCAATGAACCTTGTTGGATGCTGCCTTGTGGCTTTATTAATTTAAAGCCGAACGCTCCTACCGTCTTCGTTCCAAAAAAAATATTCGTGCCTCCAGATGTGTGTGCTACAAGTCGCCTCTCACATTTGCAGTGTGCTTTACGAAAGAAAAAAAAGTAATTCTTGTGGATACCCAGCTGGCAATGTCACATAAACTAAGATCACAAGCTACACACAAGTAGCTGCAGTGACATGTCAGAAGGATAGAGAGGGATTGGCGGAATAGTTGTTGATGTATTGCTTGAGCCACGTGGGGATATATATAGGAGTATAATGAGCAACTTGGAGTACAAGACATGGCAGGACCAAATCCTAGTCTATCCTATACTTCCTAATAATCATATACTCAACATCCCCCCGTAGTCACAACGGTACGACACAGACGGTGAGACTGGAGAAGAACCCGAAGGCAAGCCGACGGACACCCCCACAGTCGTAATGGTCGATGCATCGCGGAAGTCGTGGCTGGAGTGGAAACCGACGAGGTTGCTCAACCAAGGTGGTAGCCCTTTGTGCCAATGCCGATGTTGCTGAGAACTTAGGATGGTGTAGCCGTGGTCGAGGTAGCCGTGCGAAGAATTTCGTGGTCGATGTCGAGTCGGGGTGGCTGGTGTCGAGGAAGTCGCCGTGGAGCCGCGGACGCAAGGAGGCGCCGAGTTAGTCATGCGCAGTGGTGTCGAAGTAGTGTGCACCGGGTAGAGGACGATGTTGACGAGGCGCCGCGCCAGGTTTGCCAAACCCGGGGACAAGTCATAGACGAAGGCACGCGTCGGTGTTGCCAGCACCGGGCATGCGTAGACGGACGAAGACGAAGTTGACGAAGCGGCACACCAGGCTTGCCAGGCCCGGGGACATGTCGTGGATGAAGGCACGCATCGGTGTTGCCAGCACTGGCCATACGTAGACTAGGACCTGCACAAGCTATACGCCATGTCAGAGACGTCGGAGAGGCCAGCAGATAAGGACTCGACGACGGTTGCGGCACCAATCGGTGCGGGGCCGATGTCGCCCGCGGTTGTCAGAGTAAATGAAGTGGTCGGGGTAGGTGACGGCAACGCTGGCGACGGGCTGGTGCTGGACGAAGACGAAGGGGTTGGACCGGCGGCGGATACGGGAGTAACAATGGCGACGGACGAAGAAGAGCGGTGGCGGCGGCCTGACGACGGCGGCGGCGGCTATGTTAGTAGCACGGTGGCGGCTACGGGAGTAACAGCGGCGACGACCGAAGAAGAGCAGCGGCGACGGCCTAACGGCGTCGGCGGCTAGGTTAGTAACCCGACGGCGGTGCTCGAAGTAGGCGAGGAACCCTGACAGCGTTACAAAGACCGGCGCGGACGGTGGCGTTCCCGCGCCAAGGGAGACAACGCGGCGCATACCACAGGAAATCGACGCGCGGGGACGGCGGTGGACCGCGGGCCGCGGCACCATGGTCCGAAGGGGCGACGCGGCGACAGCAGGCGGGTCGGGGCGACCGCGGGAAGACCTCGGGGCGGCGGCGGGGACCGCGGGTCGCGGCGCTTCAGTTTGAAGGGGCGGCGCAGCGGCGGAGCGCGGGTCGGTTCAACCGCGTGGCCGGCCTCGGGGCGGCGGCGGGGACCGCGTATCGCAGCACTACGGCCCAAAGGGGCGACGCAGCAGCGACGCGCGAGTCGTTGCAACCGCGAGGAGAACGGCGGGGCGGCGGCGCTGCGGCCCGATGGGGCGACGCAACGACATGCTGTTGCTCGATGGTGGAGGGGCGCGCTGAACTCGGGGATGATCTTCACGAGACCCGCGGAGGCGCGCGCAACCGACTGGCCAGGTCGGTCGCGCGACGTAGATGGGGCGGATCGCAGCGGCGAGCGGGTGATCAATCCGATCGCGCGCGAGGTCGGGGACGCCGCTCGATGGAGGCGGGGTGGCGGCGGAGTCCGAGATGAAGCCGGCGACGAAGGACAGCGTGGGAAGACGTGCAGGCGAGCGCGTCAGCACCGGCACCCGGACTTCCAAAGCAGTGCCGGCGCCCGGGCAGCGAGGCCCGACCGACCAACGTAGCAGCGGCGCCCGAGCTCGAGGCAGCTGACGAGCCTGACGCAGCCGGCCCGACGCAGCCGGGGACGAGGCCGGCGAGGCAGACCGCATGTGCAGACACAACGGAGTCGGGTGGCGATGGAGATGTCTCGGTCGGAGCAGGGCGGCGACGGCCGACGAAGGGCGACGGGCGGGCAGACGCGCGGATGACGGCCGCGAGGGGCCGCCTGTCGCGCGAGGCCGCCGGGTCGGTGAAGAAGACGGCCGGTCGCGCCGGTGTTGGAGTAGAGGCGCACGAGGATCGACGGCGGCGGCGGGCGATGCAAACCGATCTTAGATAGAAAAACCAAAAAGTAAACGCCGATCAAAGAGACCGGCGAGGGAGAGAAAAGCCCGGATCAAGAGATCGGAAAAAAGACTCTCTAGGGTAGCCGGTCACCACGACCGGCGGACGAATCCTAGGTAAGGGCGGCGCGGCCCCCGGCGGCGGTCATGGCGTCCGATCGCCGCTGGGGCGGGGCGCGGGGTGGAAGCGACGGACAGCGGCTAGGGTTTGGATCAGTTAGGCTGATACCATGTTATGCGGAATAGAGAGAGATTGGTGAAATAGTTGTTGATGTGTTGCCTGAGCCTCGTGGACATATATATAAAAGTACCATGACCAACTAGAGAAAAAAATGGATGAATGAAAAGACAAAAGTGAAAGGAAATATTGTTTTTTAGCTGAAAAAAATATTGCGAGTAAAAAAGTCTTATCGTGAAATAGCTTCACCGGAAGAAATATTGTTGCCCAAATCACTATGCCGTTTTTCTAATGGTGATTTTCATCTAATTCCACATATAACGTCATAAAACCACATATATATTGAAAGCGAAGTACTAGCGTTGCGGTAGCAGACACTCATGGGAAGACGCTCCTCTGCCGTGCGCTACGTGCCGTTGGGCTACTGGCATGTGGGCCAGATTCCCAACGGGCCCACATGTCAGTGACCGTACGGTACCTAAGAGGATCCTCATCCACACTAGAGGTTCGCGTCGCTACAAGTCATTCAGCCGTTTGTGATTGCACGCTCCCACCACACGCTCGTAACTTTGATGACTCACCATACGCGTATTTATGTCGATGCACATTATTGCTTGGCTTACAAATTGGTCGGTTTCAACTTTGATTTGAAGTGGCCACAAAGACCTTGACGTGCCGAGCTTCTATGATTTGACTGCATTAAAGCACGTTTGGCTGTCCAGAGGACACGGCGTCCTCAGTCACAGGCCCAGGTCACGAGTAAGCTAGCACTATTGAAATCGACGTAAACAGAGGTAGCTATGAATGAATATATGGCCGTGGTTCAATGTTATCGGATGTACATTTATCTTTATTATCTTACATACTTACCTTCTATATTTAAAAAACTATTTTCGGTAACCTATTTTCTCACAATATGCATGCATGTCATCTCATTAGAGCCATGTGTAGAAAAATGTTCATCTTAATATGAATCATGCATAAGAAAAAAAAGCACCTTAACGTGCAAACATGCATGGGAATTTCCATTCTACTATGCTCTTTATATTTAACAAGTATTTACAAATGTAAAATAATCAAACACAATAGATCATTTTTAGTTCTTATTTATTACTCTAAGTATTCATGTTCCATACAATCAAGTATCGTAGAAACCTTCTATATCTAAATAGTTAAGTCTCCACTAACCTATTTTCTCGACACGTAAGCGCGCCATGTCAACATGCACCATGCATTGGAAAAGGAGGCACACACAATAAATCCTATGTACTTTAATCAGATATTATTGAATATAATACAGAATATTCTTGCAACAACGTGCGTGGCATCATGAAGTATACCTGAGAGTCATCCCCATTACTTTTCTTTCTACAAAGATGAATTTTATTGACTTAAAATGAAGCATCAAAAGGATACAAACACAATAAGCACACATCCGGCCTCTGAATAGTTAGGAAGCACACAACCGACACCAACACACGCACATAAAAATACGCCGGCAAATAGTAGTCATATAAGACCAAAGCTATGCGTAGGCGAGAAAAAAAAGAACGTGCTCGCACATCATTTAGATGGTTTAATCGTCAGATTTACTAGCTTGAACCACTTGTATCTGCCTAATCTACGCATGATAATTCTCTACCATGCAACATGCATTAGTGCGTTCAAAGTGAGTTTTAAATTGCATTGTATTTAAATGCGACGTGCACAAATTGTCATATTAAGTTTCTTTTGTTTATGTAGAAATTTTTCATATAGTTTAAATAATGAGGACTAAATTAGTACTGTACAAAATATTTAGAAACTATATATCAAATTCCACGACGAAGTGCGGGGTATTATCTAGTGTGTTTAATATTTGGTTTCTATTAATGAAAATCAGTGAGACCCTTGTGCTTCAAGAAAAAATGGGCACTTATATATTTTTTAGGGTAAATGGACACGGTAAATGGACACTTGTTTAGGCCTATCGTGTTCCAAGAATCTGTCGTGGTGATCTCACGGCAGATGCCATGGGATGGCTAAAAGTGGGGATAGACACAAGGGCACCGGTGGGTTTCAGGGGCGAGGTTGGCACGCGCAGGTGTGTGACACGAGACGTACCCAGGTTCGGGGCTCTCCGGAGAGATAACACCCCAACTCCTGCCGAATATGGTCGATATGAAGTGGTTACAGGTTTGCTCCTGGAGCTGTTCATGGGGGAAAGGAAGACAGGTCAGTGCATGCTCTGCCTCTTCGATATGGGTGTGTGTGTTCTAGTAGAGCTCTCCCTTTGCATGGAGGGGCGCCGGGGGGTCTTATAGGCTGGCCCCCCGGGGTTACAATGGTAATGTTACATGGGCGCGGGGCCCTGGTGTCATCCTCTGGGAGCCGACAGTGGGGGCCGCCGGGCTTGCCGGATCCGCCGGGTGCGGGTCTCGCCGGGTCCGTCGGGTGCGGGCCGTACCGGGGCCGCCGGGCGCGGGTACGGCCGGCTGCTCGGTACTGTGGCACGCCTCGCCAGGCGTAATGGGACGGTCAGTGCCGCCCTACTACAGGGCCGCGCCTCCAGGACACCGCCCGCCCCGGGTGGGGGCGTGGGGTGCGCCGTTGCCGCGCCCGCCGGGGCCGGCGTAAGAGGAGGGAGCCACGCCTGCTTGCATCTGGGGGTTGACTTCTCGTGGACGGCTAGCATGCGCTAGCCGGCCAGCCGGGTCGCGACAACCAGCCGGCTCACGCTAGGGAGCCAGTCAGGGGCGAGCCGGATTGAGGGGCTTTGCCATCCCCGATGTTTTTTAAGGGGATCCGGGTTCCGTTGCCTGCCCGGGGGCCATTGTCGGTGTTCTGGGATCGGGGTACCCAGACTTGCCTGCCTATGGCCCAGCGCGTGGCCCCATCGACGGCCCGGTGCGGCCCAGCTACAAGACTCTGCAAGCAAGACCCCGGCCCCGCGAGACGAACGACGCCAAGACCTCCCAAGGGGCGACTACCCGAGCCTGCTTCCCGAGGAGCGGAGATCTCTAGGCAGGTACCCCGCCTCACGAGGCTCGCGGTGACGTGAGCCATGACGACCAAGGACAGGCGGGCGCCAGCGGGAGCAGAGGAGGACAGTTTCCCCTTTGGTGCTAAGGAGGCAAGGACAAGCGCGGGTTCCCGAGGGACGCCCCAAAGGTTTCCATTCTGGTGCAACAAGACCAAGACCACAAGCTCGGCAGGACAGATGTCATCGCCGAGCCGACCACGCGTCACGGCCAGAAGCTTTGCAGGCGAAGACCACCTTTCATCAGGATAAGATGTACCTCTTGTCCCCTTTCAAATTGGCCGTTGTGGAATTCCTTCCTGCCTTAGTTGTGAGGGAAGAGGACCAAGGCCACTATAAATATAGGTTAGTCTCCACCGTAGAGAGGGTAGATCCATTCTCATCGACTGAGCCCTCGCGAGGCTGCTCACCGACTGTACTAGTTCATCATCAACCTCCTCGTCAGGCCAATCCACCACAAAGTAGGAGTAGGGTTTTACACCGCAAGGTGGCCCGAACCTGGGTAAACTGCCGTGTCCCATCCTTCCCCCGCTCGCACGAACTCGACGAGGCCAAGCCATGAGGTGATGAGCTTGAGGCTGCGGCTAGGCTAGATCTTCGCATACGCCCCAGAGTTCAAACCTTGTTGGGTCCATGGAGCCCCGATTCCTAAATTTGGCGCACCAGGTAGGGGCGTGTCGAGACTCCCTTCCGCTTCGCTTCGTCTCTGCTTTGTCGCTCCCATGGCCGATGCCCGCCGAGTTCACGCCGAGCATCGGGCCTCACACGTCGCCCAGACGGCGCCCGTGGGCCGCGGTGTGCCACGCCGCTCCGCTTCTCCCGTAGCCAACGCTGCCACCGACCCTGCTACTCATGAGCGGCAGGACTCTTCGCTGCCGCCCTCCGTGCAGCATGATGGCCGCACCGCCACTCCTTCCCTCACCCCTGCCACGGTGTCGTCTTCCCATGCTCGTCGCAGGCCGGCAAACGCGCAGGCTGCGCTGCTCATGGCACGCGAGCTGCTGCGCTATCGCCCCACCGACAAGGGCTACGACACCTGGCCGGGCCGCATCACCGAGCTCGTCAACGCCGCCGGTGAGGCCCTGGAGCCATCCCACTCGCTCCGCCTCCCGCCCTCCCGTGCGGGCGACGTAGCTCATGGCGCGCCTCTGCCTCCTCCCCTGCACAGCGCCGACGCTGAGCCCAGGCACAACGCGCGTCCGCGCGACCCGCAGCGCGAGGCGCCTGCGCCGGCGCGGGATGAAGCCAGCTGCCAGGTGGTGCAGCAGCCGCAGTACGACACGCGTGCTCTCCCCGCACCACCGCGCCAGCACCAAGACCGGGCAGCTCTGGGGGCTGCAGCGCCTGGGCGTCATGAACACACTCCCCTAGCGCGGGCCGCACCCGTAAGCGCGGCGGGCTGCCGCGTCTTCACACCGGAGCTGTGCCGTGTCATTTGGCCCGGCAAGTTCAAGCCAGACCCGCCCCGTGCTATGATGGCACCCTGGACCCTGCAGAGTTCCTCCCGCTCTACTCGCTGAGCATCAAGGCGGCAAATGCCAGCGATAAGGTCATGGCAAACTGGTTCCCCATGGCTCTCAAGGACGGCGCGCGCTCCTGGCTGTTGCTCCTCCCAGAAGGGTCAATCTCCTCTTGGGACGAGCTTCGCGAGCGTTTCATTGCCAACTTCCATGGCACCCGCGACCGCGCTATCACCGTCAATGACCTGCGACGCGTGAATCAGCAGCCGGGTGAAACCCTTCGCAAGTACATTCAACGCTTCACCAACGTTCGCCTCAAGATCCCGTAATCCTCGGACGAAACCATCATCTCGGCGTTCACCGAGGGCTTCTCGGACATCAAGATGAGCGAGGAGCTCACCATCCATGATGGCCTGTGCACGGCGCTGGAGATGTTCAACCTGGTGGATAGATGCGCTAGGGTAGAAGAAGGCCGCCTCTCCCTCCTTAAGCACACCGACGTCGATCCCGAAGACAAGAAAGCCAAGGACAAGGAAGCAAAGCGCAAAGGCCCCACCGTGATGAACCAACCAAGGATAACCGCCCATTCTGCATCTTCCACAATGTTCACACCCACAACACAAATGACTGCCAGGAGCTCAGGGTGCTCCGGGATGAGCGCCTGGGCCGTCGCCCCGAGCGCAGCGACCGTGGCTTCGTCCATGGAGGAGTCCGCGGCGGAGGCCGCTGGGACAACCGTAACCCTCGTCAGGACTGGCGTGACCAGCCTCACGAGGATCGCTGGCGTGATCAGCCTCGCGATGGCCCCTGGCGTGGTCAGCCTCGTGAGGCCCGTCCTCAGGGCAATGTCGGCCTCCCTCCGCTGCCACCACCACCAAGAAGGAACGACGACAACCATCAGGACGATGGGACCGGGGCTTCCAGGAACCTCAAGCGATTGCCTGCACCCTTGGTGGTGCCCAGGCGTGTCGGGGGAAACCACGGCCACGCATGGGGCCAAGGGGCCCCTTGCTGGTTCATCAGGGGGGATGTTGCGTTGCACAAAGAGCAGAAGAACATGGGGCAGCACAACAGAGATCACACGGGCAATTTTACCCAGGTTCGGGCCGCCGCGAGGCGTAAAACCCTACTCCTGCTTTGGTGGATTGATGGTGGAAAAGTGGTAGTGGAGCGTAGTACACTTGCCCGGCAGGCTCACCCTGGGGAGGCAGTGACTACGCGCGTACGAGCGTGGGGGTGTTCAACTTTCCAACCCTTGCTACGGTTGCCATGGACCTCCTTTTATAGGTTAAGGGGTCACCACAGTGGCAAAACAGTCAATATGCACTGATAAGATAGCAAACAATGCTATCATACCTAATTCTGCAGGCTGACAGAGTGCATTAAATGCACCGCTCAACGTCACATCGTTGCTCGCCCGGCAAGCCTTGCCGGGCTCGTCTTGCCAGCTCCATGCCTGCTTGCTTGACACGTCACAGGACGGGTGTCATCTGTTGGTATTTCCTGTAGAAAGAGGCCGCCATGTGGTGAATGGTTGCCACTTAGTCACTTTGCAGCTTGACACCGCATTGATCAACGACGTGGGTCGTGGTGAGATGGCTTGGTGAGGTGTCTTTGCCCTCGTGAGTCCCGGCAGGCCCTGCCGGGACGTCTTGAATGCTTTCTTACGGGGAGCCCTTGTCCTTGCCAGGTCTGCCTGCCCGGCAAGGGAGGCTTTTCTCCCGGTGGTGTCTCGCTTCTCTGTCTTGGTCTTGGCCTTCTTAATCAGCATGCTGGTTCTTCGAATATCTTGGTCTCTTGTATCTTGACATGGCCTTGGTGTTGTAATCTTGTTCTCGTGCCTGTGCACAGTCAGGGCAACAGACCCAGGGTATGTTGCACCGGCAAGGCGCCTGCCTCGAACCGCGTCTTCAAGCAGTTCTCTCGTGAGGTGAATGCATCCCTCCCGAAGCTTGAGGCCGTGCGCGCCCCTCAGGTGGTCGCAGTACGCCATCACCTTTGACTCCAAGGATCACCTCAGGTGCGCGGCCACTGCCGGCGTGCTTCCCATGCTTTGCACGCCCACCATCAGCAACGTCTCTGTTACCAAGACTCTCATCGATGGCGGCGCTAGTCTCAACGTGCTCTTTGTCGAGACCTTCGAGATGCTTCAGGTGCCCTATGACCAGCTCATGCCCACCAGGCCATTCTCTGGGGTGACCGATGGTTCCATTGTCCCCCTGGGGCAGGTGCGCCTCCCTGTCACCTTCGGCAAGCGCGACAACCACCACACCGAGCTCATCCACTTTGACGTCGCCCACATCGGCCTCCCGTACAATGCCATCCTCGGGTACCCTGCCCTCGCCAAGTTCATGGCGGCAACCCACCATGGCTACAATGTCCTCAAGATGCCAGGGTGCAGTGGCGTCATCACGGTCGCCTGCGATGAGAAGGACGTGGTCTGTTCTCTTGAGCATGTCTACCGTGCTGCGGCAGCCGAGAACTCAGATGACGAAGGCGGCGTCTTGCCTCTCGAGGCCACCCCCGCCAAGAAGAAGCAGCTTCTGCCCAAGAGCCATCCGGAGACCAAGAAACCTGCCGGCATCACCTCAGGTTCCGCGCCTGCTGCCGGGGCGCCTCTTCCTCCTGCATAGGAAGGTGTGCCCGGCTCCTCCTTTAGGATGGGCTCGGGGGCTTCCGTCTGGAGAGCCTCTGACCTGACCAGCGCAATGAGGGAGGTGTTCGGGCACCACTTGGAGGCGTACTTCGATGCGCGCCCCCGTGAGCAAGGAGCACATCGCGAGTCGCCAGGAGCACGAGAATTCATCACCAAGGCGATCGAGGAGCTTCATGAGGCGCAAGCCATGCGCGGCGAGCATCGCCCTGTACGGCCCGCCAGTGCAGCTGTCGCCCCCAACGTGGGTGGCGAGCTGCGCGTTTGTGTCAACATCCCGGGCCTCAACAGGGCCACTTCACAGGACCACTTCTGGCCGTCGCGCGTCGGCCGGAGTGGGGGCTACCCCTGCAACTACGTCTGCATGCCGTTCAGCCTCCTGAACATGGGCGCCTCGTACCGGCGCCTGGCGCAGCATGCTATGGCGTCTCACGAGGCCAGGCGCTCGACGGTCACATCTCAGGAGGCCTCGGACCCTCTCAAGCCCCCTCGGACTCACGGGCCCCCCAGGCCTCCAGAGCCGCCTAGCTCGTGAGGACTAATCTCCACGGCATGCCTCTTCAGCTACCTCGACGCTTTTACAACACCGGTGCCAGGTGACTTTTTGGTTTGTTCAGTTGAGGGCGTCCCTCAGGCGGCATTATCCTCAAGCTGTCAGGGCCCGCCCCTGCAGCTGTATCGTTTTGCGCATGTATCAGAACTGGCTCTGCCTTCGATAAGATTTCCCTAATATTCCAACCTGCGTGCCCGGTGCTTCGTCACCATGAATGTCACCGCGCCCTCACAACCCCACCCTCTACCGCCTCATGATTAAGGCTGGCACGGCGTCTGTGCTCGGGTTCGTCCCTACAGCGTTGTTAAATCCAAGTGATCGAGCTCTGTCTCGCGGGCCAGCTCCCGTGCACGTCACCTCACGGGGTCCTTGGTGCCTTGTTCTCGCATGAGCTAATCGCGAGTGGGTGAGTAAGGGCGCGTGGCCTGGTTCGTACAACTGCAGTCCGATGCTTCGTCGTCGCGGGAGCCGCATGCCGGATGTCCTTCCTCGGGTTGTTGCATGAGAAGACTTGACACGGCGTCTGTGCTCGGGTCCGTCCCTGCAGCGTTGATAAACCCAAGCGACCAAGCTCTGTCTGGCGGGCCGGCCTCGGCCACGTCACCTCCTATGGGTCCTTGGTGTTCGGCCTTCTCATGCGATGGCCTCCGGAGGTTCACACGGCGCAGGTCGCCCTCATCTCATAGGTTTCATGAGCGCGTTCCGTGCCAAAAGTTCAGGCACAACCCGCCTTGAGGTAGGGCCTCCTGAGTCCCGTGCTGGCTCACGAGTGCCTAGATACACCTCAAAGTTCTACCGCGCTGGTCATGCGTACGAACGAAATAGGGTTGTGCACGCTCGGAGTCTCTAATACAGAGCTCCCTACCCACGCCCAGTGGAAGCCCCATGCTCCGCGCTGGCGGATACGGTCGAACCGCGACCATGCCCACGCCCAGTGGAAGCCGCATGCTCCGCACTGGCGGATACGGTCGAACCGCGACCATGCCCACGCCCAGTGGAAGCCCTATGCTCCGCGCTGGTGGATAAACAACTGAGGGCGCCCTAAGGGTTGCATCAACCTCAGGGTGATCTCTCGACTCTTCATGTGGCACTATTCATAGCATTCCCCTATGGTGTACGCGCGAGGGGGCTGGGCACGGTGCCTACGCCCAGGCCAGGCCCGGCGCATGCCACCTCACCAGGTCCCTGGTACCTGGTCTTCTCGCGTCCCTTCGAGGCAAAGACTGACGAGAAAAGGTATGAAGGGCCCTAGATTAACCTCGCCGTCGCCTACGTTTCCTTCATGAGGGCCGCTCGCATGTCAAGGGGGACCCCTGAGCATCGTGACTCAGGGGCCTCACTAGTCACGTAGCCCCTCGCCTCTTAGTTTCGTCCTGGCATCGCTACCAGACATCCCAATGGCGGCCGAGGTATGCGCGGGGCTGGGCCCTACCGACGCAGAGCACAAAGGCAAGCAAGAAGGAAACCAAGCACGAAAGAGAAATCCGGAGTTCAAACAGTTATTATAGGCATCAAATGTACTGTAAATTTGAACAAAGTCTTATGGCTCCACGAGGCATGATAAGTGTCACAGGATAAATTCTAGGAGGAGGGATCACCGCTGCCTTGGACATTGCCACCACCTGCCTCTGCCGTGACGGGCTCGTCTTCAACATCGTTTTCGCCGCCACCGTCGGCATCGCTGCCGCTCGCCTCAGCTGCCGCAGGCTCGGCGTCAGGGTTGCAGATGAACTTCTCCAGCAGTGCGTCCACATGGTCTTTCACGGCCGCCGCCGTGGTGGCACGGGACTCAAGAGCAACCGGGCCGACCACCACATCAAATTTGAAGGTGGGGTCGCGGAGGTAAAGGTGGCTGAAGACGCACGTTGCGGCTACGGAGAAGAGGTCGTAACACTCCTCCTCTAGGATGGAGTCCACCTTGGCGGCGGTGCCTTCGAGCTCCTCGGCAAGCTTGGAGCACTACTGCAAGATGCTGCTAACGTGACACTACGATTATAGACCCTTTTACGAAACTATGTGCGATGCATTAATCGCAAACAGTGATGTAAAAAAGCAGTCAAAAAAGATGCAAAACGTTTGCGATGAAGGATACATCAAACACGGTTCTAATTTTAGTTGCGTGTGCGATGCGGGGCATATGGTTCAGTTCAATGAACTGTTTGTGATGAGGCAGAACAAAAGAAACATGCAGCCAGATGGAGGTGTGTGCGATATACGGCATACAGTTCACTCGGATACACTTTTTGTGATGATGCGGAACAACAGAAACAGGCAGCCAGATGAAGGTGTGTGCGATATACGACATACAGTTCACTCGGATGAACTGTTTGTGATTAGGCAACACAAAAGAAACGGTCAGCCAGATCAAGGTGTGTGTGATATACGGCATACGGTTCACTCGGATGAATTGTTTTCGATTAGGCAACGCAACAGAAATGGTTCAGCCAGATCATGGTGTGTGCAATGGAGGGCATACACTTCATTCCGATAAACTATTTGTGTTGAGCCAAGAAAACAGAAACATTGCACATAAACAAGATGTGTGTGATACACGGCAAACATCCAATTACATAGGTGACATTTCCACACACCAAAGTAAACTATATATTACATGCATAATTAACTAGGATAAACAATCATCTGATCATCATCTACTTCTTGTGACGCTTGCTTCCACTGCTCTACTAGGATAAACAGAACATTATTCTTTACTGTGAATAGTGTGCTCTATTAGGCACACAAGTATATGGATCATAGCCTTGGGCGAGCAATGTGCCCGCACGCGTCGTGCTAGCTCGATGTTCCTTCTATGCTAAGTTTCCATTAATTGATGGCGTTTTATGAACACACCACCGTTTGCCGACATTTCCTCACCGGTTTCCCGCCGCCACCCAGCGATATTGCGCGCGGCACGCGACACACGGAGGCAACAAGCGCAGCCTGTAGCACATCCACCTTTTCCAAGCATGCCAACCCACCAAAGCGCCGCCTCTGCCATCAACCTCCTCGACGAGGAAAATGAGAAGGCGCCACGGCCCGTCGAGGCCGAGGCGCTCCCCGGCAATGCGATGGACGACGCCGTGATGCGCGTCATCGCCAGGGTTGAGTAGACCCTTGGCGCATGGCGCTTTAGCGCCGCAGATCAAGATAGGCATGTCAGTGCCAAGAGGCTGCAGCTCGCCGCACAACATGATCGATGGCACGCTGCAGAGCAAGCTAGGCGCGTCCGCGCCGATAGGCTGCAGCTCGCTGCACAGCAAGACCGTTGGAGCACCACAGAGCGAGAGGCGATGCACGCCGCACAGTAAGAGTGGATCCATCGGCGCTTGCCTGCTGTCGACAGGGCGTCGCAGCTGGGTACACATCCCGTCAGTACCCCCATTCCTTGCCAGGAGTGGGAAGATGCCGTCTACACCGTACTTGCACCGGGCGCCCCTCGCGCCGTTCGCATGGGTGGAAGTCGCACGCTGGAGCTTATCGGCCCACCTCCATGCAGCGATGAGGCTCCTAGTGCCTTTGACCTTCCTCACGAAGTACCCGTCTTCATACACCTCCTCCGCACGACGATGAGCCCACCCCCAAAGCTCCACCGCCTCCTTTTTCCAGGCGGCATCTCAGGCTTCACAGGCTGCCTGGTACCTGGCTTCCTCCTCCGCCATCTCCTTCTTGAACGCCACTTGCATGGCTTTCTCAGCCGGTGGTAGAGACTTCCACAGAAAAAGATTGTACTGGCCCCAAAACCACTCTAAAGTTGGGGTGTTCGGCACAACCTCGTCCGGCGGCGCGTAGGAGTCCTCCTTGTCACTGCTCTTGGACTGAGCGTCCTCGGGGGGCGGCGCCTCCTTGTCGGCGCGTGGGCAGATCGGCGGCGCCATGGCAGAGATTTGAGAGAGAGATAGGGCCAGCGAGGGGAGGATGTAGATGAGAATGCAGGCGGGACGACGTGAGGAAGGTAGTATTTATTGGCGGCCGGAATCTAGATCGACGGGAACAGTACACACGCCGGTCACCGGAATTTACGAGCACTGTAGTTTGAATTACACATGATTCCCACAGCAAAAGCCGTGTGTGAACTTAATAGCTGACGGTTTCCAATACAGAACCGTGTCTGATTAATAACCCGTGCGACTCACCTTCCAAAGCTCGAGGCGCGAAATAGAGTGCCAATTGTGTGGGGCCCGGTTGTCTTGCCAGATCTTTATATTTTCTTTTTTGAACACCAGATATTTACATCGTCTGATCATTTTTTAATTTTTTGGAATTTAAATGCCATGGCACTCAATGCATGTGTCCAAACCGTGACACCAATATGTTTAAAAATTCGTTCCAATTTACTGCACATGGAATTAACTCACACACAAGTACACAATTTTTTTCCAAACCGTTATGATTAGCCGCTGCATGTAGATGTAGTTCAAATTTGGATTACGGTCATTAAATGGCTAGAAAATCACTTAAATCTCTTAAAAAGGTCAAATGACCCCTTAAATTTTCCAAATTTTGACATGACAGATGTATTAGTGCACATTAACTGTAGATTTTTTTTAAGCCCATAAGAGGGAGCTATCGGCGATTCTTCATCAAACATGCATTGTTCCCTCTCCAAACCACGAGCCTTTTAGTTAAAAAAAAACCACAAGCCTTCTACCGAGTTGCTCCGGTTTGTGAGGGGTGTGTGTCCAAACTTGCGTCAAACAGGCCAATTTTTTTACCACATCATCTTGGTGGCATGACATTACATCAAGAGAGGTATCAAGTTTGTCTAATCATTTTTTAATTTTCTGGAATTTAAATGCCATGGCACTCCATGCATGTGTCCAGGCCATGACACCAATATGTTTAAAAATTCCTTCTAATTTACTGCACATGGAATTAACTCGCACACAAGTACACAAATATGATTTTTCAAACCGTTATGGTTAGCCGTTGCATGTAGATTTAGTTCAAATTTGAATTACGGTCATTAAATGGCTAGAAAATCACTTAAATGTCTTTAAAAGGTCAAATGACCCCTAGAATTTTCCAAATTTTCAAATGACAGTTGTATTAGTGCAAGTTAAATGTAGAGAAATTTTGAAGGCCGTAAGAGGAAGCTATCTCCCGTTCGTCATCAAATATGCATTGTTCCCTCTCGGAACCACTAGCCTTCTAGTGAGTTGCTCCGGTTTGTAAGGGGTGTGTGTCAAAACTTTTGTCAAACATGCCAAATTTTGTACCACATCATCTTGGTGGCATGACATTACATCAAGCAAGGTTTCATGTTTGTCTGATCATTTTTTAGTTTTTTGGAATTTAAATGCCATGGCACTCCATGCATGTGTCCAGGCCGTGACACCAATATGTTTGAAAATTCCTTCTAATTTACTGCACATGGAATTAACTCACACACAAGTACACAAATATGATTTTTCAAACCGTTATGGTTAGCCGTTGCATGTAGATGTAGTTCAAATATGAATTACGGTCATTAAATGGTTAGAAAATCACTTAAATGTCTTTAAAAGGTCCAATGACCCCTATAATTTTCCAAATTTTCAAATGACAGTTGTATTAGTGCATGTTAAATGTAGAAAAATTTGAAGGCCGTAAGAGGAAGCTATCTCCTGTTCGTCATCAAACATGCATTGTTCCCTCTCGGAACCACGAGCCTTCTAGTGAGTTGCTCCGGTTTGTGAGGGGTGTGTGTCCAAACTTTCGTCAAACATGCCAAAATTTTACCACATCATCTTGGTGGCATGACATTACATCAAGCAAGGTTTCATGTTTGTCTGATCATTTTTTAATTATTTGGAATTTAAATGCCATGTCATTCCATGCTTGTGTCCAGGCCGTGACACCAATATGTTTGAAAATTCCTTCTAATTAACTGCACATGGAATTAACTCGCACACAAGTACACAAAAATGGTTTTTCAAACCATTATGGTTAGCAGTTGCATGTATATGTAGTTCAAATTTGAATTACGGTCAGTAAATGGCTAGAAAATCACTTAAATGTCTTTAAAAGGTCAAATGACCCCTAGAATTTTCCAAAATTTCAAATGATAGTTGTATTAGTGCACGTTAAATGTCGAAAAAATTTGAAGTCCGTAAGAGGAAGCTGTCTCCCGTTCGTCATCAAACATGCAATGTTCCCTCTCGGAACCACGAGCCTTCTAGTGAGTTGCTCCGGTTTGTGAGGGGTGTGTGTCCAAACTTTCGTCAAACATGCCAAATTTTTACCACATCATCTTGGTGGCATGACATTAAATCAAGCAAGGTTTCATGTGTTTCTGATCTTTTTTTAATGTTTTGGAATTTAAATGCCATGGCACTCCACGCATGTGTCCAGGCCATGACACCAATATGTTTGAAAATTCCTTCCAATTTACTGCACATGGAATTAACTCGCACAAATGTACAAAAAAAGGATTTTTCAAACCGTTATGGTTAGCCGTTGCATGTAGATGTAGTTTAAATTTGAATTACGGTCATTAATTGGCTAGACAATCACTTAAATGTCTTTAAAAGGTCAAATGACCCCTAGAATTTTTCAAATTTTCAAATGACAATTGTATTAGTGCATGTTAACTATAGAAAAAATTTGAAGGCCGTAAGAGGAAGCTATCGCCCGTTCGTCATCAAACATGCACTATTTCCTCTCGGAACCACGAGCCTTCTACTGAGTTGCTCCTATTTTGTGAGGGGTGTTTGTCCAAATTTTCGACAAACATGCCAAATTTTTTACAACATCATCTTGGTGGCATGACATTACATGAAGCAAGGTTTCATGTGTTTCTGATCTTTTTTTTAATATTTTGGAATTTAAATGACATGGCACTCCATGCTTTGTGTCATAGCCGTGACACCAATATGTTTGAAAATTCCTTCCAATTTACTGCACATGGAATTAACTCGCATAAAAGTGCACAAATATGACTTTTCAAACTGTTATGGTTAGCTGTTGCATGTACATGTAGTTTAAATTTGAATTACGGTAATTAAATGCCTAGAAAATCACTTAAATGTCTTAAAAGGTCAAATGGCCCCTGAAATTTTCCAAATTTTGACATGGTAGTTGTATTAGTACTATAAATTTTCTTGTACATTTAAAACACCATCCGTTGCCACTTTACTCCAAATTTGTCTTTCACAGCTAATAAAAAATATCAACAACATCACACAGTTTTTTTGTAGGAACCGTTTGCGATGAAAATTCGTGGGTCTATTTAAGTCTTCGTCCTAAAGATTCGCGGGCTCGTCTGCTCCAGTGCCAGCAACCCCCGAATCCACGAATCCCGATCCCCATTCCCGCAACCCCTTCTTGCAAAGATGACACTGTGGAAACGCTTTGTGAGGGCCCGTACGGTGGCCGCGTCCTCCCCGAGCGCCGCCGCTTGCGCCGAGAGCGCGACCGCCTACGCCGAGAGTGCCACCGCATCCACATTGAGCATGGCCGCATCCACCGAGAGGGCGTCTGCGGCAGCCAACAGGGCAGCTCCAGCAGCCGAGACGACATCAGCAGCTACTGCAACGGCGGTTGTAAACGCCAAGAGCGCTCGAGCTGCCGTCCGTGCCGCCGATGTCGCCCTGGCCCGGGTCGAGGCCATCCATGCCAAGATCTAGGACGCACACGCCAAGATATTCCAGGCCACCTCAGAATCCAGCATGCAACCCATGTCTGAAAAGGCGGCGGAGGCCATGGAGCACGTGCTTCCTCATGAGATCGCCGAGCGGGAGCTGGAGATGCAGGAGGTGGCGGAGATCGAGGAGCATCAGGAGGAGGAGTTGCGCGTGGCCAAGGTCGAGGTAGAGAAGAGTCTGTCAGTTGAGGAATCGGTGGTGGAGTACCAACGCTAGCTCTGGCGCAGCCACAACTACGAGTACTACAACCTTGAGGGCGGCGCCGAGGACGAGGACGCGGTCGACTTCAACAGGGGGGATGCGGAGTCCACCAACGGCGGCATGTCGCCAGGACAAGTCATCGATGTCTCATCTCACACCGGCGATGCATAGGCCGGCGCGGCGGCGGCCTTGTTAAAATTATGCATACTTAGGCTTTGTTTTTAATGCTGGTCTTTTGTTAGAGCAATGTTTAGGTCTACTGGCTCTGTTTAATTACTAAAATTGCTCGATTGAGTAAGTGTGGTCTGTGTGCTGTATGCTCTTTTGTGTGCCCAAATTAGCAAGCGATGTTAAATTATGCAATGACGTGGATGAGAACAGTACCCAGGAAAATTTCCACCAAATTTGAATTATCAAACTCATCCCATGTGCATAAAGCAGAAGAATTGTTTGCGATGCACACAATCGTTCAAAGTGAATGGCATCCGGCGGCACCGCGTGCAAAGCTTCCCTCCACATTTTGAAATTTTTGGCCTACCGCCGAAATATCTACCCCCGCTCCCACACTTTCCCACCCCCTTTTCTCCTCGACGACAACACACATTTCCCATGTTTTCTCCTTCCTTCCTTCCGAAGCTCTAAACGCTTCCTCGCTTGCTTCCTCCCTCTCGCCGTCTCGCATCCTACCACCGGGGTCGCCATGGTCTTCTTCAATGACCTCTCCAGCGGTTCCTCCATCGACGATGAATTTTTCAGCACCCGGGTATGCCTCTCTTCTCTCTCAGGTTATGACTTAGAATGAAGGATTTTAACCCGGCGGTCGATTTGAGTCATTTATTCCTCTTGTAGCTCCCTAGGACCATCAGTTGCAACGAATGGAGCGGGGTGGCTAAAGATCTGCCTGCTCGTTGTCACCATCAATCTCCATGCATGAAGCTAGTTGCGTTTGAATCTGTGGACAGTGGGAGGAAGTTTTTGGCATGTGCAGAGAAGGTTAGCCCCACTTTCGTTGTTACAAATCATTTGTTAGATGTGATTCAGACACTGCCACTGTGCTATGTTATTCTGGATGTTAAGACAGTGTCACAGTTTGTACCTAGTATCTAAAAATGTTGCCATCTCATCAACGGTGCCATTAGAAAATTATTTGGCACCGCTTCAGCAGTTTGTGCAGCCAACTTTGGTCCACACATCCGAGCAGCCAAGCAGTAAAATACTATATCTTTATGGCACTAAGGAACTGGGCGTCGGAGCAACTAGGTGCTCCGGAGTCCGGGTCACTGATTTTTCCCGCTGCATCGGCTCGCTAGTGCAGGGCACCAGTGCCAAATGTAGCAACCGTTGTCTTTACACTGGTTTTGGCATACATAGTGGACGATCTTAGTGCTATTAGTTCTATGTTACTAAATTTGTGCATGTACACACCTACTAGTATCAATTTGCTTTCATCCAAACACTGTCGCTATGCTGTTGCAGTTATATTTAGCTTCCTCATAAAATGTTCAATTTATTATTTATAGTACATGACTAAGAACTTGTAGTGTTGTTCTAGTTAATTATAGCTTCTGATGTTTCAGAATTTGGTTGTTGTCTCAGTAGCAATTAATAATTTGCACATTGATATTTTTGAGAAGATATGTCATAATTAACCTATTTCTTCAGTTTTACAAAATATGTATTTGGTGATTTTCTATGTTGCTAGAAAACCATTTCCCCTACAATTGTTACTGATATAGTTTTAAATATTATAGGATGAATGAAAGTGTTCTTACCTGGAGTGGGTTGATCAAGAGTGGCCACAACCTTTGAAGATGTGCCTAGCAAAGCTTTGGAGCATGTATGAGGAAGAGAACAGAGGTAGGCTTAGAGAAAGTGTTGTCAACGCTGAAGAATATTTAAAGATGCGGGATAAAAAGAGGAAGATGGAGAATGAGCTCAGATTTTTTAAATTAGACTTTGCTAAGATGGTGTTGGCGAAGGAGGAGGCACTTTCCCAGTTGGCCAGTGCAAAACAGGTTTTTACTGAACTGAAAGCAGAGGTGGATAAGACGAGCCTGGATGATCTCGATTAGGGAAATGAATATATTGTTCTTATGAAGGTGAACTAGCTATATGCTGTACTATGCTGTTTTCAGGTAGATATCGTACTATGATGTTAAAATATATTTATGTGCCTGATATGAAATTGGCAAACAGCTGTTCGAGATGAAATGTGAATTTGTGTAATACTAGAATTATTAATTGTAAACTAATAAACCTGCCAAATGGGTCATGGAACTTTGCAAACGCTTCTAGCAGTAAAAGCGCTTGTGATGGATAGCCCAATGCCATACAGTTTTCTTCATCAAATCATGTGTGATGTAGTTGATTAAAAGCAAACGGTTAACCGAGGCAGAGCGTGTGTGATAGTTACACCTATCACACATGAGGCTATACATAAAACTGTGTGGGATGTATATACGAACGAAAATGTTTTCCTTGGATTGACTGTGTGGGATGTACAGACGAACAGAAACGTTTTCCCTGGATTGACTGTGTGGGATGTACATAAGAACGAAAACATATTCCTTGGATTGACTATGTGGAATGTACATAACAAACAGAAACGTTTGTTTGGGATTGACTGTGTGGGATGTACTTATGACTGGATCCGATTGGGCCTGTATAACCGTATTTGATCGCTTGCCCATTGCACACGACCTCATTTTGCCGAGCGTGTGTGACCGGAGGGCCTATCCTCGACGGTTTCTGGGTCGTGTGGGAAGGACCCCCCTATCGCAGTCACTCACTTGGCAACGGTTCAAAACGCCGTCGTGGAAAGGGGTTAGAAACCATTTGTATAGCACCTCGCTGTACCAGTGGAGGAAAGCCCTGCGTAGCCGCCCTCAGGGGTCATGAGTGGGTCCTTAAACCCTCCTCTGCAGATGGACCGCAGCGCCTGGCGAATCCTGAGCTCGAGGGAGGGGAAGGCATCACGCTCCACGGTTGCTCTTCCTTCGGCGTCGGCAAGAATCTTCTCCCTGGCGTCCAGCCAGGCCGTTGCCTCAGAGACGTGCTTGGCGTGGGACACTTGGGCTTCGGCCACCTCCTCCTTCAGCTTGGTCAGGCGCTCGCACTCCGCAGCCTTGTCGACGGCTGCCTTCGACAACACGGAGTCGCGATCGGCGAGTCGTGCCTCGCGAGCCTTGAGGCCGTTCTCTTGCTGTTGAAGCTGCTACACGCGTGCGGCCTTCTCCTCCTGGTGCGCCTTCAGGCTAGCCTCCGCATTGCCGCAGTGCTTGACAGCCTCCTTCGCCTCGGCATGCGCCACATCACGGGCAGTCTTCGCCTCGTCAGCCTCCCTCCTGCTCTCGGCGACGAGATCCTCGGCTTGATCCTAGGTCGCCTTGCTGGCCGTAGACAGATCACGCCACCCCGCGCCAACCTTTAGGCGCTCCTGCCTGAGGTGCTCATTGGAGTCCTGGAGGTCCACCTTGAGCCGGTCGAGCGCGGCCCAGGCATCGGTCAAGGTCCTGCACCTGATCAGGGGGTCATAGCTCATGAGCTCGAGGGCTAGCCGTGGAGGAATTACCGCGATGTCCCAAGCCAGCGCCACCACAGCGGGAGGACTCATAACGCCCTCTGCCGGAGGCGTAGGGGGCTCCATGCCACTCTTCGCGGCTAGCCCTTGCGCCGTGCCACCGGGGGTCGCCATGTCAGCCGCCCGGGTCGCGGGCATCGGGGTCGCTTGAGGCTGCGCCGCGGGCTGCGAATCGTCGCGCCCGGCGGCAGGGGCTGGAGCGGCAGGAGAAGTCAAGACCGCCACCTTCTCCCCTGAGGCCAGAGGTGTCACGACCGAAACGAGCGGCGCGACGGGCTGGATCACTGTGGCCTCTACGACCGCCCCCCTGAGCGGCACCGGCGAGGCACGAGGAGCGGGCGGCACGCCCACGTGCCCTGGCGTGCCGCCGCCTGTGCGACCAAGGGTTGCGCCAGGCCGACGCGGTGCGCCTCCACGCCCACTAAGGTCGCGGCCAGGTGCCGATGGCGCCTTCAAGACAAGGGGCTCCTTTGATGCGACGCCCATCTTCTTCTTCTTTGCCGCACCACCACTTCTGGTCATCAAGAGGGGAATGATATGAACACGCGTGCAATCAGCGCCTTGTCGGAAGGCAGGGAAGGTCACTTACTCATCTGGCGTGGCCCACTTCCTCTTCTTCTCCTCTTTGGCGGAGGCCAAGGCGCCCCCGCTCTTCTTCGGCGTGGCCTTGGTCACGTCCCGGGGGCTGGCGGAGTGGCCATCGACGGGCCCTGCTGCGACGTCGCCGCCTGGAGTGCTGAGGAGGTTGGCCTGAGGGGTCATGGCCGAAGAGGCTGTGTCCGCCCCATCCTTCGACTGGGCGCCTGTCGAAGACGGGCCCGACTCCCTGGCCGCTCCACTGAGGCGTGGGCAGCCCTCCGGAGTGGGCATTACCGCGCCCCTACCGAGGCCGCCCGAGCGGATGCTCGCATCGTCCGGGGAGCGGGTTCCTGCCGCCTGGGGACCCTGACAAAGTGCGGGGAGTCCGCGGCTGGGGGCTCATCAGCATCGTCGTCATCCTCAAGATTGCGGAGAAGCTCACGCTGTGATGGGAGGGGGGACGCCTCCTCCAGGTCATCGTCCTCGGTCTCCTCCAAGTCCTCTTTGCCGCCGCTGTTGCCGAAGGACAGCACCATGAGGGAAGTGGTACAGTCGGATGGCTCAAGCCCCAGCTCTTTGAAGGCGGGCATGGCGGCAACTAGATCCTCCATGTCGTCGCGGCGGTACAATGGGGTGTAGGCCTCGGGCACGTCCCCTGGATCACCGCAGAGCAGAGTGATCAAGGCCGTGTCCAGCTCCTCACATGTCAGGCCAGCGGGGGGCATCCTTATATCGTCCCTCGTGCCCTGGTACTCCCACAGGGGCTTCGAGTGTGACTGGAGCGGCGCCAAGCGCTGCATCAAGAACTCCTTCATGATCATCGCCCCCGTCAACAGCTTGGCCTCCATATCCAAGGCTATCCTCTCCAGGACGGGTTGCGCCCGCGGGTCGGTGAGCTTCGGGGGACCCCACTCTGGGATCCGCTCGGGCAGCTCCGTCGGGGGCTCCAGGAGCGGATTGGAGCCCAGGACATCCAGGAAGACCCACCGGTGCCAGAAACCTTCCACCTTCTTCGCGGCCTTCAGGAGCAAATTCCCCTTCTGGACTGCAATGAAGGAAACGCACGCGGATCACTGCTCCCGGTCATGGAGTCGCAAGATGAAGTAGTGGCGGAAGAGAGCCACTGAAGGTCTCACGCCCATGAAGGCCTCACAGTAGAAGGCGAAGATGGACAGGAGGAGAATGGAGTTAGGCTAGAGATGGAGGGCATGGACCTTGTAGTGCCTGAGGATAGCACAGAAGAACTCCGAGAAGGGCAGGACAAGCCCTGAGAAGATGCTATGGAGGAATAAGGGGTAGAGCATCTTCACCAGGGTGCTCCGCTCCGCAGAGCCGGCCCAAATCAGGGTCTTGCTCCACTCGTTCTTGTCCCCCGCCGTCAGCGGGAGCACGGGGCCGAGAGCCTCCTCCTTAGCAATGGTGGAGACTGCAAGTGCCAGCGGAAGAGAAGAGGAGGCCGTGGCCTGGGCCGCAGTTTTTGATTTCCTGGCAGGCGCCATCTGAGGAATCCTTGGTGACGGGGAATGGATAGAAGGATGGCGATGCGATTGGATCTGGAGGAGCTTCTGTCTGGAGAAGGGGATCAGGGGCTAGGCGAAGGTAAGCAATGATGACCTCGCGACACGCTCCAGTCTTTTGTCAGTCTGGGCAGTTGCCGAGGCGACATGGGGAAGTGGAGGCGTCCATGTCCCGTGGTGCGCCACGCGTCAAGCGTGGCCTGCAGGCAATTGGGGCCCGCGTTGCTTCGCCCTTCACTTCTCGCCTTTGCTTCGAAGCCAGGCCGAGCGCGCCTTGGGACCAGGGGCTACTGTCGGCGTTCTGGGATCAGGGGTACCGAGACTTGCCTGTCTGTGGCCCAGCACATGGCCCCATTGACGGCCCAGTGCGTCCCAGCTACAAGACTCTGCAAGCAAGACCCTCGCGAGGGCCCCCGGCCTCGCGAGGCGAACGATGCCAAGACCTCCTGAGGGGCGTCTACCCGAGCCTGCTTCCCGAGGAGTGGAGATCTCTATGTAGGTTCCCCGCTTCACGAGGCTCGTGGTGACGTGAGCCATGACGACCAAGGCCAGGCGGGCGCCAGCGGGCGCGGAGGAGGACAGTTTCCCCTTTGGTGCTAAGGAGGCAAGGACAAGCACGGGTTCCCGAGGGATCCCCCAAAGGTTTCCATTCTGGTGCAACGAGACCAAGACCACAAGCTCGACAGGACGGATGTCATCGTCGAGCCCACCACCACATCACGGCTAGAAGCTTTGCAGGAGAAGACGACCTTTCGTCGGGATAAGATGTACCTCTTATCCCCTTTCAAATTGGCCGTTGTGGAATCCCTTCCTGCCTAAGTTATGAGGGAAGAGGACTAAGGCCGCTATAAATATAGGTTAGTCTCCACCGTAGAGAGGGTAGATCCATTCTCATCAGCTAAGCCCTCGCGAGGCTGCTCACTGACTATACTAGTTCATCCTCAACCTCCTCGTGAGGCCAATCCACCACAAAGCAGGAGTAGGGTTTTACACCGCAAAGGTGGCCCAAACCTGGGAAAGCAATCATGTCCCATCCTTCCCCTGCTCGCACGAACTCGACGAGGCCAAGCCATGAGGTGACGAGCTTGAGGTTGCGGCTAGGCTAGATCTTCACATACGCCCCAGAGTTCGAACATTGTTGGGTCCGCGGAGCCCCGATTCCGGCAGCCATCCCCCCGACAGTTGTCCCCAAAGCAGTGAAGGCTCGCCGGCTCTAAGCAGGGGGTCCTTCGCAGCTTATCCCCCCGAGGAGATGGTCATGTTGGCGAACTATGCGGACGCCGGGTCCTAGCAACACGCACTATGTGCTGGCTTCGGAAAGCTGGATCGTGACATCTCGGCATGGGTGGGAAACCAAAGCACCCGCCAGGTTTTGACTTGAAAGGGAATGACACGCCTCCCACGGCCCGATGAGCCACCACGTGGTGAACAGTGGCAGGCAAGGCCCTGTCAGGCCACACGCGCGATGGGACACAACAGCGGGATGGGCCCCACCTCACCATGCCCTTGGCCTGCCCGTGGGGGATTTATTGTGCAGCGGTGGACGGTTGCATTTCTCCACATAATTAAGGCGTGTGGAAACATGCCCGCACAGTGCGGGAAGTGGAATCATGGGTGCAACCGATCCCAGTTCCCCATGATCTACCGTGGTTATAAAACGGAGGGACGGGCATGGCGGAGATGCCCTTGCACACTCCCCTCACTCTCCCTTTGTCTTCCTCCTCTCCTTCTCCTCCAAGTTTCGAGCGCATCCTAGCCACAGCGCCCGACCGCCACCTGCAGCATCCGACAACCGCTCTGCCCTCCTTCTCGTCGCCACGCTCTGTGCCCTCAAAGAACCTTGCCGATGGAGTGGCCGAAGGGGTCCTGGGAGGGGTCCGAGACCAGCAATGAGGACATCCAATACCTCCGTGACACCAAGCGGCTGCCGCCGGCGGCGGCCCTGTCGTGGCGCATGCGACGGGTGGGGAGATTGAGCCACAGCCGCAGGAGGGCGAGCGCGTGGTCTTCTCTTCCCACTTCAAGCGCGGGTCCAGCCTTCCCGCGAGCCTTTTCTTTCGGTCTTTCTTGAACTTCTTCGGGCTGCAGCCACACCATCTAGGCGCCAATGCCATGCTGCACCTCGCTGGCTTTGCCACACTCTACGAGGGCTACCTGGGCGTGGAGCCGGACACAGAGCTGTGGGCGAGGCTCTTCTTCCTCAAGCAACAAGGGCCATCAGCCGGAGTCGTGTTCGACTGCGGGGCCACCGTGGTCTCGGGCCAGCCGCACGGGCCGTTCCCTAAGATGCCCATCGAGGATTCCGCCAAGAAGTGGCAGAACTTAGTCTTCTACGTGCACAACGTTGACCCGAGGGTGGACTGCATCAACTTGCCACCGTTCGTCAACGAGCCGCCGCACACCAAGATGAACTGGGGCGACCAACCCAAGAACCCGCCGCAGGAGGTGCTGAACAAGTGCAGCCGGATCTCCGAGATGATGACACGCGAGGGGCTCACCGGGACGGATCTCATCACTGCCTTCATCGTGCGCCGGGTGTTGCCGCTGCAGCACCGGGCGCACTCCATCTCCAAGATGGCCGACCGGCAGGACCCCACCCGGATGTCGACCCGGGAGCTGACGTCAGCGCAGATCACCGACCGAGTCAACAGCATCTCCAAGGCCCGGTTGGCCAGGGTCTGGGCCTTCCGGAAGGCGCCCTACATCCAGCAACATCCGGCGCCCACGGTGAGTCCTTGGTCCCCATTTTTTGCAATGTCCGAGCTTTTCGTCCGCCCTAACGCGATAGGAGAGCTGCGACCGCTCACGACCCAACAAATCCATGATGGGCCGAGGACGCAGGTCTTGGCGAATGATCAGGCTGACTCGGACGAGGGTGAGTCCATCGCCGAGAATGTGGAGCCGGCCGAAACGTAGCCGGCTGGCGTTGAAGCTGGCGTGGCACGTCAGGCGGGTAAGTCTCCGCACCCAGATCTCCCGCGCGACTGGCCAGATGATGACGAGGAGGACATGACGGACGTTGGCTGTGCAGCGCTGCCATTGGGAGGAGATGGCAGTGTTGGACCCCCAAGGCGGCCGAAGAAAACGGCCGGGACCAGGCTGTCCCACGAGCCGTCCACGGCGCGCCGGCCGCATGGGAAAGATTCGGTGGCACCGAAGCCGGCCGACACCATCGTCGAGCCGCAGACGGACGAGGGGCGTGATCCGGACGAGCGGATGGAGGCGGCCACCGATGACTCGGAGAATGTCGAGGAGATCGTCGTGGATACTCCGCCCCAGAATGACCCGGCGAGAAGGAACGAGGCCGGGGGAGGAGGACGTGGGGAAGATGCCGCCCCGAACGGCGCGTGTCAAGGTTGCTGCGAAGAAGGTGTGTTGAGCCATCTCGACCGCGGCGCCGAGACGGGCCATCCCGACGGCGATCGAGTAAGCGCGACTTGCTGGTTTTTATTCGCCACTTGGTTACATTCTTCTTACGTTGTCTTTGCGGCACGCAGGTCGACCCTTGAGCTAGCACTGGCGGCTACGGCGGCCATGTCCAGGAACGAGCTCATCTTCAGGAGCAACCAGAGAAGCGCCATCGACTGTGTGGAGAGCCATCCCGAGGAGGATCTTGGCCTTGACCCGGCGGACACGGAGCGAGTCGCCTGGCAGGATCGGAATGCGGCCGAGAGGGAGCTGGCGGCGGCCGAGAAGGAAGCGAGGGAAGCCTCGGCCCTGGCATGGGCGAGGGCCGCTGAGGCGAGGGGGAGGACCGTCACTGACCCGGCCTAGCCGACACCAACGTCGAGCCGCAGACGGACGGGGGGCGTGACCCGGACGAGCGGATGGAGGCGGCCACCGAAGACTCGAAGAACGTCAAGGAGATCGTCGTGGGTACTCTGCCCCAGAACAACCTGACGAGCGGGAACGAGGCTGGGGGAGGAGGATGTGGGGAAGATGCCGCCCCGAACGGCGCACCGCGGGTGACGCCGACTAGGGCGCCGGGATCGACGCCGGCCGCGGAGGTGCTAGCAAGAGGCAGCAGTTCCCTGGTGGTTGTGCCGCCGCAGGCCACCGTGAACACGGGGCAAGCGCTGGGAAGCAGCCCGGCCGCCGGGTCGCAGCAACCCCGGGCGGGCACCGGCGAAGTCGTGGTCGGGCCGCGCGCTCAAGAGGACGCGGCAATGGGCGCCATGCGCCAGCAGCTCCGGGGGCGCGAGAGCCATCTGCAGGCCTTTTTCTAGAGCAAGCTGGAGCGGACGTGGGACCTGGAGTGCATTGTTGCCGTAAAGTCTTTTCTTTGGCTTGATTTGTGGTCGATCAGTGGGGGCGCGCTAGCGCACCCACTGGGTGTAGCCCCCGAGGCCCGGGCCTACTGCGGAGCAGCCGGGTCGGGTGTTATCTGCGTTTGTGTTTTCTGCTGACCCGTGCCTTCCTGCTGCATCTGGACGACCTGTGAGTCGGTACGCACAACCGGCTTCTGAAGAAGTACCGCGCGGTCATGGCGCAACTCACCGCCAAGGAGGAGGTGCTTCACCTGGCCCAAGGTACGGCTTGCATGCTTCTAGTGGGGGCGCGTTAGAGCACCCACAGAATGTAGCCCCCGAGATTCGGGCCGACTGCGAAGTAGCGTGGTCAAATCTTAAGGTGTTTTTCTTCCTTCTGGCATCTGACTCGAGGTTTTGCCCTGTAGCCACCACGGACGAGGTGCCAGACCACCGAACCTGGCTAGCCGAAGCCAGCCAGCAGCGCGACCAGGCCGCCACCGACAACAGCCCGCTTCGTGCCGAGGTGGAGCGGCTAAAGGCGGAGGCCGTCAAGGTGTTGTAGGCCCACCAGGCGGAGCTGAGCTGGCTGGCGAATGAGCATGGAAGGCGGCTGCTAGGAAGGACACCGAGCTGAAGGCGGCCGTCGAGAAGAGCGCCAGGTTAGAGAAGGAGCTTGAGGCCCGCAGCCGCGGGTGGGCCCTTGAGCGGAATGGTATGTTGTGCGAGGAGCAGCATCTCGATGAGCTCCTCCTCCGTACGTGTTTCTTTGAATGTCTCGCTTGTTTGCAAGCCGGCCGAACCTTTGCATAGCCGACCGATTCTCTTCTTCCTTGCGCCAGGGGCCTTCCCGGAGATGCAGAAAACAGCGCAGGCAGCTGTGTTCATGCACCGGTCCCTCCAGGTAAATGCGGGTGCCACGGTCGACCCGTATGCCGCCTGGAGCTTCTCAGAGCTCATGCTCGCCGACAAAGCCCATCTGAAGGCTCTCAACAAGCAGATGCAAAGGCTGTTTGCGGCCGGGTTGGGCATGAAGGCCGCCCTCTGGCCGGAGGTGGTTGCTCCCAACAGCGTTACGCGTCTGGCACGCTGGCTGGAGGCTGGCGTGCATCGGCTCCACGCGTGGCGAGTCTTCGCGGCTCGTGCCGACGTGGACTTGGCTCTGTGCTTTGCCATGTCTTGGTACCCTGCCCTGGACCTGAACCAACTAGCGGCCCAGCAAGCCGACAAGGAGGCCGACTTGGAGGCGCGAGCGCGCCAGATCGCCGGACGGGCCAGCTACCTCGCTTCGTTCGCCGCACATGATGAGTTCAACACGGAGCGGACGAATGATGGCGAAGAGCTTCCGCCCGACGACTTGGGCCAGGAGCTCGACAACCCGGCCGGCAGATCCAATGAGCCGGGGGCCTACACGGACGACAAGGCCACGCTGGGTGATACCGGCATCTCGGTGCATCCGGCAGCCGGCGTGGAGGAGCCGGCGCAAGCCGATCCCGCCGCAACGACCGCGACTGGTGCAGAGGAGCCGGCGAGCGCGCAACCCGATGCAACGACCGCATGAAGCCGACCTATCTTTTTCTTTTGCATTTCATTAAGTAGCAGGTCCACCCACTAGGGGTGTAGTGGAGTGTAATGAACTTCGGCGTGGGCCTTTATTATGTTAATATTTGTTGGCGTTCTCGCTTTTGCTTCCCATCCTTAGACCTTTTTTTGTTTGCCCCCTCTTTGGGCTTCTCTCCCGCTAGTCGAACAGTCGGGTGCCGGTTTGTGACGAGGAGTTGGGCCTTGGGAAGGGACGCGCAATACTTAGGTTTTTTTAGACGTTGAGCTCGAGCGAAACACCCACTAGGCCGGCTGGCAGTGGGCAGCGAAGCCGGCCACCGCGCAGCCGGTCGTGCAGCGTTTCCCGGGTGGACCGATCCGGCCGATCTCAATTAGCAAATCTTCGCGTGCTGGCGCCTTTGGCCATGCGCTCTTGCCAGTTGGACAGTCGAAGCCGAACTATGTCTTGGGGCGAAGAGGAGGGTCGTGGCGACTCGGACACGTCGAAAATAGATTAAGGGGGGACGGCGGGGTGCGGTCGAGCAGGCTAGCCCCCGAGCCGGATGAACCAACCTGGAGGGAGGGGTAAAATCATAAAGGTGTGTGGGACACGGTACTTGATAGGAAAGGTAGCCCCCGAGTGTCGCTCAGGGGACCTGTTGTTTTCATTGAACACAAAATGTAGTGATGCATACGTGCATACAACTAACTGTAAAACGGTTGGAGGAGCTCCGCATTATAGGGCCGGCTTGTCTTTTTGCCTGCCGTGTCTCTCTTGTGCTTGTTCGGCTTGCGTGCGTCGATGAGGTAGTACGCGTTGCGATCACATAGGGCTTTGTTGATGATGAAGGGGCCCTCCCAAGGGGAGGCCAGTTTGTGCTGGCCGGCTTGCCGCTGGACGAGCCGGAGTACGAGGTCGCCCTCGCGGAACACGAGGGGCTTGATCTTCTTGCTGTGGTTGTGTCGTAGGCTTTGCTGGTAGATGGCCGATCGGCTGAGGGCCAACAGGCGCACCTCCTCAAGCAGGTCGATGCCGTCTTCGCGGGCTTCCTTGGCTTCGACTTCCGTGTACATGGTGACCCACAGCTAGTCAAACTCGATGTCGGTTGGGATGATTGCTTCGGCTTCATAGACGAGGAAGAACGGGGTGAACCCAGTCGACTGGTTTGGCGTTGTCCAGAGACTCCAGAGGACGGCCGACAGCACATCGAGCCAACTGCCAGGTGAACGCACGAGGGGCTCGACGAGTCACGGCTTGATGCCGGCCAGGATCAGGCCATTCGCATGCTCAACCTGGCCGTTGGACTGGGGATGTGCGATGGAGGCCAAGTCGAGCCGGATGGCGGATACAGAGCAGTATTGCGCCAGGGCACCCTTGGCGAAGTTGGTGCCGTTGTCCTTGATGATTCTGTGGGGGACGCCGTAGCGGACCGCAATGTCTTTGATGAACCGGACTGCTGTCAGCCCATCGAGTTTCTTGATCGGCCTCACCTCGATCCAATTGGTGAACTTGTCGACGGCCACCAGCAAATGTGTCAAGCTACCTCGGGTGGTCTTGAAGGGCCCCACCATGTCAAGCTCCCAGACGGCGAAGGGCCGGGTGATCGGGATGGTTTGGAGGGTCGTAGTCGGCTGGTGGCTGTGCTTGCTGAAGCGCTTGCAGCCCTCGCACTTGAGGACCACCGACTCGGCGTCTTTGAGGGCTGTGGGCCAGTAGAAGCCGTGGCGGAAAGCTTTGGCCACCAGGGATCTCGAGGTGGCGTGGTGCCCACACTCGCCCTGGTGGATGTCGAGGAGGATCTCTATGCCCTTCTCCTGCTCGACGCATCGCTGGAACACGCCTGTTGCGCTGCGCTTGACGAGCTCGTGATTGATGATGCTGTAGGTGGATGCCCTGCATTGCACTTGCCGGGCCTCGGTTTCGTCCATGGGGAGTACTCCGCTCTCCAGGAAGGCAAGGATTGGTTTGGCCCATGACGGATCCGTCACCACCATGAAGACGACCACTTGGACGGGATCCGAGGCGGCATCCCCCGAGCCGGAGCCGGCAGCCCCTAGACCGGAGATGGCGGCCCCCGGGCCAGAGCCGGCAACCCCCGGCCGAGGTCAGCAGCCCCCGGGCCGGGACCGGCGGCTGGTGTGGCCGGGGTGGCAGGCCCCGAGGACTGGGCGGCAGCCTCCGCGCTTGGGCCGGGATCTCCGAGGTCGGGTGGGGGCGCAGCGGGGTTGTCTGGGACGAAGATGGACTCGGAGTCGAGAGACGGCTTGATGGACGGCTTCCGCAGGTGCTCGTGGGAGACGCCGAGCGGGATCTCTTGCCGGGTAGAACCTATCTTGGCCAGCATGTCGGCGGCCTCGTTGTCCCTGCGGGGGACGTGGAGGAACTCGCATCCGTCAAACCCGCCGGCGAGCTACTGGACCAGGAAGCGATAGCTAGCCATGTTGGCGTCTCGGGCGTCCCACTCACCAGAGGCCTGCTGCACCACCAAATCCGAGTCGCTGCAGCAGAGGATGCGCCGGATGCCGATCTCTTTGGCCAGCCGGAGGCCGTGCACGAGTGCTTCATACTCGGCAACATTGTTGGAGGTGGCGAAGTTGATCTGCAGTGCGTACCACAGCCGATCGCCCTTGGGGGAGGATAGCACGATGCTGCCCCCCAGGCCGGATCGCATCTTGGAGCCGTCAAAGTGCATGTGCCAGTGTGTTGAGTCGGGTGGCGGAGACAGATACAGGGTCTCTGTCCAGTCGACAAGGAAGTCGGCCAGCGCTTGGGACTTGATGGTGGTGCGCGGTTCGTAGTAGATAGTGTGGCTGGCCAGCTCGATGGCCACTTGGCTACCCGACCGGAGGCGTCTCGACAGCCCATGATCTCGCCGATGGGTGCCGTGCTCACCACGGTGATGGCGTGCTCTTGGAAATACTGTTTTAGCTTCTTGGCACTGAGGTACACGCCGCAACACATCTTCTCGTAGTGGGGGGAGTTCTTATTGGAGGCGGAGAGCACCTCGCTCAGGTAGTACACCGGACGCTGGACCAGCTAGATCTTGCCCTCCTCTAGCCGCTCGACCACTAGCGCTGTGCTGACCGCCTGCGAGGTCGCGACAATATGGAGCAGGAGCGGCCCCTTGTCAGCCGGCGCGGCCAGAACGGGCACACTGGAGAGCATGCGCTTGAGGTCGCGGAAAGCCCCGTCCGCCTGGTCGTTCCACTCGAACGACGATGTCTTCTTCATCAGCTTATATAGGGGCAAGGCCCTCTCGCCCAGCCGGCTGAGAAACTGGCTGAGAGAGGCCAAGCAGCTGGTGAACTTGTCGACATCGCGCAGCCGGGTTAGCTTGCTTATGCGCTCGATTGCCTTGATTTTCTCCGGGTTTGCCTCAATGCGAAGCAGCCAATGAACTTCTGGACATCGCGCAACCGGGTTGGCTTGCGCATGCGCTCGATGGCCTTGATTTTCTCCGGGTTTGCCTCAATGCCGCGCTCCGAGACGAGGAATCCGAGTAGTGTGCCGGCTGGTACGCCGAACACGCACTTCTCTGTGTTGAGCTTAATCTGGTACCGACACAGGTTGGCGAAGGTTTCCTTGAGGTCGGCTAGGAGCGTGAGGTGCTGCTTGGTCTTCACCATGATGTTGTCGATGTAGACATGTATGTTGCGGCCGAGTTGCTACAGCAGGCACTTCTGCATGCAGCGCTGGAAGGTGGCGCCGGCGGTCTTCAAGCTGAACGACATGGTGATGTAGCAGTACGCCCCGAAGGGCGTGATGAAGGACGTCTTTAGGGCGTCGGCCGGGTCCAGCTTGATCTGGTGGTAGCTCGAGTAAGTGTCCAGAAAGGACAGGAGCTCGCAGCCGGCCGTGGAGTCGATCACTTGATCTATCCGTGGGAGGGCAAAAGGATCCTTGGGGCATGCTTTGTTGAGGCTGGTGTAGTCGATACACATGCGTGAGGTGTCATTCTTCTTCAGGACGAGGACTGGATTGGCCAGCTACTCGGGGTGAACCACTTCCATGATGAAGCCGGTTGCGAGCAGCCGGACGATCTCTTCACCGATGGTTCTCCGCTTCTCCTTGGAAAAGCGGCGTAACGGTTGGCAGATAGGCTTGGCGTCCTTGAGGACGTGTAGTTTGTGCTCAGCGTACTCCCTCGGAACACCCGACATGTCTTTTGGAGACCATGCAAAGATATCCCGATTCTCACGGAGGAAGTCGACGAGCTCGCCTTCCTATTTGCTGCTGAGGCAGGTGCCCACAACAACGTACTTGATGCAGCTAGGGTCAGCCGGGTTGAGTGGGATCTTCTTGGTGTCCTTTACTGCCGGAACGAGGCCTCGCCGGCCGACTCCTTACCCGGAGCCGACACAGTCAGCTGCTCGCCGGCCAGCGCCACGATCCGGTCGAGCTGGCGCCGCTCCCCGGCTATGACCCGCGACTCGGCCAGCTTGGAGCCGGCCCTGGCGCACTCCAGGGACTTCTTGTATTCGCCGGTTATGGTGATGAGGCCCTTGGGACCCGGCATCTTCATCTTAAGGTAAGCATAATGGGGAACCGCCATGAACTTTGCTAGTGCAGGCCGGCCCAGCAGCGCGTGCTACAGGCTGGATAGGGCCACCACCTCGAACCAGATGGGCTCGCGCCGGAAGTGGTCGCTGGACCCAAATAGAACATCGAGTCGGATCCGGCACGATGCCATGGAACACCGTCCGGGTCGGCTCCAGCTGCCTTGCCTCGATGCCGTGCTTGGTCATGGTGTCGCGGTAGAGGATGTTGATGCTGCTGCCGCCATCGATGAGGACTCACGAGAACTTGCAGGTGCGTTTTTCAGCGACTATGGTGGGGTCGAGGACGAGGGCGTAGCCACCCGGTGTTGGCATGACGGCCGGGTGATCCTCCTGGGTCCAGCTGATTGGGAAATCTGACCAGTTCATGTACTCAGGCACAGCCGGGATGACGGTGTTCACCTCCTGCCGAAGCAGGCGCTCGCTATGCTTGTCACCGCCCACGCTGGTGAAGACAACATAGAACGCGTTCAGGTTGGGGGAGGCATCATCGCACAAGGCGCCGGCTGCCGGGGATGGAGGTGGCGGTGGAGGCGGCTGCCCCGCACCCGGCGCCGGAGGAGGTAGCGGAGGGATATCGCCCCTCATGATGCGCTGGGTGATGGCGCACTGCCGGAGCATGTGCGTGGAAGGCCGCACGCTGCTGTGGTGCTTATACGAAGCGTCGAGCATCTGCTCAAAGCTCATGGCGAGTTGCCAGGCGGTCTTGCCGGTTCACTGACACCGGCCGCCACCTTGCTCGGCGGGGGGGTGCTTGATCGGCTGCGGTGACGAGACGGTTGCGTAACGGGGAGCCGACTGCTTGCCCTTACGCTTGTTGCCAGGATGATTATTCTGCTGGCGGCTGCTCTCGCCAGCCGGCCTGGAGGGCGGTGCCGGCAACACCTTGCCGGCGCCGTCTACCACCACTTGGACCTTCATGGCAGCGTTGGCTGTGGCGTACTTGTCCGCCGTGGCCATGAGCGCGGCCATCATGGTCGGTTTGGAGCGCAGAAGCTTGTGCTTCAGCAGGGTGCCATCTCGGCACCCGTCCATGAAGTACCGAATGGCCTGGACCTCATGGACCCCCTCGCAACGGTTCCGGAGTTCGGTCCATTGCGTGAGGTATTGGCGGCCGGTCTCCTCCGGCCCCTGCACACACATGGCGAGCTGGCGAGGCCGGCCGAGCCGCTTGTAGGTGCCGGTGAAGTTGCACAAGAACGCCTGCTCGAAGTCGAGCCAGGAGTTGATGCTACCAGTCGGCAGACTATTCAACCATGTCCGGCCTGAGCCCTGCAGCATGAGGGGGCGTAGCACACGGTGAGGCGCCGGTTGCCGCCCGTGATGCCGATGGCGGTGGTGTAGTCGACCAGCCATTCCTCCAGCTTGGCGGTCCCGTCATATTGGGGGTGTCACGGGGGAACGTGAACCCTTTCGTGAAGGGCTCATCGCGGATGTGTCATGGTGGGCGCACGGCAGATGCCAAAGGATGGCTAAAGAGAGGAGGAGGCTCGAGGGCACCTGTGGGCTCCAGAGGCGAGGTCGGCATGAGCGAGCGAGGGACACAAGACATACCCAGGTTCGGGGCTCTCCGGAGAGACAATACCCCTAGTCCTGCCGAGCGTGGTTTATATGTATCGGTACAGAGTTGCTCCTTGAGCTGTTTGGAGGAAGGAGGAAGACTAGCCAAGGCTTAGGCTGCTCCCTTCCCTGGTGTGCGCGTGTGTCCTACGTGACGCCTCCTGGGGGGTTTTATAGGTCAACCCCCCAGGGTTACAATGGTAAAGTTACAAGGCCGTGGGGCTGGGTTGTCATCGTCCGGGAAGCCGGTGCTGGGACCCGCCGGGTGTCAGGGCTCACCGGGTTTTCCGGGCGCGGGCCCCGTGTGCCAGGAGGCACCGTTTGCTGTCTTGTCGATCGTCATGGCATGGCCGGGTCGAGTCCGCTACAGTGGCGCACCGCCAGGTTGCCGTCTGCTGGCGTCAGCGGTAACGATGGGCGGGCTGTAGCCACGCCGGCCTCGGTCAGCAGGGTAGGTGGGGCACTGTTGCCACGCCTCTGCCGGTCAGAGGGGTTGGAGGGGTACTATCGCCTTGCTCATCCCTTTTACTGGAGACTCGTCCCATCGCCTGCCTCGGATGGGACGGGAGCTGACCCATGGCCGGGTTGACTAACACGCCACAGGGGAGCTAGCTTGCTGGAGAAGTCTTGATGCGTCGGGTTCGGCCGGCTTGCGCCAGCCGGCAGGGCTGGGTTGCCGTCTTGGTTGGGTCGAAGAGTTCGGCCGGGTTGAGGGACTTGGCCGGGTCGAGGAACCCAGCCAAGTGCGAGCCAGATTGAGGGGCGATGCTGGCCCTGATGTTTTTAAAATGGATCCAGGTTCCGTTGCCTGCCTGGGGTTCATTCCCCCGACAGTAGTCCCCGAAGCTGTGAAGGTCCGCCGGCTTCGAGAAGGAGGGCCTTCGCAGTTTCCCCCCCTGAGAGGGCAGCCGATGGCGAAGTTTGCGACCGCCGGGTCCGGCAACACCCACTATGTGCCGGCTTCCGAAAGCCGGATCGCGGCATCCCGGCGCGGGTGGGAAACCGAGGAGTCCGTCGAATCTTGAAGCAATCTCTCGGGCTCGGCGCGGGCGCCACGCGACGCTCGGGAGTTGAAGGGGCCTGACAGGCCACGCGCGCGACGGGACAGGGCGATGGACGGGGGCCCGCCACTATGCGCCCTAAGCCCACGTGCACGGATTTATTGCGGTGTTTGCGGGTCGGTTGCCATTCTCGAGGCAGTTATTGCACGTAGTAGGCGCGCACTTATTGCGGGGAAGTGGGAGGGGCGAGCGCAAACGATCCTACTTCCCCATGTTCGGGCCGTGGCTTATAAATTGGGAGCGGGGGGGGGGGGGGCGGAGATTAGTCTCGCTCGTGCTCCCCATCTTCTTCTTCCTCCCTTTGCTCTTGCGACCGCCGCACGCTGCGACGCTCCACCGCTTTGAGCAAGACTTCATCGTTAATCTTTTCTCTCCTTTCCTGCTCCGCCCCGCACCGTTGATGGCGCTGCCATCGGGCTCGTGGATGAGGTCCTCCATTACCGACGAGGACGTCCAGTATCTGCGCGACACCAAGCGCCTGCCGAGGGAGACGAAGGTAGTCGTGCGTCTGCCGGAGGGTGAGCAGGAGCCGCGGCCGGAGGGGACCGAGCACGTGGTCTTCTACACACATTTCAAACGCGGGTTTGGCCTTCCCGCGAGCAACTTCTTCCGCGCCTTCCTGGATTTCTTCGGGCTCTAGCCGCACCATCTAGGTGCGCACGCCATCTTGCAGCTCTCAGGGTTTGTCACCCTGTGCGAGGGGTACCTGGGGGTCGAGCCCACGATCGACCTCTGGGTGCGCTTCTTCTCCTTGAAGCAGCAGTGCCCGAAGGCCGGGGAGATGTCCTCTTGTGGGGCCGCCATCATCTCGACGCGGACGCGCGGGGGGTGGCCCAAGATGCCGCTGGAGGATTCTGCCAAGAAGTGGCAGAACTCCTTCTACGTCCGCAACCTTGGCGCGGACCATATCAATCAGCCGCCCTTCGTTGACGCGATGCCGCAGGGGAAGCAGAACTGGAACTACTTCCCCAAGCACCCGTCACAGGCGGTGCTGAACTTACATGCCCGGGGGGAGGTGATGAAGGGGCGGGAGGGGCTCACCGGCACGGATCTCATCGCCGCCGTCATCATGCGCCGGGTGCTGCCGCTGCAGCGCCGCACCCACATCATCGGCCTGATGACCGGGCTTCAGGATCCCAACAGGATGTCGCCCCTGCGCCTGGCGGCAGATCAGATCTCCCGCCGGGTTAACGACATTTCAAAGGCTGGGCTGAAGGAGGACTGGCGGTTCGGGAAGCCTCCCTATAGCCATGCAAACCCGGCACCGGCGGTGAGTCCCTGGTCTTTGTACTTTGCCGCTGCCCATCTTCTTGTTCATCTTGACACGACGAGGGAGGTGATACTGAATGCCATTCGGCATCCGTATGACCGGGCGCCGACGCAGGTGGAGCGGGCCGACTCGGTGGAGGTGGCGGCCCAGGACGAGGACCCGGAAGAGGCCGACGCCGAAGCCGGCGAGACGCGCCGCACGGGTAAGCTTTGGTGCTTGATTTCTTGAGATGCCGGCCGAAAGGCGGGGGTGTTGATGTAAGTTGAAGATGCAGCAGCGCCGAGCGGAGGAGGCGGCGACGCGGCTAGGGCCGGGTCGTCTCTTGGGGCGGCGGCGGCTAGCCGGCCACACGGAAAGGGGGACGTGGCGCCCCGGAAGCTGGCCGTGAAGCGCGCGGCGGACCAGGCGGCCGGCACCAATGCACCCGCAAAGAGGTAGCGCCGCGCCCTGCCGGCGGTGCCGGTGAGACCAACTGTCCCGCTGGTGGTCGGGTGAGTTTTATCCTTGTTGACTTCTGGCGAGCCGCTGAACGGCTTCTTTTTGTCCTTGTTTGCTTATTCCGTTGTGCTCCAGGTCGCCGTTGTCACTGGCGTTGGCGGCGACGGAGGCTGCGTCTGGTGGTGGCGCCGTGTTCCGGAGAACCCGGTCCAGCGTCATCGACCGAGACGAGGAGGTGGCCGATCCGGACCTTGGCCTGGATCTGGCCGACTCCGAGGCGCTGGCCTGGCGGGACCGAAATCGGGCCGTGGCGGACATGGAGGCGGCGTCGGCCCAGGTTTGGGCTAGGGCCGTAGCAGTGTGGGAACGGGCCGGCTGGGAGCCGGCGTGGCCCGAGATGCTGGCGGGCATGGAGCCGGCGGCGACGGTTTTTATGCCGCCGTCGGAGGAGGAGCGCGGCCAGGATGGCCGTGCGGAGGTGGTGAACCTCAACCAGGAGGTCGTGGAGATTGACGACGACACCCCGCCGCGGACCGACATGGTCGAGCAGGTGGAGGTCAAGGGAGGAGGTGGCGATGCCGTCTTGGAGGAGGCGCCGCTGGTGATGCCGGACGAGGCGCGCCAGGCGCCGACGGGTGGGGCGCCGCAGAACGCGGCGCCGAAGATGACTCCGGCCATCATGCCAAAGGGGACGCCGGCCGCAGAGGAGGCAGTGAGAGGCGAGTACTCCCTGATATTCAGGCCGGGGAGCCGTCAGGTCGTCAGGTCGCAGACGGCTCGGGCTGTGCCCAACGAGGCCTTCATCGGGCCCATGACGCAGGAGGAGGCGGCGATGGCCGCCATGAGCCAGCGCCTTCGCGGGCGCGTGGAGCGGGTCCAGGCCTTTGCCCAGGCCGAGACGGAGCGGGCACGGGAGCTGGAACGCGCCGTGATTGTAAGTTCTTCCCTTTTTCATTTGTTTTTCTTCTTGCGGCTAGTTAGTGGGGGCGCGCTAGCACATCCACTGGGTGTAGCCCCCGAGATTTGGGCCAACTACATAGTAGTTGGGTCGAATCTTAAACTGCTGTCTTGTACTGATTTTCGTCCTTCGCAGCAACTGGATGCCTACCGGGTCGGCGTCTTTAACCGGCTCCTGGAGAAGCACCGATAGCTCAAGGCGCAGCTCGCCGCCAAGGAGGAGATGCTCCGTGTCGCCGTAGGTAAACTTGTTGCGTGCTCTTTTAGTGGGGGCGCGCTAGCGCACCCACTGGGTGTAGCCCCCGAGATTCGGGCCAACTACGTAGTAGTTGGGTCGAATCTTAAGGTAGTCTTTCTTCTGTTTCTGAATCTTTGTTGCGCAGCCGCCGCGGCCGAGGTGTCGTCATGGAGAGTCCGGCTGATCCGAGTCAGCTACCAGTATGACCGGGTCATCGCTGATGCCGGCCGGCTTTGGGTCGAGGTGGTGGAGCTGAAGGTGGAGGCGGCGGAGGCTCAGTGGGCGCTTGCCGAAGCCGGCCAGCGGCAGGAGCAGCTGGCTGGTGACAAGAGCCGGCTTCAAGCCGAAGTGGAGCGCCTCAAGGCGAAGTTGGCCAAGGCGGCGGAGGCCCAGCAGGCCCTTGCTGAAGCCGGCCAGCAGCGCGACAAGCTGGCCGACGACAAGAGCCAACTCCAAGCCGAGGTGGAGCGCTTGAAGGCGCTGGGGACCATGGTTGCGGAGGCCCACCAGGCGGAGCTCCACCGTCGCAAGAAGGACGAGGAGGCAGCCGCCACCAAGGATGCCGAGCTTAAGGCGGCCATTGCCAAGGTCGCTGAGCTGGAGAAGGCGCTTCAGGCCCGCTACCGTGCCGGCGCCAGGCAGCGGCACGGTATTTTGCTCAAAGCGCAGCACCTGGACGAGACCTTCGCCAGTAAGTGCTTCTTTTTGATTCTGCCGGGTTGAGAAGCCGGCCCTCTTTCCTATTTGGTTCCTGACTGCTCTTGTTCTTCTTTTTGGCAGGGCACTTCCCGGAGACGCACAGGGTGGCGGAGGAGGCCATTCGTTTCTAGTGGTCGCCGCAGGGGATCGTGGGGGCCGGGACTGACCCGCACGTCGCATGGACCTTCTCGGAGATCATGACCGCCGCCAAAGCTCGTCTGCAAGCCTTGGGTGACCAGATGGCGTGGGTCTCCGAGGCTGGCGCAGGGATGACGGCGGCCCTTTGGCCTGGCGCCGTTGCGCCGAACAGCTTTTCACGGCTGGCGCGGTGGTTGGAGGCTGGACCGGCGCGGCTTCACGCGTGGCGTGTCTCTGCCGCTCGTGCCGGTGCCGAGATGGCGCTCAGGTTCGTGATGTCTTGGTATCCGGACCTGGAGCTGGACCGGCTGATGGCCCAGCGAGCCGGCGCGAAGCGCCAGCTGCAGGTGGACGTTGACCGGATTGTTGCCTGGGCTAGCTACATCGCCGCGTTCTCGATGCACGATGAGTTCTAGCTGGAGTGGACAGAAAATGGCGGAGTTGTCCCTCCTGATGATTTCGGCCTGCTGCTGGACTATCCGGAGGGTAGCTCCGAGGAGTCGGGCCCCTATGCGGATGAGGACACCGAGGTGGAAGACACCGGCACCTCGGTGAACCTGGAGGCAACCGTGGGGGAGCCGGCAGCTGCGTAACCCGAGGCTAGAGCTATCTGAGGCTGAAGCCGCCCTGTTTTATCTTTGCAACTTTTTCGGTTAGGTAGCAGGTCCACCCACCCGTTGGGGTGTTTTGGTGTAAAGTAATGAACTCTGGCCTTGGGCCTGTTTTAATTCATGATGTAAATATTTTGTGAGTGTTTGTGTTTCTTGCTTTCTGTTTTTCGAGCCGTTTTCTGGCAGACCCCCCTGTTTGGGCCTCCCCCCGCGAGTCGGACAGCCGGGTTCCGGTCTGTGACATGGAGTTCGGTCCTAGGAAGGGGCGCGCGGTACTTAGGCTCTTCAAACATTGAGCGTGAGCGAAACACCTACTGGGCCGGCTTGCGGCAACCGGCGAAGCCGGCTGGCGAGCAGCCTGTCGTGCGGCTAGTTAAAGTGGCGGGGCCGAGTTGGCCAATCCGGCGGACCCAACTTAGTGTTTCCGCGACGTGTTGGTGCTTTGGCCCATAGTTCTTGCCAGCCAACAGCCGAAGCCGGTTCTGTGGCGTAGGGCGAAGGGGAGGGCCGCGGCAACCCGAACATGCCGAGATGTGCTAAGGAGGACGGCGGGTGGTGGCCAAGCCGGCCAGCCCCCGAGCCCCCGGGTGGAGCAAGTCAACCCAGTGGTGGGGGTTTTTAAGAAAATTTGCACAAATGTGTGAACACAATAACTTGGCAAAAAAAGGGGCAGCCCCCGAGCGTCGTTCGGGGACCACACAGTTTTTCATGCGGTTATAAACTAAAAAAAGTAGTGATACATACGTGCACACGGCTAACTGTAAAACGGGCGGAGGATTTCTACATTCCACGGCCGGGTTGTTTCTTCGCCGACGGTGTCTCTCTTGCGCTTGTTCGACTTGCGGGCATCGATGAGGTAGTACGCATTGCTGAACAGGACGTCGAGCGAGATCCGGCCGATAGGGGAGCAGGAGAGGTCGGGCACGATGCCGTGGAAGATCGTCCGGGATGGCTCCAAGTCTTTGGCCTCGAGGCCGAGCTTGGTCATGGTGTCGCGGTAGAGGATGTTGATGCTGCTGCCGCCATCGATGAGGACTCGTGAGAACTTGCATGTGCGCCGGGGCGCGACGATGGTGGGGTCAAGGACGAGGGCGTAGCCACCCGGGTTCGGCATGACGGCCAGGTGGTCTTCTCGGGTCCAGGTGACCGGGCGCTCCGACCAATGCATGTAGTCCGGCTTGGCTGGGATGACCGTGTTCACCTCCTGCTAGAGCAGGCGCTCGCTACGCTTGTCGTCGCCGCGGCTAGTGAAGACGACATAGGCCGCGTTCTGGGCAGGGTAGACATCGTCGCGCATTGCGATGTTAGCCGAGGGCGGAGGAGGAGGAGGTGGAGCCGGCGGTCCCGCCCCGGGCAGGGGAGGCGGAGGCGGCGGGATGTCACCCCTCATGATGCGCTTGGTGATGGCGCATTGGCGGAGCGTGTGCGTGGACAACCTCGTGCCGCTGTGGTGCTTGCAGGGAGCGTCGAGCATCTCCTCGAAGCTCATGGCGGGCTGCCACGCCGTCTTGCCGGTTTGCCGTCGCATGGCGGACGGCTCGGCCGCGGGCGCCTCCTCGGCGGCCACGACGAGGCGGTTGTTGTAGCGCCGAGCTGGTTGATCGGCCTTGCGCTTGTTGTTCTGCTGGCGGCTGCTTTCGCCGGCCGGCTTGGGGGGCGGGACCGGCTTCGCCTTGCCGGCTTCATCCGGCGCCACTTGGATCTTCATGGCGGAGTCGGCGTTGGCGTACTTGTCCGCCATCACCATGAGCGCGGCCATGGTGGCCGTTTCGGAGCGCAGGAGCTTGTGCTTGAGGAGGGTGCCATCCCGGCAACCGCTGACGAAGTACTGAATGGCCTAGACCTCGTGGACGCCCTCGCAGCTATTCCGGAGTTCGGTCCAGTGTGCGAGGTACTTGCGGCCGGTCTCCGTCGGCCCCTGCATGCACATGGCGAGCTGGCTGGGGCGGCCGGGCCGCTTGTAGGTGCCGGTGAAGTTGCGCACAAAGGCTTGCTCGAAGTCGACCCATGCGTTGATGCTACCAGCCGGCAGGCTGTTCAACCACGTACGGGCCGAGCCCCGAAGCATGAGCGGAGCGTAGCGCACGGCGAGGCGGCGATTGCCGCACGCGATGCCGATGGCGGTGGTGTAGTCGATGAGCCAGTCCTCCGGCTTGACGGTGCCGTTGTACTTGGGGCTGTCGCGGGGAAGCATGAACCCTTTGTGGAAGGGCTCGTCCCGGATGCGCGGGCCGAAGCAAGCCGGCCTAACCGCGTTGTTCTCCTCTAGCTTTAAGGAGAGGGCGAGTTGGTCGAGGCGGTGGCGAGCATCGATGGTGTCGATGGCGCGCGGGCCTAGCCGGCTAGCGACCGCGCCGCGGGGGGCCGGGTCAGCCGAAGCCGGACGACGGCTGGGCCGTGGGGGAGGATCGTGCTGGCGCCGATCTTCCGGGACCGGCTCATCGGCCAAGCCGCCGGCAGTCGCTGGGGCGCGGTTGCGCTGGGTCCGGGTGCGGCCGGAATGAGCTTCGCCGGGTGGCGAAGATGCCGTGTTCTGCTACTCGGCGTCGTTGGTGTGGTGCGAGGCGGATCCCGCTGGCTTGTTGAGGCGGTTGAGGCGGTCCTGTTGCGGCGTCGAGAATCTCGTTCACCCGCTGAAGGCGGTCCTTCGGCTCCTTGCCCTGCAGCTGGTCCAAGCCGACTGTGGCCACCTGCGCGGCGCGCATATTCTTCATGGGGGTTTTGTAGACGGGCGGGAGGGCGCCGAGAGCGTGGCCGATGGCGCCGCCCCGGGCCCACACATCGGTGACCCGGTTTGGCTCGGCGGTGGCAGGCGTGAAGCCGTAGGTGGCGTCGCGCTCCCGCTGAGCGGAGTCCAGGCGACGCTGAGTGGCAGCAAGCGTCACGGACAGGTCCAGCAGGCGCTGGCGATCTTCCTCGAGCCGAGCCCTGGTCTCGGCAGCGTTGGAGGCGTCAACGTCGGTGGCGATGGGGACGCGGAGGCCCTGGATCGTGGCGCACAGCGGGTTGGGCGGGTTGGCGCGATCCGCTGCGGCCTTGGCTTCAGCGGCCTTCCTCGCAGCGCGGGACGAGGAGCCGGTGTCGGTGGCGAACACCTCTACTCGAACGCAGAGGTCCATTGCCCCGGTGGAAGCGTCGTCGCCGAGGGAGATGGGGGAGTCGGAGATGTCAAGCACCCCGCTGGGGTACTTGTCGACCGCGGGCGCATCGGAGATGCGCAGCGCGGCGAAGGGGGCGGCGAGCGCGCCGATGACGTCGTCCTCCAGCGTGACGGGCTCGTCGGAGTCGGAGAGGAGCCCCGTATGGAACATGTCTCTGGCCAGGACCTCGAGCTGCCCCACGATGGGCGCCAACTATCGTGGTGGGTGCACGGCAGATGCCAAAGGATGGCTAAAGAGAGGAGGAGGCTCAAGGGCACCGGTGGGCTCCAGAGGCGAGGTCGGCATGAACGAGCGAGGGACGCAAGACATACCCAGGTTCGGGGCTCTCCGGAGAGATAATACCCCTAGTCCTGCCGAGCGTGGTTTATATGTATTTGTACAGAGTTGCTCCTTGAGCTGTTTGGAGGAAGGAGGAAGACTAGCCAAGTCTTGGGCTGCTCCCTTCCCTGGTGTGCGCGTGTGTCCTACATGAGTTGGTTGCCCGCGTACATGAGGCCTCCTGGGGGGTTTTATAGGTCAACCCCCCAGGGTTACAATGGTAAAGTTACAAGGCCATGGGGCCGGGTTGTCATCGTCCGGGAAGCCGGTGCTGGGACCCACCGGGTGTCAGGGCTCGCCAGGTTTTCCGGGCGCGAGCCCCGTGTGCCAGGAGGCACTGTTTGCCGTCTTGTCGATCATCACGGAGTGGTCAGGTCAAGTCCGCTACAGTGGCGCACCGCCAGGTCACCGTCTGCTGGCGTCAGTGGTGACGATGGGCGGGCTGTAGCAACGCCGGCCTCGGTCAGCAGGGTAGGTGGGGCACTGTTGCCACGCCTCTGCCGGTCAGAGGGGTTGGTGGGGTACTATCGCCTTGCTCATCCCTTTTACTGGAGACTCGTCCCATCGCCTACCTCGGATGGGACGGGAGCTGACCCGTGGCCAGGTTGAGTAACACGCCACAGGGGAGCTAGCTTGCTGGAGAAGTCTTGGTGCGCCGGGTTCGGCCGACTTGCGCCAGCCGGCAGGGCCGGGTTGCCGTCTTGGTTGGGTCGAAGAGTTCGGCCGGGTTGAGGGACTTGGCCGGGTCGAGGAACCCAGCCAAGTGTGAGCCGGATTGAGGGGTGATGCTGGCCTCGATGTTTTTAAAATGGATCCGGTTTCCGTTGCCTGCCCGGGGTTCATCCCCCCGACAGGATGCGTGGGCCGAAGCAGCCTGGACCGACGGCGTCATCCTCCTCCAGTTGCAGGGAGAGGGCCAGCTGCTCGATGCGGTGACGGGCGTCGTCATTGTTGATGTCGCGCGGGCCCAGGTGGCTAGCGACCGGACCGCGGGGAGCCGGATTGGCTGAAGCCGGCCCGGCTCAGCGGCCGGATGGCGGAGGAAGATCCTGTCGGCGTCGAGTGTCGGGGGCCGGCTTGGCACCCCGGCCTTCGGCGGTTGTCACGGTGCGGTCGCGCCTGGTTCGGCCGCTCCGGGACCTCCCAGAATGGCTCTCACTCGGTTGCGGGGAAGAAGCCGAGTCTGGATCCTTGGTGCGGCATAAGTCGGATGCTGCGGGAGCCTCCAGGAGGGAGTCGAGGCGCTTCCGCTGCGCATTCACTGCGGCAAGAGGCGCGCGAATGCGCCGCTGCCGCTACTGCAGCTCCTCTCCATGCAGGAGTTCCAGGCCTTCTGCAGCTGCTTTCGTGGCGTGCATGTTCTGGACGGGGTGTCGTAGATGGGCGGGATGATGCCTAGCATGCGGCCGGGAGCGCTGCCCCGGACGCGCACCTCGGCGACATGGCTGGGCTCGGCCACGGCTGACGTGAAGCTGTACGCGGTGTCGCGCTCCCGCTGGGCGGACTCCGCCGGTGCTGCGTAGCAGGAAGCATCGCAGTCTTGTCCAGCAGTCGCACGTGCTCCTCATCGAGCCGGGCCATGGCCTGCGTGGTGTCGACGTTGGTTGTGATGGGAAAGCTGAGGTTCTGCAGCGTAGCGCGTAGCGGGTCAGCCCGGGCGGCGAGAGCCGCCGCGGCCTTGGCCGCAGTGCTAGGCGACTTGGAGGTAGAGCCGGTGGTGAGCACCTCCACGTGGGTGCAAAGATCCGCCATGTCGCTAGAGACGGTGCAACCGACGGGGACGGGGGAGTCGGTGACGTCGAGCACCCCGCTGGGGTACACGTCGGGGACGAGCGCGACGGAGACGTGGAATGCGCCTAAGGGGACGATGGAGCCCGTCGGGAAGCCAGCGGTATCTGCGCTAGACACAGGGACCACGCCGTGCATGATGCGCTCGTCGGAGCAGGTGAAGGGCCTCATCTAGAACTTGACTCTGGTCGGCGCCGCGAGCTGCCCCATGATGGACGCCAACTATCGTGGTGATCTCACGGCAGATGCCATGGGATGGCTAAAAGTGGGGAAAGACACAAGGGCACCGATGGGTTCCAGAGGCGAGGTTGGAACGCGCAGGTGTGTGGCACGAGACGTACCTAGGTTTGGGGCTCTCCGGAGAGATAACACCCCTACTCTTGCCGAATATGGTCGATATGAAGTGGTTACAGGTTTGCTCCTGGAGCTGTTCGTGGGGGTAAGGAAGACAGGACAGTGCATGCTCTACCTCTCCGATATGAGTGTGTGTGTTCTAGTAGAGCTCTCCCTTTGCATGGAGGGGCACTAGGGGGTCTTATAGGCAGGCCCCCCATGGTTACAATGGTAATGTTACATGGGCACGGGGCCCTGGTGTCATCCTCTAGGAGCCGGCAGTGGGGGCCGCCGGGCTTGCCGGGTTCGCCTGGTGCTAGTCTCGCCGGGTCTGTCGGGTGCGGGCCGTACCGGGGCCGCCGGGCGCGGGTACGGCCGTCTGCTCGGTACTGTGGCATGCCTTGCTAGGCATCATGGGAGGGTTAGTGCTGCCCTGCTACAGGGCCGCGCCTCCAGGACACCGCCCATCCCGGGCGGGGGCGTTGGACGGTGGGGTGCGTCAGTGCCGCGCCTGCCGGGGCCGACATAAGAGGAGGGCGCACTGTAGCCATGCCTGCTTGCCGCTGGGGGTTGACTTCTCATGGACGGCCGGCGTGCGCCAGCCGGCCGGCAGGGTCACCGCACCCGGCCGACTCATGCTGGGCAGCCGGGCAGGGGCGAGCCAGATTGAGGGGCTTTGCCAGCCCCGATGTTTTTAAGGGGATCCGGGTTCTGTTGCCTGCCCGGGGGCCATCCCCCTAACAGAATCAATACATGGTCCATTTTCCAGCTCAAAAAAATATGGTATAAAAAAGACTAAAAATATATTTTATCGAGAAGTATATTGCCAGGTGACAGGACGCTAAAGCCACGTACAAATGCTTCGATTGTCTATTACCAAATGAAGAGAACCAAATGATTATCATTAAGGGTAACTCCAACATGGATCACAAAATTGCCCATAAATGCCTAGATCTGATGGTTCAGACAATTTTTTCTATTAAATGGGGGTCACCTAATTTGTCTTGACGTCCAAAATCCCCCGATCCGGCACCAAATCGAGGGAGGTTTGGCGGAGTCCAGACATCCGCAATGTCGGACTACGACACTCCGGTTCATCCAAAAGCCCCACCCGGAGCCAGCATTTCTCCCTATTCCGTCCATCCTCATGTGCTATGTATCCATGCTAACGGACTCTGCATATGCCTTTATACCATCTTGGACACCCGCCGAAGTCTTTTCGGACCTCCGCCACCCCACCTAGTCACTCGCTAGGTTTTTCCTACACCGCAGTTCCACCCTAGAACCAACTGCAACCCAGGTATCCTCCACCCCTACCTACGGCACCCATGGCGGACACCACGCCCGACAAGTGTTCAGTCAAATGTCATTGACATTTTCTTTATGTTCTCATTGTTTAATTTGAAGGAAACATGATCGATTTGAATGAGGAGTACTTCTATGTCGAGTTCATGGATTCATATTTGTCGGTTGAGGGTGAAGGTGATGTTGAAATAGCGATGATCAGTGCGATCCTTGAACGCGCGGAGTGTGCGGAGGAGCATGTTCTCAATTACGATGGTTCAACGAGGGGACATCGAGTGTTGAAGCGATAAAGGGAACAACACCATATGATACCGTACGACGAATGCTTTTCCCCCGATACGCTATGCGAACCCTATTTCCGCCACGATTTTGGATGCGGTGACATGTGTTCGAATGCATATACGAACGTTTCAGTGCCAATGAGGATTACTTCAAGTTTAAGAGGGATGATGTTGGAAACATTCAGTTCTATGGTTATCAGAAGTGCACAACTGCTATGAGGATGCTTGCAAATGTCACGGACCCAGATTCATTGGACGAATACCTCTAGATGGCTGAAAGCACATGTCTCCAAGCCATGGTCAGGTTTTTCTACTGCATTGGTCAAGGTGTTTGGACTGGAGTACTTGACAGAACCAAATGCCACAGACACAACAAAGCTGATGGCAATTGAAGAATCAAGAGGGATTCTAGGTATGCTTGCATCCTTGTGCATGCACTGGAAATGAAAGAGTTGCCCATATGCTCAACAGGGTCTATCGGGGGAATGACCCCCGGGTAGGAACATCAATAATTAGAAATTTTCAAAACATCGGGGCGGCAAGCGCCCCTCAATCCGGCCGTCCGGCTCTAGGCCGGCTGGGCGCAGCGACAAAGCTCTGGCCGGCTGGCCATAGCCGGCAGATAGCGGATCAGCGCCCGTCCCATCCAGCCGTATGACAAGACCGCCCCCACGACGGGGTGAGCATGACAACAATGCCCCCCTCACCGCTGACCAAAGCAAGCATGGCTACAGTGCGTACAGTAGCGCTAACTAGGGCGGATGGCGACCATGCGACGTGGCACTGTAGACGCACAGTACCAACCACTTCGTGATGCGAGCAATGACGCGCCACAGTGACGTCCTTCCAGCGGATTCTAAAGCCGGCGGGCCCCAGTAGCCGGCAAGCCCCATGAGAAGACTCGGACAATGACATAAGGGCCCCGCCCCCATCTCGTTTTACCCTGGGGGCCGGCCTATGAGACCCCCCAGGAGCCCCCCATGCGGGGAGTTTTTGATTCATTTCACCACACACACACACTAGCAAGGAGAAGTAGAGAGCTAGCCTCTTCTTCCTCCTCCACCCAGGGTGCACCATTGTAGCCCCCTTGTGATCCATATAACCAATCCGGCAGGACTAGGGGTGTTACCTCCCACGGAGGGCCCCGAACCTGGGTACATCATGTGTCTCGCACAGCTTGTCCCCAATCTCGCCTCCAGAACCCACCGGCGTCCTCTGGCCCTAACCACTCTTGATAAGCCTACCCATGGCTTTTGCCATGAGCACACCACAACAGTTGGCGCCCACCTTGGGGCCGTCTGCTGCGTCGGCCAGAGTTGCGTTCTGGACGAGACACTTCACTCCCTCTGGCGAGCGCATCGCGAACAGTCTGATCCGCCTCCCCGATGTAGCAGGCTGCGCCGGCTCTGGCGCGGCGTTTGGCACGGGCGTCGCCTGACCTGTAGGTGGCTCCATCATCCCCTTCAGCGAGCTGCGCATCTTCACTGCTCACGCGCCCGATGAGTACCCTAGCACGGTGCTCACCATCTCTGGCCCGCTGCCGTCTGGTGGTGGTAGGATCCCCAGCGACATCGACGACCTCTGCGTCCGCATAGAGGTGCTTGCCACCGGGTCCAGCACCACCACCAGTCGCAACCGGCGCGCGGCTGTTGCCGTTGCGGCCGGCGCCGGCCAGTCCAACCCTCTGCTGGCAACAGTGCAGAATCTACGTGCTCCCATCGCGCCAAGCGCTGATCCGGCTGCTGCCGTGGCTGAGCTCGAGGTGTTCCGCAAGCTCCTGCATGTCGAGGCTACCGAGCTCGCCGCCGCGCAATGCCAGATGGAGTCTGCGCAATGAGAGTACAGCACCACCTACGGCCTCACCCCGGATGTCGTTGAGCCAAGCCAGCAGGGCGATATGTGGCACCGTGGCTGCGCCATCGGCGAGCTGTTTAGCGTCAACCGGCCCATCTATGCTACTCTCGCCCAGAACATGACGACGACGCAGGAGGCTGCCGCCGAAATTGACCACCTGGAGGGCGAGGCACAGTAGCAGCAGCGCGTTGCCGACCTCATCGCTGCAGCCAACCGGCTGCAAGAGTACTTCGAGCTGGACCCCTCCGGCTCAGAGCCGCCGCGTCCGGGCGATGATATGCAGCCGGGCGAGCATCCAAGGCATACCTTCCAGGCTTCCTCTCCGCCTTCTCTCAGCCACGGGGGCCGATCCCATGGCAGGAGGGGAGGCTGGCGTCATCATGACGCACCGACTGTCACAAGCCGGCTCGTGGCGCCTGCCAGCCCCGCTCGCCGGCAGCCGGCTCCACCAACTCCAATCGCGCTGAGATTGGCCGGCTTCCTCCGGGCTGGCTGGCCGCCCTTCGATCGCCTATCAACTTGGGCCCCGTGACCTTCCAAATGAGAACGACGCTCCCCATCGCATCCAGCAGATGGCCCGCTCCCTCGCCTTGGAGGAGGAAAGCTCGGTCGGGCTGGCTTGCTTCGGCCCGCGCATCTAGGGCGAACCCTTTCCCAAGAGTTTCACGCTGCCTCGCGACACCCCCAAGTACAATGGTATCGCCAAGCCGGAGGATTGGCTTACCGACTACGCCATAACCGTCAGCATCGCAGGCGGCAACAAGCATGTGGCGGTGCGCTACGTGCCTCTCATGTTGTAGGGCTCCACCCAGACGTGGCTCAATAGCCTGCCGGCCAACAACATCAACACCTGGCTGGACTTTGGCGAGGCATTTGTGTGCAACTTCACTGGCATGTACAAGCGTCTCGGCCGGCCCTGCCATCTCTCCATGTGCATCCAGGGGCCGGACGAGACTCTTCGTGACTACCTCACACGGTGGACCGAGCTGCGCAATGACTGTGAAGGGCTCCATGAGGTGCAGGCTATCCAGTACTTCATTGACGGGTGCCGAGATGACAGCTTGCTCAAGCACAAGGTCATGCACTCCGACCCGGCCACCATGGCTTCGCTCATGGCCGCGACGGACAAGTACGCCACGACCCAATCCGCTATGCTGGTGCAGGTCCAGTTGGATGCATCCAGCAAGGTGGTGCCGGCTCTACTAGACAACCCACGGCCGGCTGGGGACGATGGCCGGCAGTAGAACAACAACAACAACAACAACAACAACAAGCGGAAGGGCGAGTAGCTGGATGCCCGATACGGCAGCCGACAAGTTGTGACTGTCGAGGAAGAGCCGCCCTGCCGACGGCAATGAACCGGCAAGGGCGCCTGGTTGCGCAAACATACCTTCAAGGAGATGCTCGACACGCCATGCAAGCACCACAGCGGCGCGAAGCCATGAGGACACAAGACCCAGAACTACTCGATGTAGCGCCTGGCTCGGGGCGAGGGTGCTCCTCTTCCCCCGCCGCATTCGCCGGCTCCACCGGCTCCGGCTCTGGCAACCGGCCAGCTTCGCAATGACATCCCTCACTGGGAAGCGTCCTACGCCGTCTTCACCAGCGCGGCGGATGACAAGCACAGCCTGCGCAGGCAATCCCGCGAGGTGAACGCTACCGTTCCCCCGTTCCTCAGTTCATGCACTGGTCTGAGAAGCCGATCATCTGGAATCGGGAGGACCACCCGACCGTGATGCCCACGCCAGGTGAGTACACCCTCATCCTCGACCCCACTTTCACTACAGAGAAGCGCACCTCTCTCTTCATGCGTGTGCTCATCGACGGCGGTAGCAGCATCAACATCCTCTACCACGACACCATGGTCAAGCTGGGCCTCAAGGAGAAGCAACTGCAGCCCAGCTGAACAGTCTTCCATGGCATCATGCCGGGGCTCTTGCTCCTCCATCGGCAATGTTCAGCTGGACGTGATGTTTGGTGACTCGCACAGTTTCCGCCGCGAGCCGATCTGGTTCGAGGTGGTGGATCTGAGCAGCCCCTACCGCGTGCTCTTGGGTCGGCCCGCGCTGGCCAATTTCATGGAGGTGCCCCATTACGCCTACCTGAAGCTAAAGATGCTGGGTCCCAAGGGCATCATCACCATAAACAGCGACTACAGAAAATCCATTGAGTGCGCGGAAGCTAGCTCGAAGCTGGCCGAGTCCCTGGTCATTGGGAAGGAGAAGCGCCAGCTCGACCGGCTCGTGGCTCTGTCCCACGAGCAGCTGACCGCCCCGACTCCTCCCCCATCCATGCCGCCGGGCAACGAGGCATCTTTTCAGCTATCCAAGGACACCAATAAAGTACCACTGGACCCGGCCAACCCGGCCCAGTGCGTCACCGTCAGCACCCGCCTCGATAGCAAATAGGAAGGCGAGCTCGTCGACTTCCTCTGTGAGAATAGGGATATCTTTGCATGGTCCCCCAAGGACATGCCGGATGTTTTGAGGAAGTTGTTCGAGCACAAACTTCATGTGCGGACGGATGGCAAGCCAGTCAAGCAACTTCTATGCCATTTCTCGGAGGAGAAGCGAAGAACTATTGGTGAGGAGATCGCCCGGTTGCTCACAGCCGGCTTCATTATGGAAGTGTTCCACCCTGAGTGGCCGGCCAACATAGTCCTCGTCCTGAAGAAGAATGGCACATGGCGCATGTGCATCGACTACGCCAGCCTGAACAAGGCGTTCCCCAAATATCCCTTTGGCCTGCCTCAGATTGATCAGGTGATCGAATCCACGGCCGGCTGCGAGCTGCTGTCTGCTACTTGTGAGCTGCGTTGGGATTTCCTCGAAGAGGAGAGGATGATGCAGTACAGTAGAGATAAGTATTTCCCTCAATTATGAAACCAAGGTTATCAATCCAGCAGGAGAACCAAGCAACAGTATGTAAACAACACCTACACACAAACAACAAATACTTGCAACCCAACGCCTAGAGGGGTTGTCAATCCCTCAATGGTTACGAGCAAGATTAAATTGTATAGGTTTTTATAGATAGATCTGACAAAAATACAAAATAAAATAAATAAAATAAAATTGTAGCAAGGTTTTTTTAGGATTTTATATATGATAAAAGTAGACCCGGGGGCCATATTTTTCACTAGAGGCTTCTCTCAAGAAAATAGCATACGGTGGGTAAACAAATTATTGTTGGGCAATTGATAGAAAAGCAAATAATTATGATGATATCCTGTAGGATCGGAAGTATGTCTAGAGGGGGGTGATTAGACTTCTTGACCAAATAAAAATCTTCCTTTTCCCAATTTTAGTTGTGGGCAGATTTTAGCAATTATAACAAGTCAAGCAATCAACCTACACATGCAATTCTAAGAGTATAGCAGCGGAATGTAACATTGCATATGAAGGTAAAGGGAAGGGTTTGGAGAAGGCAAACGCAATGGAGACACGAAGATTTTTGGCGTGGTTCCGATAGGTGGTGCTATCGTACATCCACATTGATGGAGACTTCAACCCACAAAGGGTAATGGTTGTGCGAGTCCAGGAGGGCTCCACCAACAAAGGGTCCACGAAGAAGCAACATTGTCTATCCCACCATGGACATCGCCCATGAAGGACTTGCCTCACTAAGGTAGATCTTCATGAACTAGGCGATCTCCTTGCCCTTACAAACTTCTTGGTTCAACTCCACAACACGTCGGAGGCTCCCAAGCGACACCTAACCAATCTAGGAGACACCACTCCCCAAAAGGTAATAGACGGTGTGTTGATGATGAACTCCTTGCTCTTGTGGTTCAAATGATAGTCTCCCAAACACTCAACTCTCTCTCACAGATTTGGCTATGGTGGAAGAAGGATTTGAGTGGAAAGCAACTTGGGGAAGGCTAGAAATCAAGGTTCAAATGGTAGGAATGGAATCTTTTGATGTCAAGACATGAGTAGGTGGTTCTCTCTCAGAGAATGAATGGTGGAAGTGTAGGCGCGTTCTGATGGCTCTCTCTTATGAGAAGAGGGGTGTGGAGGGGTATATATAGCCTCCACACAAAATCCAACCGTTACACACTTTTGACCCATCTTGGTGGCACCAATCTATACAAAAGTATGAATGTTAGGAATCTCAGTGGGACCGATGGGAACAACTCGGTGGGACCGATGTGCTAGGGCTTAGGGAAAACCTCATCTCGGTGGCACCGATTGCATGAACTCGATGGGACCAAAGTGAAGCAATAAGGCAACAGAGAGTTAGCAAGGCCATCTCGGTGAGACCGAGATCCATATCGGTGTGACCGAACTGTTAGGGTTTTGGTTGTGGCTATGTCAAGATGAACTTGGTGGCTCTAGATGGAAAGTATCGGTGGGGCCGAGTTAGGATTTGGGTTTTGGATATATTTGGATAGAGAAGGTGGCTGAGGGTTTTGGAGCAATATCACTAAGCACTTGAGCAACAAGATCATTAAGCAACACCTCATCCCCTTCTATAAGTATTGGCTTTCCTATGGACTCAATGTGATCTTGGATCACTTAAACAAAAATATAGAGTCTTGAGCTTTTGCCAATCCTTGTCCTTAGCAATTTGAGGGGTCCACATCTCTATGTCATGCCATGCCAATCATTGAACATCCTGTACTATTTATCTTGAAAGGATATTAGTTCAATGAGATATATGTTGTGATAAATTACCAAAACCACCCGGGGATTAGTTGCACTTTCAATCTCCCCTTTTTGGTAATTGATGACAACATATAGATCAAAGCTTCGACAAATGATTAAATGAATAAAGTACATCGTCGCTTTGTGAAGTATGTGATAAGCAAGAGCTCCCCCTAAATTTGTGCATTATTAAAAATTTGCGTTTGAATGCAAATGCAGAATTAATTAGGACCATGGGTCACTCTTCCATATCACATACATCTTGGTGGAGCGCACAAAATGATATGAGTGAAATAACATGCACGGATCACCAAAGACATAAGTGAATGATCATACATAAATAATGATAGAGATAAGCAATAAGCACACATGAAGCATTGTATGATCAATCACATAAGACAAACGTAGTATCTCACAAGCATAACAACCATAGTAGCACAAATCAAACGAAAAATGTATCACGAAACAAGCAGAGATAGTAGCAATAACTCAAGAAAAATAATGAGCAAAAGCAAGACACTCTCTATCAAAGCCTAATGATCTATACAATTTCTCCCCCTTTGGCAACAAATACGAAAAAGTTCAAAAAGGTATAGAGCTATGCGTCTCTCTAGGCACGATCCTCCGGAGCTCCTGAAGGTGACTTCTAGTTGGTGGCTCCGGTGTGCGTAGATGGAGTTGAGATGAGTGCATCCGCAAAAGCTTCAGCTGATGTCTGCTGGGCTGGTGGAGTAGAAACTGGAGGTGATACTAGAGCAGTAGCAGCCGGTGCAGAGTGAGTAGTCCTCGTGTCTACAACTGGCACGGCTGATGATCTGGGTGCCCTAGGCACAATCTGAAACCTCTCAGTGGTAGGTCGCTCATCTCCACTGTACTTTGCAGTGGCTCTGGCTGCCTCGACATCATCTCTGAGCTTCTCCATAATAGTCTGAACCTCTGTGATCTTTATAACAAGAACATGAACCTTAGAATCGACAATCCGCTCTAGGCTCTCCTGGTTCTTGGAAATGTTGGCCAGACTCTTCTCAATCCTCAGGGTTGCCTCTAACAGATATGTCATCTGGTGATTCTTTGACTTGAGGTTGGCTATGGGAGCATTAGGTGTTTTGGCCTCTTAAGCTGCTCTTGCTGCTACATCTTCTTGGATCTTCTCTTAAGCCTCAACAGATGTAGGGTGTGAAGCATCCATCACCACCACATTATCTTCGAACTCTGGCTGAAGTGGAAGGTGCTCATGATCAAGTAGATAAGTGCTTGTTCCAACCTTGGAGTTGATGAGCATCTAAATGTGTGGAGCATATCCACAAGATCTCTTCTGATCAGCAGCTGCCCTCTTGACGGTTTCAACAATTAGGCTCATCACCTTGAACTTTTGAGGTGTATCAAAGTGGTGCAGCAAGTTGATGGAGTGGCCACGGACCATATTGTCATCTCCGGACTTGGGAAAAAGAGTATGCCTCAAGATAGTGTTTGTGGTGGCCAAACCAACTAGCAAGAGCTTCATAGAGCCAAGCTTATGACTCTCAACATCCTTGGGAGGGATTTCCTTGTACATATTAGCCATGGATTTGTGGTCCATCCCGGGCTTCCTGTACACATCGATGTCATTTTCTTCTTCCTCGGGGGCACCAAGGAGTTTAGCCCAATCAGAGATAGTTGACTGGTATTTGGAACCTTCAGCCATCCATGCAATCTTCCCATCTGGATAGAAATGAGTTGTGTAGTAAAATTGCATGACCATCTCATCATTCCACTTGGTGAGCTTCTGACCAACAAAGGCATCCACTCCTGCAAGTCTGAAACTCTCATGAACATGGGGGAAATAATCTTTATTTGCATCAATGTATTTCCAGTCCACCTGTTTCATGTCACTGACTATGGGCTTCTTGTCAAGCAGCACAGTCTCATAGAAGTCTTGTTGTTCTATGGTGTGAAAGCGATAGTCACAAGCAGTCCTTCTCCTGACAGAATAAGGATCAATCTTCCTCCAGTCTCGCAGACCTTTGTCTTTCCTGAGCATCATGTTTTTAGCTACTTGATGAGCATTGTCATGATCTAGGATCTTGGGCTTTAGCTTCCTGAGCACTAGTGGCTCATCATCCATATCAACTTCAGGCACTGGAGCCTTGTTCTTCTCAGCAGCAGAGATATTTCTGGTTGACCTCTTAGGAGCAGCAACTTTGGGCTTAGACTTGGACTTGGAGGGAGCAGCTGACTTCATAGCATCTGACATTAGTTTCCGAGTCTTTGCTGGAAGTGCTTCAGCTTCTGGTTCTTCTTCTTCCTCCTCCTCATCAATCATCATGGAGGGTCTGCCTATTACTCGAGCCATTGCATTTCTCACTCTCTTTTTCTTCTTGCTGGCATCAGCTCTTGCATCACTTGGCTCCTCCAAGGTGAATGTCATTGTTTCCTTTGGAGCTGAGGATTTGCGTGACTTTGACATAGGGACTTTCCTTGCAACAGTCCTGTCCTTTTTCTTTGATGTGGCCTCACCAGCCACAAAGTCTTCATCCTCATCATCTGAGGTTCTCTTCTTCTTAGTTCTTGTGGCAGCCTTTGGTAGATCTGGAGAGCTCCTAATGCCCTCATAGTAGCTCTCATTAGGACTTGATCCCTCACTGAGATCAACATTCTGCTCTGACTCATTCTGGCTATCAGTTGCATTTGACATCTTGCAAATAGATCCTGTGAATAGATAGGTGTCAGTGTCAAAACCGGCGGATCTCGGGTAGGGGGTCCCGAGCTGTGGATCTAGGATCGATGGGGAACAAGGGATGATGAACACGGCGTTTACCCAGGTTTTGGCCCTCTCGAAGAGGTAAAACCCTACGTCCTGCTTGACTGTATTTGATGTATGATATGGTTACAGAGTCGATCTACCTTGAGATCAGGCGAGCTAAACCCTAAGTTGAAGGGGGTAAAGGATGTTGCTCTAGCCCTAAAGACTAAAACCCCTGGTTTATATAGACACCAGTAGGGTTAGGGTTACAGATGATTGGTTACAGGGAAAGAAAGATCATGCCTAATCCTTGCTTGGAGGGCACACCACAAGTCCAAAGATTTCCTATTCGGCCATGGATCCGCACTCTAGCACGGGCCCATAGTAGCCCATCAGTCCGGCCTATATACAGTAGGCTGATACCTCGAGGACCCGTTAATCTAGGACTCCCTCAGTATCCCCCCGAACTAGCCTCCAATGCCAGGGCTTGTGTTCGGCCTCCGCACACCTCATGGTCTTCGGCTTGCGAGGCGAGTTCTTTGTCTTGTCCTGTGCATGTTCGGAGTTGAATGGTGTTCGGAATCTGAAGCGTCCACTTTACTTAGCCTCGCAGGCCCAAATGCCCAAGTGTGAATAGTGCCCTTGTCTGACAACTTTTAGCGAAGGGTCGCGGCCGGTCATAATGTCAAACGGCTGGCAGTTCTCGATGCGCGGCTCGAGGCCGCCCCTCCATTGGCACATCTCATCAAGGCAGAGATCGTGCCCCTTTTTTTAGGGGATATGATCAATGATTTCAATTCCCCACCCACGCATAACGTCGCGAGTATATCGGGAAGTGGAAAGGCCCGGGGTGTGAAAAGGGGAACCCTCGGCTTCTCTGCGGTCTATAAAAAAGGGGAACAACTATAGTTAACATCTCACGCCTTTCTCCACCTCCTGCTATTGCCTTTCCAACCTCCAGAGCTCCAGTGCCCTGACTTACTACTCCACGGCAAATCCTTTCCAGCCCCTCCCTAGCCCCAGCCATGGCCGGATCTGGCGCTAATGGCAAGTGGGACGCCTCCATCGTCACCAATGATGACATCTTGGAGCTGAAGTGGGCCGGCTACTGATCGGCCGATATCACCCATTGGGTCCCCGAGGAGGGCCAGATCATCCCCACGCCCAAGTTGGGCGAGAGGGTAGTAATACTTCCGCATTTTATCCGGGGGCTAGGATTTCCCCTACACACCTTTGTGAGGGGGTTGATGTTCTTCTACGGGCTAGATTTCCATGATCTAGCCCCCAACTCTCTCCTCCACATTTCGGCCTTCATCATCATCTGTGAGGCCCTTCTGCGCGTCCAGCCGCACTTTGGCCTGTGACTAAAAGTGTTCAACGTCAAGCCGAAGGTGGTCAGCGGTGCCCAGGCCGACTGCGGCGAAGCCATGATCAATAAGCCGACCCGAGTTCAATGGCTAGAGGGCCGGTTTATCGACACTGTCAAGGTGTGGCAGAAGGAGTGATTCTACATTACAGAACCAAGGGATGTGGCCTGAACGGCTGCTCCCGAATTCAGTTCTGGCCCCCCAACGAGACTAACCTCGTGGACCATGATGGGTCCTAACTGGGGGTCCGCCGGTGAGGTGAATATGCTGCAGAAGCGCGTCGCCAGTGTGATGGAGACCGGCGCCAAGTTGACCATCTTGGTCCAAATAATGCTGAGGCGCCGGCTCCTTCCTTGCCAGCTAAGGGCCAGTCCAATGTGGGCCTACAAGTCAGACGACCCGGTCACCGTGCAGTACCTCTTCGGGACAACCCACGACAAGGTGTGGGGGCAGCTGTTTAAGTCCCAGGAGGACTGGCCGACCGAGAATGAAGACATCGGCCTCGACGCTGCAACCCAGCCAAAGAAGGTAATTGACCCTTTTTCCGATGCGTACTCGGGAGGTCATACTACACAAAACATAGTTCAAACACAAATTCATGGTCTTTACAGGGATGGCCTGAGAAGTCCGAGAAGGTCAGCGGCCTGGCTCCTCTACCCGAGGGGCCTCGATCAGCTCAACTGGAGGAGCTGCTGGTCGCGGTGCCTTATAAGGCACCAGAAAAGAAAGGGAAGAATAAGGACTTGTTGGAGGCTATAGAGGGCCTCTACCGAAGAGGTCGTCCGGACACCAAGTCCGGAGACACCGCCTCCCCCATCTGCCCAAGATGGGGATGAGGAGGAGGACGAGGAGGAGAGCGCCTCCTCCCACTCCAAGAACAGGGCGGCGTCCAGGGACGTCGAGGAGGAGCAGCCTCCTCGGGCCCAGAAGAGGCAGTGCAGGCCCAAGCTGATCCTGCCCGATAGTTCGGACTCTGATGAGGAGTCCGTGGCGTCCGAGAAGGTTCCAGAGAAGGAACCCAGGGTCAAGCCCACCGCCATAATGTGCGAATCTTGACATTTTACGCTTATTTTATTTTGTCAGTCTTTCACTGACAAGAATTGAATGTGTGATATTACAGCTCACCCCGCAGCCACCCTGCCGAGCAGACCTCGGAGGGGACCTCTCCGCCCGCCAAATTGGCGGACAGCGAATCTGCGTCATGCTCCGCGCCTCCCCGGATCCCCGAAGAGATCAGGGAAGTGTTGTCCCGAAGGACCTATTCCCGTCCGAACACGGGGGAGGAGGGCAACATAGCCATGGCCGAGGCCGATGCCTCGATCACCAAAGGCCAGGAGGGTGAACCTCTCGTGGCTAATGTGGGAGGAGAATCCAGGCAGTCCAGACCCTCCCAGCCGGTCACGCCTGAGCCTTCAAGGCCTTCACCGGTGCCGGTCCCGCCTTCTGGTGGGGAAGGGGAGGAGGTACCCACGCCCGTGCAGGACACCAACAACCAGGCGGCGGCGGGCTGGCTGGACGCGATGGAGGAGTTGGAGAACAATTCTGCCATCGACGACGTGCACCGCGCCCTTATGGGTGTGGTTCTGCGGGGTGTTTGGTCCGTCAAAACTGGACTGAATGATGCCATCCAAAGCCTTCTGACAGGCTTTGAGGTGAGTCGAGTAATGTCCTTTCCGCACAATCTGGATTTATCTTTTTTTGTCAAATTTTGAGTAGGCCGTATATATCACAGCCCCCGAGACTCTGTGAGGCTTACAGAAGACCTTGCAGAGGATCAAGTATCCGTAGGCCAGCTTTTGAAGTGTTATGATTGATTTGACATTGCATGCATCATCCTTGGCCGCAACTGCTAATGCCGCTGCCCTGGAGGAGATGGATCAGAAGCTTAAATGCTCCGATGAAGAACTTGACATCATCAACAATTTGCTTGATGAGGCACAAGGTAAGTTCTTGTCGAAGTACATAGTTAACACTACCGGATACTTACATTCCGGATTATATGCTGAGCATATTGTGTTTGGTGAGTGCATTGGAGGCCGTGGAGGTTGAGCGCCTGAAGGCGGCACTGAAGAAGGCCGAGGCCGAGGCGGCCGAAAAGAAAGTGGCTGCCGAAAAGGCAGTAGCCGAGCTGGAGAAGGCGAAAACCGCCGGCGAAAAGCACGAGGCTCGAGTGGCCGAAGTGTAGGTGGAACTCAAGGATGCCGTCCCGAAATGTGAGGCCCTTGAGCAGAAGCAGAAGGAGCAGTCGTCCAAGCTTTCCAAGGCAGACAAAGAGCTCCAGGAGGCCAGGACGGAGGTGCGGAGCGTCTGAGAGGAGCTCCGCCAAATGGGGCAAATTGCAGATGGTAAGAAGTACTTACTGTAGAGTGTTTTTGGCGGCAACATGTTTGCCTTGTTGACGCGGGTCTGGCGCTCCACAGGCGTTTTTGCCGAGCTTCCGAAGAGTGTGGCGGCTGCCGCGGAGCACTACGCTAAGTGGGAGGAGGACTCTAAGCGGCGGCTTTTTTGGTCACAGTTCTAGGCGCCCGAGCATCGTCTGCTCCTTAGCAGCTAGATGAAGCAACTGATGGTGCTGCATCGGATGGCCGAGCCAGCCCTGAAGGATCTTTGTGTCCGGCTGTGGCCCGTAGAGCCCATTCCAGACAGCTACTTTGGCTTGGTGCAGAGGCTGTGTGACGCATCATCACGGATTGATACCATGAGGTGTTCTGCGTGCCTTGAAGGAGCTAGTCTGGCCTTTGCAAAGACCATGGTTCATTGGCCGAAGATCAAGCCAATGGACATGGCCCCTGGTCCCCCGCTAGTTGGCAAGGAGCAATATTGCCCCGAACTATACTTCGCACATGTTATGGATGGTGCTCGGGCGATAGAGGGCCAGTGTTCCAAGGATGTAATCATCGAGTGATAGTATTAACTTGTCATAAGAACCATTTTGCTTTATAATGCGGCTCTTTTACATACTATGGTGTTTTTATTTTGACTCCTGTGCGGCCGTTTAATATTCTAAAAGTTACCAGTCGTCGGCTTCAACCCCCAAGTAAATGGTACAAGGGGTGTCTCATCTCCGCGTTGTTAACCTTAGCTGATGTCTTGGTGCCCGAAGGCGGTAGTGTGTGAGAGGGACTAGGCAATCGGACTATTCGGTTTTACTGCTTTCACTTAGCCATAGGAGCTTGACGGCGGGAACTAATGACAAGCCCCCCATGTTTTGTGATGTATGTGGGAGCTGAAGCATGCCTTAGTAATCAGATGGTTTGTGCTAGGACGAACCCTGCGTATGACACGGATAAATCGCCAATGATTTCTTAGTTTAACACTTGTCATCGGATCGCTGACCAGTTCTCGCTTACTATGATGGTCAGTTTTCGGCTTTCTCCCTTGAGGTGCTTAACTGGCCTAGCCAGAAGTACAATCGCAGGGGTTATCCCTTTACCTTCTTAGCCGAACGTGCGGAACGTAAGAAGGCAAGCACAGGAGCCGAACAACCCAACTATTGACCCAAGACATAGTTCAGAACTAATGCATATAGTACAATATCTGAGACGCCGAACGCTCCACGAAAGAGTGGTGCCAGACTTAGTACATAGGGCTGATGGGAAGATCAAGCCTTTGGTCAATTAACCGATTTGTATTTGTTACACAATGTGTGCATGCCCAGTTTGTTCGAAGAGCAGGAAAAAAGGAAAAGAAAAAAGCAAGGGAGAGCTAAACAATTCGGATGCCCGAACACCTTAAAAGGTGTTTTTATTTTCCATGAGCTCTGGACATCTAACCGTACAATTTGAACTGCTGAGGCGTTTATGATAAGCAAGAAAACTTTTACAGAGAAAGGTTAACACATGGCCTTGATTCGTTGGTCGAAGCCTCAAATGTGCCCTGCTGCACGTCTGCGCCTTTGCTTCTGTGAGATGGAGTGGGGTGAATTGGACGTCCGTGAACACCGCGTGCTGGAGAGGGGTGCGTTCAATAGGGGCCTTGAGATGTAGCCATGCCGCACATAGCTTGATGCTGAGCGAGTCCGGAATCATACCCGTTGTCGTCCAAGGACGTGGTGATGTCGTAGTTCGGTTGAGCCAAACACGTGGAGATATGTGTTGGATATGAGCCCCCACGGCCGCCCATGGTATGTTGAGTGCGAAGTTGTGCTGGCGGGGCACGTAGAGCATGATGAAGGCGGGGATGCCGTGGGGAGCGCATCCCTATTTGTAGCGAACACATGCGGGCTCCCATGACGGGGATCGGGCTCGAGCCCGTTTGATTGTATCTCTGGCCTTTACGGCGAGCTAATACTTTGGCCTATTGGCGACGGATTGGTCTTCAGCTGCCAGGGCCACAGTGTGTTCCTCGGTCCGGAGTGAGCGCTCCGTGTTGCCGTTGATCGTTATGACGCCCGTGGGGCCAGGCATCTTTAGCTTGAGGTATGCGTAATGCGGGATGGCGTTGAATTTGGCGAACGCCGTTCGGCCGAGGAGGGCATGATAGCCACTGCGGAATGGGGCTATGTCGAAGATCAAGTCTTCACTTCGGAATACCACTTCCAAAGTTACCGTGCCTGAGCATCGGGCCTCTACGCCCGGAATAACCCCCCTTAAAGGTGGTGTTGCTGGGCTTGATCCTTGACGGATCGATACCCATTTTCCTCACTGTGTCTGCATAGATCAGATTGAGCCTACTGCCTCTGTCCTTTAGGACTCTTGCGAGGTGGTACCCATCGATAATGGGGTCAAGTACTTGGGCCGCTGATCCTCCATGGCGGATACTGGTCGGAAGGTCCTTGCGGTCGAAGGTGATCGGGCAAGCCGACCACGGGTTGAACTTCGACGCTACGGGTCGACGACATACACATCCTGCAGCGCGCGCTTCCTCTCCTTCCTTGGTATATGGGTGGCGTAGATCATGTTTACCATCTTGACCTCAGAAGGGAAGGGTTTTTGGCCTCCACCGTTCAGCCTGTGGGGCTCATCATCGTCCTTGCTTCGTGGGCTTTTGCCCGAGTCTTCGGATGTGAGCTTGCCGGCCTGCTTTATCACCCAACAATTATGGTTGGTGTGGTTGGTGGGCTTTTCGGCGGTGCCATGAATCTGGCAGGGCCTGTCCAGTATGGCATCCAACTTGGTTGTGGCATCCTGGTTGCCTTTAGAAGGCTTTTTCCGTGACCCAGACTTTGGATTACGGAATCTGGCATTGACTGCCGTATCGTCAGCTTCACCAACATTGCGGGGACGTTTGTTCTTGCTTTGTCATGGCTTCCTGTTCCCGTCCCGGAATTCCAAGGTGCCGGGGGCTTCTGAGTTGGAGCTTCTACGAGCCAGACAACTGTCCTCTCCAGCGCAGAAGCATGTCATCAGGGAGGTGAGTGCTAACATAGTTCTTGGCTTGTCTTGGCCGAGCTGACGTGCTAGCCATTCATCTCAAATACTATGCTTGAAAGTGGCAATGGCTTCGGCGTCCGGACAGTCAACGATCTGGTTTTTCTTGGTCAAAAACCGGTTCCAGAATTGCCGGGATGACTTACCGGGCTGCTGAATTACATGGCTCAGGTCATCAGCGTCCGGGGGCCGGACTTAAGTGCCCTGGAAGTTGGTTCGAAACGCCTCTTCGAGTTCCTCCCAACATCCTATAGATTCTTCGGGAAGGCTATTTAGCCAGTGTCTGGCCGGGCCCTTGAGCTTTAATGGTAAGTACTTGATAGCATGGAGGTCGTCTCCTCGTGCCATATGAATGTGTAGCAGCAAGTCTTCAATCCAGACTACCGGATCTGTTGTCCCATCATAGGGCTCAATATTTATAGGTTTGAATCCTTCTGGGAATTGGTGCTGCATGACCTTGTCTGTGAAGCACAGAGGGTGAGCGGCGCCCCTGACTCGAGCTATGTCGCGCCGGAGATCATTTGCCATCCGGGCTCGTTGCTGTTCCCGAGGTCCATTATTTTTGTCTAACCGGGCTTGGTACGCATCCCGTCTAGCGGGGGGATCATCTCTCGATCCGTAAATGGACCTTGTCCTACCTGCCCGAGCGTCCAAGTCGCGTCGTAGGTCATAGTCGTAGACTGGCCGTACTGGCTCCTTGCCTTGACGGCGGGGTGGGTCGGGAGGTGGTTCGGCTTTATCGGCTGTCCTGTCCCGTCCTTGAGGGGGGCGGTCCGGCTGGTCCGCCTGAGTGTGCCTTGCAGGCATTGGCTCTATGGCCTCGTCATCGAATTGTGGTAGTGGCCTTCGCATAGGGTAGCTTTTGGTCTGCCGTGTGTGGCCGTGCTCCTCTTCGGCGACTAGGACCTTGGTTGTCGTGGTTCAACATGGCCACCTATGGGGCCATCGGCCCCTTTGTGGTTCGGCAAGGGGGAAGGGTGCACTAAACAAAGAGCGGAGGCCGTAGGACGGCGCGGTGGTGATGCACAGGTAGTTTTTACCCAAGTTCGGGCCACCGCGGGGCGTAAAACCCTACTCCTGCTTTGGTGGATTGATGAATGGACCGGGGTGGAGACGCAGCGCTCTAGCCCAGCAAGGTCGCCTTGGGACATGAGCAGCTATTCGCGTATGAGCATACAAGGGTCTGAATCCTTTCTAAGGTTGCCCCGGCCCTCCTTTTGTAGGTCAAGGGGTCACCACAATGGCAAATCAGTCATTACATACTGATTGGATAGCAAACAGTGCTATCATACCTAACTCTGCAGACAGGATAAGGTGCATTAAATGCACTGCTTAGTGTCACATCGTGGGTGTAGCCCGGCAAGCCTTGCCGTGCCATTCAGCCACCTCTCCGCTTGCCTGCGTGACACGTCTCCTGGACGGGTGTCATTTAGGAGTGTTCTTCCTCAGAAATGGCCTACCACGTACCAAATACGGCCACTTAATCACTTGGGGGCTCGACACCGCACCATTAGGTGACTTGCGTTGCTGTGAGGTGGAGCGGTGGAGCCTTGGCGGGGTAATCCTCCCTCGGCGTCCTCGGCAGGCCTATCGGGGGAGTCTTGAGACTTGTCTCTGGGACGACCTCGACCTAACTAGGCTCTCCTTCCGGGCAAGGGAGGTTTCCCCTTTGTGAGATCTTGCTTCTTTGGTTTGTCTTGGGCTTCTTGATTCGCCGTTTGACTTCTCAAAGAGCTATATCTTCAGCTTGGCCTCGTCCTGGATGCTGTAACCTTGTTCCTGAGCCTGTGTACAGTCTGGGCAACATACACCCGGGTCTGTTGCACCGATAGGAGCCCCCGGGCCTGGCCCGAACGCGCTGCCGAGCATCGTCGGGGTAGGCCCTATCATGTACATAGGTAGAGGTCTTGTGGTAGCTTGTCCCTTGAGATCTTCTTTACTTCTTCATTAACCTGTGCTTGAGTCAGTTTCCTGTTTTTCCGCACGCCGCGTGATCCCAATCGTGGTGGGGACATCTCTATAATGGCCCATGAATGACTTTAACTCACGAGGGAGTAACTGCCAATTCACTCATCCCACCACGCCCTTATCCTTCACCACGTATGCTGCATGCGTCGAGTGGGGTAGGTAATGGAGGCATGTGGCGCGGAAGGGACGCCATGGCGGAGGATTGGCGTAGGAGGGTGGCGATCGGATCCGATCGCCGGTGACAGCTTGGACAGGTTGGATCAGGGAGAGCCCCCCATGGGGGTGGGCGACGGGTCAGCTCCCAGTCCCGGCCTGCCTATAAAAGGGAGGGTGAGAGAGGAGCGGAGGCATCTACCCACGCATCTCTCCCCTTTTCCCTTCTGTTCCTTTTCTCGTCATGTCGAGAAGGAGAGACCTGGGCCAGGCCCCGGGTTCTAGCTCGGGGGTGACGACGACGCCGGATACTCATGTTGATGCTCGGGGAGTGAGTCTGGTCCGAGGTTGTCGGAGACATGGCGGTGGTGGATGCTGGCGCCGTGATAGCCGTAGTACGGGAAGTGTTGCGCTCCTCCAAAATGGAGGGGCACTCGTTTCCCCCACACAAGCCAGCCATCCGAAGGGAAGCACTTGCCCTTGCCGCAAGTCGTCGAGGCTTGTCCCCCCATTGGCGGGGCCCTTGGATCTTACGGTGCTCACCCGCGGGGCTGTACCTGGGACCCTTGGTAGTCCCTGCACGGCCCCCTCTTGCGAGGTCAGGGTCAATGCTGAAGATGGCGGGGGCTTCCTGCCCACCAAGGTGGGGAGCGGCGCCCCTCGCACGCTCTGGACGCCGTCGTCGTCCGCCTCTTCTCAAGGGAGGTGACGGGCCTAGGGGTCGGCGTCCTCCTGAAGTGTTGGTGATGGTGAAAAAATGAGGGAAGACGGAGAAGGCGGGTGGCAGGCCGTCAGGTCGGAGTACGATGGCACTGACGCCTTCGTCTCATACTGGTGGCCCGCTGCCATGTCTTTTTGCTCTTCCCCTCCCTCCCCAGCACCATCATCACCGGCCTCTTATGGATGGCCGCCGGGGAGGGGGCCGCTCTCTTGGTGCCTTCGCCTCCTCCAGCAGTCTTCCAGCTGAGCCCCGGCAGGCTTTCCCCGATAGCACTTGTGCCGGGGCATCTTGCTGGCCCTGGGGGTGGTGACCAGGGCACCGCCAAGCTATTCCCTCTGTCCCCCTCCTTCGCAGCCTCGCCACTCTCGATCTTGTCAGGCTGCGCCCGGCAGGTCCTGACGAGGTCGGGCAGGGCTTCCAAGCAGGCACTCCTTTTGCCATCTTCGCCTCTTGCCGCGGTTCCTAGGAGGAGAGGGACAAGAAAGGGATTACAGGGCACTTTTATTTTTTCAGTCTAAAATATGTAGGCATTTGCCAAACTTTAATTCCAAATATGTAACCTCGTTTATCCATCTTTGTACTCTGTAAGCCTTGTACTTGTTTTATTTGCATACTAATGAAAAAAGATAGTCTTGACGGGTACTTGTGCATGTACTGTGTCCACGCAAAGGGGGAAAGCCTTTATACTTTTAAGTAAACAAGTTTTCCCCGGCAAGTTATCTTGCCGGGCACCCCCAGTTTGTTGCCGCGGGGCTGAGCTTGTCGGGCTTCAAAACTATAGAAAGGGGACCAGCCCCTCGTCGGACCTTATTCAGCAAGAGTCACTTCGACCATCTTGACCGAAGCAACGTTCGAGTCAAAGGATGGGAGCACAAATGTTTTGAAGGCGACGAGGTCTTTCTATGCACAAGTTTCTTTCTTACAGAGACATGTATGGACGAGAGGGAACTTATCTGTTTGGCTTGCCGGGGATCGATACTGTAGTCTCGCTTCCATTTCTTCTTTTCGGGATTGGGTCCATGGCAAGAGCCCAGCAGTTAGTGCAGAGGAAAGCAAGGTAACATATGATCTCATCTACATGCCCATGATATGTAGCGAAATATGACCTCATCTACATGATCATGACATGCTCATGCTATGCTATGCATGCATGCAAGTTTTGGGGCCCCCAGCGCTTTGTTTATTCATCTGTTGCTCAGGGTCTGCGCCTGGCTTTGTACAAAGGGTTACATGCAACATCGGCAATGCTTGTACAAAAGGGTGGCTGCCAGGCAGGGCCCGACAGCCGTGCCTTACGGGTAGAACTTACGGAGATGCTCAATGTTCCATGAGTTTTGCAATCGAATGCCATCTCCGGTCTCCAAACGGACTGCGCCCAGTCTGGTGACTCGTCCCACCCGGTAAGGGCCTTCCCACTTCGGCGTCAACTTGTTTGCATCCTTGGCGGACTGAACGCGCCTAAGTCCAAGGTCACCTTCCTCAAGCCTCCGGGCATGAACCATGCGACTATGATAGCGACGCAGGGCTTGCTGTTATCGTGCAACACGTACAGCAGCCCGGAGATGGTTCTCCTCAAGTAGCACAGCGTCGTCACATCGGTGCCGTTCTTGCGCTACTTCATCGTAGGCAAGCACTCGAGGTGACCCGTATATGAGTTCCATGGGGATAACTGCTTCTGCCCCATAGACTAAGGAGAAGGGAGTCTGGCCGGTAGCTCGATTTGGTGTCGTACAGAGGGACCAGAGAACCACCGGCAGCTCGTCGATCCATCGCCTGCCACACTTCCGCAGCTTGCCAAATGTTCTTGTCTTGAGTCCTCGCAGCACTTCAGCATTTGCCCTCTCAGCTTGCCCGTTGCTCCTGGGATGGGCAACAAAGGAGAATGGGATCTTGCTTCCGAGGGCTTGAACGTATTGTATGAAGGCGCGGCTCATGAACTGGGTGCCGTTTTCTGTGATGACTCTGGCGGGTACTCCGAAGCGGCACACCAGTCCTTTCAAGAACTTGATAGCTGACTGTGTAGTGACCTTCCTCACAGGCTCTACTTCCGGCCACTTTGTGAACTTGTCGATGGCGACGTACAAGAACTCAAAGCCCCTGGTAGCACGGGGGAAGGGGCCCAAAATATCGAGCCCCCAGACCAAAAAGGGCCACGACAAAGGGATCGTCTAGAGAGCTTGGGCAGGCTGATAGATATTCTTGGAGTGGAACTGGCAGGCTTCACATCTGGTGACTAGCTCGATTGCGTCTTGGAGGGCCGTGGGCCAATAGAATCCTTGCCGGAAAGCTTTTCCAACCAAGGCCCTCGCTCCAATATGAGAGCCGCACATGCCTCTGTGTATCTCTGCCAACAGTTCCTTTCCTCTTTCCCGGCAAATGCACTTCAATTTCACACCATTGGGCCTTCTTCTGTATAGTGTGCTGTCGACAAACTAATACATACTGGCCCTTCGGGCTACTCTTTTAGCTTCTTCTTGCTCTTCGGGAAGTTCTCCTGTTTGAGGTACCGTACTATGTGTTGCGCCCAAGTTGGAGCCTGGGGCTCGACAACAAGGATTAGCGGCACCTCCTCATTCGTGGGAGCGCATGCCTCAACCGCAAGGGCTGATCGCCTGGCGGGAGGGTGCTGCTCACCGGGCGAAGTGGAGTTGTCCCCACAAACCTCTCTGCTGGGGGCTTCAGGAAGCTCTACCGGGAAAGGCTTGCCGGAGTCCAGTTTTCTCTTCTTTCTGGCCATTGCTGTTGGGGATACTGAGGGTTGAGTCAGGTCGAGAACAAAAGTTCCTGGTTCCACAGAAAGCTTTTGCGCAGCGCACTTTGACAGATAATTAGCAATGGTGTTTTCCGCACGGGGCATGTGCTCTGTTTGCAATCCGTCAAAGCGCTCCTCCAGCTTTATCACTTCCTCCACGTAAGCCTCCATCAATGGATTGTGGTAATCCTTGTTCACTTGCCTCACCACGAGCTGTGAGTCTCCTCGAATTACCAACTTCTTGATTCCCAACTCTGTTGCAATCCTGAGCCCGGCAAGGAGTCCTTCATACTCAGGTGTATTGTTGGTAGCTTCCTCCTGGGGGAAATGCATTTGGGCCACGTACTTGAGGTGTTCCCCAGTAGGTGCGACGAGGAGCACGCCAGCTCCCACACCTTGTAGGGAGAAGGCACCATCAAATTGCATGACCCATTCTTGGGGCGCTTCCTTGCCGGGGATGACTGTTTCTAGTGCTTCCTCGTCAGGGATAGGTGTCCACTCTACAATAAACTCCGCCAACGCTCTTCTCTGGATAGTCGAGGTGCTTTCATACTTCAATCCAAAGCTTGATAATTCCAGCGCCCATTCAACTATCCTGCCAGTGGCTTCAGGGTTCGTCAATATGCGTTGCAGGGGAAAACGGGTGACAACCGTGATCTCGTGGGCTTGGAAGTAATGGCGCAGTTTCCTTAAGGCCATGATGAGGCCAAAGATCAACTTTTGCATGCCAGAATACCTTGATCTAGCCCCCTGTAGTAGGAAGCTGACAAAGTAAACTGGCCGCTGCACCACCTTCTTCCTCGCCACAGTCTTGGAGTTGCCTTCCCTGCCCTCGTCTTCTTCCTGTTGATCTGTGCTTAATCCTGCCGCGACTGGTTCTCTTCCTTCCCCGGGAAGGGCAGTGGCTACCGCTGCTCCTCCTTCTGCTTCCCGCTGTGCCACCAGGGCTGCACTGACCACTTGACTGGTTGCCGCTAGATATAGCAGCAATAGTTCTCACGGTTTAGGAGCAACCAGAGTGGGAACAGAGGAAAGGTAGGTCTTCAAGTCTTGCAGCGCTTCCTCTGCCTCCGGGGTCCACTTCATGGGCCCTTCCTTCTTCAAGATTTTGAAGAATGGTAGGGCGCGTTCGACGGACTTGGAAATAACCTGCTCAATGCGGCAACACATCCAGTTAAACGCCTTACGTCCTTGACTGTCCTGGGTGCTTGAATCTGCTCAATCGCTCTGATCTTGTTGGGGTTGGCCTCTATCCCTCGATGAGACACAAAGAAACCAAGTAGCTTGCCAGAGGGAACGCCAAACACGCACTTCTCCAGGTTAAGCTTCAGGTTAATCTTGCACAGATTCTCAAAGGTCTCTTCCAAATCTTGAATGAGAGTTGATCTGTCCTTGGTCTTGACCACAATGTCATCCATGTAAGCTTCAATATTTCTGTCCAACTTGGGCTCGAAGCCAATCTGCATGGCTCTTGCAAAGGTGGACCCGGTGCTCTTTAACCCGAAGGGCATTCGTACAAAGCAGTACGTGCCGCATGGGGTTATGAACGTGGTCTTCTCCTCCTCTTCCTTGGACATAAATATCTGGTGGTACCCGGAGTAAGCGTCCAAGAAGGAGAGCAGGTCACACCCAGAGGTGGAATCCACAATCTGATTGATGCGCGGCAAGGGGAATGGGTCCTTCGGGCACGCCTTATTTAGATCTGTGAAATCTATTTAGAGCCTCCACTTCCCATTCACCTTGCGCACCACCACTGGAATAGCCAACCATGTTGGGTGCAACACTCCCCTGACCAAACCAGCAGCTTCAAGTTTCTTGATCTCGTCGGCAATGAATTGCTGCCACTCCAAAGCTTGCTTCCGAACCTTCTGTTTGACAGGTCGGGCATGCGGGCAGACAGCAAGGTGGTGCTCGATTACCTTCCTGGGAACACCGGGGATGTCAGATGGTTACTTGGCAAACACATCGACATTCGCCCCCAGGAAGGTAACGAGCGCGCTTTCCTATTTGTCGTCAAGGGTGGAGCTGATGGTGAATGTACTATCAGCGCCAGCTAGCCCTGCCGGGACCTTCTTCACAGCAGGTGCAGCAACCTTTGATCTCTTGCTATTGGAACTTTCTGGCAAGTCATCGATAGGCGCAGTGCACACTGGAGAGGCGCGCTTCCCGGATTCCTTGCTAGTATCCTTGCTAGCTTTCTTCCCTTTCTTACTTTCGTTGGTGGGAGCAGCAGCTTCCGCGGCCTCGGTAGCGGCTGCCTCTCTGTATATCTTATCCACGCATATGATTGCGTCTTTCTTGTCCGATGGAATGGAAATGACGCCCATCGGCCCTGGCATCTTCAGCATGTTATAGGCATAGTGGGATGCCGCCATGAATTTAGCCAGGGCTGGACGACCAAGGATTCCATTGTACGGCAGGGGGAGGTCAACCACATCAAACACAACCTTCTCAGTCGGTAGTTTACCTCCCCTCCAAATGTTACTGGCAGCATGATCTTTCCCTTAGGACGAGTCCTGCTGGGGTTGATCCCTAGGAAAGTATCGGTAACCTTGAGCTCTTCATCTGCTATTTGAAGCTTGTTGAGCACCTTGGGGGAAATCAGATTCAACTCAGCCCCGCCGTCAACCAACATCTTCGTGACTTTGAGGTTGCGGATTGTTGGTGAAACCAACAATGGCAAACACCCTACCGCAGTGGTGCGGTCAGGGTGGTCCTCTTCGTTGAAGATGATGCGCGTGCGGGACCACTTGAGCAGTTTCTGAAACTCTGCCACTGGTTCCATAGCCTTGACCTCACGTGCCCACTGTTTAAGCTGGCGGTGAGAGGAGTGCAAGGATGCACCCCCGTCAATGTACAGGGCGTCAGTGGCCTTCTGAAACTCCTGCTCACTGGTTTCCTCTTCATCCCCTTCATCGCTCTCGTCATTGCACTCCTTCTTGTCATGGCCTTTAGCAGGTTTCCCTTAATGCTGATGGACCTTGCCGGGGCGGCCTCCTCTGCCACCTCGGCCCTTCCTGCCAACGCCATCTTGGTCTCTTTCTTTTTCATGCATCTCGTATTCAGCCTTTTGCTTCTTGACGAGTTGCTCAACTTGGTGACACTCTTGGAGATCATGGCCTTTGGTCCGATGGATCTTGCAATACGGCCCGTCAGCTTTCCGAGACTTCTCGGCCGCCGCAGCCTCCCGGCAATCAGTGCACGTGGCAACCTCCTTGCCGGGAGCTTTGGCCTTGGCCTTCTTGCCGGTACTAGGGGCACCAGATCCTTCGACAGCCAACACTTTTCTTCTTCTTCTAATCGGTAGCATCGCCATCGTCTTCCGAGTAGACGTCGATGCCACCTTCTTCTCCGGGGAGTCGCCTCCGCTCGTCTATCTAGGCACACTTATCCGCCAAAGTGTACAGCTCATTCATAGTCTTGGGCAACCGGACGTTGATCTTGGAACGTATCCTGCGGTTGCGTACATTGGACTGGAACGCAGCGATCACGGCTGCCGGGTGGATGTCTGGAACGTTTCTGTGCACCCGGCTGAACCTCTGCATATACTTCCGCAAACTCTCTCCTTCTTTCTGCGGGAGGAGTTGCAAATCGATGGGCCGCCCTAGTTCTTAATGGCCGCCTGTGAAGGCGCCGACAAACTCATTGCACAGGTCATCCCAGGTCGAGATGGAATTCTCCGGCAGGTGCATCAGCCACGACCTCATGTTTGGCTTGAGTGCCAAAGGGAAGTAGTTGGCGAACACCTTTTCATCTCTCCCTCCGGCAGCTTGGACGGTGATGGTGTAGATGCTCAAGAATTCTACCGGGTTCAATCTTCCATCGTATTTTCCTGGAATCTCTGGCTTGAACGTATGGGCAGATGGCCAACGGACATGCCGTAGCTCACAGGTGAAGGCGGGGCACCCAACCTCGAAAGGCAAGTATCCGTTCCCACCGGGCGCGGGCTCGTCGACGCCGGGGCCATTTCGCCTATCGGACTGGCGGCAGGTTTCGTAGCGTTGTTCTATGGTGACGCGTGCGTCTTCCCCCCGCCTGTCTTCTAGGACCTACCGCTTGTCTCGACGGGCTCGAGGATCAGACGAAGCCATTGACACATCGTCGAGTTCTTGGTCATGCAGTTCTGGCCGCGGCCCCTGCGCTGGCTACTGTGGAGGGGACTGCACCGTCGGAACGGCTCCCTTGTTGCGGCCAGCGGCTTGGGCCAGTGCCGCCATTGGTGGAGGCCGCGGCGGGCCTACCTGTTGTGATCCTCACGCCTTAGCGAAACCAATCAGGCTCTGAATGGTGGCTCTCCACCCATCCATTTGATTGGCCGCTGGCGGGAATCTCAACAAGAGCTGGGCCCGTGCCGTGGCTTCCGAGGCAGTGCTTGGCATGGACGATGACGCGGATCGCGATGTCGCCTGACTTCTGATGGTGCCTGTTGTGGTGGCGCCATGTTCCCGCCGCCGCGAGCTGGTCACCAGGGCGGCGTGGCAACAAGGTGGATGTGCTTGGGGATTGACGAACCCGTTCGGCGCATCATCTTGGTTAACTTGCCCTGGGTATGGCGCGGACCTTGTAGCCGCTCCCGCGGTGGGGGCAGCTAGGAGGCTACGACCCGCATCAGGGCGAGCGCCATCGCTGCGGCTATGTTCCTCGGTGAGGTGGGGAGGCAGAGATGGAACATTCTCCCCACCCGTACCTTGCGGAGCATGGCCGACGGGGTGCTGTTCGTGTCGCCCTCCTCCGGTGCCTCCCGCTCCCGCTTCGGCCGCAGGGGGAACGGTGATGGCGCCGCCTGCAGCAGTCACGTCCCCTGTGGCATCCGCGTTCCCATGTTCCCCCGCAGCCCCCATGGCATCAGTGGCTGCATGCGAGGGGGCCTTTGAGGTGGACGGGTGAGCTGAAGCACGGATTTCTTTTTGGGCGCCATGGCTGATGAAGCCATTGATGAAGAAGGCGATGATGAAAACGAACACGCCACTTATGACCTCAGGTTCGCACAGGCGCTTCCCCCTACCTGGCGCGCCAAAGATGCCATGGTTCAACACGGCCACCTATGGGGCCATCAGCCCTTTATGGAATGGCAAGGGGGAAGGGCACGCTGCATAAAGAGCGGAGGCCGTAGGACGGCGCGGCGGTGATGACACAGGCAGTTTTTACCCAGGTTTGAGCCGCCGCAAGGCGTAAAACCCTACTCCTGCTTTGGTGGATTGATGACTGGACCGGGGTGGAGAAGCAGCGCTCTAGCCCGGCAAGGTCACCTTAGGACGAGAGCAGCTATGCGCGTATGAGCATACAGGGGTTCGAATCCTTTGTAAGGTTGCCCCGACCCTCCTTTTATAGGTCAAGGGGTCACCACAATGGCAAATCAGTCATTACGTACTGATTGGATAGCAAACAGTGCTATCATACCTAACTCTGCAGACAAGACAAGGTGCATTAAATGCACCGCTTAGTGTCACATTGTGGGTGTAGCCCGATAAGCCTTGTCGTGCCATTCAGCCACCTCTCCGCCTGCCTGCGTGACACGTCTCCTGGACGGGTGTCATTTAGGGGTGTCCTTCCTCAGAAATGGCCTGCCACATAGCAAATACGGCTGCTTAATCACTTGGGGGCTCGACACCGCACCGATAGGTGACTTGCGTTGCTGTGAGGTGGAGCGGTGGAGCCTTGGCGGGGTAATCCGCCCTCGGTGTCCCCGTCAAGCCTGCCGGGGAAGTCTTGAGACTTGTCTCTAGGTCGACATCGATCTAACCAGGCTCGCCTACCGGGCAAGGGAGGTTTTCCCTTGGTGAGATCTTGCTTCTTTGGTTTGTCTTGGTCTTCTTGATCCACCCTTTGACTCGTCAAAGAGCTATATCTTCAGGTTGGCCTCGTCCTGGATGCTGTAACCTTGTTCCTGAGCCTGAGTATAGTCCGGGCAACATACACCAGGGTCTGTTGCACTGACATTTGTCCACCTGTCGTTGAGTGTATCCTACTCGGCCTTTATCTTCTGTCGCTGTTTCTTCAGGCTTCGCGGGGTGGCAATTAGCTGTCGTTTAATCCGCTCTTGATCTAGCGGGTCTTCGGGGACGCTGAAGTCCTCGTCACCCAAACTAACCTCCTCTTCGGAAGGGGGGAGGTAGTTGCTGTATTTGGAGTCATCAAGTTATTCGAGATCCAACGGTTCCTCATGCTCCTCATGGTCATTTTGTGGTTGTTTGTTGGCGCCGGGATCGCCGAGGTTGTCCACATTGTCTGGGGTGGCATTTTCTCCAGTGTTTGTGTTGCTCTCGTGGCTTCGACGCGCCTTGGAGCGGTGGCGCTGTCTACGGTGTTTCGGCGGCTCATCGCTGGGCATACCGTTATCCTTCCCGGGAGTGTCTTCATCTTCTTCTGGAGTGTCCACCATGTAGACATCATAGGTGGACATGGCCGTCCAGCGGCCGGTGACGGGGGGAGCAGCGTCGGTGTTAGCCGTGGCTCCGCTATCCTCGTCCATGTATCCGGCATTTTCCAAGGTGTAATCCAACATGTCGGTTAAGTCTTCGACTATGGCCACTAAGTGGGTGGTGGGTGGGGCGTAAAATTCATCTGCCTCAAAGGGCTGCTGAACGCAAGTCAAGGGTGGGTCCTCCCGAATAGCCATCATCTGGATTCGGTCCAACACCTCGTTTAATAACGCGAGGGTCGCCGGGGTGGTATGCGGTGGCCGTTCAGGGCCGGTCTCCGACTCCGACGTGGTGGGGCAAGGAATGATCTGCGCCCTGACTAGATCTTGGTCTTCAAGGGCCGAGTTAACCTTGAGGCCCGGGACCGGACAGTTGTAAGAGATCGAGGACAAGACCTGGTCTTCGGACACTGTTTCCGTATTGGGGCTCGAAGCCGAGTTGTCGAGGGGGAGTTCGGCCAGGGATGATTCCTCGCTACTAAGCGTCGACCCGTCGCAGGGGCTCAAGGCCGGAGGTGTGTCGTAAGGAGAGGGTTAGGCCAAGAGTGACTCTTGGCGTACGAACATTGCTCCCGCATTGAGGCTCGAAGCTGGGTCTTCAGCAGGCATTATCGGCATGGTCGAAAGGGATTCTTGGCCTCCGATCAGGGTGGAACAGTCCGAACTCGAGGCCGACTGAAGGATTGAAGTTGATCCTCAGATCGGATCAAAGGAAAACTCCGGAGCGGGCACAGCGGGGCCCATATGGGTATGGGGAGAGGTTGCGAATCCGGTAAAGACCAGATCGCCTCGGACGTCCGCAACGTATTCCAAGTTACCGAATCGAATCCGGTGCTCAGGGGCAAAATTGCTGATTTGGTCTAGATGACCAGTCTGGTTGGCATGCAGCACAATGCTGCCGAACCTAAAGAGTTGTCTGGGGACGAAGAGGTCCTCGGAGCTGACACCCTCTCTGATGATGAGGCGAGCCATCGATCCTTCGGTGACCCAACAGCGGAACTCTCAATGAAAGCACCAATGTCGGTGTCAAAACCGACGGATCTCGGGTAGGGGGTCCAGAGGTGTGGATCTAGGATTGATGGGGAACAAGGGACGATGAACACGGCGTTTACCCAGGTTCGGGCCCTCTCAAAGAGGTAAACCCCTACGTCCTGCTTGATTGTATTTGATGTATGATATGGTTACGGCGTCGATCTACCTCGAGATCAGGCGAGCTAAACGCTAAGTTGAAGGGGGTAAAGGATGTTGCTCTAGCCCTAAAGACTAAAACCTCTGGTTTATATAGACACCAGTAGGGTTAGGGTTACAGATGATTGGTTATAGGGAAAGAAAGATCCTGCCTAATCCTGGCTTGGAGGGCACACCACAACTCCGAAGATTTCCTATTCGGCCATGCATCCACACTCTAGCACGGGCCCATAGTAGCCCATCAGTCCGGCCCATATACAGTAGGCCGACACCCCGAGGACCCGTTAATCCAGGAATCCCTCAATAGGTATGGGCAGAGTAGATGAGTTATCACAAAAAGCAGATAGTTTTTCAAAAAAATTGAGTTCAAATCTTAGTTCTAGGTTTTCATAGAATACATTTTGAAGCTACCGAGTTGGTCATTTTGATGATATCGAAGCACTTAAAGAACCAAAATACTCCATTTCGGTTGGACCGAGATGAGGTTTGGTGTCTCCAAGTTGCTAGGGTTTCGCTGAAACTTTACTTTCGGTGCCAGCGATTAGTACGTTTCGGTCGAACCGAGATGTACTTGTGCAATTGTCAGGACCAAATCGGTGGGACTGAAAATTCCTATTCGGTCAGTCCGAGATGTGTTCAGCGGAAACCAAAACTTAAATTTTTTGCTCGAAACTAATCTAAGGAACTAATTTGGTGGATAGAGTAATCTCATTCGAGGCAAGATACATGGCAAAATCCTTGTGCATTGGATCGGAGAAAAGAAGCACAAGGAGATCGAATCTCACCCTAACTCGGTGGAGATCTTCTATGGTGGCAATGACGAGGTAGATTGCCGTTGACGACGACGGAGTACTGTGGCGAAGGCGCGCTGGAGACGACGGCGATGATCCAGAGACCAGGGAGGCGGCAGCAACGGGGTGCGGGCTCGTAGCATTTGAAGAAAATTTCAACGTACGGTCGCGCGGAGTATATATACCTGTATGTTGTCGGTGGTACCAAGTGGAACAAATCGGTGGCACCGAGATGTGCAACTACGTGCAGTTACAGCAAATCGGTATCGCCAAGTTGGTCTAATCAGTAGCACCGAGGTGAAAACCTAGATCAATCTTGATGATTTCGGTTCGACCGAGTTTGAGTTTGTTGGTCTGACCGAAAAGCATGAAGAAGGTTTTGGATGTCAGCCCTTGTCGGATCGGTGGCTCCGAGTGCTCCTCACCCGGAGGGTCCAAAAAAGACTTGTTCAATTTTTGTGATATAGCATGAAAAGAATTTGAGACAAGAAGAGCATAGATAGCTAAATAAGGTTCTTAGGCATTCTTGTACATCTACTTGGCCAACAAAAAGTAAGACAATCAAAACAACAAATGGATGTCCTCGAATGGGAAAAATATGCAATCCAACATGCTCACACAATAAGATAGCAAATGAAATATGTGTTAAAACATGCACAACCAATTCTAGCATATATCAAGCAATTGGCGATGTCTAGGTCATCTATATATGAGTATATTGACCTAGGAGTCAAATGAGAACATTTGATCATAGGTCATACTCATCATTTAAGCACAAGTGGGCTTGCCACTTTTACATAAAGCATTAATGTGTTCACACCATTAGAGTTTCTTTAGCTCAATTTTTTAGAGCAAAGCTCCCCCTAGATATGATATCCCCCCAAAGAGTGATGAACTAACCTTGGGTTTTGTCGATGATGACTTCATGTAGATAGTGAAGATGTGGATGCTTAATGTTGATGTAGATCATTTGGAGCAATCCTTTGGAGTTTTGCAATTTCAATACCTACATGGGTTAGTCCCACAAGGAACATACAAGGATATCCATAGACATAGAGTGAATTGCACATATGGTGATGTCCATGAAAGCATTAGGATACCTTGTCCCTCGTCTTACCAACAAGAGGGTTTGGGACTCCATGAACTAGTGCAAGATATGAAAGTTGATTGCACAAGTTCTTGCCAATATGAATATGAGTGAAGTATGTTGGCGGAGTCACCCTCAATAACACTCTAGTTCTTCTTCTTGGGGATCCACATCAACTTGATGGGAATCCTTGGAGTTGTAGCTGAACTTGATGAAGTAGAGCTTGATGTAGTCTTGGGAACCCACATGACCATGGCCTTAGGATCTTCTTCAAATGAGTCAATCTCTTCTTAAAGCTTGTCCTTGCCCTTTAGCTTGTGGTCTTGTGGTGGAAGATCATCTTGAGATTGTGTTCCCTCAAAAGAAGTGGGGTCATAGTTCTCTTGTTCAGGAACAAACTTAGTCTTGGGGTATTGATCTTCTTCCCATTCAACTCCATTGGCATTGAACTTCCGTTCAAAACCAACACCTTGATTCTTCCGGTGTCTTCCTTGCTTGCGTACAATTTCCTCAAATTGCTTACTCCCGGCAAGACTCTTGTAAACACCTTTCTCTATAATTCCCTTCAATAAGCTATTTTCTTGCTCAAGTGTAACTTGGCTAAGAGAACCATTAGTGGAATCAAGAGAATTACTAGAAGCAACAATATTTGATTTAGCATGGTTATTGTTACTACTAGAAGGAGAATCTTTCTTGCTCTTGTTACTAGATTTTACTTGTGGCATATAAGTAGACATGAGGAGACGTTTGGCAATGTAAGAACTCTTCTTTCGAAGATCATCATTGATAGCTTTTAAAAACTCATGCTCTTGCTTTTAAATTTAGCTTCTCATAAGTTCTTAGGAGCTCTCTATGATCCTCTTGAGTTGTTTCGTGAGCTAACTTAAGAGTGTTTAGTTCTTTAGTTAGATGCTCAATCTCCTTCTTATCATTTTCATTCATTTCATCTTGATTAGTATGATTACTAGCAAGTTCATCATAGTTTTCATCACTAGTTTTGTCAACAAGTAAATCATCATCACCTAGCAAATCATCTTCATCACTATTGAAATCTAGATACTCAGGGTGTGATACCTTGGGGCCTTTAGCCATGAAGCATCTTCCAATTCCTTTATTTGGTGAATCAAATTTGTCATGGGAGTTGGATGACACCAGAGCAAGACCGGCAGCACCTTCATCTTGAGTATATTCGGAGTTGGAGTGATAGCTTCTCTCAGAGTAGTTGTCGGAGTTGGAACCGTAAACCCATTCACCAACATGAGCTTGATGTCTTCATCTTGTTTAGCTCCTTGATGACTTGTCCTTCCTTTCTGAATCCTTGCTTCTTTGAGAGGGTATTCGTTCATAACCATCATCCCTACTCGTCTCTCTTGGAGGTGATTCATCTCTTCTACTCCTCCTTTCTAATGAGTCTTCTCTTTTCTTGTAGGGAGCCGTACACTCATTGGAATAGTGTCCGAGTCTTCCATAATTGTAGCAATTATGATCACGACTAGAAGATTTTTTTGTCATTGTATGACCTTGACATGGAGCTTCTCTCTTTGCTTCTACTCTTGTAGAATTTGTTGAAGTTCTTCACCATTAAGCTCAATTCTTCATTGGAGACTTGCTTGTCACTTGATGTTGTAGGAGCATCACTTGAAGCTTTGTATGCACCACTTGACTTGTTGTGGAGCTCTTCCTTATCCTTGAGTGACATCTCATGAGCAACAATTCTACCAATGACTTCCGTGGGCTTGAGATCTTTGTAGTTAGGCATCATTTGGATCAATGTGCACATGGTATCATATTTTCCATCCAAGGCTCTAAGGATCTTCTTGATGATGAATTTGTCGGTCATCTCTTCACTTCCTAAGCCGGCAATCTCATTTGTGATGAGAGCAAGCCTAGAGTACATTTCAGCGACTCCTTCACCATCCTTCATCTTGAACTTATCAAGTTGACTTTGAAGCACATCCAACTTGGATTCCTTGACGGATTTGGTACCTTCGTGCATATCAACCAAAGTATCCCAAATTTCCTTTGTGTTCTCAAGGCGGCTGATTTTGTTGAATTCTTCGGGGCACAATCTATTGAAGAGAATATCACAAGATTGAGCATTGTATTGCAACATCTTCAATTCTTCCGCGGTCGCTTCATGATTCGGTTCTTTACCATCTTCAAAGAATTCACCTTGCAAACTAATACGAACAACAGCCCAAACAACGGGGTTATGACTTTCCTTTTCCCAATTTTAGTTGTGGGCAGATTTTAGCAATTACGACAAGTCAAGCAAATCAACCTACACATGCAATACTAAGCGTATAGCAGCGGAATGTAAAACATTGCATATGAAGGTAAAGGGAATGGTTTGGAGAAGGCAAACACAATGGAGACACGAAGATTTTTGGCGTGGGTCCAATAGGTGGAGCTATCGTACATCCACGTTGATGGAGACTTCAACCCACGAAGGGTAACGGTTGCGTGAGTCCATGGAGGGCTCCACCAACAAAAGGTCCACAAAGAAGCAACCTTGTCTATCCCACCATGGCCATCACCTACGAAGGACTTTCCGCACTCGGGTAGATCTTCACGAAGTAGGTGATCTCCTTGCCCTTACAAACTTCTTGGTTGAACTCCACAACTTGACGGTGGCTCCCAAGCGACACCTAACCAATCTAGGAGATACCACTCTCCAAAAGGTAATAGATGGTGTGTTGATGATGAGCTCCTTGCTCTTGTGCTTCAAATGATAGTCTTCCCAACACTCAACTCTCTCTCTCACAGATTTGGCTATGGTGGAAGAAGGATTTGAGTGGAAAGCAACTTGGGGAAGGCTAGAAATCAAGGTTCAAATGGTAGGAATGGAATCTCTTGATCTCAACACATAAGTAGGTGGTTCTCTCTCAGAAAATGAATGGTGGAAGTGTAGGCGTGCTCTGATGGCTCTCTCTTATGAGAAGAGGGGGGTGGAGGGGTATATATAGCCTCCACACAAAATCCAACTGTTACACACTTTTGACCCATCTCGGTGGCACCGATCAGGAAACTCGGTGGCACCGATGTGTACAAAAATATGAATGTTAGGAATCTCGGTGGGACCGATGGGATCAACTCGGTGGGACCAATGTGCTAGGGCTTAGGGCAAACCTTGTCTCGGTGGCACCGATTGCATCAAATCGATAGGATTGAAGTGAAGCAATAATAAGGCAACAGAGAGTTGGCAAGGCCATCTCGGTGAGACCGAGATCCATATCGGTGTGACCGAACTGTTAGGGTTTTGGCAGTGGCTATGTCAAGATGAACTCGGTGGCTCTAGATGGAAAATATCGGTGGGGCCGAGTTAGGATTTGGGTTTTGTACATATTTTGATAGAGAGAGTGGCTGAGGGTTTTGGTGCAATATCACTAAGCACATGAGCAACAAGATCATTAAGCAACACCTCATCCCCTTTTAATAGTATTGGCTTTCCTATGGACTCAATGTGATCTTAGATCACTTAAACAAAAATGTAGAGTCTTGAGCTTTTGCCAATCCTTGTCCTTAGCATTTTAAGGGGTCCACATCTCTATTTCATGCCATGCCAATCATTGAACATCCTGAAATATTTATCTTGAAAGGATATTAGTTCAATGAGATATATGTTGTTATGAATTACCAAAACCACCCGGGGATTAGTTGCACTTTCATGTCCAAGGCAATGATCATACATAGGCATCACGTCCAAGATTAGTAGACCAAAATGATTCTGCATCTACTACTATTACTCCACACATCGGCCGCTATCCAGCATGCATCTAGTGTATTAAGTTCATGGAAAAACGGAGTAATGCTTTGAGCAAGATGACATGATGTGGACAAGATAAACTCACGTATGAATAAACCCCATCCTTTTGCCCTTAATAGCAATGATACATACGTGTCATATATCCCTTTCTATCACTGGGATTGAGAACCACAAGATCGAACCCATTACAAAGCACCTCTTCCCATGGCAAGATAAATCAATCTAGTTGGCCAAACCAAGCCAATAAATCGGAGAAGAATTATGAAGTTATATTAATCATGCATAAAAGAGTTCAGAGAAAACCCCAATAATATTCATGGATAGATCTGATCATAAACTCACAATTCATCAGATCCCAACAAACACACCACAAAAAAGAATTACATCGGATAGAACTCCAAGAACATCAAGGATAACATTGTATTGAAGAACATAGAGAGAGAAGAAGCCATCTAGCTACTAACTATGGACCCGTAGGTCTGTGGTAAACTACTCACACATTATCGGAGGGGAGGCAAGGTTGATGTAGAGCCCCTCCATGATTGATCCCCCCTCCGGCAGAGTGCCAGAAAGGGTCCCCAGATGGGATCTCTCGAGAACAGAGGCTTGCGGTAGTGGAAAAAGTATTTCGTGGACTCCCTTGTAGGTTTTCTAATTTTAGAGTATTTATAAAGGTGAAGTTAGGTCAAACGGAGGCTTGTGGGCCCCACTACCCACCAGGGTGCGCCCCAGGCCCCTGGCGCATCCTGGTACCTAGTGGGCCCCTCATTCGTCTTCTCGTTCCATCCTGAAGCTTCTAGGGTCTCTTATTGCGAGAAAAAAATCTCAAAACAGTTTCGTGGCATTTGGACTTCGTTTGATACTGATATTCTGCAAAGTCAAAAACAAGCAAAAAACAGCAACTCGCACTGGGCACTAAGTTAGTAGGTTAGTCCCAAAAAATGATATAAAGTTGCTTGTAAATGTATATAAAACATCCAAGATTGATACTATAATATCATGGAACAATAAAAAATTATAGATACGTTGGAGACGTATCAAGCATCCCCAAGCTTAATTCCTTCTCATCCTCGAGTTTGTAAATGATAAAAACAGAATTTTTGATGTGGAATGCTACCTATCATATTCATCATATAATGTTTTCTTTTATAGCATGGACATTTGGACTTGAATGATTCCAAGCAATAGTCTATAATTTGACATGAAAACATCAATACTCAAGCATATCAACAAGCAACCATGTCTTTCAAAATATCAATGCTAAAGAAAGTTATCACTTGCCCATTATGCTCAATCATTGATCTATTCATGAAACACACTAAAATATTAGCTACATCTAATGCACAAGTATGGCAATAATGTTCCCTAGTTGGTGCTTTATAAGAGAAGATGGATACTCAAAAATAAAAAATTACATAAAACTAAATAGAAAGGCCCTTCGCAGAGGGAAGCAGAGATTTGTAGAGGTGCCAGAGCTCATAGCTTAAATTGAGAGATAAAAAATATTTTGAGAGGCATGGTTTTCCTGTCAAAGAAAACGACCAAGAATTCCCAATATCTTCCTTGCTAGATAAATTATAGGAGGTTCCCAAACAGAAAGTAAAGTTTATTTCCTTTCCACCATTCTCACACAATCCACGGCTAGCCGTATCCACAGGTGCCTTCCATACCAACACTTTCCAAGGAATTTATTATTAACATAATATTTTTTTTCATTTCGGCACTGGGCATCCCTATTACCTGCCACACTCTCATGTAATGACAAGTGAATAAACATTCATCTTGAGAATAAAATACCTAGCATGGAAAATATTGGCCACCCCCTGCCGCTTCATGAGCGGTACGGGCATAGAAAATGGAATTTCATTTTGAATATTAGAGTTGGCACATACAAATTTACTTGGAACGACATGGAAATACCGCATATAGGTATGTATAGTGGACTCATTTAGCACAACTTTGGTTTAAGGAGTTGGATGCACAAGCAGCATTCCCGCCTAGTACAAATGAAAGCTAGCAAATAGATTGAGAAGCGACCAACCAAAAAATAAAAATGATCATAAACACGCATTAACATAACTAACACTGAATAATGCACCATAAGTAGGATATAACTTCGTTGCATAACTATTGACTTTCGTGCTTGCATAGGGAATCACAAATCTTAACACCAATATTCTTACTAAAGCATAATTACTCACCAACATGACTCACATATCACTATCTTCATATCGCAAAACTATTGCAAGGAATCAAGTTTATAATGTCCAATGATCTTCATGGAAGTTTTTATTATATCTCTCTTGAATATTCATCACTTCGGGACCAAATTCATATCTCGTGCAAATTACCATTGCTATTATCAACTCTCAAAAATATTTAAGTGAAGCATGAGAGCAAAAATATTTCTTCAAATTTTTTCACATATCTACTCACAAAATAATATAAGGGAATCATGCAAGTGCATTTCTTCAATATTTACTAATTCTCAAAATAATATAAGTGAAGCATGAAAGTTCATTTCTTTAAAACACAATCATATCAACTCTCTAAATAATATATGTGAAGCATGAGAGTTCAAGTATTTCATCAAAATTTAATTGCCACCATTCTCTAAAAGATTTAAGTGAAGCACATAGAGCAATTGCCTAGCTCAAAAAATTTAAGTGAAGCACAAAGAGCAATTCTAACAAATCATGATTGCATATGACTCTCTCAAATAAGTGTGTCCAGCAAGGATGATTGTGACAAACTAAATAGCAAACAAAGCAAAGACTCATCATACAATACGCTCCAAGTAAAACTCATGATATGTGACCAATAAATATATAGCTCCAAATAAATTACCGATGGTCGTTAGAAGAAAGAGGGGATGCCTTCCGGGGCATCCCCAAGCTTAGTTGCTCGGAAGTCCTTGAATATTACCTTGGGGTGCCTCGGGCATCCCCAAGCTTAGGCCCTTTCCACTCCTTATTACTTCATCCATCGTGATCTCACCCAAAACTTGAAAACTTCAATCTCACAAAACTTAACAAAACCTTCGTCAGATCCGTTAGTATAAGAAAACAAATCACTACTTTAAGTACTATTGCAAATGCATTCATATTTTGTTATTGCATTATACCTACTGTATTGTAACTTTACCATGGTTTATACCCCCCGATACAACCCATAGATTCATCAAAATAAGCACACAATGCAACGAAAATAGAATCTGTCAAAAACAGAACATTCCATAGAAACATGAATTTAGCTCATACTTCTGTAACTCCAAAAATTCTTCAAAATTAGGAAGACGTGGGTAAATTGTAAATCATGTGTAAAAAATTTAGAATTTTTACATGTTACAACAAATTTTTATAATTCTTCTACTAGACGCAAAAGCTTCTGTTTTTCAACATAATCAAGTCAACTATCACCCAAACTATCCTAAAGGCTTTACTTGGCACAAAGACTAATTAAAATACTAAAATACAATCACTACAGTAGCATAATTGTGTATTTATTGAAAAACAGAAAGGAAAACAAAGAAATTAAAAGATAACTATTGGGTTGCCTCCCAACAAGCGCTATTGTTTTATGCCCCTAGCTAGGCATAATGCAAAGTTTCAAGTGTTGTCATCTTTGGTTTTTGCTCCATAGGTTGCCCTCATGATTGACTCATATGGTGGCTTAATTCTAGTTCTAGGGAAGTGTTCCATACCATTCTTTAACGAAAATGGAAATTTAATATTCCCTTTTTTTCATATCAATCACGCCACCTATAGTTTGTAAGAACGGTCTACCAAGGATTATGGGACAAGACGGATTACAATCAATATCTAGCACAATAAAAATCAACAGACACATAGTTCCTATTTGCAAGAATTAGAACATCATTAATTCTACCCAAAGGCTTTTTAATAGTAGAATCCGCCAAGTGCAAATTAAGAGAACATTCATCCAAATTAGTAAAACCGAGCACATCACATAGAGATGTCGGAACCGTGGAAACACTCACTACTGCAGGATGCTGCTAACACGACACTACGATCAGAGACCCTTTGATGAAACTATGTGCGATGCATTAATCGTAAATAGTGATGTAAAAAACCATCAAAAAAGATGCAAAACGTTTGCGATGAAGGATACATCAAACACGGTTCTGATTTTAGTTGCGTTTGCGATGCGGGGCATACAGTTGATCCATACGAACTGTTTGTGATGAGACAGAACAACAGAAACGGGCAGCCAGATCAAGGTGTGCGATATACGGCATATAGTTCGCTCCGATTAACCGTTTGTGATGATCGAGTTGAACACAAATGATTCGGCGTAACAAGATTTGTGCGATACCCAGCAAACAGGTCGGTAATCAGTATTGTGTGCGATCATTATAGACAGCCCATACGGTCTTTTTTTGTGAATTGTGTGCTCGTCGGGGCACACAGTTCAAGAAACCAACATGTGGGCAATAATGTAGAAGATCTCTGTCGAATACGTATTACTAACCGTCTGCGATGAGATTGACAAGACAAACAAAGATAACAAACTAATATGAGCGAACGAAAATAGAGATATATACAGTCTGCTTAATTTAGTCCTTCTTGTTGTTGTTGTTGTTGTTGTTGGATGTCCCCACGACATCGTCTTGGCGAGGACGCTTCTTGCCGTTGACTGTTGGCTTTTCATCGCCGCCGCCGTCGTCATCTTCGTTGCTGTCGTCGTCCTCCTACTCCTCGTTCGACCATTCCTCCTCATTATCATCGTCGTCCTCTTCTTCGTCCTCCGACAGCTCCTCGTCCGTCTGGTTGTCGTCTGACGACTCCGGAGGCGGCGTCCCTTCCATGATCCCAATATAATCGAGGTCTGGGCTCGACGCCGGACTCATGGAAGACGAGCGGGATGATTCTGATGTTGACCTATCATCGGGTGCTAGACTGTTGGCCGAACTGTCGTCCTCGCTGTCGCTCGACATGGCTGCGTTCGTATAAAAACCGCGAGAAAGTGAGATTGCAGAGTGTGTGCAAGTGTGTAATGCAGCCTGTCGGGGACGATGAAGATGGTGGACACTTAAGCGGGGTATGCAGAGGAGAGGAATGCCAATTGAAGCGGGGGTTGATGTATTATCTAACCGCTGATATAATCAACCGCAATTATTTGTACCCAGTCGCTCCAAATTCCTGGGGTTGCGCAGTTCTCAATGTGATAATTAATTACGCACTCGCGTTGGAGCGTCCAAATATGAAGCAAGCATTTTTTGTAGTACTTCTACTCCCTCAGTACCGATGACCTAGGTGGGGAAAAACGAGAGAAATTGATGATTACTCCCTCCGTCCCAAAATAAGTGACTCAACATTGCACTAACTTTAGTACAAAGTTGAGTCACTTATTTTGGGTGGAAGGAGTATTTGGTAATCAATACCATTGCGTGCAGAGAATTGACCATTGCATGCATGTTATGCTAAGTAGTCTGAAGTCATTGAATGCATACTAGCCGCAAGAGTCCTATTGACTGATTTCTTTTTTCAGGACAAAAACAAGGAAAGAGTTTTGGGATTATGCACCGGTACCGGTACGAACGGAGTAGGACAGTTGGCAAGCAATACATTGAGCTCTTCTTATTGATGAAGCAAGTAATAATCAAACTACAAAGGAAAAGAAAAAAAGACAAAGGAAAATATCTGCACGAATCTTCGCGTAACATCAATGGCATAGGACCTAGATGTGCATTACTTAGAGCACATCTAGATTTGCTTTAGCAATACTGTCAAACGAAACCCCTAATCATCATTGCAAACAACGCATAGAACATGGCTAATGCGACAACCACAACTACACATGCTAGTTCCTTGTTGTTTCTTGCTTTCATCTGTTGCCTGTGATTGATTCTTTCTTGCTTCATCGTACTGATTGTACATTACAGATCAGCCAGTTTCTTCTCCAGCTTTATGTTATCTTCTACGAGCTTGGTCATAACACTCCGAGCCCTGCCATGCCATTCTTCATCCAGCCAGTTAACAAAGGCACAAGCCTCATATACCTGCCAATGTTAAATAGTATTCAGGATGAGCGGTGGCATTAACTCAAGTAAAATGATGAACTTAGCACTAACCTCTAAGGGGCAGCTGAGAAACCGCCTGCCAATGTCGAATCCCTCCGTGCATACATGTCGAGAGGGACTGTGCCCATGCACACAACTCAGCTTTTGGTACTTCTCGGTGGCGCAAAACTCGGAGTCGAACTCGTGTTGCGGGAGTCTAGAGTCATGCTCCGGATCCGGCGGCAGATCGCTTTCCTGGGGGGGGGGGTGTTGGGTCATTCAGGACGGATTCACCAGGGAGCTACTTTGGACGTGCTAAAAAAGATCGGGATAGATTGGAACCTGACAGGACGATTCAGATCCTTAGTACACCTGCCTTCTGATGACCTTAGGCAAGTGCTCGGCGGCGACCGCCGTCGTGGCGGCGCTGCCGAGAGCGGCGATACGAGCAGGAGCAACCGCACCGAAAGCATCAGCACCACTCGTCCACATTCCCCCAATGTCAGCGCCACGCGAGGGAATTTGGAGGCTATCTAGGGATTTGGGGGAAATGGGGAAACTATGGGGATAAGCTAACGGTCGGGAACTACTTATGGCACTATATGTTGTATACGACACACTGTTTATACATGTCATTTGTGTTAGGTATTACAACTTCACACACGATTTCCGCACCAAACCGTGTGAGAAGACAACATAGGTGAGACACGGTTGCTGTGACATAACCGTATGTGATGTACTACCCTATACATATAATTGAGTTACAGTGATACCGTGTAAACAGCCGCTCTGCGGATATCTGTCAAAAAATAAAACAACCGCTCTGTAAATAGAGATGGCGGCGGAGGCCTAGGCAGTGGCTACCGGATAAGAGGTCAATCCTTGGTCGGTGGGCGGTGGCGGCGTCATAGGAGGTCAATCCTCAGTCTGCGGAGGGAGATAGGAGGAGCTCAACCATCGAGGTCGGCGGGAGCGTGATTGGAGCACTTCCATCGCGGTCGATGGCAGGATAGTGGATATCGAACTTCAGGCGGCAGCCACACTAAGCTTTGCTCCTCGACCCTGCTGTCTTGGCGTGCCGCCGCATTGTGCTTCTCTGTCTGCTGGGTGGAGGTCGCCGCACGGCTAATTAATTAAGGTATTCTTTTCGTGAGTGGTTTAATTAAGGTATTCAATTCCTAAGGCTAGTGTTGTAGTACTCTGCGTGTAAATTAACAGGCCATTAATTTTTGTCATTGCACGTCTGGATAACAATATGGAGCGCCCTCAGTAATTATGAAAATAAAACCTTGTGATTTATGCACGCATCTTTGGGCATCAGTTAATCCGTGTATTAATGTTGTTGTTTTGTTTTTAATTACCATTCATGTGGTGCAGATGGAATGATCTGAATGGATGAAGAATCAGAGAACCACATATTTTATTAGTGGCGTGACAGAGTTCATGAATTTGGCTGAAAGTACAAAGAGGAGACTTGGTGATGCGGATTGCATCCTGTGTCCATGTACTCATTTTGCCAATACAGAGTCACGTGAAGTTGCAGATGTCCAGTGGCACTTACTCTCTCGGGGATTCATGGATGGATATACACATTGGACTAGACACGGTGAAGAGCAGGTCATGGATGAATATACCCAGGGCTGCGAGATGCCAAACCCCGGTCAGTGTCACATGGATGTTGAATCTAACATCAGGGCAGAGGCGTCAAGCTACCAATGGAACACCAGAAAGCCGAAACGCCCACTGGAAAACCAAGACGGCGACGCAGATGACGACGATCTTGATATGCCAGATTTTGCTGCTATGATTGCAGATTTCAAGGGCCCAAAAAAGGATATGATTGGGTACAAGGATCTGCCAACCATTGATGCAGACTCCAAGAAAGAATTGTATCCACGTTGCAAAAAGAAATATTCCAAGTTGAGTGCCACCCTGGCGCTTCTCAGATTTAAATTAGCAAACGGCTATCAGACAAGGGCTTCGCAGAGATGTTAGGTCTTTTCAAAGAAATTCTTATGGAATATAATGTGCTCCCCAGAAGCACGTACGAAGCGAAGAAAATTGTTTGCCCATTGGAACTTGAAGTACAGAAGATACACGCTTGTGTGAATGATTGTATATTGTTCCATGGTGAGTACAAAGATCTACGTGCATGTCCCACATGCAAGCATGCACAATACAAGAGTAGGAGAGCAAAGGACAAGTACAAATTGGACAAAGAGATCAAGACAGGAATCCCGTTCAAGGTTGTTTGGTACATGTCTTTAATTCCAAGGTTGAGGCGTTTGTTTGCAAACCCTAGAGAGACAAAGAGGTTGCGGTGGCATCATGATGAGTGAACTGCGGATAAATATATGAGGCACCCGAAAGATGGGGCTCAGTGGGAATTAATCAACAACCAGTTTGAAGACTTTGCCAAGGATCCTAGAAGTATCAGGCTCGGGGAGTGTACTAACGGGATGAATCCTTTTGTAGATATAAGCACCAATCACAGCACATGGCTGGTGCTTCTGTGCATATATAACCTAGCTCCTTGGTTGTGTATGAAGAAAAAATACATTATGATGTCAATGATTATCCAAGGACCGAAGCAACCTGGAAATGACATCGACATTTACTTTCAGCTACTGGTAGAAGAACTGCTGACAGTGTGGATAGATGCGCATGCTGTAAAATGTTATGATGCTTACAAAAAGGAGATTTTCGATCTACATGCGATGCTGCTGTACACCATTCAAGATATGCCGACATTAGGCAACACATCGGGGCAGAAAACAAAGGGAGATGTAGGGTGTGTCACATGCATGGATAGGACAGCTAGCAGATTTCTTCCCAACTCACGCAAAACTGTGTATTTGCATCATCGTAGGTTCTTACGGAGAAATCACCCATACCGAAAGATGAAAGCTGAATTTGATGGTACGTCAGAGGTAGATGTGGGCCCAAGACCCTATGCTGGGGAGGTGGTCCACAACATGGCTAAAAAAATTAATGTTGTGATTGGCAAGAAGCACGCTTGGAAGGTGAAACAAACACCAAAGGGTCAAGTGTTTAAGAAGAAATCAGTGTTCTGGAAATTACCTTACTGGGAGATTCTACGTGTACGTCACTGCATCGATGGCATGCACGTAGAGAAGAACGTATGTGAAAGCATCCTTGGTACTCTGCTCAAGATTAAAGGTAAAACAAAGGATGGTGACGGTGCACGGCTCGATATGCTTGCTGATCAATCAAAACGCAAGAGTGAAGCAGAAGATGATAACAAATTCATCCACGCTCGCCAGAGTTACAATTTCAGTACAAAAGAAGCAACATAGTTCTTCACCTATTTGTTGTCTGTTAGGACACCCTCTTCCTACTCCGCAAACATCAGAAGTCTCATGGATGTGAGCTCAGGTAAAATGAAGTTGGGACACATGAAGTCACATGATTGCCACATAATGTTGACACAAATCCTCCCGGTGGACATCAGGAATGTGATGGACAAAGATATAAGAAACACACTCATTGAGCTCTGTGATTTCTTCAACCAACTATGGCAGAAAGTTGTAGATCCTGAAAAGTTGGATCATATGCAAGATGATGTTGCAAGAATATTATCCAACCTAGAGATGTTTTTCCCACCGTCATTCTTTGATGTCATGGTCCATCTCACTGTGCACCTTGTCGACGAGATAAAGTATTGTGGTCTTGGGTTTCTTTGCAACATGTATCCCTTCGAGCGGTTCATGGGAATACTGAAGCGCTATTGTCGGAACAGAAACCATCCAGAGGCAAGCATCGTACAAGGTTATACCGTGGAGGACACCGAATACATGAAACAAAGACCTATAGGTTTGCCCCTCTCTCGCCACGAGGGAAGGCTGAAAGGTAAGCTGATCCTTGCTGGCACGCAAAAGAATGCACCAGGAGAATTGGTAGAGAAAGCCTATTTGACGGTACTGCTTAATAGCCAGTTCTCAGTGCTTATGCCGAAGAACACTTGGCGGAGATACGCCAAAGCTTCTTACCAATGGTGTATCCATTAGATGCGGAGATGAAGGAGCACACTAAGAACTACGCTGAATGGCTGAAGAATCATTTGGAACAAGGATCCATGGATGACATTGCTACATGGTTGGCACAAAAGCCATCACCTATGGTGTTGATGTACCAAGCATATGACATAAATGGCTACACATTCTACACTGAGGAAAGTGATAAGAAGACCTCATATCAGAACAGCTCTGTTCGAATAGAATGCATGACTGGAAATGAAGCTGGTAAAAGGGTATAATATGGAACCATCAAAGAGATTTGGGAGCTTAACTATGTGAAAGTTAAGGTGGTATTATTCAGCTGCACATGGATCCCTCTTGGTCATGTAAAGGTTGATGATTACAGGAAGACCTGTTCATTCTTGCTAGTGATGCTACCCAGATTTTCTATGCGAAAGACCCCTTGCATAAGAACTGCCATGTAGTGATGCATTGGAAGAGGAGGGTACTGGGTGCCGAGGATGTTGCCAATGAGGACAAGTACGATGAATTTGCTGAGTTGCCAGCCAAGGGATAACGCACCCCTGCAACAGAGAAGCGTAAAATCATTAGAAAACCCAAGTTCATTCGGGGTCAACGTCATGATCCCAGTTCCCCCATGTACATGGGAATTAGGCTGTAAGACTAGTTTTTATGCCTACCCTGCAACTTAATTCGTTCAATTTAGAACTGTCGCGTGTACTGAATTTGTGAGTTATGCCCGGTTTTCTGTTAATGTAAGAACCATTAATATGTTGACCTTGATATGCTGTCAGCTTAGCCAATGAATATGAACTGTTTATTATTATTATTATTATTATTATTATTATTATACCATAGAGGCAGCACACTCAATTGATCTCACTCCGGTATGTATGAACAGAAGATATGCAATCTGGTTTGCGAATAGCACACGGTTCGTTCATGAAAGCCGTGTGCCGACCAAAACGCGCGCGCGATCTAAGTCGTGCGTTCTGACTGCACTACAAAAAAAAGACACATCCATGACATTTTGGGCCGAACGATTTTTTTTTCTGTCATGCTTATGACACTTCTATGATGATAATTGTGACAAAACCCGGTATCATCATAGATGTGGTGGGCTCCTACTTCTATGACAAAAAATCATGACAGAAAATGGGCTTTTCGTCCTGGGCGGGCTGGAGACGCACCTGCATGACATTCTTTGGGCCGTCCATGACGGAAAAAATTGGGGTAGAAGCGAGGGCGAGGAAAATTTCGGGGAGTTCCCGGTTACGGTGCGTGGTCGGGGCCGAGCGATGCACGGAGGTTTGCGCGTTTCACTCGTACACGTACGCGCGTGTGTGCGAGGCATTGGGCTCTAACTAAACCCGAGCGAGGCGTTGGGCTCAAACTGAACCTGAGCGATTGCACTAGCTACGTTACTGAACCCCGATTGATCCCTTGGCTATTAAATGAACTCGAGTGATTCCTTCGCTACTGCTGCTAACTGAAGCCGATCGAAGCTGCCTATTGATGAACAGTCCCCGGTGGGGGTTGGATGAATAGTTCCCGGTGGGGGTTGGATGAACAGGATCCCATGGTAGTAGAGGCCGTTGCCGCTAGATGAATAGGACCCCGATCGAGGAGGTGGGGCTGGATGAACAGTAGCTGGTGGAGGGACCACGTGGAGGGCTGGTTAAACAGTAGCCGGTGGAGGCTGGATGAACAGGACCTGTGGATGAACAGTAGCTGGTGGAGGTAGGAGGAAGTCGATGGTGGATGAACAGTAGCAGGTGGAGGCTGGAGGAAGTCGATGGTGGATGAACAGTAGCCCGTGGAGTCCCGTTTTGCGGTACGCCACACCCCTCCCGATGAACAGGACCCCGTTTTGACCGTAGTGCTCCAACACAAGTCTGTTTCCTTCGTTTTTTGGTACGCCACACCCCTCCCGATCAACAGCACCCTGTTTCGACCGTAGGCACTCGAACAGAAGTCTGTTTCCTCCGTTTTGCGGTACGCCAGACCCTTCTCGATGAACAGGACCCCGTATCGACCGTACACGGTCGAACAGAAGGCCGTTTCCTCCGTTCTGCGGTACGCCAGACCTCATTTCGGCTGTTCCATCCAAGCCGGTTGGCTCCCGATGAACACGCAACGCTGTTTACTCCGTTCCGACCCAGCCGGTTGGCTGCCGATGAACAGGACGATGTTGCTGTACGCGTTAGAGACCACGCCCGTATGTACGTACGTAGCCGTATTTACTATCTTGTAGCGTGGCTGTATCTACGTGTACACGATATAGACGGGACTGCTTTACATGCTACGTCGGCGCCTCTACTTCAACACGTGCCGCTCCTTACTTGGCCACGGTACGTCGCTGCAGAGAGACAGATCGACCGCTATGTATGTACACGTTCACGGCCAGACAGATAACGCTACCTTCGCTTCAACCTGGTGGGACCCAGCTGTCAGGGGGTAAAAGGCACATCCTTCCATGCGAAGAAAAAGCCGGTGGTTCCCAGCTGTCAGGGGGAGCGTTTTTTTCGCGAAATACAGAGGTCCTTCCGATGGGTCCGAGCTGTCAGGTGGAGGAATCATTATTTTGCGCATAATAAGGAGGCACTTCCTTGCGTGCGGCCATGGACCCAGCTGTCAGCCTCTCCACGTATAGTCCCCTTCTGATGGCTGTCGTTCGTTGACCACGTTGATGACGCTGTACCGTCCGAGAGCACCAAGGTGGTGGATGATGTCTACTATGCAACTTTATTCTTGTAGACTCATGTTGGGCCTCCAAGCGCAGAGTTTTGTAGGACAGTAGCAATTTTCCCTCAAGTGGATGACCTAGGGTTTATCAATCCATGGGAGACGTAGGTTGAAGATGGTCTCTCTCAAACAACCATGCAACCAAATACAAGAAATATCTTGTGTCCCCAACACACCCAATACAATGGCAAATTGTATAGGTGCACTAGTTTGGCGAAGAGATGGTGATAAAAGTGTAATATGGATGGTAGAAATATATTTTTATAATCTGAATAAATAAAAACAGCAAGGTAGCAAGTGACAAAAGTGAACACAAACAGTATTGCAATGCTTGAAAACAAGGCCTAGGGTTCGTACTTTCGCTAGTGCAATCTCTCAAAAATGCTAATATAATTGGATCATATAACCATCCCTCAACATGCGATGAAGAATCACTCCAAAGTTCTTATCTAGCGGAGAACATAAGAAGAAATTGTTTGTAGGGTATGAAACCACCTTAAAGTTATTCTTTCTGTTCGATCTATTCAAGAGTTCATACTAAAATAACACAAAGCTATTCTTTCCGTTCGATCTATCCAAGAGTTCGTACTAAAATAACACCATATGATATGCATCAACCAACTCTAATGTCACCTAGATACTCCAATGTCACCACAAGTATCCATGAGTTAATTATACGATACGCATCAAATAATTTCAGATTCATAATACTCGATCCAACACAAAGAACCTCAAAGAGTGCCCCAAGATTTCTACCAGAGAAACAAGGACGAAAACATGCATCAACCCCTATGCATAGATTACCCCAATGTCACCTCAGGAATCCGCGAGTTGAGTGCCAAGACATAGATCAAGTGCTCTCAAATTCATAAAAGTATTCAATCCGATAAAACGAAATCTCAAAGGGAAAACTCAATTCATCACAAGATAGAGAGGGGGAAACACCATATGATCTAACTATATTAACAAAGCCCGCGATACATCAAGATCATGACATCTCAAGAACACGGGAGAGAGAGATTAAACACATAGCTACTGGTACAAACCCTCAGCCCCGAGGGTGGACTACTCCCTCCTCATCATGGTGGTCACCGGGATGATGAAGATGGCCACCGGTGATGATTTCCCCCTCCGGCAGGGTGCCGGAATGGGGTCTAGATTGGTTTTTCATGGATACAGAGGCCTTGCGGCGGCGGAACTTCTGATCTAGGGTCTCCGCCAGGGTTTTTGGAATATTTGACGATTTATAGGGCGAAGAGGCGGTGCGGGAGGCCACCGAGGTGGGCACAACCCACAGGGGCGCGCCTGGGGGCCCAGGCGCGCCCTGGTGGGTTGTGCCCCCCTCGGGGCACCCCCCAGGTGCTGCTCTGGCCCATTGGATGTCTTTTGGTCCATAAAAAATCCACAAAAAGTTTCGCTGTATTTGGACTCCGTTTGATATTGATTTTCTGCGATGTAAAAAACAAGCAAAAACAGCAACTGGCACTGGGCACTATGTCAATAGGTTAGTCCCAAAAAATGATATAAAGTTGCTATAAAATGATTGTAAAACATCCAAGAATGATAATATAGCAGCATGAATACTTCATAAATTATAGATACATTGGAGACGTATTAGCATCCCCAAGCTTAATTCCTACTCGTCCTCGAGTAGGTAAATAATAAAAGAAATAATTTATGAAGTATGAATGCTAGCAAAGTGCATAAGTTTGATCAATGATAATTTCAATCACTTTCCCTAGCATCATAACAGCAACTCTTTCTCATAAAACTCATCATGACAAAGTAGCAACCAATTCACTTGTTAAGGTTCAAACAATGAATTCTCTTGAAACTCAACAACCTATATTCTTAGTCACCAAACAATTGCAATTCAATTTATTCAACAGAGTCTAAGTAAGAGCTCCACATACTCAACCATCATATAGTCTTCTATGATTGCTAACACTCACCGCATACACATGAGCAAAACGTTTCAACCGGACACATAGAAAGATAGGGGCTTATAATTTTGCCTCCCAACGTATTCACCTCAAGGGTGATGTCAACAATAATAACTCATGTTACCCATATCCAACTGGATATATGTGCCTAGATCTTTCCTCACCACATGATGCTTGCCAAAAGAGAAAAATAAAAAGGAATAGAGAAAAAAACTTTGACTCTTGCATGACAGTAAATACATAAAAGTAAAAGGTAGGCCCTTCGCAGAGGGAAGCAGAGGTTGCCATGCGCTTTTTGTTTGTATGCTCAATCCCTTAGTGCAAAAGAACATCACGTTATATTGCCCCTTATGATAGCAACCTTTATTATGCAGTCTGTCGCTTTTATTCTTTGCCATCACAAGTTCGTACAACGCTCAATTTTCTCTTACACTGAATGATCTAACACTTTTAGAAGCAATTTTTATTGCCTTATTGCACCGATGACAACTTACTTGAAGGATCTTACTCAATCCTTAGGTAGGTATGGTGGACTCTTGAAAATAAGATTTGGGTTCAAGGGTTTTTGGATGCACAAGTAGTATCTCTACTTGGTGCGGAATTTTTGGCTAGCAAAGATGGGGGGCAAGCACCACATGTTGAAGGATCTATGACAATATAACTTCTATGTGAATATGAACAAACATAAATCATTACATTGTCTTCCTTGTACAACCTCAAAAATTTTGGCATATAATATTTTGATGGGGGCTCACAATCACAAAATATTTCCAAGATAGTGTATTTGCATGTTAAAGTTCTCTTCCTTATAGTAATCATTCATGAATTGCTTGTATGACCAATATTGTGATTGTCAAGCTTCAAAAGATTTCACTTTCTAAACCCAATGTGAAGCTACCACTAGGCATGATATGAACATATAATTTCAACTTCATGATATTCAATTCATTCAATAATTTACTGATAGGATATAAGTGAAGCACAAGAGTGAATGACAAACTACTCCAAAAAGATATAAGTGAAGATCAAGCGAGTAGTTAAGTAAAGGGGTAGCTAATTGAGGACTCTCTCTTATTTAAAAACTTTCAGATCTAAGTATTTTATTAAAACAGCAAGTAAATCAAAACAAAATGGCATTCCAAGAATAGCACAACTCAAGTGAAGAAGCAAAAACTTAGGCTCAACCGATACTAACCGATAATTGTTGATGAAGAAAGGTGGGATGCCTATCGGGGCATCCCCAAGCTTAGATGCTTGAGACTTCTTGAAATATTATCTTGCGATGCCTTGGGCATCCCCAAGCTTGACCTTTTGCGTCTCCTTAATTCCTTTTATATCACGGTTTCCCTAAATCTTAAAAACTTCATACACACAAAACTCAACAAGAACTTGTGAGATAAGTTAGTATAAACCAATGCAAAAACCTTATCATTATCTACTGTGTCAAATCACAAAAAAATATTATTCAACATTGCATACTAAATGCCTCTGCATATTTAATACTCCTATCCTCAAATAGAATCATTAAACAAGCAAACATATGCAAACAATGCAAACATAACAGCAATCTGCCAAAACAGTATAGTCTGTAAAGAATGCAAGAGTATTAATACTTATTTAACTCCAAAAATTATGAAACTTTACCACACTTTATAAAATTTATCATAGATTACTGTGCAAAAAGATTCAACATTTTATCACATTCTGAATTTTGTCGGGAATTTTTGCAACATCGATAAACTTTCTGTTTTGAAACAGCAACTCATATACTTGCAAAATGAGCATGGTAAAGGCTATCCTTGACATTTTTATTGAAAATAAAGATGCAAAACATTATTATAAATAACATAAAGCAAATCCTAACAATAAAATTATGCTCGAAGCAAAACACATATCATGTGACAAAAAAATGTAGCTCCAAGTAAGGTTACCGATAATGTTGGAGACGAAAGAGGGGATGCCTTCCGGAGCATCCCCAAGCTTAGTTGCTTGGATCTTCCTTGAATATTACCTTGGGGTGCCTTGTGCATCCCCAAGCTTAGGGTCTTGTCACTCCTTATTCTCCTCATATCGACATCTCACCCAAAACTTGAAAACTTCAATCACACAAGACTTAACGGAACTTCGTGAGATAGGTTGGTATGATAAAGAGCAAACCATTTCACTTTGGTACTGTCAAAGACAAGATTCATAATTGTTTCCACACAATGCCTACTGTATCTTATCATTTCCACAATTTATATTGAGCAATATAAGCCATAGATACTAGAAAACAAGCAAACTATGCATTGAAAACAGAATCTGTCAAAAAACAGAACAGTCTGTAGTAATCTGTACTCCAACCATACTTCTACTACTCAAAAAATTCTGAAAAATTGGGACAACGTATAGAATTTGTATATCTATCACCTTTAAAAAATTCAGCTCAAAATCACGTTCCAGTGAATTTTCAAAATTCCTGGACTGAGTGCAAAAGTTTCTGTTTTTGCACAGATTCAAGTCAACTATCATCCACACTATCCCAAAGGCTTTACTTGGCACTTTATTGAAACAAAAGCAATAAAACATGATTACTACAGTAGCATAATCATGTGAACACATAAAAACAGTAGGGGTAAATGTTGGGTTGTCTCCCAAAAAGCGCTTTTCTTTAATGCCTTTTAGCTAGGCATGATGATTTCAATGATGCTCGCATAAAAGATAAGAATTAAAACATAAAGAGAGCATCATGAATCATAAGTTCCTCTCTCATAATAATTCAACAATATAACTATCACATAAAGCATTCTTTTCAGGATCCACAAGCATAGAAATTTTATTACTCTCCACATAAGAAAATTTATTCTCAAGAATAGTAGTGGGAGCAAACTCAACAAAATAACTATCATGGGATTGAAAATTAAAATCATGATGACAAGTTTCATGGTTATCATTATTCTTTATAGCATACATGTTATCACCATAATCATCATAGATAGGAGGCATGCTTTCATCATAATAAATTTTCTCGTCAAAACTTGGGGGACTAAAAATATCATCTTCATCAAACATAGCATCCCCAAGCTTGTAGCTTTGCATATCATTAGCATCCCCAAGCTTGTAGGTTTGCATATCAAAACTTTGAATATTCAAAGAATTCATACTAACAACATTGCAATCATGCTCATCATTTATGCCAAAATTTTTATTGAATTGTTCTTCTATCAATTGAGCACAATTTTCCTTTCCATCATTTTCACGAAAGACATGATAAAGATGAATAATATGAGACCACCTCAATTCCATTATTTTGTAGTTTTCTTTTATAAACCAAACTAGTGATAAACAATAAACTAAAAGATTCGATTGCAAGATATAAAGATATACCTTCATGCACTCACCTCCCCGGCAACGGCGCCAGAAAAGAGCTTGATGTCTACTACGCAACTTTATTCTTGTAGACTCGTGTTGGGCCTCCAAGCGCAGAGTTTTGTAGGACAGTAGCAATTTTCCCTCAAGTGGATGACCTAAGGTTTATCAATCAGTGGGAGGCGTAGGATGAAGATGGTCTCTCTCAAATAACCCTGCACATACAAGAAATCTCTTGTGTCCTCAACACACCCAATACAATGGCAAATTGTATAGGTGCACTAGTTCGACGAAGAGATGGTGATAAAAGTGTAATATGGATGGTAGAAATATATTTTTATAATCTGAATAAATAAAAACAGCAAGGTAGCAAGTGACAAAAGTGAACACAAATGGTATTGCAATGCTTGAAAACAAGGCCTAGGGTCCGTACTTTCGCTAGTGCAATCTCTCAATAATGCTAATATAATTGGATCATATAACCATCCCTCAACGTACGATGAAGAATCACTCCAAAGTTCTTATCTAGCGGAGAACATAAGAAGAAATTGTTTGTAGGGTATGAAACCACCTTAAAGTTATTCTTTCTGTTCGATCTATTCAAGAGTTCGTACTAAAATAACACAAAGCTATTCTTTCCGTTCGATCTATCCAAGAGTTCGTACTAAAATAACACCATATGATACGCATCAACCAACTCTAATGTCACCTAGATACTCCAATGTCACCACAAGTATCCATGAGTTAATTATACGATATGCATCAAATAATTCAGATTCATAATACTCGATCCAACACAAAGAACCTCAAAGAGTGCCCCAAGATTTCTACCGGAGAAACAAGGACGAAAACATGCATCAACCCCTATGCATAGATTGCCCCAATATCACTTCGGGAATCCGCGAGTTGAGTGCCAAGACATAGATCAAGTGCTCTCAAATCCATAAAAGTATTCAATCCGATAAAATGTAATCTCAAAGGGAAAACTCAATTCATCACAAGATAGAGAGGGGAAAACACCATATGATCCAACTATATTAACAAAGCCCGCGATACATCAAGATCGTGACATCTCAAGAACACGGGAGAGAGAGATTAAACACATAGCTACTGGTATGAACCCTCAGCCCCGTGGGTGGACTACTCCCTCCTCATCATGGTGGTCACTGGGATGATGAAGATGGCCACCGGTGATGATTTCCCCTTCGGCAGGGTGCCGGAATGGGGTCTAGATTGGTTTTTCATGGATACAGAGGCCTTGCAGCGGCGGAACTTCTGATCTAGGGTCTCCGCCAGGGTTTTCGGAATATTTGATGATTTATAGGCTGCTCTGGCCCATTGGATGTCTTCTGGTCCATAAAAAATCCACAAAAAGTTTCGTTGCATTTGGACTCCGTTTGATATTGATTTTCTGTGATGTAAAAAACAAGCAAAAACAGCAACTAGCACTGGGCACAATGTCAATAGGTTAGTCCCAAAAAATGATATAAAGTTGCTAGAAAATGATTGTAAAACATCCAAGAATGATAATATAGCAGCATGAATACTTCATAAATTATAGATACGTTGGAGACGTATCAGTGGACGACGGCGCGACCTAGGAAGGGAATGACCCGGAGCCGGGGAACACGCGGAGGGTAGTACGAGGGTTGACTGGTTCAGCTGCGGTGTGAGGCTACCGTCACCGCAGAATAACAGGGGGTGTGGGTGAGTAGAGGGATGGCCTGGCCAGCGGTGGGAGTAGCAGTACTGGGGAGTAGTAGGGGGCGGTGAGGCCTGCGCGGCAACACAGCCGGCCACGGGAGGCAGGAGTACGCGGTGGTTTGGACAGCTAGAGCAAGAAAATCTGAGGTTGAAGAAGCAGGATGACCATTGGATTGTGAAGCAGGACGACCGTTGGATGTTCACAATCCAACGGTCATTGGTGATAGAATCGTTTGTTGACTAAGTTGACAAAGCCGTGCGTACGCGTCAACTTAGTAGGGCCACAAGTCAGCCTCCATATCTGGTGGGCCCCAGCTGTCATGGGGAGCACTCATTATTTTTCGCTTAATAAGGAGGCACTTCCTTCCGTGCCAAGATATAGCTGGTGGGTCCCAGCTGTCATGAGGAGGATTCATTCTTTTTGGCGTAATAAGGAGGTACTTGCTTGCGTGCGGCCATGGACCATGTGGGTCCCAACTGTCAGCCTCTCCATGTACATCCCTCTTCCGATGTTGTCGTTTGTTGACAACGTTGACCACGCCGTGCCGAGAACACCAACGCGATGGACGACGGTGAGACCCGGGAAGGGAATGACCCGGAGGTGGCGAAGCCACAGCAGTGGAGGGATGTGCGTGAGTAGAGGGATGGCCTGGCCAGCGGTGGGAGTGGTAGGGGCGGTGAGGCCTGCGTGGCAGCATAGCCGGCCACGGGAGGCGGGAGCAGGCGGTCCCGCCGCCGCTAGATTTGGCGGCTGGAGCAAGAAGATCAGAGATTGAAGAAGCACGACGGCCGTTGGATTGACATCCAACGGGCACGTCTGCTAGAAGCGTTTGTTGACGTATATAATAAGTAAAAAAATCTTGCGTACGCGTCAACTTAATAGGCCCACAAGTCAGACCATTCCCTATTTTTTAATAATTTACAACTCATTGCAACTTCTTATGCAATTTATTGCAGTCCGTTTTTTTGTTGGCCAGGGCCAGGGTTAAAAATTTAAACTAAATTTCGCATATTTCGGTGGGGTCCAAATTATTTTTAATACCGAAATGTCGAGCCAGATTTAAAGTACTTCGAAGATATATTTAAATTAGGTTAAAGCCCAGTGAAATTGGAATCTGAAAATGTGAAAAAATTCAGAAATTTGAAAATAATTGCCAATTTGTCGTGTGTTTTTTATAATTATAACCCATTTCATATGACCTTTAAGATTTGCAGCCGTCTTGAAAGAGTTGCTGCCCAGTAGGGCGGAGAAAAATAAGTAGGCATGGATTGGGTATTCTTCAGAAAAAATAAACCGGGCTAGCCACTTTCACAAAGAAAAAATAGCAGGGCTGGTCATGTGGTGAACGAAAAATAGAAGCCTGGGCTAGACGGGCCACAGCCCAGTTGAAACCCTGCTCCGTCTCAACGATAACAAAAAAAAATACTGCCCGAGCAGCTACATCCCAGGTGTCAGCCGATCTTGTGCTGTTCTCTTGTCTATTGACTATACGCTGACAATGTCATGGGTCCCAGATGTCAGCAAACCACTAGGAGGAAGCATTTTGTTTTTCTATACGCTGACAATGGAGTATATAACAAAAAGTGAGGAACTTGCTTGCGTATGGGCATGGACATGGTGGGTCCCTATTATCATCCTCTCGACATACAGTCCTCTCCCGATTCCTCTTGTTTGTTGACCATGTTGACAACATGAGAGGGCGTCGCCGCGGCGACCGCACCAAAGCGCGCGGAGGACGACGGCGAGGCCTCGGACGTTGGTGTTAACGATTTAGGAGATGGTGGGGCGGCGATGCATGCGCTGAGGTGCAACCAGCCGTGGGAGGCGGAAGCAGGCGGCCCCGCCGGCACTGGTTTGGTTTTGGCGGCTGGAGGAAGACGAGACTGAAGAAACATGACAGATTGTAAAAGCAGCATGAGTACTTAACAACCTTAACTGAAACTAGCAGGGGAACTTAACAACTATCGCTGAAAGTAGTATGACTACTTATACATGTTCAACCGTACAAATCACACCTCGAACAGTGCTACTTTGCCTACAGTTAACCAAGGGTGAGGCCACCAAGCCCGAGGACAAGGCCTAGGCGCCACCCCGCGCATCCACAACCTTCTGAAAGCGGCTTCATCTCACAATGTGGTCAATAAACAGGATATTCGCTTTAGAGCCATGGAAAAGCATGAGCATAACCTTCTGTCCTATTCTCCAAGATGGACGGGCCTTCATTATTTGAGACCACCCATGAATAAGTATCTTTTCACCTCCAAGGGAAATGGAGTAGGTCGACATAAACATCATCTTGTGACCAAGCGCAAGTCTGACCCGACCATGGTCAGGCATCTGTATAGGAACAATAGAACTGGGCAGTTTCTGTTTCAAGAAGATCACAGCTGTAAAACTGTGTATAAGCAAGAGTTTATGAACAACATATATAACAGAAAACAGCTCGTACCATAAGTTTCTTGACACAGTTGGACCTGTTCAACATGTGCACCAGTGGCACACATATCCCACGTGGCCTTCCACCATTGAAACGCCCCACAAGGACCTCAAGACGATCAATAAAGTGTAGGAACAGGTGGATGTCATCCCAGTCAACTTTAGTGCCATCAGTAACAGTCAAGTTCTTATAGAATAACAAACAAGTAGCGTTCTTAACTTTGAAATATAAGAAATATTAGTTAGAAGTAGCATCTTCATGAGAGAAGGGAATCACAAATCGTTGCTACTTCTAAAGTCAAATTGTGATTAGTTAGATAGAATAGGTGGATTAAGAAGTAATCGAGGCAACATGCAAGAACCAGATACAAAACTAACATGGATGAACTACTGGAACGCCGTCGGGGTGGAAGATCACAGTGAAGATGAGACTAGGTTCTGCTATTTCCTTCAACATTCATGCGCCAACTTTCAGTCCGTAACACTTGAGAAAGTTTATCCAAGTTCAGCCATAAAAAAAGCAGTGATCTTCTTGGTTCATGAACCCAACTCGGAACTTATATCCATGGCTTGTCTTCAATGTGACCATTAAGTTGGTGTATTCAGTTATGGCAAGGCCAACCATCTTGAGTACATGTGTTCTGGCAGTGCAAGGAATGCACTGCAGGAAAAATAATATGAGAACACAATGTATTCAATATCCAAATCTAGAAATAATTTCGTATTTCACGTTAGTGTTGACCATGGTACAAGTACCTTTTATCCAAATATAGCAATCCAAATTTCCAAATTAGTCGACAGCATGTTCAAAAACCCCCACCCTCCCGGATAGAAAAGAGGATCCCAGGAACATACTGTGCGCGTTTTAAAATCTTGTGTTTGGATGAGAGGGAACAAGTGTGGCGTCTCGCCGAGGGCACAGAAACCTGTAGGGTCCTCACACTTCGGGCACTGCAAATGAAACACACTAGATTTAGTAGGAAGAAAAATGCTTTAACGGCGGCGGCTGCCATCCTAGGATTACCCGCGACCAAGGGACTAGGATTTATCGGGGATGGGTGAAGAATTCGTACCTGATTCTCCATGAGAAAACCCTACGCAATCGCCGAGAGGAGGTTTTGTCTGAACAAGCAGACGAGGGAGAAGGGGATTCAGGCCCAGTTAAATATTGCTGCTTCATCCGTCCAGCTTACTGCTACTGCTGGAAAGGTGTTTTTTTTGTGATTTGACGGCTCATTGGGCATTACTGCGGCGCTACGACCGGGGTGAGTCTACCGTGTAGTTGGGCACTCTAATTTGGTGCATGGCACATGGACCCCGTTGCCGGATGCCCCACATATCAGCGAAAGGAAGTAGAAAGGCAGGAGTAACTAGTTACACATAAATATATTTTCGATAGAGAGATACTCCCTCTGTAAAGAAATATAAAAATCTTTTATATCCCCTACTACAAGAGTAACTGGATGCCCCACATATCAGCGAAAGGAAGTAGAAAGGCAGGAGTAACTAGTATCACATAACTTTATACATAAGAAAAATGAAGGGGAATATATATAACATAATATGGGGGTTCAGATGAGAATATAATACTCAGATAGGCTGACGGTTCTGGACTTTGGGCCACAGGCCGGTGGGCCTGCATGTTTGGGGGTCCATGTGTTCTAACTCAGCGCATTTCATATTGCAAGCGATCGGTACGTCGCTGGTGTTAGATGCTATCGCAAGGCGAATGCAGAAAATTAAATAAAGCACGGCATCTGTTAGAATGAAATCGAACGACAGTTCCTAACCAGCAATCAGAGTTGCAATTCTTTCACGATATCCTACATGATAAATAATACTGTCGTACTAGTTATACACACAGGACACTTGTTTCACCATGCCATATTATTACATCAAAAGCTCTTGGAGGATAGATCAGTTCGGCAGTAGCGTGCTGCTACTGAAGAATTTCAAAATTGATTTGGATCAGCTTTCCTTGCCGAGAAAGTTTGATTTTGACATCATCCCCTACCTCAAGATTTGATAGAGTTTTGAACCTTGACCATCCTTTAGCATCAATCATCAAGTGACCATCCTTTGTACTTACGGTATATTGAGCAGGTTCATTCACACCAAGGCTGCGCATGGTAAGAGAAACTTGACCACGGTCGCCTGGATTATTGAACGACTCCCTCGTTGCTCTAAGAATTCTCTGTTTGCAAACAAGAAGACATACACAAATAGTTGGATCAAAACAGTGAATCATGTGAAACAACATGGAAAGAAAAAAGAACGAAGCACTTGGGCTGCCAATGCTTACCAAGAAGGTGGGCATGTCAGTTTTTGTAAGGAATTTGGTATATGCAGTGCGAACTGCAGCCCAGTATGTTGCCGGTGCAAGTGCTGGTTCCGTTGCCGCTGCACGGGCCGGAGCAGATGCAAGTGGAACTTCAAGTGTTGCTGCAGGTGCCGGAGCCATTGCTGGTGCCCGTACCGGTGCGACTGGTAGTGCCGCAGCTGCTGCCGGAGATGGTGCTCCTTGTGGAGCTGGTGCCGGTGTCGGAGTAGGTGCCCGTGTCGGTGCCCGATCCTCCGGTAGATCAGCCTGATCCGCTGACGTGGTCGGTGCCCAATCCTTTGGTGGATCAGACTGAGCTGCTGTCGCTGTCAGTGCTATAGCCAGTGTCGTCGGAGAAGGTGCCGGTGCTCGATCCGATGCTGAAGGTGGTACCGATGTGCGAGACAGCAACGATCGTCTCTGGTCTGCTATGATTTCATACTTTAGCTTTCTAACTTCACTAGGCTTCGTGACCTTGATCCAGTCTTTCTCTTCACTTCTTTTAAACGCGAGAAGGACTAATTGTATATCATAGGGCTTCAGATTGTACTCAGACAACAGACTGATCCAATTGTGTCCAGTAATATAAGTGATGGACAGTGCCTTTGTTACTTACACAACATAAGAAGTGAAACCTACAAAAATAACCATCATAGAGCAAACCAAACGGTTTATTCTGTAACGAATGTCACATGGCAAAACCTACATCGTAAAATTGTAGCAAATGTAAGAAAACATGATAGTAAATCAATAAGATTTAGACAGTAAATCAATAATATTTACTTGATGTGACACAAGTGAATCCTTACTAGGAAATCACTATGTTCAAGTTCTAAATTGAATGTTGATCGTCGAATTATGGGTTGTATGCAGGGCCCCCGCTTACTCCCACAAGCAGGACAGTCCAAAGGTTATGATAAATCGTATGGACCGAACATCCATGGGACTGGAAATCCTAGTGGGTGCGATAAACCCTGCAATGCATACATATATTGGAGTGTAACCATAATTGATAAATCGTCCTCTCAAAAAAAGATGATCTGGATACTTCAAAATATACAGACTGAATTGTGTGGACAGACATTAACATAGATTGTTCTTAGGACTCATCACACAACAAAAGCGGCAGTACTAAAAAATACAGGGTTCACACACACAAATCAAGCACTGAACAATAGTACTTACTACAGACAAGCAAAGTTGCACTAATTAAACTCTGCAGACTATTTCTTGCCACCGACCTACAGGATGTACCCCACATAACTGACTAGGCCATGGACTTCGTGAGAGATGTCTACCGGCACCATCGACATCTCGTCAACCTTGGAGAATCTAACAGGTGAAGTACACCCTTGAGAACATGCCTGACAACAATGCTACCGGAAAACACATGTTCACGACATGTGGCGACAAGGACACAGCAGCTAGATAGTTTAGTAGTAGAACTCATCCTCAGGTCTTCCAGTTCACACGGCATGACTTTGAGAACTTCTTCTCCACCGCGGACCTGGTTCTAATTAAAACAGAAACCAAATATTTTATTACTACCTCCGTTCGGAAATATAAGATGATTTTTGATATTTTACTCCATATAAGACTACATATACACACAGAAATGAGTGATCAAAGACACTAGAACATGTCTTCAAAGGCATGAGAGCAGAGGGATTACTTGCAATATCCATAACACAAGTTATTGACGCTACTATACTCTCTTCAAAGGCATGAGAGCTAAAATCTTGCATTTCCTACAGCTAGCATTGATGTTCATAAAGTAGTTGAAAGTGATCTATAAGAAATCAGTCTTATGTGCAATAATCATATGTATGTCAACCTCTCACATGTTTTGGTCAAAAGAGCAATTTAGAACCGTCATTTGCCACACAAAAATCACATGCAAGATCACCCAGAAAGTTGTATTACTAGTACTAGTACTGCGTGTTAGATGAAAAAACATGATCAAGATCGCCAAAAAGATCGTCAAGAAGAGATATTACCTCGACTTGCTAACGAGGGATCCCGGAGAGGGGGGCTTGGATAGGGCGATGGCCTTGAGCTTGTCTGTGGTAGTCTCGGCGGGGTGCTTGCAATTCTTCGTACCCTGAGCCTCGACAATTTTGGCCAGAGCCATAGACATCATTTCGGCCGGTGCTCCAAGGTCCATCAAGAAACTGTCAAATAGAAATAAAAGAAAAGAAATCGTAATCACAAACCCAAAAGAAGATCAGAGAGGGAGTTATAGGATCAGTCTCGGGGTTGCAAGACCGGGCCTTGGCCAGAAGCAACACCATTGTTGCGCTCACCTTTCCTTCTTTGGGAGAGAAGAACGATGGCAGAAGCGCGACGGGGTTTTCTTGAAGAAATGAGGAACAAGATGAGGGAGAAGTGAGTTGGGGTTTTATTCAAGAGAGGAAGATGAGGGAGAAGAGTGAAATGATGGTTGCTTCGTCCGTCCAACTTACTGCTGGAAAGGTGGGGTTTTTGTGATTTGACGGCTCATTGGGCATTACTGCGGTGCTTCGACCGGTGTAGTCTACCGTGTAGTTGTGCACTCTAGTACTGTGTAATTTAGTGCATGGCAAGTGGACCCCGATGCTGGCAGTCCCACACGTCGGCGAAAGTGAGTAGCAAGGTTCCCGATGACCGTCGAGGAGAATCCGCATGGTAGAGCGTGTCCACTGTTTCTGAAAAAAAATGATTACAGCAAGTGTTTCCACTCTTACGACAGAGGACGGCGAAACACGGCAGCCACTTGAACTTACATAGTACTCCTACTACTAATCATATGCAGTGATTCATACGTCAGTACTATATAATCTTGTTGCTAGTGTAGTAAGATATGACGATAACAAATGATGTTGTGCGCATGTCAACTATATGAATAGTATTGTAACATACCCCTTTTTTGACTGTCCGGTCGAGAATGAACGGTGAGATCAATGTTAACAGAACTAGGTCTACCGCGCATGGAGAGTACGGTGCTACAGTACTCCACGGAACATGAACCATATGAAGCACGAATCAGTGTTAGGCAGGGGGTATGAAGGGTGTATGGGAGCAAAAGTTCCCTTATCGACCCACTTTTGGGTGTTTGGCAGAGTGCATGAAGGGTGCATGATTCCATAGTAGTTGGTTAACACAAATACACTAGGAGCATGCATGAAGAGGGGTGCTGAGATGAGCATGCACGAACAGGGAACAACTATATTGAGATGAGAATGCAACCAAACACCCCCACACACTTTGTGCTACAGTGACTGATCTGCACCGTCTGAGTTTGATCCAATGGTCATGTTGCGCCAAGACATGGACATGCCCATGCAGAGGACGCCTAAACAGCATCGAAGTCCCTCTGCTTCTCGAGGCACACAATTTTGTTGATGCAGGGTGACACCGCCCGTAGAGCCCGCTCCCGGTCGACGGGAGCCCACTCGTCAAAGATGACATCCAATGGCACGAATGGATTCCAGTGACGAAGCCCTGAGAGGATTCATTCGGCAATGGCGACGGCCGCCCGCAACCCCTCCTTGTCCAGCTCCGCCCCCACCATCGCGCGGAGATGGCTCAGCTCCTCGGAGATATAGGTGAAGAAGGAGACTAGGTCTGGAAGCCGCAGCTCGTTGAAGTCGACGGGGTGGTCGAATGGGTTTAGCCCGATGGCCGGCAAGGTCGCGCTGGCACGACGGTAGGCATCGCACAGCTGCAACACGTGCGTGGAAACATGGTCCACCAAGTGGTTGAGGCGATCCTGGACCTCGTCACGATCGGCCCGCTCACGCTCCAGCCGGCTCGCCTGACCGCATGTCGTATCTCCCACTTTCTACAGCAATGCCCCCGACGCATCGAGCATCTTTGTGGTGGACGGCTGCCGCTTTTGAAGCTCCATTAACTCCCGCACATAAAGCAGGAGCATGGCAATCCTCTCCTCCTTGAGCTCATGGAGCTCCACGTCCTTGGCCCTGAGCTCCGCATCCTTGGCATGGAGCTCCTTTGTCAGGCGCCTCACCTCAGAGTCTGTCATCTGGTGCGCCGCCATGGAACCAGGTAGAAGCAATGGGAAGAGGAAGCAAAGGGGGCGAAACGGCTGAAAGGAATGCAATCTACGGGAAGGCGGAGGGAGCCAGCCGAGGAGCGGGGTGAATCTTTTGGTTTTCACCATGGGAAAACACCAGTCGACGACTTTTCACTTCACGGAGCAGTGAATTTTACAGGCGGAGTCATCATGACTAATTGCTGCCGCGCCTGCTCCCGTCAATCAAAAAAATAAAAATCCTGCCGAACCCAAATACCAGTGCAACGCAGTGGTGGATATTTAAATTTACTTATCGGCAAGGAGAGAAAAAAGGGGTGAAAAAACAAATGTGGCGGCGGCCTAGCTACTCGGTCGCACTAGCCCAACTAGCTAGCCACCATGCTTCACTGATGTACTCGGCGGGAAAGGTGGGCTTTTGTGATTTGACAACTCATTTACTTGCTTTGGCGCTACGACCAAGGAGGACCCAGAAAACGCGCGGTAGGGCATCCCATGTCTCGGCAGGGAAGAAAATATGCGTACACCACCCCGGAGGAACCAGAAACCACGCAGTAGGGTGTGCACGTCTTGGCATGGAGGGAAAATGTGCGTGTAAAAATAAATTGTATCAAACTACCTATGGTTCCACCTCGGGACCGAACCAGTCGGTCGAAAACACCCCACTAGCCACACAACTTCATCATGCTAACATGGCACGAAGGATAGGTGTGGTCAGCTCCATCTCGACCAGCCACAACGTCTCTTGTTCTAGGCGATTCATCTATTTTGTTAGCATTTTTTTAGTTATAATAACACCACAGCAAGCTCGCCCCGCTCTTCGTGTGTGCCCGTGCGTCTAAAGGTTGTACTACTAGATGGAGAGGAGAGAGAGAGATGGCATACATAGGACCCACCAGTAAGTCAGTCAATGTTAATGCACCTATTGACGAGGCACTCCCTCTACTCTACTCAATGTAATACTGTATAAAATCAAGTTATGCGACAAAGCCAACAACCGTTGCGGTTTCAGGCTATCGACATACGCTTTGTACTCCAGGTTGCCAGTTCGAATCTCGTCCTTCAGATTTGTTAGTTTTAGGTCCAAATTTGATCAATGACAAGTGGGCCTCCCGTGTGTTGTTCCGATATTTCAGTGTAGGATGGTTTTTTTGCACAAACACTTTGCGCGGTTAGACAAGTTACGGCACCAGTTACATGTATTTTGCAAGTTTAGGAACAAAAATGACAGCGGCATAGAATATCACATGCTCCCCGCAGCTTAGATGCTATGGTGATATGAGATTTTATATCGTTGGATCTGAGATCCAATGGCTTGGGAGTAGTCTTTGTAATTATGCGCAATTTCCAAACTCTCCAAGGTTTTTTTTGCAAAAAACCATTCAGGCCTCATGTGAGCCGCTGGATCTTGGATCCAACGGCTCCCAGTAGCTCATATTAGGTGCTCCCCGCAGCTTAATTAACCGCTATGGTGATATGAGCATCTAGGTCGTTGGATCTGAGATCCAATGCCATGTCCGTAGTATTTGTACTTTCTGCATAATTCCCAAACTCTTTGAGGCCTATATTGCAAAAACATTCAAATCTCCTACTATGAGCCGTTAGATCTCTTGGGAACTCGTATCGCCATAGAATCTACGGTGTGGGAGCACCTCATATTCCCCTGTGCGAGAAAACATCAGGTGCTCTCGCAGCTTGGTTGCTACGGTGATACGAGCTTTGAGGTCGTTCGATCTGAGATCCAATGGCATCTGAGTAGTCTTTGTGCTTGTGGGCTGCGCCCAAACTCTTTGGGGGCTTTTCTGCAAAAACATTTGAACCACCAAGGAGTCGTTGGATCTCAGATCCAACGGCACTGTGGAGCTTGTATCACCACAACATCTAAGGTGTGGTAGCACGTGATATTCTTAAACACAAGAGGATATGAGGTCTTCCCTCATCTCAGATGCTATGATGATACGAGCTTCGAGGCCGTTGGATATGGGATGCAAGGGCATCTGAGTAGTTTTGGTACTAATTGTGTGCAATTCCCAAACTCATTAAGGTTTCTTGTAAAAATATTAACACATCTATGAGCCGCTATATCTCAGATCTACACGCTCCAAGGAACTCGTATCACCATATAGCATCTAAGGTGTGGGGGCACATGATATTCTCTCCGGGGGGGGGGGGGGTGCACAACCCATCGGTGTTTGGGAGGGTGGGGACAAATATAATGTTCAAAAAATATAATCCAAATAATCCTAAGTAGAGCTTCACAATTTTATCTAAGGGCGAGGGGTTACCCCCCGACACTCTACATAGCTCCGCCTGTGCAAGAGGTGTAGTGGGAGCGTCTAGGTGTGAGAGAGACGACGCGAGAAAGCGAGGTCAATCGAGTCATTTATAGAGGGAGAGATCGAGTGAGTGTGGCATAGCGTACACTCGAATGTTAAAGACGATACACCGAGATATCGTGCGGCGAAACAGCAGTGAGGGCTGGAGTGGCCTAGATAGACTTTGTGTGTGCGCGCACAGTGAAGGTGTTTTACAAAGGCAACGTACGTGTCTTGAGAGAGAGAGGGAGGGTTTGTCATGGAGGGCATGATGAGGTTGTGTGTGAGAAATACATTTGTTGAGAGTGTGTGGGCGGGTGTCACATAAATGGAGATCGAAACATGAAGAGAAATAATGAGCGGGCGTGTGTCGGATACCAATAGCTCTATTAACAAAGAAATGAAGATCGATTGATACATGAAGTATGTGTGGTAGTTGGGGGGGGGTGTCGATGGAGAGACCTAAACACAACATTTGCATGTACATAGTACTAGACTTAATATTCATGTTTCAATTTGTTGTGCATTTTAAATATGGGATAATTAGATTTATGCCCCTAGTTGTGTCCCAATCGGCTGTTTTACCCCTAATTTCCAAAAGTCACCGGTTCTGTCCAAGTCACTTCGCTCCTCTTATGCTTTTGCCCTTTGACCGTTTGACTGTCAATTTGAAAAATTCATAACTAATTCATACTAAATCAGAAAAATGCAAATAAGATACCAAAATGTTCAGAAAAACATCACCTATATGTCAGTGTCATTTACATTCATGAAATTTTTTTGGAAAGTGCCCATCCGAGTTTTAGCTCTTATGATACCACCATGAATAGTAAAATCTAAAAAAATTCAAAAACAAATTTGGTGGCAAAGAATGACAAATGTTTTAAGTGCTTGCCAAGTTTCATCAGGGAATGACATTCATGGATGTCGTGGCCAAAAAACAATCAGCACTCCAAAATAGATTATTTTTTTGCCACGACTTCCATGAATGTCGTTCCCTGATGAAACTTGGCAAGCATTTAAAACATTTATCATTCTTTGCCACCAATTTTTTTTGAATTTTTTGAATTTTTTTAGATTTTACTATTCATGGTGGTATCATAAGAGCTAAAACTCGGATGGGCACTTTCCAACACTTTTTTCATGAATGCAAATGACACTGACATATAGGTGATGTTTTTCTGAACATTTTGGTATCTTATTTTCATTTTTCTGACTTAGTATGAATTAGTTATGAATTTTTCAAACTAGCGGTCAAACGGTCAAAGGGCAAAAGCATAAGAGGAGCGAAGTGACTTGGACAGAACCGGTGACTTTTGGAAATTAGGGGTAAAACAGCCGAGTGGGACACAACTAGGGGCATAAATCTAATTATCCATTTAAATATTAAATTGAGGACCATGCATGGCTTACATTTTAGTTTTCATTTCGTGTCATACATGCATGGTCATACATCCACGTTGAGATCACTATATCACAAACTCACTCTAATTCAAGAACTCATCATAAATCAATTACCGTGCCTTTTGGAATGACCAGTTATTTGCAAGGAAAATATAGGCATTGTAATACATATAGATTCATTCAGCAATTTAAAAAAAAAGATTCCTTTCGCATTCTCGAATGGTAGCACCCGACGGCGTACCAGCCAGACCCGGGCTCGTGTCCTGGTGGTGGCGTGTGTGGTACACACATTAGCCAACCCCAACCAAAAGAACCGCGATATTAAACTTCGGGCCTCCACTCGAGCCTCCGCGTTTCTAGTCGAAATATCTGGCGGCCAGAATTCCAGCCCTAGGAAATTCCCCTCATGTCCACGGTCCATAATGACAACCGATGAACAATGGAGGGATGCTTTAGTAACTAGCCCACGTTACCTACCGTGCCGAGCACGGTTCAATTCCCTTGGTCACCGCTACCCAAGGTGACCAGTCAACTTCATTGCCAAGTACTAGTAGTACTACACCAGGATGAGGACAGAATGGAGCTCCGTTTGTTGATTTTGTTCGTGCGTTGTTCATGCCTACTAGAGCCACTATATCAGGCAATGCACTGATACGGAGGGATTATCTTTTTACTTTGCATATATAACTTGTCTGAAGTCTAACTAAGTAAAATGTTTGACCAAATCATTTCTTAAGAAATATTAACATCTACAATAGTAAAGATGTATGGCTTGAAAATTTATTTCATGATGCAGGTTATGATATTGTTTCGAATCCTGGATTTTAAATTCCAAAAAATCTAAAACTGACCTGAAATTCATGAAACTGAGCATGGTCACGTGATATGGCACAAATAGTCTGTCGTATTTTTTTTGTTCAAGAGACAAGTTGCTTATGAAAAGTTGCACCAATGAAGAGCCAAGGTATTTTGGAACAAATACATGTCATGTTAATGCAAACGGTTTGACTATTCAAACCATGGGCGTTAGACCTACGTGCCGCCACGAGTCCCACTTCTCATCGGCAGGTGCCGTTCGAGCAAGTGTGTGAGTCGACGGGAGGCATGCGAGCAGACCGCTACGCCGGCTGACCGGGAGGCGTGCGAGCAGGCCGCTGCACAGGCTCACCGGGAGGCGAGCCCTTTGAGCAGGCTCCGCCGCCCACCTTCCTCCCAACTGCCCCCACTTTTAATGGCACCAGCGCCGCAGTTTAAATCACCCCCACACTCCCTGATCTCGCTACAATCTTCTCTCTTCCTCTCGGATTCTCCTGTCGTCTACCTCCAACCAGCCTGACCTCACCGTAAGCCATGCCGCATCACGATGGTCTTCCCTTAGTCTTCCAGTTTCCTGAGGAAGACACCCAGCCGGAGTCTCAAGAACATAAAGGCCTTTGGGAGGAGCTTGAACTGGCCTTGCGGGAAGACGCCGCGCCTATCACCGCTCCCGTTCTAGCTCCCGTCGCCCCGACTGCACCAGCGCCCATCCCCATGGCATTGATGGCTTGGGAGCCGCACATTGTCACCGAGCTTGAAGCCACGGGGTTCCACAAGGTCCCCGCTGAGTTTCACGCATGCATGCACCTGCCAGCGCATGCACCTGCACGTGCACTGACGCGCGTGCCAGTGCCCGTGCCCGTGCACATGAATGTCTCTGCTGCGCCGTTGCCAGAGCCTGTCCCCGCGCTGGTGCCAGTGCCCCCTCAATGGCATGGATCACCGCCGTCGACCGCTTCCTTGCACCAACACCAGTCGCCTCCTCCCGCCAGTTGACTGGCTCCCGGAGACCGAAGTCCAGAACATTCTGGCCTTCCTTGAAGCTAGGGCTAACATCCAGGAGTACGCCAACAACAGCGCAAGACACCGCCGTCGCCGCCGGTCAATGGCCCGACGACACACAGAGCATGGCAGAGGAGTCGCTTCCGACCGCAAGACGCCTCCGCCGCCGCCGCGTGATATAATATGCCATGACAAACGTTCGGATTGCCATGCTTAAAATCCGAACGTTTGGGATTTATCATTTGCGTTTATTTTAGTTCGATCGTGGTATGAATGTAAAGTCGCAGTCAGACTGAATGAAATCTATGGTTTGATCGATTGAATGTTCTGCTAGAGCCGTATCAAATTAAATATAAAACTTCATCAAGCGACATGTATTCCTTCTCATCGCAAACATTTCATATTAAATACCACGTCAATTCCAAATATTTTTTAGGGAAACCAGTTCCAAATACTTGTAGGGCGCGAGCAGTCCCCTTGTTCGAGCACTATAGGCAATACATCTATTTATCCACGCATTTAATTGTTAGTAGATACTACTAGCCTAACTTGTCCATCATGGTCACTTTTGTTCCTAAACTTGTTACATACTCCAATTGTCGGGTGTTGGCCGCGACATATGCCAAGGGATGGCTTATCATGGTGGGAGCTAGTAGAACGTCGTCGGTGCCTGGAAGCGGGATGTGGCGTAGACGCGATCGCCGGCGCGCTTTACCCAGGTTCGGGGCTCTCCGGGGAGATAACACCCCTAGTCCTGCTCTGCGGGGTCTCCGCATGATCACTAAGGCACTAGTGAGTACAATGGTGCTCCTCGAGCTGTATGCCAGAGGTAGAAGAAAGCAGGGCCGGCTCCCTCCTCCCTCTGAGTGAGTCTAGGTCTAACTGGTTTTTGAACCCCTTGCATGGGTGCCCTGGGGGGGCTTATATAGGCCTACCCCCCCCAGGGGTACAATGGTAATCTGGTCGGGCGTAGGGCCCGGCCGTCAGTGTCTCTGGCCGCCGGCTTCTCCGCCGGTTGCTGGGGCCCGCCGCCGGGTGGACCCCACCGACTGGTCTGGTACGTGGCCGTGACGTAGGTGACGCAGGCTTGGTCAGGGGAGCGTGGCTACCGTCCCATCCGCTGGCGGGAGATCACTGTAGCCACACCATGTCCCATCTGGTTAATGGCGTGCGGACCCCGAGGAAGGAGATGGCCGCCTGCTTGAGGCCGGCCTCCCTCAGGTCCGACAGGTCAGACTCCCGCCATCCTCTGGGCTCTCACTGTCTGGTAGGGCCCGCCGCCTGCAGGCCGTACTGACAGGCCATCGTGGAAACAGGGTTCTGCCTGTCAGGGGTGACGTCAAGGGCGGAGTGGCAACAGTGCCGCGCTGGGCGGAGATCTCCGCCTATACGGAGCACCGTGGCCATGTCCTGCCCTAGATACAGGGGGGATGGGCTTCACTGTAGCCTCACCCTGTCTCGTCTCTTTTAATGGAGGCGCAAACTCTGAGGGCGCCGTGGGCCAACCGCCAGGAGCCGGCCTCTCTGGAGGCCGCCTGGGAGGAGTCAGCCTGTCTTGATGCCGTCTTCTGGAGCTCGGCCGTCTTCGGGCAGCCGGCTGCTCGGGCCAGCCGGCCGTCAGAAGGCGGCGCTTCATCTTGGAAGTTCGTGGGCGTAGCCGGCCCAATGTCTTGAACAGCTCAGGGACTCGGGTTAGGCTACCCGTGGCCCATTACTCCGACACCAATACTAGTACTAGTACTAGCAAGATGCCCGTGTGTTGCACGGAACATCAAGATGCATTTGTATGAGTAGTTTATCTTGTGGGAGAGAAGGATGAATGAGGGAAGACCTAATTTGCAAATGTGGAGAGGGGTGTGGGTATCTCTTTGCAAAATTGCCATAGTTTCCTTCCTATCCGTCAGATATAAATCAAACGGCCTGTATTGCAGGATGGCAGGCACACCATCATCACCAACTCTGTTTTTTATAAGAGTAGGGATTACGTCAAACTGGTGCCGTAACTTGTGAACGCATCCAGATTCGGTCAACGGCCACATCGCCCGCGCGTTCTTCATGTTTTCCCGTGCGTCTAATAAACGTAGAAGGGGAGGAGAGAGAGAGCAGATATGGAACCCACCAGTAAGTGAAGTGGAATAGTACGTGCTCACGAGCCGGTCCCACTAATGTACTAAATTTAATATAAAAACATGTTGTCCATTAAATAGGCTGTGGTAATATAAAAACATTATATCAACAAAGGGGAGTACAACAAACGTTGCTACTATGTTTCCTATTGACGTGCGGCTTGAAGCACTGGTCGCATGTTCGATCCTCGTCCTTTTTCATTTTTAATTTATACTAGTAAGGTACATGTGCATTGCACGCATGAGATTTGGCAACGAAATTATGAATAAATACCACTCCATAGCATGTAAGCTTTGATTCATATATGCATGATGTAGATGTTCATTTAATTCTTATAGTTCATCTCATTCAAAATCAATAAGTTTTATAAAAAAGTTAATCTATTTTAAGATTCATGGAATTGTGCATTGTAGAGCATAAAGTAAAAACAAATAATGGCAATTCATTTAGAAAAAACAAAATTGGGTAATTATGATACAGAAGATTCTAGAACAAAGGAGAAGTGCTTGTGTTTGGAGGTTTGTGCATTATGCTTAAGTTCAGCCATGCAGTCTTCTAGATTGTACATGTGGCAGAATGTGGTGTAATGTAGAAGATATCCAACGGCCAGTGGTGCTCGGATTTGCCATCTCTGCACCGTCGGATTGGCTTCATCCAATGACCATCTTTCAAAGTTATTCGCACACTATATAGGGGTGTAGATATTGTTCCAAATTTGCTCCATGACAGTTGGGCCCCCCGGTGTGTAGTTTGTAGCACTTTAATTTTTGGGTCGAAATTTGTTCCATTACAGGCGGACTCCGGGTGTGTAGTTTGTAGCTTATTTGTAATAATTAAAGAGAACACCAGAGTTTTTTTTGCAAAAATACTATGGTGCGACGTGGAAGGTTAGAAAGGGCGTGCGAGAGAGCGATGACCGATCCAGAGGGAGAACAATTGGGGGAGGGGCGGGGGTTGCAACGGTGTTTGGAGTAGTTGTGGGGTGAATGCTACAAAACTATAATCTAAACCCACCGGAATAAATGCCTTCACAAATTAATCGAAGGTTGGAGTCCCCCTTGCAATGTAAATAGCTCCGGCTCTGCGAGGGATGGAGAGGTAGCTTCAATGTGTGGAAGAGACGGCGTGACAAAGCGAGGTCAATCGAGACATAGATAGAGAGACAAAGTGAGTGTGCCCCGACATTCGTTGAAAAGATATATATGCTGTGGATAGATATTGTCCGATTGAGCTTTTGGGAAGGGTGAGGGCTATAAGAGAGAGCTTGAGAGATGATCCAGACACAGACAGGTACACATATCATTTTTGCGTGGGAGGAAGCAAGGTCAATCGATACATAGATAAAGAGAGAGAGATTGAGCGAGTGTGGGTCGTCATGCGATCGAAAGAGTGAGAAAGGTTTAAGAGAGTGACCTAGATAGACAATGTGCGTGTGAGAGTATACACTATGAATATGTCGAATTAGGCCCAAACATGGAGATATATCGTTTGTGTGTGAGAAAGAGTGAGGTCAATCGAGACATGCATAGAGAGAGAGAGAAATTGAGGGAGCATGGGCCTCCATGAGGTCGAATGAGTGGAACGGCTTGGAGAAACTGATCTAGATAGACAATCTGCGTGAGAGAGTATAGAGTCTGTCGATCGAGGCTCGAACAGGGAGATATATCGTTTGTGTGTGAGAGAAAGCGAGGTTAATCGAGACTTAGATAGATAGAGAGAGAGAGATAGAAATTAAGCGAGTGTGGGCTGCTGTGCAGAAGAAAGAGTGAGACGGTCTCTCGAGAGTGACCTAGATAGACAATGTGCGTGTGTGCGCACAAGAGGGAGGGAGGGGGTCTAGATAGGCAATGCATGTATCTACCGAGAGAGGGTGGGATGGGGAGAGAGAGAGAGAGAGCTCGGCATGGAGTGCAATGGCGGGTGTGTGAGAGTTAGAGATCGAAACATGGAGAGAAAGAATGAACGTGCGGAAACCAATAGCTTTGTAAGGTGGTTAGGAGAGGAAGATTGATCAATAGAGGAAGTATGTAGTGTGTGTGCTGAGACAACATTTGAATGTATATAGTACTAGACTTAATATTGACGTTTTAATTTAGTGTACATTGTAAGATTTGAATTGAGGACCATGCATATGGCTTCCATATTTATTTCGAATTCGTGCCATACTAGGTTTGGAAAGGTTGATATTGACTCGATTATTGTGGTATTTTGTATGTGTGTGGTCATATGCTTGAATCCATCCAAAGTTTTCTCACTACCATGGTGTTCATCTTATACATATATGATTTTGTATTAAAAAAGTAGTGTGGATACCCTGAAATGCGAAATCCACATTTGAATTGGAGATCGCTATGTGACAAACACACTCTAATTCAAAGAACTCCTCATTAATTAATTCATAGTATCTCGTTTCGAAGGAATAATTATTTGCATGGAAAACACGGGCCTGGTAATACATAGTACAAGATTCGTTTGCCAATGAAAGAAGATTCATTTGCATTCTCAAATGTAGGCGCACTAGGCAGACTAGGGTCGTGTCGTGGTAGTCGCGTGTGTCATTCTCAAAAAAGAACTACGACAAAAAAATTGCGCTTCCATGTTTTGGATTGAAATATTTGGCGGCCCCAATTCCATCCCTGCAAAACCTCCCTTCTCCCCCGTCCCCTTCCATGCCCAGAGCTCTCAAATCCCTAATTCGCTGCCAACCCAAGCAAAATTCGAATCGCTCTTCGTCTCGTCTCTTTCCCCACCTCTGTGCCGGATGACAACGACGAAGACGACGGTCGCGCTTCACCACTGCACCAGAGCTACCTCATCTACCCCCTCGTCCACCGCACCGGGTGGTCCAACCACAACGTCAGTGGCCGCAGCTGACGTGCCTCAGACACCAACTTCCACCGCATCAGGTGCGCTTCACCGACGCCGTCTCCCACCTCACCGGGTCCACTTCAACGAGAACATCGTCGCACCTCCACCCCCCGACGGCGTTGGTGCTTCACCAACGGCCTCGTCCACCACATCGTAGCACTCTGCTGCCGCTCGAGATCTGTGTCCATACGCGGCCAGCCAACGCCAGCGCATCACCCTCAATGGCTCTGAAGTGACCCGCACTCTAGCTAGGCGAGCATGCCCAAACACAAGCCCGAACTAGGTATCCACATATCACTCCCTTATGCACTGTTCCGATGATGTTTGGATATCCTTTTATTGCTCTCTTAGCTTACACGCCTATGCAACTCTGACTTTAACTCTTATTTCTTCTGGAGATATCTTCTGAAACAAGCAAAACCATTTTTTAGAGAAGCATGATGGCGCTACGGGATCTGGTACACATCCTGCATGCCTGTATAACCTTGTAAGTACCTGTCCTCTGGTACAATAGCAAGGTCGATTCCTCTCATTTGATCAACCATTCGCCGTGTCAAAAATGCAGAGGGGGGTGCAAGGAGCACAAGACCTGCACATCCAAGCAAGTTGTAACATGGACTTGTACATGGAACATCCCAAGCGCAAGCAGAGCTGCAGTGAGCCTATACAACGAGCTAGCGTAAGTCCCTGCATTTCATTTAATTCATACTGGCCTGCGTGTATGATTCGTGTGCAGTGGCGGATCCACAAATTCAAATTACCAGGGGCAAAAATTTAACTTAAAAGATACGAAGGCACTTGCACTCCGGAAATCAACATAACTTGAGAAATGTGAAGCTACATGCACTTTGAAAACCAGCTAATGATCCAAAGTAGTTCCAGATTATAAAACACTAAATGATGTAAGCACCAAAAAACACAAAATGCAACATGGTGTATGAGGACTATTAACATGGACTGTACCTGCTTTAATTATTCGTTCTCTGGCCGAAAATATCAAAGTGTAATTGCACCTATAACCAGTGCGCAAACTGCATATCAATATATCTATCCTGCACAAGTATGCCAATAGTTTCAAACAATAGATTAGAAAAGTATTTATGCTAGATTGTCATGATACGGGGACTTTCTGGTAGATGGCCTCGACGTTTCCGCAAGCCATGAAAATGTACTATAATTTGCTTGTCTTCAATTCCTGCAAATCTTTCTCTCTCTCTCAACATAGCAGATCATCATTAGACACTAAATCCTTGAATGGGAGCTTGCAAAATGCTTGCATTAGATTCCTCATTAGACACTATATGTTCATCACCATGAGTATGTAAAATGTTTGCATCAAATCCTTCATTAGCAGTCTGTTCATTAGACACTTCAGGCTCAAGAACAACATGAGCTTGTATGTTTGCACCGGAAACTTGATTAGACACATCAGGTTCAGTCAGTTCACTAATGATTGGGGGAGTTATAAAATAAGCAGAAAATGGTTTCATTTTCTTATAGATTCCCTACGTACAAGAAGTTTTACAACACCGTCAGGTTCAACTATTGGCCAGAAATTGAACAGTTGAATTAGATATAATCAGGGATGTGATGTACCTGCTCATTGCGCATGCTGCTCTTGCAAGTTGTGACTGTCCGTTTGTACAAGCTCAATGCCATGCCCATGCTGCCGCCACTGCCTCCCACGCAGGCTACACCCAGGGTTGGATCTTCCATTCGCTTGAAGCCCAGCGACCGACGTTCAACGAGGGTGCGAGGAAGTGCTTTGTCGGTCTGTCCAGCGGCGGCTAGGTTAGGAGCGAACCAGGCTGGAGGCTGGAGCGAACGAATTGGGTATTTTTCCTGCTGTCGATTGATATGGGACGTGCTCATTTGGGCCGCGAGCCTGCTATAGGGCCTGCCTTGCACTTACGTTATTGGCCCATCCAAATTGAAATGGTTTTCTTCATTTTTTACATTGCCTGCTCGTGCGCTGGGACGAACAAAACTACCCTGGGCCAATCTGGACAACTCAAACTAGGTGCACACTTTCCAGCCACCCGAGGCAGCCGCCCATACCAGCCCCTACTATGGCGTCGCCCCTTTTTGCATGTATGATTGGGGTAGTGAAAAATATTCCAGTGGCGCTTTTGATTTACCCACAGAATGGTTGAATTGCTTGTTTCTATGAACTGAGTTCGCCAATAATGTGAAGCATGCCACTCTTTTCATCCTATTATAAATTGCTTAGATCTCGATATGCCAAATGTAATCGCATGAAATATACAGTAAAAGCCACTGTGATGTGTGTTGCTACAACTAGTCTGACAACCCGTCCTCATATAACATATCAAGGACGCACCATCTTATCAGATTAACCATTCGACTTACCAATGCAGTGTGGGAAGAAAGAAGTATTGGGACTGCGTATCCAAGCAATTGATGCGATGGACTCCTTCGTAGAACCATGTAGGCGAAAAAGAAGTTGAAGTGTGCCTGTACAAAGAGCTAGCGTAAGTTCAGTTACCTGCTTCTCAGAATTTTAGTTAGCCACTGATTGCAAAATTGTTCAATTATGTTGCTTGGCTTAGTTTAGTTTGCTACTGATTACATAATGCCGTAGCCTGTTAATCTTATTATAGACTACGCCTATCTATGTGTTTGATACTTACTGTTAAGAATTACCTGTTTGCCTGAACTTAGATAGCTACTTAAGCACGTAGATAGATGGTCATATGTACTTCTAGGGTGCAGCAAAATTCTTGTGTAATTTATGTTCTGATACCCTGTTTGTTTAAATGGTTTGCTGTTATCACTTGTAACACTAGTAATATTTGCATGTTCATAGACAGACAACTGTCAGGTTTATATGAGGGACGACGTCTTTTTAACTTATATATATATATATATATATATATGTGTGTGTGTGTGTGTGTGTGTGTGTGTGTGTGTGTGTGTGTGTCAGAATCATTTTGCTTACGTTGAAGATATTTACAGATGTCTGTGTTGCTGGTAAACGGTACTGACTTGTTACTTTAATATGTTGCCAAGAACTTGTTAGTTTTACTAGTTCATGTGTAATTAAATACGTTGCCAAAACTGGTTAGTTTTACTAGTTTGATGTTAGTTTCTTATGGCTCTTGCAACACTTTATTTATGATTGCTAACATTCAAGTTTGCAGGATCCAACTGAAACTCCGTTGGCACAACAGGTATGTTTTAAAAAACTTCCTTCATTACCTGGTTTGCTGCTGTAACTTGTTACTGTAATCATCTTACCAACTTCAAGTTTTTAGGATCCAATTGGAAGTCCAATTGCACAGCAGGTACATTTAAAAAAAAATATTTGTGTAACAGGTTTGCTGCTGTAACTTGTTGCTCTAATCAAGTTACTGACTACTCAACTTTTCAGGATCCAAGAGAAACGCCAATGTCACAACAGGTTCCTTTTGCAAAACTTGTTTGTTTAACTGCTTTGCTGCTGCAACCGGTTGCTCTAATAACGTTATTGGCTACTCAACTTTTTAGGATCCAAGAGAAACTCCAATGCCACAATAGGTACCTTTTGCAAAACTTGTTTGTTTAACTGCTTTGCTGCTGCAACCGGTTACAATGATGTTAATAACTACTTTTCAGCATCCAATCAAAACTCTTTAATTCCTTGTTTGTTTAACTGGTTTGCTGTTCTAACTTCCAGTTGAGATGTTTTGCTAACTTCAACTTTTTGGAATCCAATCGGAACTTTAATGGCAAAACAGGTTAGCCCCATGGACGTTGTATCATCCCACAGCAGTGGCACCGGCCCAATCATGCATCATGACTTGCCAACTGCTGATGCTCTAGAGGCTAAACTATTGGTAGAAAGAGATTCTGCTTCTGCACTTAGAGATGAAGTTGACATGTTGAGGAAGCAAATAGCACAATCACAAGCAGTACTCAAGACAACCATTAAATATTTGGTGGATTTCAAAATGAAGCAAGCTGAGACTGACCGCATTGTCAAGGTCCAGAAGGAAAAAAGGAAATTAAATTTCCACTTGGTAAATCATAGTTGAAATATTTTTTCCATCGTTGAATAACCTTTGTGTTGTTTGTTCATGTAATCGATCAAACCATTTGTTCTAGAGATAATGTAATAATTGTTTTTTGTTTTTTGGTTTGTAATTTTTTTAGCACGAGTCTGTATTAATTGATAAGACTTTGAGACATTTCATTGTTATTGCTATGCCAGACCTACAGATATGCCAATCGGGCTGAATGTGCATTTAGCAATAATAGTAGTATAGATAATCCTTAAGTGGCACGGATCTGCAAGGGCCAAGATGCTGTACTAGCTTTGCTAAAAAAATGATGCTCTTCTAGCAAAAAAAGTACAGCGGCCTGGCTTATGTATGTTAGTTGATATTATTGATCCATATACCCTATAAGTGTTTATATGTCTGTTAGTTTTGTACATTATTAGTTGATTGACTCAGTATTTTGAATCTTGAGACATCGCTTGTGTACATATCTAAATGGGAGTACACTATATGCTACGTGTCTCATACATGTTACACTTGAGTTGGACATAAAGTGGTTTTAAATATTAGAATTCACCTTAAACTGGATTCTACCTTCTGAATTCGAGTATCGGCATTTGTAAATCATATTCATATATGATAGTGGAATACATCTTTGTTGTGCTTTTGAAGATATATAAAAAAACATAGAATGATTTATAATGATTTGAATAAGAATACAAAATGGATTCGAATTTAGTTGCCAGGGTAAACGTGAATGCTTATTGTCCCAAAATTTGAAAGAAGCGGCAAAATATCCACTCCCACGTCGGCTGCCCGAAGCCAGTGTTTGCGAGATGGAAATTACTGTCTACCCCATACACGGACAATCCATCGGCCCGATTTCCACTGCTCTCAATAGGGGTAGGTTAGTAACTTCAATTAGACATGACACGACCGCCTCTGAGCCCATTCAGACAAGGTGGGCGCCAAATGTGGGCGGCAAAACACATTTGATTCAAGCTCATCCGAAAGACCTCTGTCTCTCCCTCCATTTCCTCATTCATACACGATGGGTGGCAAAACAAACTTGACTCGGCCGAAATCGATGTAGGCAAATATTTTTAATAGGGGCAGGTTTGTAACTTCACTCAGACGTGACACAACCGCCCTACCTGTCAGCCTCGTTCATACACCGTGGGTGCCAACCGTGGGCGCCAAAAACCCTCTCCTCGCCCAAAATCGCTCTGGGCAAATATTTGGGGAGATGCAAGATTACCGTCCTATCCCCAACCGACGAGACGTCCAAATTTTAAACGGGGGCTAAGTTCGTAACTTTCCCATATTTCAGACAGGCGTGTCCCAAAAACATAGTTCCCCGTACCTCTCCCTCCATTTTCCCATTCATACAACATCTATGCTAGAACACCATCCCCACACCAGCCTCCTCCGTCCGCCACCCCATCCATCACCGCCGTCCTCCACCCCATCCATCGGCGCCATTGTTGGTGTCAAAACTGGCAGACCTCGGGGTAGGGGGTCCGGAGCTGTGGATTCTTGGATCAATGGTAAAAGGAACGAAGGAGACAATGTTTTACCCAGGTTTGGGCCCTCTTGATGGAGGTAAAATCCTACATCCCGCTCTTGTTTATATTGATGATGGGGTATCGGGTACAGAGTTGATCTACCTCGAGATCATGAGTTGTGGTCTAAACCCTAATGATATGATGGATGTCATAATGATCTTGCCTATCCCTATCGACTAGCCTGGCCTCGGCTTATATAATGTACCACAGACCTAGGATAACAAGAGTCCTAGTCGGCTACGTTGGTGGAGAGGAGTCCTTGTCTTGATCACCAAGTCTTGCAGAATCTTCCTTGTATGCGGCATGGGATACCCGAAGTGGCCCATGAAAGAACCGCCATGGGGGTCCTCGGCCCGATCCAGCTGGTCGGGAGACGACGTTGTGAGTACCCCCTAGTCCAGGACACCGTCAGTAGCCCCCTGAACCGGTCTTCAAGTTGGGGACGCTCCTCGATTCTTTCGAACTGTTCTTCATCTTCGGTCGTCAGTCTTGAAAACTGGTTCAACACATCTTCCCATCTTCGATCTTGAGGATTGCCGAGCTAAATCCGAAGAGTTTATACGTCGGGCATCCGAGGAGCCCCTTTAAGTTCTCGACCTCTATCAATGCCTTTATATTTTTACACCACACCACAGGTTTGAAGTGTTTCCCATGCGGCAGTGTCCTCTTGCGTCCGAGCTCCAGTGCCAGACTGCATCCAAGCTTCAACGCCGGACTGCATCCGAGTTGTCTTTTTGCAGCCGAGCTCCAACGTCGGACTGCGTCCAAGCTCCAACGCCGGACTGTATCCGAAGTGTCATTTTGCAGCCGAGCTCCAACGCCGAACAGCATAAAAGCTCCAACGCCGGACTGTATCCGAGGTGTCATAGATCACCTTGGTTCAAAAAAGTCGAAGGAGTTTAGCCGAGCTTAATGCCGAAAATGCCCTCTATGGAGCCAACCATTTGTATCCGAGCTTTATGCTGGACTGCTTCCGAAGTGGTGCAATTTATTCTCTACCGAGATATATAGCCAGTAGCCCTCAAGGTGCGTGTGTCGGCCTAAAATCCGAGATACACCTGAAGGAAAACATGAAACCACTGACCCCAGTAGCCCCCGAGGCTCAGGTCGATTTGCGAAATCGGCCTGAGGATCAACTCCTAGCCCGGCAGCATACGTAGGAATAGAAACATAGTGTAATATATAAGAGGAGATAGTGATCGGCGGACAGGCCCTTGAGAGAGGGTCTTGAAAAGTCACCGTAATATACTAGCTTGATGCCGGATAGGTCCCAGATGGTATCGATTGTTGTCTGAAGACACGTTTGCCCATAGCTCGGTCAAGCCGAACACTGGGCATTTTAATTTTTTTTGCATTAAATAGGCAATGCAGTAGCCCTCGAGCCACTGGTCGGGTGGCAACACCAAATCAGGGGATCGATGTACCCCTTTAATGGATTTTAAGTGAGAAGCGCGAAGCCAGTAGCCCCCGAGCTGTAATTTGGGCAAGGGTGGCCGAATTAAGGATCAATATTCAGAGTAAACTGACTTTAATCACAATTTATGTGTAATGATTCTATGTATCCAAGTACGCTACATCATTCATGCTCGGATCCGCATTGTACAAAACTTTGTTGACCGGCCATCGGCTTCAACCTCCTCGGCCAGTAGCCGGGAAGTGTTTGTCCTACTTTATAAAGCCTTTATAAGGGCAAAGATTTACGGAAAACAAGGCAAACCAGCCATACGGTTTTATAAACAAAGGTACACGGAGTGGTATGTTATATTACTATTTAACGTAATAAACATCTTCCAAAGAAAATAGTCCCGCTATCGATTCCTTTCTTTGGGTTGTCATGCTGACCATGATCATGAAACCTCACCTCCGATCAATGTGGGAGGAAAACATTGAGGATTTAGTTTGGGGTAAGTTCCCGAAATCTATGGTCTTAATGACCGAAATTTTCACTTCCGACGTTGCCGACCAATTATATCCTTTAAGATGGCTAGCTTTCGGCTTCACCCAGTCTGAGGTACTAACCCGGATGACCCGGTAGTAACAATCACAGAGGTGCCCCCTTTACCGCCTAGCCGAACAATCCAGAACGTAGGGGTAAGCACAGGAGCCAGGCAACCCAGCTTGGCCAAAATCTTAAGTCAAATTGATGCATATTTATGGCTTTATAACAATAATTACAGAAGGCAGCGCTCGTATAGTGAATACAAACGCTGATAATATATATTTTTATTTTGACTCCGTTGCGACCGTTTATAATCTGAAAGTGGCCCATCGTCGGCTTCTACCCTGATACGTCTCCAACGTATCTATAATTTTTGATTGTTCCATGTTGTTATATTATCATTCTTGGATGTTTTACAATCATTTTATAGTCATTTTATATCATTTTTTGGTACTAACCTACTGACATAGTGCCAAGTGCCAGTTGCTGTTTTTTGCATGTTTTTTACATCGCAGGAAATCAATACCAAACGGAGTCCAAACGCAGCGAAACTTTTTGTGGATTTTTTTTGCACCAAAAGACATCCAGTGGGCCGGAGAAGCGCCTGAGGGGTGCTCCGAGGGGAGCACAACCCACCAGGGCGCGCCTGGAGGCCCAGGCGTGCCCTGGTGGGTTGTGCCCACCTCGGGTGCCCCCCGAACCGCCTCTTTGCTCTATAAATACCCCAATATTCCAGAAACCCTAGGGGAGTCGATGAAAATCAATTCCAGCCGCCGCAGAGTCCGGAACCACCAGATCCAATCTAGACACCATCATGGAGGTGTTCACCACTTCCATTGGTGCCTCTCCGATGATGCGTGAGTAGTTCTTTGTAGACCTACGGGTCCGTAGTTAGTAGCTAGATGGCTTTCTCTCTCTCGTTTGATTCTCAATGCAATGGAGATCCATATGATGTAACTCTTTTTGCAGTGTGTTTGTTGTGATCCGATGAACTTTGAGTTTATGATCAGATCTATCTTTTTATCCATGAAAGTTATTTGAGTCTTCTTTGATCTCTTATATGCATGATTTCTTATAGCCTCATATTTCTTCTCCGATATTTGGGTTTTGTTTGGACAACTTGATCTATTTATCTTGCAATGGGAAGAGGTGCTTTGTAGTGGGTTCGATCTTACGGTGCTTGATCCCAGTGACAGAAGGGGAACCGACACGTATGTATCGTTGCTACGAAGGATAAAACAATGGGGTGTATTTCTACATAAATAGATCTTGTCTACATCATGTCATCATTCTTATTGCATTACTCCATTTCTCCATGAACTTAATACACTAGATGCATGCTGGATAGCGGTCTATGTGTGGAGTAATAGTAGTAGATGTAGGCAGGAGTCGGTCTACTAATCTTGGACGTGATGCCTATATAATGATCATTGCCTGGATATCATCATGATTATTTGAAGTTTTATCAATTGCCCAACAGTAATTTGTTCACCCACCGTTTGCTATTTTTCTCGAGATAAGCCACTAGTGAAACCTACGGCCCCCGGGTCTCTTTTTCAATATATTTGCTTTCAAGATCTGTTTTGCTATTCGCTCTTTTCTTTATTTGCAACTTTTATTTTCAGATCTATTAAACCAAAAATACAAAAATACCTTGCTGCACTTTATTTTATTTGGTGTTCGATCTATCAATATTTACTACTCTCTGACGTCCGTTTGCCAATTTTTGGCTCCGTTGCCCGAAAGGGATTGACAACCCCTTTTACACGTCGGGTTGCGAGTATTTGTTATTTGTGTGCAGGTGCTGTTTATGTAGGGTTGCTTGGTTCTCCTACTAGTTCGATAACCTTGGTTTCATCACTGAGGGAAATACCTACCACCGCTGTGCTGCATCATCCCTTCCTCTTTGGGGAAATACCGACGTAGCTTCAAGCCGCATCATACCCGTTTGTAGATGCTACGCAGGGTGTTTCCATACTAACAAGACAACCCTTAGCCCATACCTCGGTGCCCGGAAGCGGTTGTGTTAGCGGAAACAAGGCAATCAGATATCTAGGCTTTATAACTTTCACTTAGTCATAGGAGCTTAAAGTTGGGAGGCCAGTTACTAGCCCACGGTTAGTGTTCGGCGTCAGCCGATGTCAAGCCGTTAACACTTCGGCCAATGTTATGAAAGGCCCGTCGTTTCACACGGGGTGACCTCTATTGATCTATAGTTTGACATAATCATTGGATCGCTGACCAGTTTACGCTCATTATGACAGTCAGTTTTCGGCTTTCTCCACTGAGACGCTTAACCATTCGAGCTGGAAGCACAATCACAGTGGTTCTCCCATTGCACACCTTGCCGAACAAAGCGGAACGTAGGAGGCAAGCACAGGAGCTGGGCAACCCAACTATGGACCGCAAAAAGAGTTACATCATAGGGAAACTTTAAGACATTTACTTGGGGATAATCAAATCTTTGATGAGAATCTTAAAAAGCAAGTCCCTGTTTTAGATATTATCCAACAAGTTTTTAATGATGTTAATCAACATTATTCTTGGATCACTGCCGAAAATCAAAAGGGATATGATGATAAGAAACTTGATTGTGCTAAAGTTTCCATGGATAATGTGTTTTATGTTGTTTTCGCAAAGCCTCTTGAGAAAAACACCTCCAAGGAAAACAAGAACAAAGATGACAATACTTAGATCCTTGCATTATGCGTAGCTAGGGGCGTGAAACAATAGCGCTTGTTGGGAGGCAACCCAATGAATAAAATTTATTTTTGCATTTTGCTTTCTGTTCTTGACTGTTTGCACAATTATTCTACTGTTATAATTGTGTTTTTTTTGTTTTAATTAGTGTTTGTGCCAAGTAAAGCCTTCAGGATTATGTTGGGTGATAGTTGATTTGATCTTGTTGGAAAACAGAAACTTTTGCATACAGTAAAATAATTTTGAAAATTCACAGCACAGACAAAAATTCTGATTTTTTTACAAAAGATTGATATACAAATTTCCTCTATTGTCCTAATTTTTCAGAATTTTTGGAGTTTCATAAGTATTCGAAATATTCAGATTGCTACAGACTATTCTGTTTTTGACAGATTCTGTTTTCTTTGCGTTGTGTGCTTGTTTTGATGATTCTATGGTTTTCTTTGATGAGTTTTTGCCATAGAAAAGTTGGAATACAGTAGATATAATGCAAGAATAAAATATGAATTGGTTTGCTACAGTAATCATAGTAGTGATTTGCTTTCTTATACTAACGGATCTCATGAAGGTTTTGTTGAGTTTTGTGTGATTGAAGTTTTCAAGTTTTGGGTTATTTTACGATGTATGAAGGAATAAGGAGTAAGAAGAGCCTAATCTTGGGGATGCCCATGGCATCCCAAGCTATTATACAAAGAGAAGACAACAACTAATCTTGGGTATGCCCCGAGTGGCATCCCCTCTTTCTTCTAACGACCATCGGTATTTTACTCGTAGCTATATTTTTATTCGTCACATACTATGAGTTTTACTTGGAGCGTCTTGTATGATATAAGTCTTTGCTTGTTATGCTTTGTGTTCTAAGTTATGAATCCTTGCTAGACACACCTATTTGAGAGAGCCAAAATTATGCCATGACTTGTTAGAATTGCTCTCTATGCTTCACTAAATTTTTATGAGCTATGGATTTGCTCTAGTGCTTCACTTATATCTTTTTGAGCACGGCGTGGTTTAGTATTTTTGAAGAAATGCTCTCATGCTTCACTTAGATTTATTTGGGAGTTAATAATTTTTTTATGAAATTCTCTCTTGCTTCACTTAAATTAATTTGAGAGAAAGAAGTATTATGCTCATGATCTTCACTTATATTTGTTTGAGCTTATCAAAAGCAACACATGAAAATTAGTTCCAAAGAGATAGATATCCAAGAAGGATATAATAAAAACTTTCATGAAGATCATTGGACAAAATAAGCTTGGTTCATTGTAATAGTTTTGAGATATGATGATGTGATATGTGAGTTATGTTGATGAGTAATTGTGCTTTAGTAAGAATATTGGTGTTAAGGTTTGTGATTCCCTATGCAAGCATGAAAGTCAATAGTCATGCAATGAAATTATATCCTACTTGTGGTGCATTATTCGTTGTTAATTATGCTTAATGCTTGCTTATGAGATTATTCATTTCTTGGTTGGTCGCTTCTCAATCTTTTGCTAGCCTTCATTTTGCACTAAGTATGATCATTACTTGTGCATCCAAAACCCTTTAAACCAGTTTTGCCACACGAGTCCACTATATCTACCTATATGCGGTATTCTTTTGCCGTTCTAAGCAAATTTGTATGTGCCATCTCTAATTTTCAAAATAAACTTCTCTTTTGTGTGTTCGTACCGCTCGGGAGGCGGTGAGGGGTGGCTAATATTTTCCATGCTAGATGTGTTATTCTCACGGTGAGTGTTTATTCACTTGTCATTGCACGAGAGTAAGGCAAAGGTATTAGGGATGCCCAGTCCCAAAATGAAAAAATGAATTTACTTTATGTTGTCAAATAATAAATTCCTTGGAAAGTGTTGGTATGGAGGGCACCCGTGGATACGGCTAGCCATGGAAAGTGAAAGAAATGATGGAAAAAGGAATAAACTTTATTTTCTGTTTGGGAACCGCCTATGATATATCTAGCATGGAAAGTGTTGGGAACTCTAAGTCATTTCATTGGTGGGAAAGGCACACCTCCCAAAATGTTTTTATCTCTATGTTTTTTGCTTTGAGCTCTGGCACCTCTACAAATCCCTACTTCCCTCTGCGAAGGGCCTTTCTTTACTTTATGCAATTTTTATTTTTAATTTGAGTCTCCATCTTCTCTTATAAAGCACCAACTAGGAGGCACTATGATCATACTTGAGCATTGGTTGTAGTTAATATTTGAGTGTGTTTCATGAATGAATCAATGGTTGAGCATGATGGGCTAGGGATAACTTATTTTAGCGTTGATATTTTGAAAGACATAGATGCTTGTTGATTTGCTTCAGTATTTAAGTCATCATGTCAAAACTAGACTGTTGCTTTAAACCATATAAAAGTCCAAATGTCCATGCTATAAAAGAAAGAATATGATATGACATGTTAGGTAGCATTCCACATCAAAAATTCTATTTTTATCATTTACCTATTCGAGGACGAGCAGGAATTAAGCTTGGGGATGCTGATACATCTCCAACGTATCTATAATTTTTGATTGTTCCATGCTATTATATTATCATTCTTGGATGTTTTACAATTATTTTATAGTCATTTTATATCATTTTTTGGTACTAACCTATTGACATAGTGCCAAGTGCCAGTTGCTGTTTTTTGCGTGTTTTTTACATCGCAGGAAATCAATACCAAACGGAGTCCAAACACAGCAAAACTTTTTGTGGATATTTTTTGTACCAGAAGACATCCAGTGGGCCGGAGAAGCGCATGGGGGGTAATCCGAGGGGAGCACAACCCACCTAGGCGCGCCTGGAGGCCCAGGCATGCCCTGGTGGGTTGTGCCCACCTCGGGTGCCCCCCGAACTGCCTCTTTGCTCTATAAATACCCCAATATTCCAAAAACCCTAGGGGAGTCGACGAAAATCAATTCCAGCCACCACAGAGTCCAGAACCACCAGATCCAATTAAGACACCATCATGGAGGGGTTCACCACTTCCATTGGTGCCTCTCTGATGATTCGTGAGTAGTTCTTTGTAGACCTACGGGTCCGTAGTTAGTAGCTAGATGGCTTTCTCTCTCTCATTTGATTCTCAATACAATGGTCTCTTGGAGATCCATATGATGCAACTCTTTTTCCGGTGTGTTTGTTGGGATCCGATGAACTTTGAGTTTATGATCAGATCTACCTTTTTATCCATGAAAGTTATTTGAGTCTTCTTTGATCTCTTATATGCATGATTGCTTATAGCCTCATATTTCTTCTCTGATATTTGGGTTTTGTTTGGCCAACTTGATCTATTTATCTTGCAATTGGAAGAGGTGCTTTGTAGTGGGTTCGATCTTACGGTGCTTGATCCCAGTGACAGAAGGGGAACCGACACGTATGTATCGTTGCTACTAAGGATAAAACGATGGGGTCTATTTCTACATAAATAGATCTTGTCTACATCATGTCATCGTTCTTATTGCATTACTCCTTTTCTCCATGAACTTAATACACTAGATGCATGCTGGATAGCAGTCGATGTGTGGAGTAATAGTAGTAGATGTAGGCAGGAGTCGGTCTACTAATCTTGGACGCGATGCCTATATAATGATCATTGCCTCAATATCGTCATGATTATTTGAAGTTTTATCAATTTCCCAATAGTAATTTGTTCACCCACCGTTTGCTATTTTTCTCGAGAGAAGCCACTAGTGAAACCTACGGCCCCCGGGTCTCTTTTCCAATATATTTGCTTTCAAGATCTGTTTTGCTATTCGCTCTTTTCTTTATTTGCAACTTTTATTTTCAGATCTATTAAACCAAAAATACAAAAATACCTTGCTGCACTTTATTTTATTTGGTGTTTGATCTATCAATATTTACTACTCTCTCACGTCCGTTTGCCAATTTTTTGCGCCGTTGCCCGAAAGGGATTGACAACCCCTTTTACACGTCGGGTTGCGAGTATTTGTTATTTGTGTGCATGTGCTGTTTACGTAGTGTTGCTTGGTTCTCCTACTGGTTCGATTACCTTGGTTTCATCACTGAGGGAAATACGTACCGCCGCTGTGCTGCATCATCCCTTCCTCTTTGGGGAAATACCGACGTAGCTTCAAGTCGCATCATACCCCTTTGTAGATGCTACGCGGGGTGTTTCCATACTAACAAGACAACCCTTAGCCCACGCCTCGGTGCCCGGAGGCGGTTGTGTTAGTGGAAACAAGGCAATCAGATATCTAGGCTTTATAACTTTCACTTAGTCATAGGAGCTTAAAGTTGGGAGGCCAGTTACTAGCCCACGGTTAGTGTTCGGCGTCAGCCGAGGTCAAGCCGTTAACACTTTGGCCAATGTTATGAAAGGCTCGTCGTTTCACACGGGGTGACCTCTATCAATCTATAGTTTGACACAATCATTGGATCGCTGACCAGTTTACGCTCATTATGACAGTCAGTTTTCGGCTTTCTCCACTGAGGCGCTTAACCATTTGAGCTGGAAGCACAATCGCAGTGGTTCTCGCTTTGCACACCTTGCCGAACAAAGCGGAACATAGGAGGCAAGCACAGGAGCTGGGCAACCCAACTATGGACCGAAGACATAATTTGAAACTGATGTATATATAGCCATTTCCAGGAATGTTTTACCGAGGATTCCTTGGAGTACCTTGGCTTTTGGTGGGTTCGGCTCTAGTTGCAGCCCCGCGTTGATATTGCTGAAGCTTTAAAGGTGTCCGGTGTTGTACTGCGAGACTTATGCTGAAAACACACAAATAGGTTAAAAGTGCCATAAGCTTGGAAAACCAAAAAACTTCAGTAAAAACTTTATGTCCAAACTAAATCAAGTTTTTTGTGCTAATCCGAAATCGGTCTTAAATTTTTTTGTGCTTCTGTCGTGCTTTAACATGACACATCCGATCTCTAAACTTCAAGTGGGTCAGCCTTCGGCTTCAACCTCCTTATCCCAAAGGCGGAGTGCTTCTCCGAGGCCAGTTTAGCGAACTGAACTCAAGCGGCTTTAGAGAGAAGCCAGGCTATCCGGCTATTGACCATACACTCAAGTCGAAAAAGGAGTGGTAGAAAAAGACTTTGCAATGACTTAGAAGAGAAAATGTTTATTATAAAATGGCTCATATAAATTTTAAGAGCCCCCATTTAACCTAGGACAAGAAGTGTTTTTAACAAACAATGCTTTTAACAAATAAATTTTAACATAAATATAATGCTTGGTCTAACCGAAAAAATTAAGAATTGAGGAAATTTGAGCATGAAAGCGACTTAGCTGGTTAGTGTGTTCGGTGTTGATGACGTGGTCCGGGCTTGTGAAGGGACGAAGACGTAGTCCTCGACCTGGCCGAGGTCCTAACCCCCAAGTCCGAGGTGACCAAGTGAGGAGTTCGGCTTGATGAAGTAATAACGCAGCTCAGTCGATGCGGCGAGGCGAAGCCCCCGGACCAGCGAACATGACAAAGCTGGTCGGCTGCAGACGCCGAAGTCCCCGAAGTAGGTTGATGACGAAGCCCCCGGTCTAGCCGAGGTGACGGAGCAGGTCGGTAAGGTGATGTTGCAATCCCCATACCCACCGAGTTGTCGAAGCAGGTCGGCGTGGTGGACATAGGCTTGAAGAAGCAATAGCGCGACGATGCCGACGCAGATCGGATCTTGTGACACGGTCGATGCCGGCTTGATGAAGTGATCGTGCGGCGATGCCGGTGTGCCTGCTCCGTGTAATACGTGTGGCGGCGATGTTGGTGATGATTTAGCCTTTCCGATTCCGAACTCTTGTTCGGCTTGCCGAGATGATGATCTGATAAGGTTGGGCTCGGCTAGATGAAGCGACGACCAGTCTGGCGCAGGTCGGCAGCCGTGCAGCAAGGTTGTCGGGATGGTTTGACACCGGCGCGACGGTGACGATTATATTGGAAAAGGCTTTAAAATTAGTGGGATGTGTTTGAGAATAAAACACAATACCCATACAAAACTTCCTTCAAAAAGGATGCCCGAAATCCCGTTCATAAAAAAGATGAACTGGGGTCGGATTCGTTCTCGCGCAGAAAACATATCTGAAAATCGATGCACTCATCGGTGGTTTTCCGGAGTTTAAACGGTCGGATCGCGCTAAAATTTGAAGGGGTGGTAGATATAGGAATTCTGCAGCCGATCAACGTTTGGATCTTCCAAAGGACGTCCGATCTAGATACTGGACACCACGCTCCAAACTCGTCCGGATTCTCATCCAGATTCGATAGGGCTCCGGTATATCGGAGATCGGTGGTGATTCCTCCATCGAAACGCAACAAAATTTTACAGGGTTGTTGTAGACTCAATTCCGCAAAATTCCACTGAAGGAATCATCAAAGCGATGCTCGAGGAGCAGGTGGCAGCGGATACAAGTTTGCTGTCCGGAAAAACAGCACGGTCGCCCGAGGGCAATGTTGACGTTGAGCCCCCGAGCTCCATGGATGATTCCTCCATGATAATGATAGAGATCGGAGTTGATGTTGATGAAGGCCCTCGTCCGAACATGGCGATCGGAGGAAGGGCACAGTCCTCGGTCGAGCCAAGGTGACCAGTCGAGCCTGTGACGAAGATGCCGACGTCGCAGTTGATCTGCAGGCGAGCCATTGATCCTTTGCCAATCACATAGCGGAGCTCTCAATGAAAGCACCATTGTCGATGTCAAATCCGGAAGTCCTTGGGGTAGGGGGTCCTGAGCTATGGATTCTTGGATCAATGGTAACAGGAACGAAGGAGACAATGTTTTACCCAGGTTCGGGCCCTCTGGATGGAGGTAAAACCCTACGTCCTGCTCTTGTTTTTATTGATGATGGGGTATCGAGTACAGAGTTGATCTACCTCGAGATCATGAGTTGTGGTCTAAACCCTAATGATATGATGGATGTCATAATGATCTTGCCTATCCCAATCGACTAGCCTGGCCTCAGCTTACATAATGTACCGCAGACCTAGGATAACAAGAGTCCTAGTCGGCTACATTGGTGGAGAGGAATCCTTGTCTTGATCACCAAGTCTTGCAGAATCTTCCTTGTATGCGGCAAGGGCTACCCAAAGTGGCCCATGAGAGAACCGCCATGGGGGTCCTCGGCCCGATCCAGCTGGTCGGGAGACGACGTGGTGAGTACCCCCTAGTCCAGGACACCGTCAACCGTCCTCCACCATGCCGGAGCACCTACCAAGACCGTGTCGTCCACTGCTAGAGATGGACGTTTCTCATCCACGGCGACGGACCAAGGGCCTTGCATCGCGTCCTCTCGCTTCATTGGCGCCATCGTCCTCCTTGTCGGGGCCGCTCGCACGACCTTCTCATCCTCCGCAACGGGACTTATTCCCCGATGCACCCGTCTACCGTCGCATATCTGCTTCAGCGCCACCGAGAGCCATCGCACCCCTGATGCCTACACGCCGCCACAAGATAGGTGGTACTATTTCATATCTGCTCAACTTTTTGATCTCAACAAGAAAATAGATCGTAACTTGGTTACTGTACTTTCTTTTCAGCTCTTAAAATTTAGTTCTTAGTTCGAAGCAAACAATGGTTGCTAAATAGCATTTCTGCGGTTTGCAGCTTCAAATCTGCCATGGCACAATCATAATAGGGTCATGCTTAGGGTTTCCCCCTTTTTATGATCACTATACGATCAACCTACATGCTTCGTGTCATAATAGCACTGCTCCACCCATCAAGCTAAACAAGCTTAGTTGTTCAAATACGAATCTGATATTATTAAAACAGAGTCATTTAATTGGCCAGCTAAATGTTCCTAATTTAGTTTCGAAAATGCATGTATGCCACTGGGTGTGGATCTACAGGGTGCCCACTGTGGGCCACGGCCCACCCTGGGATTTTGGGTCGGCCCAGACCCCGATTCCACTCTGTTCTGTTGCGCTTCCGATCTCTACTCGCCCCCAGTCGCCTGCCTCCCCGTTCCCGGACGGCATGACTCTAGGAGGAGATGCCAGACTAATAGGAGGTCAAGAGCCGCTCGCCCAACATCGTCACCGCTGCCCGGGCACGCCACCGTGCCTACCTTCCTAGTCCGTTCAGGGCTCTGGCGTGCAGCACCCACTAAGCCAACCCGATTTATCCTGAGATACGTCCTCAACACTCAGCAGCCACTCCTCATCATCCATTTTCTAATTGATTCATTACTCATTAGGCAGGACTGTCATTAGGGTTTGTTGTGTACTGAGTACTTCCTACACTTAATGGTTCAGATATTTCAGTAATCTTTAGTACCTGTAAAGTTCACAGGGTTTCAAAATTCCGGCCCTAGGAACAGACACTAGTCATGTTGGATTGTTGGTCATAGTGACATTGACCCAGATTACTACTGCAGGCCAGGTTTGTTGACAATTTTACTTGTCTTTTTTACTCATTCAATATGATATCCAATTATTCACGTCGATTAGTTGCAAACAATAAGTGCTAGAGCAACTTCTTGATTCAGATTTTGGACGGTCTCTTACTGCAGTTACAATTCTGCATACTTGTCCTAGTAAGCTCACAAGTAATGATTGATTCACTACCTCTATGCTTGCCTTGTCATATTTGTTATCAATATTCTTTTAGGATGGACCACCCTGTTTCAAAATACTGGAACCGCAGACATAAGTGAATAGTATTTCTCTGTGTGATCTCTTCCATCATGTGTGGGCAACGAACACTGCATTGTATAGAAAGAAAGTGTCATATCCACCTTCTACATAGACTACGAACTTTTACATGGAATACAATCTGCCTACTTGCTTTTTGTCGCACTACCAGCACTCCACCCTTGAAGCTAAACATTATGCCACTCATAATTCCTTAGTTTATTTGTTCAAATACAAATTTGATATGATTCTAATGTTCTTACTTCAGTTTTGAAATGTGTGTCCGCCTGTTATAGAGACATAAGAGGATTGTATTTCTGTGTGTGGTCTGGTCAGCACGGTTGGGGGATGAACTTTGTATATGCAGGGGTTTGTAGGGAGACACTCTCCGAGTTGAATCTGCAATGCATTCCATAGATAATCAGACTACTTTTTATGTTTTCATGAATCTCAGATACTAAACAACATCATAATGATTATGAGCTTGCGCGCATGAAAAGAATAAAGCAAAACAATGCCATGGCTATCAAACTTGGCATTGAGGGACTGAAATCAAGTCTGGATGCAATACAATGCAAATGCTCTCCACCTACAGATTCGTGCTCAGAATATGATCCTAACAATGATTCTGAGCTAGAGGGAGACCTAAGTCAATGTAGCTCCCTAGTGGAGGAGTCAGAGGCAGATGCCCTATCTTATTCACCCATCAAGGTGCTTGCTCTAACTTTCCAAGGTTATATTGGTCACACATATCTTGCAACTGATGCTTTGCATTGCTTCTACTTTGTTGCACTGCCCTTAGCTTAATTTACACATCGTGTATGTGAATACGCCCTACCTATCCATTTTCAGTACATATTCCATCTGTCATCATACCATATTTATCCGTTCAAATGCTGTTCTTGTGTATCAGACGTTCAAAAGGAAGAGGGCGATTGCTGATCGCGGAGGAGCACGAACAAAGTATTTGGAAAAGGTAGTGACACTTGATAAATCAAATAGCCCATTAGGTGTAGTTGCAATATCACCAGACCCACAAAACATGGCCCCAACTCTTGCAGACTCTAGCCCTACTACACTGGTCATCTCTGATGCCCCAACTCAGCAGACCCCAAATACAGCAAACAGTATGATGATGCCAGTTGACATAGCACCAGCTCTACGACGCAAAACACCCATTCCAGCAAAGAGTACGCCAAATCCAGGTGCCAAATCCCTTTTCGAACGAGAGCGAGCCCCAATTGCAGTAAATAGGACCCCTGTTCCACTTCTTCCCAGTTTAGAAGACAAAGCTTATATTGTTGTTAGGAACTTTGTGCACATCTTTCCTTCATGGAAAGATTATACCACATACATAGAACAATTTCCAATCTTCCTCCGCAACTTACGTATAAGTAATGTACTAATGTTATTCATGGTAATTAGTGCATATGTTTCCGCCGACAGAAGACACAAGATTTCATTCTTTTAAATAGGCGAGGACCAAACTGGATAGTCAAGACGAGCAAGGTTTGGTTGCGCTTTTCAGGCACTCATTGATGAAGTATCGTTCCTACCTGAGGCAAGCGCACTTCGATGGCAAGTCTCTAAATGAAATTTTTGTAAAGTCTCTGGTGCTACATTTATCAAATAGTGACTGGAATAATCTTGTTACACATTGGTCTCGTCTGCAGTGTAAGGTACTGTCTATGATATCACATCACAATTTGAACTACATTTCTGCATGTGCCTTACCGTCTCACTTGTACGAAAACTGTTTGCAGAAGAACATTCATTCTCAAGGGACCACAGAATCTCGCAACTATACTGCACACTGCATTGCTCTTGTGAGTACCTCTTGCCATGTATGACCATACTTACTTTCATTGCTGGTTGATTATGTAGCATCACTGCACATGTTAGCCTCGTTATCCTTCATTTGGTGGACATTATAAGATCCGTATCGACTCTTACATAAATTTAGAATCAACCCAATGCTTTTGAAGAGGTTTAGCTCTGCAGTCCTCTTGTAAGGACTGAATGTTGTCTATCACTATACTTACATTAATAGCTACTCCCTCCGTCCCATAATATAAGAGCATTTTGTACAGTACACCAGTGTACAAAACACTCTTATATTATGTGAAGGAGGGATTGGTTCATTGTGTAGCATTCTGCATCTTATCTCCCTCTCCCACCATTTACTAAAAAATATCAGATCTATATTTAATCTTACCAAAAAGTTGAATACACAGACAATGCCAGTGCAGAAGTGTAGCCCATTGCTCTTGTCAGTAAATTTTGTCCTGTAATGCTTGTACTTACAGGGATTGGTAGTTGATTATGTAGCATCAATCTGCATCTTATCTTCATTATCCTCTATACCTTCCGCTATTATCATATCTGTAATTACTCTCTACAAAATGCAGAGTACAGGCAATGCTTATGAAGAAGTTTCTGTGCTGAAATTCTTGAGTTATCCTTCCCTTGACATGGAGAAGGGCATTATAGAGCCGGTATTAACTGTTAATGTAAGTCAGTCCTTCTAAAGCCTTTATCCTCAACTGCTGTATAATTTGCTCATACTCCCTATCATCAACTGCTATTTAGTTTGCTGTTTCTATCAAAATGCATGTTCGCAACAACTGTAAGTTCCAAGTTTTAGTTATAAAACCAAATTCCTTATTCATACCATGCACATTACTCAATACTCCCTATATGTATGCTTGTTTTTGTGGATCTATAATCCAGTGTGTGGTCAAGCCGCCCACGTTTGCACCTTGTCATCTCCTGTTTTATCTTACTGATGTGGCTGATGATATGAACAACATGCCATGCACATTAACCAAAATAGATACAATGATTGTCTTTGCTCTTCATCTATGCTTGTTTTGTTGACATGGTAATCCAGTAGTGTGGTGAAGCTGCCTGCATTATGAACAATGCCAAATTATGCTATTGATATTTTGAATTGACTCTTTATTTTCTAATTTGAAATTGGATGGAATTGGCAGCATAGTTACCATCCTTGTTTATACACATGCAAAACCTGTCATCTCTCTGCTTGTTACAGGGTGATATGCCTGATGGCATGCACAAGTCTGCTGAAGGCTGTGAGACAAACCCAACATATATTGCAGCAAAGAAGGCAAAACATCTTGAAGATAGCGAGACAACCCCAAAGTCATGTCTTGATGCAGTGTTCAAGTTACTCGAGACTAGCAGTCAGACAAGCTCACATAATTTGTTGTCTGAATCAGTTCGACTTCTTCAGTCCCAAGTTCAAGCAGAAAGGCATTCTGCAACTCAACTTCGACTTGAAGTCCTATCTCTAAGGAAGATCGCGGAGAACACCAATGAGAACCTCATTGCTAAACAGCTACAGCTGGAAGCTATGACCGACATGCTAGGCCAGTCTCACAGCCTTGCTCAGCAGCTTGCGCAGCAGCTCCCGCGCAAGGCTAACCTTTCTTGAACTGTCCTGGAAGTGGTCTTGGTTCAGTATTATTTTGTTACGCTGCAATGGCGCCCAGTTTTTGTAATCTGCTTCTTCGTTGTGCTTTATGATCCCTAGTGGCGAACTTCGATGCCTAGTGGATGTAATATACCATAAATCCTTTATTGTATAGTGTAGGTTTATTCTAAGTTACTATGTCATAATTTCTTTATTGTATAGAGTAGGTTTGTTCTGAATTCCTACTAGTTACCGTATATGCCATCATTCACTATCTGAAAAAAGGCGAAAATCTGATGTAGACGACCGGGCCAAAACACTCGCCTCTAACGGGCCTGCATTTTAGCGGGCCATAATTTGGCCGGCCTGCAACTTTCTTCGGCGTGAAAGGCCATTGGGGACTTCACACTTTGCGCCAGGCCCACAACTTACATGGGCCTCCATTCGGCCCAAAGTTTAGTTGGGCCTTTAGTGGACCCAGCGCTTAGTTGGGCCCATGTAGCTTCGGGCCATTAACAGGCTGAATATTCTGTTGGCCTGTTACGGCCGAGAAGATACCATGGGCCTTTAGCAGACCAAAATGCATGTTGGGCCTCAATTTTCAATAGTCGTCCACGGGCCTTTAGCAGCCTGAAATGTATGCCGGGCCATTATTGGCCCAGTTATATGACGGGCCATTACCAGGCCGAAACATATCTCGGGCCTTAGTTGGCCCACTGATATCATGGGCCTTTAAGAGGCCGAAAGCTTAGTAGAGGCATCAACGGGCCGAATTATACGACTAGCCTTTAACAGGCCCAAAGTCATGTTGGGCTGAACTGTTGCCACCTTGATCACAGGCCGTTAGTGGGCCGGATGTCGCGTCGGACCATATATGGCCCATTGGCAGCACGGGCCATGCCCAGGCCGAAACACACACCGGGCTCAAATGGGCCCATGTCTACATCGAGCCTCTAACAGGCCGAAATGTCACTAGGCCGTAATTGGGCCCAAATACTCGGCGAACAAATAACGGGCCAGATTTGGCTTTGGGCCGTAAATGGGCCATGTTTAAGTAGGTCGTTAGTGGTCTGCCCACTAGTACCTGAGTAAATACTACGGGCCATTGACTGGGCCGGCCTTTTTAACCTATATGGGCCTTTGTTGGGCCCTGCCATGTGTCGATGTATCATAGGCACGTCTCCTCCATTGGATGGACGACATCTGGCCCACCGAGGAGCCGACATGTGTTTCCTCCGGCCAATGATGATTTTACACGTGGAAAATCCCCATTGGTCCTGGCTGTTAACGAGTTATCGGATCCAAACCAGAACCCGATAGCTTAACGGTGACCCGTTATGGTGGATGCAACGTGTCGGTTACCCTTGACGAAAGCACTTCCGTGACGCATGATTTACCGTCATGGAAGTGGACACTTCTGTGATGATAATTTTGGTAATGTCATGGAACACTTCTAAGACATCACATGTATGACTATCTTGATTCTGTCATAAAATCGTCATGGATGTACATGCATGACAGAAAACGTGACCTACTATGACAAACACGTATCATCACGGAAGTGTATTTTTTTGTAGTGTTGGCCAGAACCCAAACCCCACGGATCGTACGTCTGCACCGTTGGATGCTCCCAGATCGAACGGCAATCCTCATTGTTTTCGATAGCAAATGTAGTTCCGGTTGTAATTTTATTTATATGCACAAAATGCACGTTAAACTCAAAAAAATGTCTTAAATATAGCTAACGATACCTGAAATGCATCAGAAAATCAAACCCGTGGTATAATGGTGATTGCGTACCGTGGAAATTTTTATGAGGCCAAACGATGAAGTCACCGCCCACTGGAGATTGAATTGACACATCTCCTTTTGGAAACCATGATCCTTCTTGTGAGATGCTCCGGTTTGGAAGGAGCGATCATCAATACTTGTGCCAAACTTTTTCCACGGGGTCGTGAGAGCACGCCATGGGCACAAATCGATTTTGATGATGTCCAGATTCCATCTGAATTTCCTGTAATTAAAATACCAACTAGGCCTACGCCAGTGGCCGCACCTCGCGGCCGAAATGTTTGAAACTTCTCCCTGCTTCTCGGACAAACGGATGAAAACTCGCAAAGCGACGCACAAATGATTTGTACACCTTCTTTGCTAAGGCTGGCCATAGTGGGGGTATCATAGCCAGTATCACGCACTCAGGAATAGCAAATAAGATGATGTGGCAAAGAATTAAAGAAGGGAGAGTCGGTTAGACTAACATAGGTAGATACCGTAACATAATAAATGCTATACTACTTTGTGTCATGCATGGCCATAAATACGGTCATCTATGATACTATGCACTATGAAGGTAGTATCATACACTAGTATCATATGCATGATACTAGTATATGATACTCCCCACTATAAGTAGCCTAACTAACACCCACATGTAGTTGTAGTAGGGTTTTGAATTTATATGCACTAAATGCAAGGTAAGTGCAAAAAAATGACTTAAATATAACAGACGAGACCTGAAATGGGCCAGAAAATCAAACCAAGGATCTATCCGTGATTGTTTACCATGATTTTTTTTTAGACGGAACAATGTAGTCACTGACGATTTGGAGTCCGAAGTGCCGCGTATCCTTTTGGAAACTATGATCCTTCTTGTGAGATGCTCCGGTATGGAAGGTGCAAGCACCAAAACTTGTGCCAAACTTTACCAAATTTTTTCCATGCGATCGTGAGAGCACGCCACAGTGACACAATGATTTTCGTTATTTCCGGACTCTATATGCATTTCCTGTAATTAAAATACCAACAAGGCCTATGCCTTTGGCCGCACCCTGCGGCTGAACTGTTTGAAGTTTTTCCCCGTTTCTCGGACAATGAATGAAAACTCGCAAAGCGACACACAAATGATCTTGCTAACACCCACGTGTAGTTGTGACTATATATATATATATATATATATATGCAAAAATGAATCAAATATAGCAAACGAGATCTCAAATGCACCTGAAAATCGAACCATAGGGTACAATCGTGATTTCTTATAGTGGAAAAAAATTCAAGGCGAAATGATGAACTCATGTTTTCATTCAAAAGAAATTATGCTGTTAGTTCATGTAAATGTTTTCAAATAGCACACAGTTCACTCATGAAAGCCGTGTGCCTACTAAACCATGGCCGATGCCCCCCCACCCTACCATGCGCGCAATCTGAGTCGTGCCTTCTGATTGGCCAGAACCCAAACCCCATGGATCGTACGTCTACATCGTTGGATTCTCCTTGATCGAATGACAATCCTCATCCCTTTGGAAAGCACATGCAGTTCCGGTTGTGATTTTATTTATATCCACAAATTGCAAGTTAAATTCAAAAAATGTCTTAAATATAGCAAACGATACCTGAAATGCATTAGAAAATCAAACCCATGGTATGATGGTGATTGCGTATCGTGAAAACTTTTATGAGGCCAAACAATGAAGTCACCGGCCACTGGAGTTTGAATTGACACGTCTCCTTTTGGAACCCATGATCCTTCTTGTGAGATGCTCTGGTTTGCAAGGAGCGATCATCAAAACTTGTGCCAAACTTCACCAATTTTTTCCCACGGGGTCGTGACAGCACGCCATGGCACATGCCGATTTTGATGATGTCTGGACTCCATCTGAATTCCCTGTAATTAAAATACCAACTAGGCCTACGCCAGTGGCCGCACCTCACGGCCGAAATGTTTGAAACTTCTCCCCCCCCCATTTCTCGGACAATGGATGAAAACTCGCAAAGCGACACACAAATGATTTGTACACCTTCTCTGCTAACTAACACCCAGATGTAGTTGTAGTACGGTTTTGATTTTATATGCACTAAATGCAAGGTAAGTGCAAAAAATGACTTAAATATAGCAGACTAGACCTGAAATGGGCCAGAAAATCAAACCTAGGGTATATACGTGATTGTTTATTATGAATTTTTTTTGAGGCGGAATGATGTAGTTACCGACGATTGGAGTCCGTAGTGCCGCTTCTCCTTTTGGAAACTATGATCCTTCTTGTGAGATGCTCCGATTTGGATGGTGTGAGCATCAAAACTTGGGCCAAACTTTACCAAAAAATTTCCATGGGATCCTGAGAGCACGCCATGGTGACACACCAATTTTCATTATTTTCGAACTCTATATGCATTTCCTGTAATTAAAATACCAACAAGGCCTACGCCTCTGGCCGCACCCTGCGGCCGAATTGTTTGAATTTTTTTTCCTATTTCTCGAACAATGAATGAAAACTCCCAAAGAGACACACAAATGATCTTGCTAGCACCCACGTGTAGTTACTACTATAGCAAATGACTCAAATATAGAAAACGATACCTCAAATGCACCAAAATTCGAATCATAGGGTACAATGGTGATTTCTTACCGTGGAAAACAATTTGGAGGCGAAAAATTGAACTCATGTTTTCATTCAAACGAAAATATGCTGTTAGTTCATGTAAATGTTTTCAAATAGCACATGGTTCACTCATGAAAGCCGTGTGCCTACCAAACCATGGCCGATGCCCCCTTGCTATGCGCGCGATCTGTGTCATGCGTTCTGATTGGCCAGAACCCAAACCCCACGGATCGTACGTCTGCACCGTTGGATGCTCCCAGATTGAACGACAATCCTCATCCCTTTCGACAGCAAATGCAATCCGGCTAGGATTTGATTTATATGCCAAAATGCACGGTAAATGCCAAAAAATATCTTAAATATAGCACACGAGACCTGAAATGCGCCAGCAAATCAAACCCATGGTATAATGGTGATTGCTTACCATGGGAAAAAATTAGAGGCGAAACGATGAACTCACGTCTTCATTTCAAAATTAGCACATCTTCATTTCCAATGAAATTATGCTCTTTGTGCACACGAGCGCTTAGAGGCAACCGTTTGCATAGGCCTTTCCGCACGGCGATCGGGGATATTTCTTTTCACCCTTTTCACCTAGGCCGCCAACACCCCCCACCGCCCGCCCGCGTTTCACTCAATTAGTCCACCCAATCTCCATCGCCAGCTCCCCCCTCACCCAGATCCACAGCAGAACCCTCTCTGGCGCCGGCATGCTCACCCCGGCCGTCTGCCCACTCTTCGGTGTCAACCCTACCTCCATTACCGCTCCCAACACGCGGCTGCCCGCGCCTCACCATCTTCGTTTGCTCACCAGCCACCCTCGAGCATATCGATCCTGTAACCCTCGTCTCTCCTGTGGTCCTGCCGAGTTTGCATTAAGAAACCTGTTAGTTACTGCTCTCCATCGCGGTGAGGCATATTTCCTTGCAATCCCTCTTCCTATTTCGTTCCGTATGTTCCCAAATTGGCTATAAAATAATGGAGAGCGTATATATGTTCATTATCTACCATCCTAACTAGTACATATAAGCTGTATTTGTTCCAATAAGTTACTGTCGATTTATAGTTTGTGGGCGCCTGAGTCACACAAACTTAACAAATAAGCCGTACATTTTCTAAATTATTGCATGACATGTTTAAACAGCTTGATACCAAGTTGTTAGTTTTATGCTTATCCTCCTTTCCTGAGTTTCGCATGTGTTCTCTATAGATGCCGAGTAGCAGCGACAACACTCATGCTTTAGGCGATGTATCTTCATCTGATTCTGACAACCCTAGGTCTTCAGCAAATGGTGAGGGATCAAGTAATCTTGAACGGGATAGAGCTGCAGCAATTACCCTTCTGGTCAGGACACGGAGGAACGCTCCAAGGAAGCCCACACACCAGCCTAAAGGTGTATATGAAGTAACCGAGATCGATGTAAAGTCTTGGGCTCCAACTAAACCAGACAAAGCATGCACGAGGTTCAGGAGTGTGTGTGAATTTGTTGGCAGGGCAAGGCTCAACATTAATCTGCCGGGGTTTCGGAAGGCTGACATAGAAACACGGCAAAGGATAGTCCGGGAGATCATGGATCACTTCAACATTCCAGAGCAGTGGAGAATGCAGGTGGAACATGCTGCACTGAAGAAGGCTAGGGATGCTTGGAGAAACTGGAAGCACATGCTGTACAAGAAGTACTTGAGTGAAGGCAAGTCCCAATCCCCACATACCCCTAAATTACAAAGGCAGACTGGGCAGAATTCAAAAGGGTCAGGGCAACTACAAAGTTTGCTGAGAAGAGTGCCAAGCAATCGGAACTTCAGAAGAGGAACACGCACCCCCACCGTATGGGTGTGGCAGGATACTACGGCATGAAACCGATATGGGACTAGGAGGACAAAGAAGCAGTAGCTGCGGGTGGGAAACCGGCCTTTAGTGAAATCAGGGGCGAACACACTAGAGACTACTTGCGGGCACGTGCAAGGAGGCGTGATGACAGAACTTATTACTTTGAAAACTCACATGACGAAGAACTGTATCACGTGATGTTAAAGGCTTCCAAGATCCCTGGAAGGTTCTACAGGAACTCAGGGCCATGTGACATTCTGTCTGATGCTCTGGAAACAAGAGAGCCCCTTGGCCATGCAAGCGGTATAGGTTTTAATGTCCCGCACAAGAGGGCTTTCACACTCAG